>CM060901.1:283468871-284157621 GCA_030737815.1 Allium fistulosum | reverse complement strand
CGGAAGAGGGATATAACATAATGAACGCCTAGCGGCACGCGTCGATAGGAGGTCGCGATTTTGAGCTACGATTTTCGAGACGATTTAAAATTCAAATTTAAATTCGATTATATTGGTTGACCAGTCAATACCCTTCAGCTGGATTCTTTCCCATCAGCCTTCATCTCAGACCCTATCCTATACCTATGCAAGCCATCCTAGCCGACCTAGGAAACGTGCTCGAGACGCTTGCTTCCTTTCTTTTCTTTTAGTCCGACATCCCCCTCTCTCTTCGTTTAAATCACCTCTCTCTTTCAAAACTAAGCAAAACAAAAACAAACGAAATCTATTTCTCATTCAAATCAAATTAATGGCCTCATTCGAAATAATAAAATAAATCGCAGATCTTGTTTCAAAGTCTTGTTTTCTCTGAAGCGCTGATCTGGTCTGATTTTTGGGTTGCTCGGCGATGGATTCAAGTAATCGACTTTGTTGTCGAACGACAGTTTGAATTAGGGTTAGGCTGCTCAGCAGTTTCGATTGTCAATTCAAGAGGCGGTGCTTGTTTTGGTTTAAGTCTTCGAAACCGCATCTAAACCTAGGAAGTGGTGGTGTCTGATCGACATTGGCAAGTTTCGTCGTTTCAGTAATGGGTCGAGCAAGCGGCAGGTCGCGAGTCTCGAGGAGGGGTTCGGGCTTCGAAGTGAGTGGTCTGATGGGTGAAGCTCGCGGCGAGGTAAAATTTGTCGATGGCGGCTCAAGCGATGAGTGCACGAGCACGATGGGGAGAAGGGATGCGAGCAGTATCGTGATTTGGGGAAGATGATCCCTGTAGCTAGCGGGTCAGGTTCATTTTTGGTATGGGCTTCTTCTGTTTTTTTTACTTAATTTGTATTTTAGTTAGAAAGAAATGAACTTATAAAATAAAATTTTAGTTATAGACTGATTAGAAATTATTTGATATTTAGTTAAAAAAAGGGTTACTGTGGAATTTTTTTTTCATGTAAATAGAGAAAGGAAATAGAGAATGTTGTAGGGTTTATATAAAAAAAATTAGATTTTTAAATATATGTAGGTTATTTTTTTTATATATGTAGTTTCAAAGAAAAATAAATAAACATATATATATACATATTTCATTTACTAGTTATTTTTAAAATAATGTATTATGGAGATAAATTTGTTTAATAAACTTGTTTAATTATTTTATTTGCTAAAAACTTTTTTTTTTAAAAGGAATTAGTTTAAAATTAAAACTATTAAAATAAAATCACGGGTTAATTAAATTTATCGAATGGAAATTTAATTGTTCGATTGGTTCGAATATTAATAAAAACCATCTAATGTTTATACAAGGTCAAAAACCGAGAAACCAAGTCGGGATTGAAGTGGATTGCAGAGAAAAAAAATAAAGGTGAGTTAATCTCACTCATCTGGGTTTAATTTAAATTTAATAGTTAAATTTAAATTTTGGTTGAATGGTTGAATTGATTGGATGCGGTATATTATATATAGTAGTATATAGTATATATTGGAGTGATTGATTTCCCGCATTATATAGCGGATGAGACTCTATGCGCCGCATAATAGCGGATGATATTATATAAACCCATATACCGCGATATTCCACCTCGAAGTGGAATTGGTATTGTGCTAACGTCTGTGGATGTAGGGAAACAGGTTGGAGGGATCCAACTGGATTCCTCAAAATTATTTAGATTGTTCTAATAATTCTGTGATATGATTATTTGATATTCCGTGATGAATTATATTGATAATTGGAGATGATGGATGCTATGGTTTGATTGAATATATTTGGGTATACTGTGTTACCAAAATATATAGATTGAATTTTTGGAAAGAAATAAAAGAGTAAATTTTTAAGTAAATAATTATAGAGAATCTAAATAAATTAAAGAATGAATTGGGAAAGGATAAAAGTGATTTTTAAATTATGTTAAATAAATTCCGAGTATGGGAAAGGAGATTTTGAATAAAAGGGGAAATATTAAATTTTTAAACCTAAGTGATATTATTTAAGGGAATAAAAGAATTTATTTTAAAAATTCAAGGTTTGAATTTATTTAAAGGGATAAAGAAGGATTTTGGAAAACCTGAAATTGATATTTTCAGTTTAAAAGATTTTTAAATCATAATAAAGAAAGAAAAGCTGAAGTTAATTGTAACGACCCGTATTTTTACGGATCAAAACATCGTAAAACAGTTGTCATCAGGTCGCAATGTTGATAAGTCGTCCAGAGTCTAAGTCGTGGACGAGATAAGGCTTAGGTCATATAGTAGTTAGGTCGGAGTGGAGCGACCTAAGGTTTATGGGATAAGTCGTGTAGAAGTTAGGTCGTGTAGTGGCTTAGGTCGAGTGAATGACTTAAGAGTTAACGACCTAGTAGTTAGCATATTGGTTTAGGTCGTATTGGTTTAGGTCGTACCGGTTTAGGTCGTATGCTAGTTTGGGACGACCTATAGGATTTGACCGACCTAAGGAATAGGCGACTTAAGGAAGACGGCGACCTAAAAGTTAGCGGTATAAGAAACTGGGCGAGTTGGCGACTTAAGGGGTTTAGCGACCTAAGGGTTGAGTGAGTTAACGACCTAAGGTAGTTAGGTCGTGGACAAGTTAAGTGATTAGGTCGTTGAGTCTATGCCGTGTTAGTTAGGTCGCTAGACGACCTAAGAATGTTAGGTCGTGAGTTGTTAGGTCGCGTGAGTGTTAGGTCGCGCACTTGCGTTGTTGTTAGGTCGCGTGAGTGTTAGGTCACGCGCATACGTTAAGTCATAGGTCATGACATTTTTAGGTCGTGAGATAGTTAGGTCGTGGCTTCTGTTAAGGTCGTTAGGTCGGCACTGTTGCTAAGCCGCTTGAGTGTGTTAGGTCGTAGTGTTTTTAGGTCGTAGGTCGTGGACAGTTAGGTCGTGGATAGTTAGGTCGTGGACGACCTAAAGGGGCGGACGACCTAAGGAAATCTGCCTATAAATAGCGGGTTCTACTTCACTTTTTGGGATCCGGATTTCGAAGCGATGAAGTGCTGCCATTTTGAGAGCTCGAGTTCTACACTTCTTCACTTCTTTTCTCCACTCTAATCTTGTGATTCCTTCCATCCAAGATCGAAGATCCAAGAGCTTAGATTGAAGATCTTCAACCATCGAAGAGAGATTTCATCGTTTGAAGCGGGATTTTGGTAGATCGAGTTAGATCCTTCGCTGTCCAGATCTGAAGTGTGTTGCTTTTGAGTTGTTTAGGAGATTCAGTGAGTGGTGATTATCTCTCACACGGATCCAAAGGAGTATATCGGATTATTGGCTTGATTTGGTGTTAAAATAGTGATTTCCATGCATTTTCATAAACTTAAGTGTAGATCTATTGTTCATGATGATTTGACATCCATTTTACTATATGTTAACCTATGTAAGTTCATCCATCAAGTTGTAGAGATATTGCTCATAATTCATGCTTGTTAGATTTGGACTCTTTATTTACAGAATTGCCATTATTGTTATAATTGTTTATTTGATCATGTTTGAATGTTTGATTACTTGGATTAATGATTGACTTAATTGATTGTTATGTATTAGTTGATTGATGATTTGATTTAGACAAGTTTGGTCGAAGATGATTCAAAAGCTAAGGGAAAGGCTCTTGAATTGGAAAAGCTGCTCGTGGCATATGTGGCGAATGATAAAGCTCATATGAATAGATTTGATGGTGTTGATGTTGAGATGAGGCTTTGCTATGATGAGATTAAGCGAGGCATGGTATGAGATAGCCTTGGTTTAATCCAGACGGGATCATTCCAAGCATGTTGATAACTCGGTGAAATGGTTCGAGTCGAGGATAATGGTTTGCTCAAGAGGCGCTTGAGCTAGTATGGAAATAGTCATCGAGGAGGATGACTAGGAGGCTGAGGTTTCATCGTTATTGAAGGTTCTAGCAGACTCAAAGCAAGAGTACGTTGGGCATATTCGATAGTCCCTGAAGACTATGATTGTAGTCGAGTACTCTGGGCAGATTCGATAGTCCTAGGCACGGGCTGCGACGACGTGCTGAGTTATGTCTTGAACCGGGGTTGCCATTAACCCTTGACGGACGGCTGAAAGAATGTGCCAGTCATTCAATTAACGGTGGTATCGAAGCAAAGATAACAGTGATAGCCAGAGTCATGGATGTTTGGTTGTATCGTCATTCGGTCTCAAGAGCGATGTTTTCTAGGTGCTTATCTGATCTTGGTTTAGGTCTTGGGGGTTTGTACTTGGAAAACACCGACCTTGACTCGAGTGATAATTGCTTTACTTTAAATGTCTGCTTTGCTATGTTTATTTCTGCTTAGTGTGTCTAGGGGCTATCACTGTAGAAAGAGGTGGAGTGGGAGGGTTGGATTCCTATCCCTTTTACCTTTATGCTCTTTTGGTATGTTGTTAGTTAATTTACTGCTCACTAAGACTGTTGTCTGACTCAAGGTTTTATGTTCCACTCTTACTACCTTGGGCTGTTCATCCATTTTGGGATGGGCAGACTAGGTAGCAGGTGACAGGTGCTGTCCTTAGTGACCGACGATGCTGATGACGAAGACGAGCTGGAGGCTTTGCATATTATTTTCTTACTATATGTACTGGATGTTCCGCTGCTTGTATATTCTCTGAGTGATATGTAGTGAGGATTGATGTATTGACTATTTAGATGTTGTACCAAACTATTATGAGGTTTAATAGAGATTCTGTTCTGTAAAGCTTCACTATATATACTTTCTATTGTATTTTATCCATGCGCTGTGAGTTATACGATAGATTCTGCTGTTTTAACTTAACCTTGGCAACCGTCCATGGCTGCCTGGCACACTTTACAGCGCACTGTTCCTATGTTCAGTGCAGGGGTCATGGGCGGTCGTCACATTTGGTATCAGAGCTTTGGTTTATCGATTTTACCCAACGCTCGCTGACGTAACTACGTATGAGAGACGTAATTGTATTTTGATGGATGATTACTATATATATAATATAGTAGCTTAGAATGATTTGAACCCCTTATGCAGTTGTTCTCAAGGTGTATTAATCATTCCTTTTTATAGATATTAAGAATGAGTCGATGAGGGAGACCAGCTGCTAGGGAAGGCCGTGCTGCTGAGGGGGCTACTGATTATGTTGCTATGTTCGAGGCTATGATGACTTCGATCATGAGAAGGATGCCAGCTCCGGGGCCATCAGTAGATGTTGGAGTTCAAGTTCAAACTCCAAAACCGGTGGATTTTGCCAAGCTGTGTAAAGACTATACCACTCTTGGAGGAAAGGTTTTCTTGGGAACAGAGTCAACCATCGAAGTTCAGAGATGGATAGATGCTTGTAGAAGGATCTTTGGTGATTTGGGAATCGAGGATGCAACCAAAAGGAAGCTTGCATCAAGACAGCTTCAAGGAAGAGCTTCTGATTGGTGGAACTCTATCACCATTGATACTCCGGAGGAAGAAATTACTTGGGTGCAATTCCAAGCCAGATTTCAAGCTAAGTTCATTTCCAATGTTTAGAAGTCTGTTCTGTTCAAGAAGTTTGTGGAGCTCAAGCAAGGTGGAAGGCCAGTTCTTGAGTATGTTTCTGAGTTTGAAGCTTTGTCTAAGTATGCCCGGTCGTATATTGAATCTTCATATCAAAAGAACGAGAAGTTTGTGACAGGCTTGGACAGTTATCTTGGGAGGCAGTTGGTGGATCATTTAGACGATTCATTTGAGAAGCTTGTGGAGAAGGCTCTCAGGCACGAGAATCTGTTTCCTAAAGAGGGATCTGTTGTTGCTGTAACCAAGGAAGAGTCTAAACCACAGCAGAGTGGAAACAGGAAGAGGAAGCAGCAGTAGCAGAAGGGTAGGGATAGCCAGAAGAGACCGAAGGGCGAAGTGACCTGCTACAATTGTCAGCAGAAGGGCCATTTCTCTAGAGATTGCAAGAATCCAAAGGTGCCGATGAAGTGTCACAACTGTGACAAGCCGGAGCATATCAGGAAGAATTGTCCAGAACCGCGAAAGGACAAGCAGATTGTGCAAGCTTATGCTTTGGGGGCTGTTCCATCATCTTCGAAAGCTCCTACTGCTGAAGAGAAAGGAAAGAGTGTGGTGGTTCAAGGTACTCTTTCCATATGTGGTGTTCCAGTAAGAGTGTTATTTGATACTGGGGCGTTGCATTCTTTTGTTTGTAATGAACTTGTAGGCCGGTTGGGTTTAGAACCGGATATTGTTGATAGGCCATTGGTTGTGACTAATCCAGTTGGGGGTTCGTCTTGTTTGTGTATGCTTTGCCGTGGTCTGATTGTATCGAGTCATGATTGTTCTTTTTTTTGTGATTTTTTTGTTCTGAACTTTGCGGGGTTCGGAATTATTTTGGGTATGGACTGGCTTAGGAAGTATGCGGCAAAGGTTGATTGTGAAAGGTTGGAGGTGACAGTCGAGAATGTGGAGGGGCGAAAGGTTGTGATACGATGTAAGCATGAGGAAGGCGTCTTCATGAGCTTCATGTATTCGCTGGTTGTTCCACGGGATGGACTGTCATCTGTGCCAATCGCTAATGGATTTGTGGATGTCTTTGATGAGTTCAAAGGGTTACCGCCGCATAGGGAGATCGAGTTTCGTATCGATCTAGTTGAAGGAGCCAGACCTGTTGTGATGCCTCTTAGGCGGATGGCGCCTAGGGAACAGCAGGAGTTGAGGGTGCAGGTTGATGATCTTTTACAGAAAGGATTCATTCGGCGGAGTGTGTCCGAATGGGGAGCACCAGTTGTGTTTGTAACCAAAGCGGATGGATCGTTGAGGTTGTGTGTGAATTATCGTGAGCTGAATAAAGTGACTAAGAAGAACAAGTATCCATTGCCGAGAATAGACGACTTGTTTGATCAGCTTCACGAAGCTAAGGTGTTTTCTTAGATGGATTTGGCAACGGGATTTCACCAGTTAAGAGTGGCTAAGGATAGTGTGCCGAAGACTGCTTTCAGGACACCATCCGGTTTCTTTGAGTGGCTGGTAATGCCGTTTTGATTGACCAATGCACCAGCATATTTTGTGGATCTTATGAATAGAGTGTTCAGAGATCAGTTGAACAAGTTTGTACTAGTGTTCGTGGATGATATTTTGATTTATTCCAGAACTGAAAAAGAGCACAAGACGCACTTGCGTATTGTTTTGGAAATCTTACGGAAACATCAGCTGAAGGCTAAGTTTTCGAAGTGTCACTTCTGGAAGAACGAAGTGAGGTTCTTAGGCCATATTATCTCTGGAAGCGGAATAGCGGTTGATCCCGCCAAGATAGCAGCAATCCAGGATTGGGTTAGACCTAAGAATGCATCTGATGTGAGAAGTTTTCTTGGATTAGCTGGATACTATTGTCGATTTATCAAAGACTTTTCCAAGGTAGCTGCACCATTAACAGGATTGACGAAAAAGAATCAAGTATTCAGATGGGATGCTAAGTGTGAGCAAGCTTTCGGAATCCTGAAAGAGCGACTGGCAAGTGCTCCTGTTTTGACTATTCCAAGTGGAAATGATGAGATGGTGGTTTACACCGACGCATGTGGTACTGGACTTGGAGCAGTGCTGATGCAGAAGGGTAAAGTTGTGGCGTATGCAAGTCGACAACTGAAGCCGCATGAAAGGAATTATCCGACTCATGATTTGGAGTTAGCGGTGATTGTTTTTGCTCTGAAGATGTGGAGACATTATTTATTGGGAGTTCGATTCGAGTTGTTTACAGATCATAAGTCGTTGAAGTATCTTTTCTCCCAAAAGGATTTGAATCTTCGGCAGCAACGATGGCTAGAGTTTTTAGCATCATATGATTTTGGTATAGCCTATACTCCGGGAAAGGGTAACGCAGTGGCAGATGCGTTAAGTCGAAGACATGCAGGATTGGGAGCCATGTTTTCAGAATGGAAGAGTCTCGAGTATTTGGCTGGATTTGACTTCAGTCCCAGATGTGAATTGGAACCTGAAATGTTGGCAAACTTATCGATAAGACCGACTCTTGTGGAAAGGATAGGCGAGAGCCAAAAGCAAGACGATAAGCTTGTCAAGATTATCCGTGATTTGGAATCTGGATTGGATCCAGAAAAGGATAAAGGATTCGAGGTCGATCGAGAGGGTTAGCTTCGGAAGCAAAGACGACTAGTTGTTCCCGATATAGATGAATTGAGAAATGAAGTTCTGAAGGAAAGTCATCACTCGAAGTTGACAATTCATCCAGGTGGAAATAAGATGTATCGGGATATGAAGAGAACCTATTACTGGGAAGGTATGAAGAAGGATGTTGGAAATTTTATTTCCAATTGCATGAACTGCCAGTTGGTAAAAGCCGAACAGAAGAAGCCAAGTGGACTGCTTCAGCCATTAGAAGTTCCTACATGGAAGTGGGAGCAAGTATCGATGGATTTTATCGATGGGTTACCTAGAACAAGAACGGGAAATGAAGGGATTTGGGTCATCGTAGATCGTTTGACTAAGAGTGCAAGATTCATTCCTGTTCGATCAACCAGGACTGCATCAAAGTTGGCTGAGCTGTATGTTAAGTGGATAGTTCGATTCCATGGTATTCCGAAGAGTATAGTGAGCGATCGAGACCCATTGTTCACTAGTGGATTTTGGAAGAGCTTCCAGGAAGTTTTGGGAACTGAGTTGTGTTTGATTACAGCTTATCATCCCCAAACAGATGGTCAGACCGAGAGAGTCAATCGAGTTTTGGAAGATCTCCTTAGAGCTTGTGTTTTGGATTTCGGAGGATCATGGGAAGATCATCTTCATTTGGTGGAATTTTCGTATAATAACAGTTACCAGTCAAGCATTGGTATGGCACCGTATGAGGCATTGTATGGAAGACCGTGTAACTCTCCGACATTTTGGTTAGAAACTGGAGAAAAGTTGATACTTGGGCCAGAAATGATTCGACAGACTTCAGATTGCATAGAGATCATTCGGCAATGAATGAAGGCAGCCCTAGATCGCCAGAAAAGTTATGCCGATAAGCGTCATAAGGATTTGGAGTTCGACCTAGGTGATATGGTTTTTGTGAATATTTCTCCACCGAAGAATGTTATTCGATTCGGGAAGAAAGGAAAATTGACTCCGAGATTTGTTGGACCATTCCCGATTATCGAGCGAATTGGAAAGCTCGCCTACAAATTGGAGTTACCAGAAAAGATGTCGAGTGTGCACAATGTTTTTCATGTATCGTATCTACGGAAGTATGTGCACGACTCGAATACAGTAGTTTCTGCCGATAGCTGTGAAGATTTTGAGATTGATCCAGTCGATAAGAGACCTCGTAAGCCGCTTCGTGTTGTAGAAACTGGCACGAAACAGCTTAGGAGGAAGGTAGTTAGGTTGATCAAGATACAATGGAGTGATGATGATAACAACTGTACATGGGAGGTGGAAGAGAGGATGAAGGCAGCTCATCCTGAACTCTTCAAGGTATGGCCATAAGGTGTCGTGTCATCTCACGACATTGTAACTTGTTCCAGTTTTAGAATTCTGAATGCTAGGCTAGAATTGGATGCATGGTTTGTTGATTGCTATGGATGATAGGCATGCAGAATAGTTTTGATTGCTCTTGTTTGTTTGGAATTTCGGGGGCGAAATTCCTAAGGGGGAGAGAATGTAACGACCCGTATTTTTACGGATCGAAACATCGTAAAACAGTTGTCATCAGGTCGCAATGTTGATAAGTCGTCCAGAGTCTAAGTCGTGGACGAGATAAGGCTTAGGTCGTATAGTAGTTAGGTCGGAGTGGAGTGACCTAAGGTTTATGGGATAAGTCGTGTAGAAGTTAGGTCGTGTGGTGGCTTAGGTCGAGTGAATGACTTAAGAGTTAACGACCTAGTAGTTAGCGTATTGGTTTAGGTCGTACTGGTTTAGGTCGTATGCTAGTTTGGGACGACCTATAGGATTTGACCGACCTAAGGAATAGGCGACTTAAGGAAGACGGCGACCTAAGAGTTAGCGGTATAAGAAACTGGGCGAGTTGGCGACTTAAGGGGTTTAGCGACCTAAGGGTTGAGTGAGTTAACGACCTAAGGTAGTTAGGTCGTGGACAAGTTAAGTGATTAGGTCGTTGAGTCTATGCCGTGTTAGTTAGGTCGCTAGACGACCTAAGAATGTTAGGTCATGAGTTGTTAGGTTGCGTGAGTGTTAGGTCGCGCACTTGCGTTGTTGTTAGGTCGCGTGAGTGTTAGGTCGTGCGCATACGTTAAGTCATAGGTTGTGACATTTTTAAGTCGTGACATAGTTAGGTCATGGCTTCTGTTAAGGTCGTTAGGTCGGCACTGTTGCTAAGCCGCTTGAGTGTGTTAGGTCGTAGGTCGTGGACAGTTAGGTCGTGGATAGTTAGGTCATGGACGACCTAAAGGGGCGGACGACCTAAGGAAATCTGCCTATAAATAGCGGGTTCTACTTCACTTTTTGGGATCCAGATTTCGAAGCGACGAAGTGCTGCCATTTTGAGAGCTCGAGTTCTACACTTCTTCACTTCTTTTCTCCACTCTAATCTAGTGATTCCTTCCATCCAAGATCGAAGATCCAAGAGCTTAGATTGAAGATCTTCAACCATCGAAGAGAGATTTCATCGTTTGAAGCGGGATTTTGGTAGATCGAGTTAGATCCTTCGCTGTCCATATCTGAAGTGTGTTGCTTTTGAGTTGTTTAGGAGATCCGGTGAGTGGTGATTATCTCTCACACGGATCCAAAGGAGTATATCAGATTATTGGCTTGATTTGGTGTTAAAATAGTGATTTCCATGCATTTTCATAAACTTAAGTGTAGATCTATTGTTCATGATGATTTGACATCTATTTTACTATATGTTAACCTATGTAAGTTCATCCATCAAGTTGTAGAGATATTGCTCATAATTCATGCTTGTTAGATTTGGACTCTTTATTTACAGAATTGCCATTATTGTTATAATTGTTTATTTGATCATGTTTGAATGCTTGATTACTTGGATTAATGATTGACTTAATTGATTGTTATGTATTAGTTGATTGATGATTTGATTTAGACAAGTTTGGTCGAAGATGATTCAAAAGCTAAGGGAAAGGCTCTTGAATTGGAAAAGCTGCTCGTTGCATATGTGGCGGATGATAAAGCTCATATGAATAGATTTGATGGTGTTGATGTTGAGATGAGGCTTTGCTATGATGAGATGAAGCGAGGCATGGTATGAGATAGCCTTGGTTTAATCCAGACGGGATCATTCCAAGCATGTTGATAACTCGGTGAAATGGTTCGAGTTGAGGATAATGGTTTGCTCGAGAGGCGCTTGAGCTAGTATGGAAATAGTCGTCGAGGAGGATGACTAGGAGGCTGAGGTTTCATCGTTATTGAAGGTTCTAGCAGACTCAAAGCAAGAGTACGTTGGGCAGATTCGATAGTCCCTGAAGACTATGATTGTAGTCGAGTACTCTGGGCAGATTCGATAGTCCTAGGCACGGGCTGCGACGACGTACGGAGTTATGTCTAGAACCGGGGTTGCCATTAACCCTTGACGGATGGCTAAAAGAATGTGCCGGTCATTCAATTAACGGTGGTATCGAAGCAAAGATAACAGTGATAGCCAGAGTAATGGATGTTTGGTTGTATCGTCATTCGGTCTCAAGAGCGATGTTTTCTGGGTGCTTATCTGATCTTGGTTTAGGCCTTAGGGGTTTGTACTTGGAAAACACCGACCTTGACTCGAGTGATAATTGCTTTAATTTAAATGTATGCTTTGCTATGTTTATTTCTGCTTAGTGTGTCTGGGGGCTATCACTGTAGAAAGAGGTGGAGTGGGAGGGTTGGATTCCTATTCCTTTTACCTTTATGCTCTTTTGGTATGTTGTTAGTTAATTTACCGCTCACTAAGACTGTTGTCTGACTCAAGGTTTTATGTTCCACTCTTATTACCTTGGGCTGTTCATCCATTTTGGGATGGGCAGACTAGGTAGCAGGTGACAGGTGCTGTCCTTAGTGACCTACGATGCTGATGACGAAGACGAGTTGGAGGCTTTGCATATTATTTTCTTACTATATGTACTGGATGTTCCGCTGCTTGTATATTCTCTGAGTGATATGTAGTGAGGATTGATGTATTGACTATTCAGATGTTGTACCAAACTATTATGAGGTTTAATAGAGATAATAGAGACTCTGTTATGTAAAGCTTCACTGTATATACTTTCTATTGTATTTATCCATGCGCTGTGAGTTATACGATAGATTCTGCTGTTTTAACTTAACCTTGGCAACCGTCCATGGCTGCCTGGCACACTTTACAGCGCACTATTCCTATGTTCAGTGCAGGGGACATGGGCGGTCGTCACATTAATGGATTTTGAGATAAATGGAGTAAGTAAAGGAATTTATTTCAAAGTGAAGTAAATTGAAATCAATTTGAAAATTGATTTAAGCGTTTGGAAATTGAAATTTTAAAGGAAGATGGGGCTAAGAAATTTATAAACTGGGTTTATAAAGTGAAGTAATATATCAGTGGATATTTGGAAGAATAAATTCACGGTGGGAATTTATTAAAGAAATGGGTAAATTTGTTTAAAAGTAAATAGTGATTTATTTTTAAAGATGTGAAAGAGAAGTGTATTTCCCTGGATAGCCAAGTACGTTTCCAAAGCAAACTTTTAAGTATGAGTTAAAGGTTTTAAAGTTGTTTTTTTTAGAAAATCTATTATTTTTAAATGTTTAAAGTTTAAAGGTAAGTATTTCCCAAATTTAATTTAGAAGTAATTATTTAAAGGTAACTTGGTATTGTGTTTTAAAAGGATAAAAAAATGTAGTTTATTTTAAATATTCTTAAAGTATATTTTTTTTATAAAGTATTAAAGTAGTTTTAATTTAAATGTTTTAAAGTGTATTTTATAATAAAGTGTTTTTAAATTATTTTAAAAATCTAAAGTAATTGTACTTGGTGTTTTCAATGGAAATAAGTATTTGGGAATTTATTCCATGAGAAGAGTGTGGTTTGAAAACTGTTTTCAAAAAGGTTTGAAAGTGGAAATATATCTTGCGAAGATATTTGTGAGGTAAATAAATAATTTGGAAAATTATTTATTGTTTGATGGATGTTGGTGAATGTTAATTGATAGTTAAATCACCGACTATCAATATTGGACAATGCGCTGATCGTTTCGAAGAGACCGGGATAGGGATTTATTTCCCGAAAACCACTTCGATCTGGTTTGTACGTTTCCGTAGGGAAACCAGTTTGGAGTCGAAGATGGAGCAGTAAAGTGCAAGGGCTAGTCGCTACTAATCCTGAGGGTGATTCCAAAATGGATGTAGTAGGAGTATGGATGAATGCTTTCGGAACATCGTCAGGTGGACGGTGGGCATTCTAAGTGATATGTTCTAAAAAGGTAACGCTTAGCCTCAAGCCTCATCAACCGGGAATGACTGAAAATCAGGGGTTATGCAGCAAGGCTAAGTGGGTAGCACCCATTAGGGTGAGGTCATCCCTGTCTAGATGTTCCTTTTTATTCGGCTTAGTGGTGCGGTTGCTGATCCCAACCGTGGGGTGATCCTACTTGGAATTATCCAGTAAGGGGTAGTTCCGGCCTTGTGTTGCAGGGGATCGAGCGTGGTCCTTGGTACGCTGATCTAGACTAGGTACTGTGACAGATGGTACCCCAGTGTCTAGTCATTAGTTGGAAATCCATTTTCCCTACGCGCCTGTACGGTTTTGATTGTGCCCAACTATTGCTGAAACGTGAGATGTAAGCATTTCAGCTAGATTCTATTTTACTTTCTATAGACACTATTATAATATCAGACGTATTTGATAAAAAGTGTTTTGGCTATCTTAAGGTAAAACCCCGACATGTTTATTTGTGGCGTGGTCTTACGAGATGCTTTTGATTTCAAAGGGGTTTTGAAACTTTAATAATCCAATTGAGTGTGTTTTCTCACGCTGGTTTTCCAGACTGACTCGGGTGTTATTTTATTATAATGCTCGGGTCAGACCGAGTATTACAGATACAGGTTAGGATGCCGTGGAGCTCAGGAGATGAGCTGGAGGGTGAGACGTATCACTCATACTTGATGTATATTCCGCTGTGTATCATTAGTTGTATAGTCAGTTTTGTGAGGACAAGTAATTATAACTATCCTGAATTGTGATGTTGATCGTATTGTACTCTGATGTTGTATCCTGATGATGTATGTATAAACAAATATAGTTTCTTTTCTGTAAAGATCAGTTATTATCTATTATATTTTATTCTGCTGCGATGTAAGATTCTGTTGTGTTGTTTTTCTTTTCTTCTACCTCCTTCTTCTTTAACCCTAATGGTTCAATTTTTTGAGCATGGAAAATCGGGTCGTTTCACTTGGTATCAGTGCTGAAGGTTAAGCGAGAACCTTGGCTCTGGTGGGGATTACTCATTTGAAAATAGAGTCTGTAGTACTCTAGAATGAGTTTGAGTGTATTAATAAATATGAGCGCGTATTTGTTAGTGAATATAAAATTTGTTTTTATACTCTGTTGATTTATCGGTTGAGTGTTTATGGATTCTGGTCGAGATGTGGGACGCCATGTCATCGATAGGGGTTTCTAAACTCTTGAATGAGATAAACCGACACAGTATGGTTTTCAAATAGGGTAAATGAAATAATTTTACCCCGAATTATTTTCGGATGTAAAAGGAAAAGTTTTTGTAAATTATTGGTTGCTTAGATGTTAGGAATGATAATATTAAATTTTTATCATTGTTATGTGGAAATTTAACTAGAAATTAAAATAACCAAAGTTAAGGAAATAAATTCAGGTAATAAAATGGAATTTGTAAATGTGAATTATAATTGAAATGGAAAATAAAAATTCCAGAGTAATGTTTGAATATAAATTGGATGGATTTGAAATTTGAAATTTTGGGAAGTTTAAATTCCTTTGAGTTTGAAAATAGTTTTCAAAGGTTTTGGAGAAATAATGGTGATATTATTTCGGAAATATTTTTTTTGAATTGGATTTGAAATCTGGAGAGATTTGGAATTTAAAAATATTTGGAGGGGTTTTAAAGAGATAAAAGCACTAAACCCTTCTCGGTCGCTGGAAAATAACTTCGGTGATGACTGCAGCATCATCGATGTTCATTTTCGAGTTTCTAGGAGAGGAATTGCTACCAAATTGTTTTATACTGTAATGTCTTCAAAACTGAGTTTGGTTTTAAAATTCAAAAGATAATTTGATACCAAAGGATTTTGGATATGATTGATTTTAAAAATGCTTTTGAAATATGAGTAATTGTTTAAATACTCTGGAGTTGGTTTGAGATTGTTATAGAATATAAATGGGTTGATAGTTTATAAAATTTTGAATATGTTAGAATAAAATGGAATTCAATATTTAAATTGTTTTGGAAATAAATTAAAAATTAAAGAAAAATTAAATTCAGAATGGAATTGAAAATTATGATGAGATAAGTTATAAAATCATAACTTGAATGGAAGTGGGAAAAATTAATAAGGGTATGATTTATAAAAGTCTAAAAATGAAGTAATAAGCCAGAATAAATTTGTTTGGTATTTTGGAATTGAAATAAAAATCCAAACCTAAGATATAAAATAAGATTGAACTCGAGTAAGTATAGTTAAAGTTGAATTCGGAGTTGAAAGTGGATTTTGAAGTCAAGCTTGAGTTATAAATAATATTCAGCGTATATTGCAAGTAAATTAACTTAAGTTTAAATTTATGGAAGCTTGGCTTCGGTGAAAATGAAAGTCCATTAAAATAAAGTCTGAGTTGAATTAAATTGGAAGTGGTTATTAATATACAAGCAAGGAATGTTGTCGAGCCTAAATAAAATGGTTTTGAATGAAAATTATGCAAATATGCAATTGAAATAGGTGTCGAAACCTTATATGTGCCTATGAAAACTATATAACATGCATTGTTTATGGAATTCATGTATTAACTTTGTAAACGCAAATGAAATGTTGTAAATTGCATATATTTGGCACTTACATGTTTGAATTGAGTAAGTATAGGTACAGGAAAGCCGTTTGGTTGGTTTTGATTGTGCAAAATGCTAAATAAATAAGCCGCTTGCTTAAAAATGCTAAATAAAGGTACGCCTACGCAATAAAAAGATAGGAAATATGAACTGTTGTTTGTTTTTTTTTGTTTTCCAACCATGTGGGTCGATGTATATATATTTATATCTCTTGTCAAATTGCAAAAGCTCCTCCGTACAAAGGAGACTCTGCCAAAATTTTCCAAAATTTTGGGAGTTAGAAAATTTTTAAAATTTTCACTAACGACAAATGATTTAAAATTGGTAAGCAAAGAGAATTGAAACTGAATATTGAAATCTAATTTAAAATTGTGTATGTAAAGTAAGGTGAAATCGAAAAAATTGTTCGAAGAAACTAAAGGAAGAAAAAGTTTGCAAATAAACTTTTATTTGAGATTTTAAATAAACTAGTAAGTGAAACTAATAAAAGGAAATGGTTAATTAAATATGGGTTGAGATAAGGTGAATAAAATTCAATATTCAAAGTTTGAAGACAAATTGAATTCAAGTAGAATTGAAAATGAAAATTGGGAAAAAGTAATTAGTAAATTGAAGTAAATTGAATTCAAATGGAATTGTAAAGGCAAAGTGAATAGAAATAAATATAAACTTCAATAGTGAAGTGAAAATAAATTTAAGAAGCGTATAAAATATTTATATTGAACTTAAGAATGAAAGGTGAAATTCTTAAGTAAGTTTGGTATTGGAAATATACTAAGTGAATAATTGAATGAAGATTAAAGCTGAAAGTTGTGAAATGGGATAATTGTGAATAAGTGAATAGAAATCAAAACAATGTGAATAAAAGAGAATGGATATAATTAATAATCAATGGAATTAATATGTAGGATGTACGTATATTATTTTATTTGCATAATGGTTTGATCCAGATTCAAGCACGGAATTTCGAGATAGTTATATCGGTACGAGTTGGGATTTTTCACTCGATTTTCGACGGCGAACCCTGGATATGGATTTTGATTGATTCTGGATATTCTCTATCATAGTTTGTGGCTATGCTAGGAGAATGACGGTTTCTGATCAAGAAACCAGATCTGAGTCTGCACTAGGAAGTCGGGTGGACGATACTAGTTCGGAAGTGAAATTGTGTTATCGAGTGAGCGATCGGGTTGTTATTGCGTACGGATGATATATGTGCATTGTACGAATGTGAATGAAATAGATATGAATTTTTTTGAAAAGAAATGTATAAAATGATTTTGAATAATATGGTTGGATATTATTGCTAAGTAGGATATACAGGTGTTTTAAAAGGCAAAAAGGAAAATTGATTTTTGATTTCAGAAGATAAATTGAAATTTGCTCGGAAAAGGTATGTGTTTAAATTTCTGTATGAAAATTGATGACTTCCTTATCTAGCCACTTGGCCTTTTGTTTTCTTTTGAAATTTGGGGGTCCGTAGAGGCATTTTGTGGTTGTACCGAGCTAGCCGCGCAAAGGGGACACTGGCAAAAATTTTCGAAAATTTAAGGAGTTAGAAAATTTTGATAATTCAAAATTTGGTTTCAAATTTAAATTTGAATTGATAAGTAAGTAATATTGTTTGGAACTAATGGATAAGCTGGAAAGTTAGAAAGAGGGTTAGTGTGTCTTTATTAAAAAGATTGTTTTGGGAAGTGGTTAAAACTATTTGGGTTGAGGAAATAGTTAATGGGTTATGGATCATTCCTCCTAACTAGTAATTTCGGGGACGAAATTCTTTTAAGGGGGGAGGAATGTGACGACCCGTAATTTTTGGATATTTGAAATTGGAATATTTAATTGATTTTAAATATTCAAAAGTAAATTTTCAGCTTGAATTTCAAATATCACTATTTATTGGATAATTAATTTTTGAATTAAACAATTAAAAATTGGGTAAAATGTTGAATCTGGAGTTTTAGGCCTGTTAAAAATAATTTGAAGGCTTGTAAAATTTATATTGATAGTACTGAAGATAGTAAAAGTATTACATTTGAATTTGGAAGTGTTTTGTTAAGTTTTGAAATTTTATCGTTTAAATTGATATTTAAAAATAGCCTTCCGGGGCACAGTCTCGAAATTCGACGAAACCGGTTCCATTAGATCCGTAATGTTGTATTATTACCGGATTTCAAATTTCGGAGCGTTTGGAATTGTCGTGTGATCGTACGATAGATAAACGCGCTGAAATTTATATTGAAAGTTTAATATAATAACTGGGTCCAAAAAGCTATCTTCTCCATACGATCGAATTTGGACTCGAAACCTTTTCCATTTCGTTCGGAAGAAGGATATAACATTATAAACACCTAGCGGCACGCGTCGATAGGAGGTCGAGATTTTGAGCTACGATTTTCGAGACGATTTAAAATTCAAATTTAAATTCGATTATATTGGTTGACCAGTCAATACCCTTCAGTTGGATTCTTTCCCATCAGCCTTCATCTCAGCCCCTATCCTATACCTATGCAAGCCATCCTAGCCGACCTAGGAAACGTGCTCGAGACGCTTGCTTCCTTTCTTTTCTTTCAGTCCGACATCCCCCTCTCTCTTCGTTTAAATCACCTCTCTCTTTCAAAACTAAGAAAAACAGAAACAAACGAAATCTATTTCTCGTTCAAATCGAATTAATGGCCTCGTTCGAAATAATAAAATAAATCGCAGATCTTGTTTCAAAGTCTTGTTTTCTTTGGAGCGTTGATCTGGTGTGATTTTGGGGTTGCTCGGCGATGGATTCAAGTAATCGACTTTGTTGTCGAACGACAGTTTGAATTAGGGTTAGGCTGCTCGGCGGTTTCGATTGTCAATTCAAGAGGCGGTGCTTGTTTTGGTTTAAGTCTTCGAAACCGCATCTAAACCTAGGAAGTGGTGGTGTCTGATCGACATTGGCAAGTTTCGTCGTTTC
Source organism: Allium fistulosum (assembly GCA_030737815.1). Taxonomy (NCBI): domain Eukaryota; kingdom Viridiplantae; phylum Streptophyta; class Magnoliopsida; order Asparagales; family Amaryllidaceae; genus Allium; species Allium fistulosum. The sequence continues at coordinate 284,138,719 of CM060901.1, read as the reverse complement.
AGTAATGGGTCGAGCAAGCGGCAGGTCGCGAGTCTCGAGGAGGGGTTCGGGCTTCGAAGTGAGTGGTCTGATGGGTGAAGCTCGCGGCGAGGTAAAATTTGTCGATGGCGGCTCAAGCGATGAGTGCACGAGCACGATGGGGAGAAGGGATGCGAGTAGTATCGTGATTTGGGGAAGATGATCCCTGTAGCTAGCGGTCGGGTTCCTTTTTGGTATGGACTTCTTCTGTTTTTTTATACTTAATTTGTATTTTAGTTGGAAAGAAATGAACTTATAAAATAAAATTTTAGTTATAGACTGATTTGAAATTATTTGATATTCAGTTAAAAAAAAGGGTTACTGTGGAAATTTTTTTTCATGTAAATAGAGAAAGGAAATAGAGAATGTTGTAGGGTTTATATAAAAAAAATTAGATTTTTAAATATATGTAGGTTGTTATTTTTTATATATGTAGTTCCAAAGAAAAATAAATAAACATATATATATATATACATATTTCATTTACTATTTATTTTTAAAATAATGTATTATGGAGATAAATTTGTTTAATAAACTTGTTTAATTATATTATTTGCTAAAAACTTTTTTTTAAAAGGAATTAGTTTAAAATTAAAACTATTAAAATAAAATCATGGGTTAATTAAATTTATCAAATGGAAATTTAATTGTTAGATTGGTTCGAATATTAATAAAAACCATCTAAATTTTATACAAGGTCAAAAACCGAGAAACAAAGTCGGGTTTGAAGTGGATCGCAGAGAAAAAAATAAAGGTGAGTTAATCTCACTCATCAGGGTTTAATTTAAATTTAATAGTTAAATTTAAATTTTGGTTGAATTGATTGGATGCGGTATATTATATATAGTAGTATATAGTATATATTGGAGTGATTGATTTCCCGCATTATATAGCGGATGAGACCCTATGCGCCACATAATAGCGGATGATATTATATAAACCCATATACCGCGATATTCCACCTCGAAGTGGAATTGGTATTGTGCTAACGTCTGTGGATGCAAGGAAACAGGTTGGAGGGATCCAACTGGATTCCTCAAAATTATTTAGATTGTTCTAATAATTCTGTGATATGATTATTTGATATTCTGTGATGAATTATATTGATAATTGGAGATGATGGATGCTATGGTTTGATTGAATATATTTGGGTATACTGTGTTACCCAAATATATAGATTGAATTTTTGGAAAGAAATAAAAGAGTAAATTTTTAAGTAAATAATTATAGAGAATCTAAATAAATTAAAGAATGAATTGGGAAAGGATAAAAGTGATTTTTAAATTCTGTTAAATAAATTCCGAGTATGGGAATGGAGATTTTGAATAAAAGGGGAAATATTAAATTTTTAAACCTAAGTGATATTATTTAAGGGAATAAAAGAATTTATTTTAAAAATTCAAGGTTTGAATTTATTTAAAGGGATAAAGAAGGATTTTGGAAAACCTGAAATTGATATTTTCAGTTTAAAAGATTTTTAAATCATAATAAAGAAAGAAAAGCTGAAGTTAATGGATTTTGAGATAAATGGTGTAAGTAAAGGAATTTATTTCAAAGTGAAGTAAATTGGAAATCAATTTGAAAATTGATTTAAGCGTTTGGAAATTGAAATTTTAAAGGAAGATGGGGCTAAGAAATTTATAAACTGGGTTTATAAAGTGAAGTAATATATCAGTGGATATTTGGAAGAATAAATTCACGGTGGGAATTTATTAAAGAAATGGGTAAATTTGTTTAAAAGTAAATAGTGATTTATTTTTAAAGATGTGAAAGAGAAGTGTATTTCCCTGGATAGCCAAGTACGTTTCCAAAGCAAACTTTTAAGTATGAGTTAAAGGTTTTAAAGTTGTTTTTTTAGAAAATCTATTATTTTTAAATGTTTAAAGTTTAAAGGTAAGTATTTCCCAAATTTAATTTAGTAGTAATTATTTAAAGGTAACTTGGTATTGTGTTTTAAAAGGATAAAAAATGTAGTTTTATATTTTATAAAGTAGTTTATTTTAAATTTTCTTAAAGTATATATTTTATTTATAAAGTATTAAAGTAGTTTTAATTTAAATGTTTTAAAGTGTATTTTATAATAAAGTGTTTTTAAATTATTTTAAAAATCTAAAGTAATTGTTCTTGGTGTTTTCAATGGAAATAAGTATTTGGGAATTTATTCCATGAGAAGAGTGTGGTTTGAAAATTGTTTTCAAAAAGGTTTGAAAGTGGAAATATATCTTGCGAAGATAGTTGTGAGGTAAATAAATAATTTGGAAAATTATTTATTGTTTGATGGATGTTTGTGAATGTTAATTGATAGTTAAATCACCGACTATCAATATTGGACAATGCGCTGATCGTTACGAAGAGACCGGGATTGGGATTTATTTCCCGAAAACCACTTCGATCCGGTTTGTACGTTTCCGTAGGGAAACGAGTTTGGAATCAAAGATGGAGCAGTAAAGTGCAAGGGCTAGTCGCTACTAATCCCGAGGGTGATTCCAAAATGGATGTAGTAGGAGTACTGCCTTCGGTTCCGTTCGGACGGGGAACGGACTTGTATGGATGAATGCTTTCGGAACATCGTCAGGTGGACGGTGGGCATTCTAAGTGATATGTTCTAAAAAGGTAACGCTTAGCCTCAAGCCTCATCAACCGGGAATGACTGAAAATCAGAGGTTATGCAGCAAGGCTAAGTAGGTAGCACCCATTAGGGTGAGGTCATCCCTATCTAGATGTTCCTTTTTATTCGGCTTAGTGGTGCGGTTGTTGATCCCAACCGTGGGGTGATCTTACTCGGAATTATTCTGTAAGGGGTAGTTCCGGCCTTGTATTGCAGGGGATCGGGCGTGGTCCTCGGTACGCTGATCTAGACCAGGTACTGTGATAGGTGGTACCCCAGTGCCAAGTCATTAGTTGGAAATCCATTTTCCCTACGCGCCTGTACGGTTTTGATTGTGCCCAACTATTGCTGAAACGTGAGATGCAAGCATTTCAGCTAGATTCTATTTTACTTTCTATAGACACTATTGTAATATCAGACGGATTTGATAAAAAGTGTTTTGGCTATCGTAAGGTAAAAACCCGACATGTTTATTTGTGGCGCGGTCTTACGAGATGCTTTTGATTTCAAAGAGGTTTTGAAACTTTAATAATCCAATTGAGTGTGTTTTCTCACGATGGTTTTCCAGACTGACTCGGGTGTTATTTTGTTATAATGCTCGGGTCAGACCGAGTATTACAGATACAGGTTAGGATGTTGTGGAGCTCATGAGACGAGCTGGAGGGCGAGACGTATCACTCGTACTTGATGTATATTCCGATGTGTATCATAAGTTATATAGTCAGTTTTGTGAGGACAAGTTATTATAACTGTCCTGAATTGTGATGTTGATCGTATTGTACTCTGATGTTGTATCCTGATGATGTATGTATAAACAAATATAGTTTCTTTTCTGTAAAGATCAGTTATTATCTATTATATTTTATTCTGCTGTGATGTAAGATTCTGTTGGGTTGTTTTTCTTTTCTTCTACCTCCTTCTTCTTTAACCCTAATGGTTCGATTTTTCGGGCATGGAAAATCGGGTCGTTTCAGAAACAGAATTTCACAACGGAACTATAACATATAATATAACTAAGATAGTAAAAACTATCACTCTAAAATACATGGTATATCAGAGTTAAAAACAAACCTCATTATCTTGGATAGTTATAACTTCATGACATACAATTGCTGATGGGTATATATAATAATACGGCGGAAATAAAAATACTATGGTAGGTGAACATCCAACTCTACTTCATGAACTCCATGTCCTACCAATGAAAACCTCGAAAAATACTCAGTCTGATTTGAGCATTATAATAAAGTAATACCTGAATCAGTTTGGAAAACCAGCATGAGAAAACTCAAAAAATATGAACATATAATAATTCTATGAGACCACACTGATAAATATGGAACACATTTTACCTCACAAGAACAACATTCATAGATGAAAGAATGGAAACAAGTTGGAATAAAATCAGAGTTGAAAGAATGGAAACAAATAATTAAACATCGAGAAGAGCTCCGGGCACTTCTCGATGCAATTGATAAAACAATTCAAAGATTTGAAATAAATAAGGAAAAGGAATTTTTCCAACAATGACTAGTAGGGTGCGCCCCCTTACCAAAAGTATACCTCTAGAAATATATTTGAGAACTACGATGGCTCTAGGAAACCTCTAGACCGGACCTCGCCAACCTTATTGAGTATCTAAGTATTTCACATCTTATCCTATTTCACATCTTAGTGCTCATATAATCAAAACCAATCTAGAGTAGATGTGATAATATCCTAGGAGCAACCTCACATTGCTTGGCATGCACTCGCTCTTTTGTTTTAGTCATTTCTGACAAAGGATATCAACGCTCAAATGAGCAATAAATCGTCTTAAATTGACAAAACTCAAAGAAGATAGCATAATCGATATTCAATAAATCAACTATCGGGAATAACAAAGTGGTTGTATATGAAAATTAAATTTCTTAAAACATTTGACTTACGCTTGTGCTTGATTTTCACATCATAAATATTTGTAAAACACTTTTAAAAACACTCTTTAAAACGTTCTTTTTAAAGATCAAATTTATATTTCTAAGCCTGTTAAATAAAAGGGTCAAAAACAAATATCATTAAAATCATTATTTACCATAAACCCAAGACAATTTACACTTAGCTTTATTTTCAAACAATTCCTTTTAAAATATCTTCTCATTTATAAACTACCATTTATAAATTTCAAACAACATTTATTATACCAAAAGATAATAAATCAATTAAAATGCTTTTATAAATTTAAAACAATGTTAATCATCATGAAAGATAATTGATATAATTCATTAATAAATTTAAAACCATATTAATTATCCTAAGAGACAATTAATCAAATTTGTAACTCATTTAATAAATCAATTAATTAACTTTAAAAACCTTTATTAAATTAGTTAATTATCTTTAATCACTTTTATTAAATCAGTTAGTTAACTATAAAATAATTTTAGTAAATCAGTTAATTAACTTTAAACATCGTTAAATGTAACGATCCATAATTCAATCACTTTGAATTTGAATATTAAAAATATTTTTAAATATTTAAATAATGGATCTTATAACTAAAAAAACCTCTTTTAAGTAATAACTAATGATGGTGATGTTGTTTTAAAATTTGGTTTACAAAAATAATCAGTTTGGAGAAAAACACAAATGTGACTGAAAATAGTTTTTCAAATTTTTGATTTTCATCTTTTAGAAGTTGTAAGAAAACGTCGTGTACATTAGAGAATATATGGACACATACTTATATAACAATATAGTTTTATTAATAAAGTAATTTGGTTAAGTTTTGGCTTAAAAATATACTTAAACAAATTTAGTAAGATTTGACCTTTCTTTTAAATTTTTAAAAGTGAAATTTACAAAATAAGGAAACATTACATCATAAAAGTGATGAAGTGGTGGAATGAAGGGGAGAGGGAGATGGTGGCATGCAGGATAAGGGAAAGTACAATGATCTAGCAAAAGAAATGTGGTAGGTAGTGTACTTTGATATTATTAAGGGTATATTTGAGCTTTCACTTATTAAATTTATATAAAAGTAATTCCTTATTTTTCTTATTTCTCATTTTCATTTTCAACACTTTATCTTCTTCCATCTCAAGCTTTCTTACATTTCCATGGCTTTCTAAAAAATTCCACATTAGAAAAATCATTTCTTTTTCACTTTTTCCTTTAACAAAATCACTAAAACTTCCTTCTTTCTTCTTTATACCACTTAACCAATCAAAACAAGACCCAAAGCCACCATTTTTATCTAGGTCGAGCCCTATAACCACCTAGGCCGAACCATTTAAACCCTATCTAGGTCCTAAAGTTGAGATTTTGGAAAAGGAAACTCCATCCGTGTGTCGGTTGCAAGTTTGGTTTAAGTTTATGTTCGTTTTAGTGAGTAAATCTCACCTTTTAAATAAATTTTAATCATTATTGTTGTGGTGAAAATATATGTTAATTACTTGTGTTTACATGTGTGGAAAGTAAGGATGGTTTGGTTTGGTTCCCCCTTTAAGCTGATGACACCTTTGACAATTGGTTAATGGCTTGAGATTCATTTGAAATGTTAAGTAATCTTTTATAAGTCATGGTCTCTCCATGTTATATGAATGTCATTTGCCTTTGTATATATGTTTTTGCTTATGTATGAGATGCTTGAATGAATAAATGACATATGAAAATGTTTTATGGAAGTGTCCATATAGTGACTATCTCTATATCGACACTTTGGAAAAATATCATCTCTCTTTGAAATCTTTTGTTTGATCTTGTGTTTGGGTTTTTAAATAAAGTTAATTAACCATTTTAATAATGATGATTAATTCATTAATCATTTTAAATAAAGATATTTAAGGTTAATTAATCCTTTTAATAATGGGTTTAAAATTAATTAATCAGTTTAAGGTTAACTAATAATAATGTCTAGAATTAATTAACCATTTTAACTAATGATATTTAAAATAATTGCTCATTTTAAATAATGTTGTTTGAAGTAATTAAGCATGGTTAAAGCTAATTAATTATTTTAAATAAAGATGTTTGATGTAATTAATCGTTAGTTAAAATTGTCATTTTAAATAATGATATCAAAGAGATTAATCATGTTTAAAGTTAATTAATCATTTTTGATAATGTTGTTTAAAGTTGATATTTGTAATGTGAAATCCCAGCAAAAGTTTGGTTATTAAAGTTAAAAAGTTTGATTCGGTTACGGAAAGGATAAGAAATTAATTTTCCATAATCTGATATCTCTTATATGGAAATGATTTAGTCATACTCCTAGCACTAAACGTCGAAGTATGGAAACTCGTCCCTATCTCGAAAGTTAAACATGTCGTCAAGGCAATGCCTACAGGTAACACTACCTTCACTTGCCCGACATCATTTTCAACCAAGAAATAGTACAAGTTTGAAAACAATGAGCAGTGATAAGAAGATGAGATTTAATTTCCATATACGATCATTTTAAATATTCCCAATAGTTGATGTATTGACTATCGATTCAGCTTTCTTCTTTGTGTATCGTCAAATTAAGACAATTTGTTGCTTATTTAAGCGTTGTTATCCTTTGTTGGAAATGACTAAAACAAAAGTGCGAATAGAAGCAAAGCTATGTGGGGTTGCTCCTATTATGGTATCTTCATATCTACTTTAGATTGGTTTTGGTTATATGCGTACTAAGATGTGAAATACTCGGATTCTCGATAAGGTTGGTGGGGTCTGGCTTGGACGTGTCCGAGAGCCATCAAAGTTCTCAAGTATATGGTCTAGAGGTATACTTTCAGCAAGGAGGGTACACCCACCTAGTCATTGTTGGAAAATTTCCCTTTCCTTGCCTTTAATTCAATACCTTTGAATTTAATTCTTTCTTAATTACATCGGGAAGTGTCTTGCGCACTTCACGATGTTTAATAATGTTTATTCATTACTTATGATTGAATGTTGTTATTTTAAGGGGAAACCCGTTCCATATTTGGCAACGTAGTCTCACATATGTTGTTTATTTCCACCCTTATTTAGAGTTTACTCATACCAGACTTATTGTCTGACCCAAGTTGTTTGTTTTCACTAAACTCTCATGTGACGACCCACATTTCGAAAGGTTTAAATTGACAATAATCCACAAATGTCCAACTTAAACAATCCGGAATACAGATATTTAATGGGGTTAATTAAGAAAAATAAGAAAAGAAGAAGAAACAAACACAGAATCTTGCAGTGGAACGATAAAATATAATAATCAAATAAACAGTTCATGAAGCTGTTTACTATACATTTGATTATAATCTATACAACATTTATCAGAGTTATACATACATCAGGGATAAATAAATAATGCATCAGACAACATGATGTAAGAATACTAATAGTAATAATATACCAAATCTTCGTCTTCGTCCTCCAGAATAAATTTTCAATAAGCTGAAAAACTCAGGACCGACCCAAGCATAATGAAAAGACCAAAAACACTCGAGTCGGGACTAAAATATCCTTATGTAAGACAAATCAATATCGCATATAACATGAGTGTAATAGCGTCAGAGATGTTTATGGGATTTCACATCTCCTAACTAGTGTATAACGTGCGTGCAATAACTCAAGAGATGTTACAGAATTTTCCATCTCTTAAGGATCCGTCAAAATATTTATATGTAGTAGAATACGCTACATATATAATTTCTAATCAATAAAATAAATATTTTTCTTAGCGTTAAGGCTTTACATTGATCCCCCTTAACGCGTATTTAAGCATTGTCGTACAATTTGCATATAAAACACCTGTAAACCGTCGGTGGATAGGGATGCACCGTGATACGACAACACTAAATCAAAATCTTAGTGGTCTCGTAAAGGGATAAAAGTATGACAAGGCACCCGAGGCAATGCCTAAGGTAGGATACTACCAGTTCGGGTCGCAGAGCTAGTGGTAACGCATCATAGCCATAACCGCCCACCGCGTCCATCCATCCCATATCGAGTCAAAGGGAGGCTATCCTAAATCAAGGTGCACCAATCGAAACCAACAACAAGAGTAATAATATGGACCGAGTCCAAGAAAATCGAAGAACGGATGTCCGCTCGGGGTAATTAGCCTACTTGGCCCTGTCAAGCCGCCCTGTTTTAGTTATTTCAAATTGGCACAAGTGCCGGGGTCTATCCATCATCGTTCTCTTTCTTTAAATCTAGAAAATGACATCAAATCCTACCACTTCGTTCTGGAGTCTCCTCCACGTACACAGTTGTTAAAGTGGTTCCGGTATCGATATAGAATATGCCCATATCCAGCCCCGGTCTCTTTAACAACCAAACGTCATTTTTCACATCGGTTGGTACTTTTACATTCGAAAATAGTTCATACTTGATATCAAAATATCATATTCGCTTCAAAATCAAATCCATTTTGAAATCATTATATTTACTCAAAATATGCCATTTCATTTCAAAATCATTTTCGCCTTAATATCACGGTTTCTCTTCCAAAATTGTTTTGAATTTCAATTCGGGTTATAACTTCATTTAACCCAATTCGTATTTAAATCCATGATTTGAAAATAAACATTCCACCCTTGGCCAGTTTGAATTTTTGAAAAATGGATTGAATAGTTTTAAAATAGTTTAAATAATTAAAATAGTTAAAAATAGTTTAAATGGTTAAAATAGTTTAATATAAAATAGTTTAAGTATTAAAATGGTTTATATAGTAAAATAATTTGGAAAACCATAATAATTTGCATATTTAAGAAGATAGATTCTAAACATTTATATTAAAATAATTTTATTGAAAATAGCTTCAAAGTCAAACCGATTCAATTCCAACTTCCCAATTTGAATCAATTCCAATTTCCATTCGATCGATTCAATTTTGATTTCAATTCAAATCAGTCAATTTCAAATTAATTCAATTCCACTTTCAAATCCAATTAATTCAATTTCAATTTCAATTTATATCGATTTCGAGCTTGATTTTCAAAATATTGATTCAAAACACTTAAATCAAATTAACCTTCAATATTCAGTTTAAAATCCCAATCTTGAAATATAATTCGATTCCGAGCTCAATTTCGAAATATTGTTTGTGCATCACTTTTACTTGGCAATACTCAAAGTTCGAATAAAAGTCCAATCCTTTAAACAAATCAATTTCTGAAATTAAAATCATATTCCAATTATACTTCAAAATCTCAACTTCGATTATTTAAACAATTTCGATTACCAAATTAAACTTTTAACATTTCGAGCTCAAGTTCGAAAATAATTCGATTTCCATAAACTCGATTTTTTTCTCCTTTAAATCAAATCATTTAAATAATTTCAAATCAAAAATTTTTAAAATCATTTAATTTAACTAATCCGATATCCGTATATAATCTTCTATCCTATGGCCAAGTGATCAGTTATTTTAATTTAATTTCAGGGATGGATATGTATCATTTCATTTCAAATCACAATGTCATAGGTATATATCGTTTCAACCTATTTCTTAATTCATTCGAAATAATTCAATTTACAAGTTATATATTGTAAATAATTTTCCATGTTATAATAGGATATATATAAAAATAAATAAACATCCAATCATCCAAATTTCAATCAATTGGCATCCATCACAATCAATCATCCAAATAGCCAAAATAATTCACAACCATTTCGTAGTTATTAATATCAGATAATTTACTGGCAATTAAATCCCAATTTAAAATCTAACTGTCAATCTTAATTTTTTAACAGTTAATTTTAAATGACAATTAAATTTATCAAATAATGATCGATAAATTCATATCACTTCATAATTTCAAATTTAACTAGCATAAAAATATTCTAGTACTTGCGAGTGTTATAAAATACTCACCTTTTATTTTTTTGTCGCTTCCGCGTTTTTGTTTCGATTAAATTCGAACGCGTTCGAATTTAACTTTAAATTCCAAAAGCTACAAATTCAGTCAATTCAATCCCTATGCGATGCATTCGTCGATGCGAACGCAACGCAACAAACCGCGTCTCGATTGGACCTAAAACAAACGAGATATGCAATTTCTAAGAATTGAAATTTATTAAATCAATTAATATGTTATTATATCCTCAAACAAACATTACCCAGCCTAACCAAACACGGCCCACTACTGCTAATACCAGCTCCACACCTTCTCTATTTTTTTTCCTAAACACGAGAGACACCCCAGGCCGTGCACGTGCACGCGACTACCGACCGCCAACGACCAACTCGAGTTCACCAATGCACTCCTCACTCAAATCCCCATTCGGCCATCACCTTTGCGCCTCGCCCGGGCCTCTCCATCGAAACACAACACCCAGCCCTAGCTCGAGTCCGTACAATGGTCGCACCCCATCCAAACACCACTGAGCTTCGCCTCCTTCCGCCTACAGCTGCTCGTTGATACGTCGAATCCAATTCCAAGCTCCATAGTTGTTACAACCCTGTATTTTACAAATATTTTTTTATTGATTTTCTAGATTCAAAAGCTTTATTTATGAAAAAGAATATTTTTTTTTATTTTAAGTATAAACTTTGATTTTGATGTGGATTAGAATTCCAAATATGACTAAATTAATATTTCCAGAAAATGTGAATTTTGGTCAATAATCAAACTTTGACTTTTAAATTTAAATTCTAAATATTTGAAATTATAAATTTTATCTTTTATTATGAAAATAGATTTAATAACATGAATATTGCTTTTCGTTTCGTTGAAAACGGAGTTAAAATGTAAAAGTTATGTACATTTCAATTTTGAGTATAAACTGTTTATTTAACAATTTTGTCTATTTTAAATTATATAAATTACTTTTTCTTTGTTATATTTTTTTTAATATGTGTCAATATGTTAATTTATGTATATTTTCATCTCTAAATATTTTCAAAAATAATAATAGAATTTTTCCAAAATTTACTATGATGATTTCCTATTTTTAAAGGTCGTTTTCCTATTTTCTACTATTTTCTTCATTAGAAATTATATGTAAATTAAATTTTAAATGTTTATTTTGTGAATATATTTTTATTTTATGTTATTATTTATGTTTAAAAATATATTACAAGCTCATGTGAATTTTGTAAAAATTTATTCTATTCAATTCCAAATTTTCTAGACTAGTTTACTATTTTAGCTATTTTCTTAATTTAACTTTATATAATTGATAAATATTTATATAAATTATTATATTTTGATAAAATTTCGAAATTTTATCTGGGATTTTTTTTTTCCAGAAATATAAAGTTATAAAAAGGGATTAAAGATATATGAAGAGTTTGATACCTTTTGTGTGCTTAGTCCTTTTGAATTCTACCGTTTCTTTTACCGTTTCTTTTTCAATCAATACATCAGTTATTTTGGCCGTTCCTTATACTTTCTTCAGCTGTACCTCTCTCTTATTCACGTGAAAACAACTGAGAAACTTCTCACAAAAATCATGGCCTCCATTCCTTAGGCAAAAGTTTGGTAAAATTCCTTATCTTTTTCATTGTTTTTCCTTTTGTTTATTTGATTTTTGCTCTTGCTTTCTCCTCTTCTAGGATCGGCTCCTCCTTCCTCCTCCTCCCTGGCCGCCTCCACCACCACCACATCAGGCCACCATCACCTCCAGCCCTCTGCCCAAGCCTAGCCGTGCACCACTTGTAGGCAAACTCCACCAAAGATTGCATATACACTTGAATAACACATTGCCTAACACCTATGCTATCGCCACTTCACCAAACCACCTTGGCCGCCACATACATCATCTCCTAACCCCACCAGGCCTAGCCATGAACATGCTTTCCTTGACCGTGAGCATGTGTTGCATTGAAACCTTGTTTGTTGCCTTGTCTTGTAATTTTCATGCATATCCACCTTTGCACCATTACTTCCAAGCTATGGCCGACCCATATGAGCCCAAGACCTGATCCTAACCCACTCCTTAGACATGTATTTCAGATCTATAGCCGAAGCATAGGCGGTAGAAAGCAAGTGGAAAAACTTTGGCTTTGTTTTATGCATTTAATTCTAACATTGTTTTATTTAAATTTTGGGTTGAAAACTTATATTGTTTGTATTGTTTTGTCTTATGTATCCAAGGAGTTAACCTTGTCTCTCCCACACTCATCATCATCATGGCTAAGAAAATGAACCCCTTGTTTGATCTTTTGAATGGTTAAAGCACGGTCAAGTAATCTATTCCGTTGTTGCATCTTATCTTCATTGTTTCAACATTGTTTTGCGTTGAATATTTATGTGTATATTGTCTTGTTTTGGTTATTGTTTACAAGATAAATATCAAGGCTCTCCATTCATTGAAATCAAAAGTCATGCCATATCGTGCTTGTTGTGCTTTCTGGAATCTATTCTGTGTGTTTTGATCGCTAATCTCCAGCTTTAACAGGTGAGTTATTCTCACCAGACAATATGTACCTATATAACTAGTAAATTGACACCCTGTGAATCTGTAGAAATATATTATCATGTTATACTTGACTATGTTATGATCATATGATGTTTATACACCTGTTATATCGTATGTTACTGTTATTTAATGTTATTCTGTTATTTATATCAGTTATCACCATTGCAAGTTCCCTGTAGACTAGAATCACTATGGGTTGAAATGATACATACCCGAACGGACTTTAGAATAGGGAAAAATCATTATGGGCTGAAATGATAGGCCTGAAAGGTTTTTATTTAATTTATTTTTAACTTGGGATTGCGGGTTTGAAATGATAGAACCCGGATTTTTCTTTTTAACTGCGGATTGAAATGATACATATCCGTATCACTTGACCTAGGTTAGAAAACTATATACAGGCCCGTGGTTATTTTATAAAGTGTTTTGGATATTTTTAAGTATTTTAAAAATTATAAATTTATGAAATTTGATTTAAATAGATTTTGAAATGTTTTAAAATAAAGAAATTATGATTTTTCTATGTGTTAAAAATGTAATTAATGAATGGTTTAACTGGATTTTTGAAATATAACTTAAGTTTTGGAAATTTGGAATTTTGGTTAAAAATGATATTTAAGTTATATGAATAAAATGGAAATTTAATTATATTTGGAAAATGGTAAAATATGATAATTTCATTAAATTTGAATTTAAGTGATTTATTAAAGTATTATTGATTTTTCTATGAATTTAAGTGGTTAAATAAATGAATGTTTAAACGTGATCTTTTAAAATATAACTTGACTAGGAAATGTGAAATTTGGTTTTAATTAAAGGTTTAAGTTAATTAAATAAAATTGGAAATTTTGTTAAATTTGTGAAATGGCAATTTAAATTTGAAGTGTTAAGTTTATTTGTTGAAATGTGAAGAATTGGAAACTTTTACACTTAAACTTATTAAGTAAATTGTTGAAAATTGGATTTAATTATAAGAAATTTATTGTGAAAAAGATATATGTTAAATGATATGTAAACGAACATTTTAAACGTTAAAATATGATTTTTAAAATGTTTATGTGTTTTAAATTGAAGTTATTTAATTGCTGGAAATACACTAACACCTGAAATCTACTTTTAATAGCATTCAGAAATGCTATAGATTCTGTTTTGAACTAAAATTGTGTAAAAAGAGCTATAACAGCATTTCTGAAATGCTGTAGTTGCTGTAATTGAACTTATAGGCTAATATTCAACTCAGGCCTATTATAGCATTCTCTGGAAATGCTATAATGGTCTGCAGTCTTTGCTGAAACCAAATTTAACCCTTGTTTTGAAATCTGAACTACTGCAGCACTTCTGAAATGCTGTCTTTTCTGTTTTTTGAACTATAATTCAACTAAAACTGAGTTTTAACAGCAGTTTTAAATGCTGTCTTTGCTGAATAAAAATGTTTTCAAGTATAACTTATAACAGCTTTTTCTAAATGCTGCGAAAGGCTGAAATTTTAATAATTATGGTTTTTGACTTAGTAAACGAACTCAGAATGGTTTGAAACTTTGGAAATTGAATACTTGATTTGAAAATATAATAATTACACTTTTAAGAGTTTTAAATGAATTATTTTGATTGGAATATAAACTATTTAAAGGTGATTTGAAATGATAGTAAATGAACGATATCTTTGAATTTAAAAGGTATTTAAAGTTGAATATTTGGATTTGAACTGATAGGATATTTCACTACACCAAAACAGGTGATTCCCAACGAGTATAACTGTCGCAAACAGTTTCGGCAACGCTTATTAGCGTCGCTGTAGGGGCGTCGCAATTTATTGCCAACGCTTATAAGCGTTGGCGAGTTTAGTTTCCCAACGCTTATAAGCGTTGGAAGGTTGTATTCGCCAACGCTTAAACACGTTGGTGTATATTATTTAGCAACGCTTATAAACGTTGGCAAATTAACCATCCAACATTGTTTAATTTTCTATGCTGACGCTTATAAGCGTTGGTATATTTTAATTGCCAACGCTTATAACGCTTTAACAGCATTATTATACTACATTCAATAGGAACCCAAAATTTACAATATTCATGATCAAATAACAACATAAATTTCATAGTCAACTACTTCATAACAATGTCAACTACTTCATAACAAGTACAATACATAATTAAGTTGGGTAATTCAATACATAATCAACTACTTCATAACAATGTCAAATTGAAATACAAAAGACAACGTAAATTTCATAGTGAAATTCTACAAATACCGAATACGAAACTCCGACCATATAACGAAACCTCCATCTGAATTATTTTAGCCAAGGCTTCATATTCAATACGTTCAAACTGTTAGTAAATCTCAATAACATTACCAGAACTATTTAAAGCAAAATCAAGTGAATCCATCTCTCCATAAAACTTGATACTGTAGCTCTCGTTGTCCTCCTCCTCTTCATCCTGTTGATCTTCATCTTCATAATCATCTTCTTCCTTGTTAGTGTCCTCGTATGTAAGGGTATTCTCAATGTTTTCATTTGTATCCATGATTGTATTTGCTTCCATTTCGTCTGCTGAAACATTGTCTTCAGGGCTCTCGATTGATGGATGTTTTGTTTCTTCTTTGTCACAAGTTTCAGATCTGTAAAGAATTGTAGTGAGAAGAAGATCCACAATTTGATAAGAGCGAGTGTTTAATTTATATAAGTCTTTGTAAATATACACCAAGTACAAACATAGTCTGAAAATTTCTAGCCTGTTGCACTTACAAACCTATAAATACATCGGTTCTGAAACAACCCATTGTCCTATACACAGCATTAAGCTTTCAAAATTTTCAACTTGGAAAAAGCAGTACAACTTATAACTATAAGCTATCAATTAATATTTTCAACTTGGAAAAAGCAGTACAAAAAAATCCACTCATTGGAATTATCAATCGCTAAAATATGGTTTCATGAGAGAAGAAATTAGAGTGCAACAAAACAAAGTGGGAAGTTATTCATCAAGGGCAGCAGTTTTGCAGCAGACAACAAATATTGATGTTGAACAGTCATTTGATATGCCAAAATATGTAATAACTGGAAAAATTACTAGACAGTTTTAGGGTGGACTTCTTGTTTTAACTATGCCTAAAATTGTGATTACTGAAGCTGAAGCTGAAACAGTCACAAAAGAAAAGACCTTATCAAATGAAACGATAAAAAAGGAAATATCAAAGCAACATGTAACAAAAGAGGCAGAGCTGAAGCAAGATGAAGAAAAATACGAACAAGAGATATGTCCATACAAAATACGATGGCTAAATTATTCAAATTTGTCCAACGAAATAGGACAGTTTTGCATGCCGGTATATACTTGCCCAGTTCTAACACTCAACATTTGTCCAGTAAATTGTAAGATTCTGCATAGTATGCATGTATGATTTCCTTAGAATAAACCATACCAATCTCTTCACGACAATATAACAACAAAACAAATTAAACTTTCTTAATTTTTTTCCACACTTGATATAAATTGGCTACCAAGGAGAAAAAGACCATCTCCTTGCTTAAAAATCACTTAAAGAAATCAAAACAATAAAAACAACATAATGAAGCAAATAATTAATCTACTTAATTACTTAGCTTGGCTGACACATTTTTCTTTTAAATAGTCCAAAACATTATTGTTCTATCATCACGTCATTGTATGTAGAAGTAAAAATTTTACTTTACCATATAGCCAGGCGCTGGAATTGAACAAACTGCAGGCAAGAAGCCTTTGCGCAAGTGCCTCATTAAGTTCGAGCTTCTTGTTCCTGAAAACCATACATTATTTTTTCAGAATTTACACTGTCTTTTGAACGAACAAAAAGCAAATTGCAGTGTATTTTAGCATTGACAAATGCATTCACCCATTTATTATTTACTTCAGTGCATGTACGTCCTATTTCGCATTTAATTCGTACCTTGCTATGTTGCACATGTTTGTGGGCAGTTCTGTTACTTATCGCCAACTACCGGACATGTTGATAGTTTTTGTAACCTTTTCGAATAACATCTAATTGCTCTCCCTGTATAGATGATTACTCTTATTCTAAGAAAGGATGCCCTCAAAATTAACGTGACTTGCAATTTATAACCACTATGCAATGTACCTTAAATTAGTCTAAAGTTGTCATTAGACTCAAAAATGATTTTATCATTCTCACAAACCATAAATGTAGAACATTCTAGGATGATGTAATGAAGGAACAGATGGAGTGTAGAGGAAAAAAAATAAAAAATACGAAGCTGCTTAGGAACTCTTTGATCACTCTAAACTAGCCTCAGTTGAAGGTTGTAAATGGGTTTACCAGACCAAATGACATTTATTTGTCAATGTAAAATGGTGTAAAGCTAGACTTACCGGCAAAGGACTCGCTCAAAAGGAAGGTGTCCATATAACGTTTTCGTTGTTTACTTTGAAGGATTTATTAAGAATTATCATTCCTTTAGTAGATCATTATAATCTTAGGCTACATCCAATTTACGCGAGGATGACATTTTTTTGATAGGTAACTTTAAGAGGAGAACGTATAAATGGTGCATTCAAAATTATTTCAAGTGTTTCAAGGGGAACAAAAGGTTTGAATGCTAGAAAGTTTATATAAGGATTAAAACAAGCTTCTCCACATTGTCATACAAAGTTCAACAATGCAGTTACCTCATTCAGATCCATCAAGAATACTTTGGATGAGTGTGTTTGAAGTTTTCTCAAAATGTTGCCACGTTGGATAGTCTAGGACGGCGGCAAACCTTAGACTGAGGTGCTGGAGCAGCGTCCCGATAATGGTGATCGACATGACCGATCAGTTCGCAGGATCTAAGGACATCTCCTCCTCCAAAAATGGTATATGTCGCTGATGAATGTTACTGTTACAACAATCATAATTTTTAAATGGATTTGTTTGTTCATTTAAAATAGTCATTTCCATTACCAAATCGTCACCGTCTCTGTATACATATATCCCTGTATTACAAGAGATTTTAACTTCAACTTTCTCACGAAATAATACTACTTTTTTTGCCAGAAACAACCAATTGTTTTTTTTCCTATTGGTTTGGTTCAAGTAGTTATAAGTTTGAATCAAACAAATTCAATATATTCTGAGTGAGATTTTCCAATTTAATTATATTGTAACAGAAAATGAAAACATCTCTTAAAAGACTGCATTCATATCGTGTTCTGGAGTTCTGTATAAAAGATAATGGTCAAAATCATATTCGAGCAGAGTGTACTTACATTAAAACTGTGGAAAAGAAATTTGTTGGTTTTCATGTAATGTACGCAGACAACGTACTATTTGCAATAAATAATACAAAATTGCTAACATAGATTAAAAGATTTATTTTTCAAAATTATGACAATAAAGGATATGGGTGAAGCCACACAAGGAGAACCTAAACACGATTGCCTTATCCAGCCTAGTCTGCATTTGTTTTCTTTGGAAAGGTTCTGAATGTACATGATTTCCTCCCAAGGACTAACCTTTTATTGAAGCGGACAAGCTTAATTGGTATATATCAAAATTCCTGTTCAAAAGCACATTGGAAACATGAAAAAATGGCTCATTTATCATACACAACTACATATTACACTAGTGAAACTAGAAAGCAAAAAGAAAAGAATGGCTCATTTATCATACACAACTACATATTACTAGAAAAAGAAGTGAATATAAACCAAAAGACTGTAATTCGTAGTCCGCACTATTTTCTTTTCAATTTGAAACTTAATAAGGTATAAATTCAAACAAATTTACATCCTCGGGGACATTCGAAACATGCATATAATTACAGTAAAAGATTAAGAGCTAGTAACCTGGAACATATTGAAAAAAGTAGCAATACTTATTGGTCTAGGTACACCTCATACAAAACTGGATCACCTTTATACGTACGTATATTATACTCTTAATAGTTATCATTATTATTATATATATTAGAATATATGTTAAATCCATATGGCACCTACATATTATCATATAGACCTGATATTAGAAGACATGAACTCAGCACTATGTAATTAACTATTGAACAGTTGAATAAATTGACCTTATCATATACTATAAGATGATTAAAAAACATCTTCCAAATCCAGTATATTTTTCCTAATGCATTAACATCAAACAAATCAGATATATCGAGAGAGTATATGTCGACTTATGATGAATTAGTTTCAGAGACTAATAGAAATTATGAATTATCGAGAGAGCATAATTGTTTCATCTATAGTGGAAAACCCAATATGAAATCAATCAGCTACTAGTTTAGCACGGATTAAAACGTGCTTTGATTATCATATTTTATTTTGATTATCTTAATTACACTACGCTAGCTGATGAAAGTATCAATTGCTGTCGATGCAACAAAACCAAACCTGATGTCAGTAGACGCCGAGTGAGCACCTTGAATCTGAAGATCGCAATGTGCAAGAAGGACGTGATGAGTTTCAGCACCACCTAGAGAAGCCGCCGTCGATCGCCATCAAAACTATTTGCGTGAGAGCCACTTGGTCGCTTGGTCCCGAACCCTAGATTAGACAGAACGAAATTAAATTATTTGTGGCTGAGCGTTGTGAAGTTGGGATTAGGGCTACGGATGAAAACGAGGATGCTAATTTACTTTTTTGCCCTAATAACATTCATTAAATTTCAATTTAATCAAATCTACCAACGCAAATATGTGTTGGCAATTAAAAAATTGTAAATTTGCATTTTTGGTCACACATTTTTTGCTTAGCAACGCTTATTGTTGTGATTAATCTCCAACGCAAATAAGCGTTGGCAATTGAAAAAAAAAAGCATTTCAAAATGGCTGTAATGGTGTAGTGTTTTATTATATTAAAATGATTTGAAATGAAGTTTTGTAAGGATATGATATTTGATATTAAAATGATTTGAAATGAAGTTTTGGAAAGATATGATATTTTGATATATTGAAATGATTTGAAATGAAGTTTTGAAGTGATATGATATTTTAAATATATGGAAATGGTTTGGAATTGATTTAATCTTTATTTTGATAAATATATGGTTTTGAAATGATATTTTATTTTGAAGTAAAGTATTGTTTTAAAAGTTATAACCACGGGTTATAATAACGATTGGTTGTTAAAGAGACCGGGATCAGATATGGACATACTCTCCGTCGATACCGAAAACCACTTTGACAACTGTGTATGCGGTGGAGTTTCCAGAATGAAGTAGGATGGTGGCGACGATCCTAAGGTATATACGTGGACCCAACTCCCGTGAGTTGGCATAAGGTGACTAAAACAGGAGCGATCTCGGGCCAGTGAGGTAGCACCTCGTATCGGACACACTTCTTCGATACCATTCTATTACTTTGTGATTTTTGGTGGCCACCCTTGATTTGGGAGTGTTGTTCGAGGTGGAACGGTAGTGGCTGCTATGTGTATCCATCAGTCCGTGTGCGTAATTGGTATATCTACCCTGGCATTTCCTTGTGTGCCGTGTCACCTACCATATCGAACCCACTACGATTATGATTTTAAGATCCGACCGAGTTAAGGTTCTCCATCCCCTTAACGCTATTTTCTATATGATTATACTTTACTTATTAGACATTATTATAATAGCGAATATTACTACATAGTAGATAGTTTAACGGATCCTTAAAGAATGGGTGATCCCAAGCATTCTTTAAGTTACTTGTACCTTATTACAGTTCACTTGAGTTGGTTTACATTATATAAGTATATATTGTCCTGACTCGAGTGTTTTGTGTTTTTCTTTACGCTCGGGTCAGCCTGAGTTATTCACAGATTTGGATTTCCACTCTCTTGGAGATTTGAATCGCTGGAGATTATCTGCTTGTCTTGTCCTATCTACTTCAGTTCCATTGTCCTACTCAGCTTGTACTTGGTTATTTTATTGAGACTTCTGTTGTTCTCTATTTCTTTTGTTATATCTTATGTAACTCTGATATATTTATATAGTAGCTTCATGAACTACTATTTCTTTTACTTCCGCTGCATTATTTTACTCTGTGTTTGTGATCTGTGATTATATTTATTTACTGTATATTCTGAGATTTGCCAAATTTTATTTACAACGCGGTATTTTAAGCAAATCAATTCCGGCATGAGTGTCTACCTATACACTTATAATGGATGCAAATGGTTTTAAATACCGGGTCGTTACAGTTGGTATCAGAGCCAGGTTTTGAGGCAAAACTTAGAATGTATGGTAAATTTATTTACAGAATCACTTTCGTTCGAGTTTGAATCTCTTCTTTTTGATTCGATTTCCTTTGAATTTTTGGAACGTTCCCTGCGGTTCCAAAATCCATTCTTGTCCCTCACTATTCATCTTCTTTTTATTTTGGAGTATCACATAACTCCACTTCGAACGATCTTTATATTGAATTGGCTGTCTCGCCAATATTATAATTTTCTGGTAAAGGGGGAAACTCCTTTACAAATTTGCATCAATTCACCAGAGATTTATATCTATCCTTGGTTTAGATGCTAATATCTTTTGTTATTCCAAACTCTATCTCTTGAGATCGGATGAAGATTTACCCCAGAAACATCCACATTTGATCTTATTCATTAACTCACGGTTAACCCGGTTAAGGTTGTCCGCGGTTATCTAAGCTTACCCATCTCCCTACTTTGTTATTTAATCATCTTGTCTTTTGTTTCCAACCTACCTTCAAAACATTTTGAATTGTATTTGTAAATCTGTAATTAATATTTTGTTTTATATTGTGTTGTTTGAGTTGTTGATGTTGATTTGGGTTTCTGATCGATTCGTCTGATCAGCGCTATCGATAGGATTTCTAAAACACTTTGACAGAACAAACTGACACAATATTATTTTAAATTTGGTTAATGAAATAAATTTTGATATACGTAAGTATTATGGAACTTAATAAATTGATTTAAATTGATTATTTGAAATGATAATACTTGATTTATCATTTATTGTTCTACAAATGAATTTATAAATAGTTGTTTATAAATTTATTTGGGAACTGAAATGAATTTAAAACAAGAAATTTAAAGAATTTAATTTCCGATGGTTTCAAACCTTGTGTTTAAAATTTTTAAAAGGATATATTATTTAATGTATTTTGAATAAAAATTTGTCTCTAAAGGATTTTAAAGTTTAAAAATTAAGTGCTCTTCTCTTTGTCGCTGGAAAATAATTTCGGTGATGACTGCAGCATCATCGACGTTCATTTTTGAGTTTCGAAGTGAAGAGACCGTTCTGTAGTCTTGCTACAGCTTTGTTTTGGAAAATCTAATTGATTTGAATTTCTAAAATATGACTGGATTATAATTTATATTGATATATGATTTAAATTTGATTTGACATATTATGTATATATAATTACTTATCTCTAAATGGTTTGAAAGGAATCAAAAATTTAATTCTTACAATTTATCTTAAAGAATAATTGCAATTATAAAAAGAAAATCAATTTTTTGAATAAATGATTCAAAACTGAGATAATTGAATTAGGAAGTTTTACTTGTATAACACACAATTTCATTCCAATATAACTTACCTAAATTACACAGAAGTTGAATATGGAATTGGATAATATACAATATAAAAAGGATTTTTATAAATAAAATTTGAGTGGTTATAATACATGTTATACACTTAAATTTTAGTTACAAAAGATTAACAGAGGCAAATAGTGAAAAATGAATTTAAAGAGATTTTATTTAAATAACTTAATAATCAAATTTGATTTACTATGGAACATTAAGTCTAACCTAGGAAGTTTAGTAAAGGTTATTTTCTAAAATGAATATGTTGTATAATAAATAATGTATCTTTGAATAGATAAAATAAAATACATTTGAATTGGACTTTTGGTAATAAAGTTTATTTAACTTGAATTCATAGTTTAATTGATGTCTAAATGTGTAAAGAAATTTGATTATTATATTTGCTATGATTAATATTTTAATTATGAAATAGATATGTCTGAAAAAAATGAATAATTACGATTTAAATAGTTAAAATGTATTTTAACATCACTAAAACTTGATAATTGAGAATTTGGTTTTCAAATGGGAATTTTAAGTGTAACTCATTAAAGGAATATCTATTTATGAAATGGGTATTTTAAATAAAGTGTTAGGTTATGTGTTAAATTAAGAGCTAAGTAAAATAGTGAGCTTTTGACTTAATAAACGAAGTATAGTTTAATTTGGATATTCCATTCATAAAAGTTTGTTTTAATAAGTCATAAGTTAAATGATATCCAAATGAATATTCTAGAATACAACTGATTTGAAATATTAATATATCTACTGTAGCATTTTATAAGTGCTGCTGTTTTGAAAATACAATGTTTTGGAAGTTTTTATAATTGAATGAACTTAGAAATGTTACAACTTTAAAATGAATATTATTTGACCTTGAATTAAAATGGTTTAAATAAAGATTAATTTTTTTTAAAAGGTGTTATGATTTTCTAAGTATTATGTTTTTTTTAAATAACATTTCCAAAGTGTTATGATTTTAGTAGTATGATTTCCAAATGATAAACATCTCTAAATTGTTATGATTTCAAAACATTATGGTTACAAATCTATTATCTTATTTTGTTTTCAAACTATCTTTTGGTTGTCCTTATTTCTCTTATCTTGTTACAGAAAGGAAAGGCTGTTGCTTATACCAATCTGTTTAGAAATCTTTCTGTACTCTTTGATAATCTTTGTTACTCATCTGGATATGAACACTGTTTTTCCATTTATAGACCGTCAGTCAAGTGAAAGGGGTGATTCAGACTCTAGAGGATCTTTTTCGTTCTCATATTCTTGATTTGATCACCTCCATCTTGTCAAACTTACCTATAACAATAGTTATCAGGTGTAATTCCAATCTTCTTATCATCTTGTCTTAATTCTATTTCATTCTATCTTTTTCTGTGCTTTCCCGTACCTCGTTCCTTTTCGGGGACGAAAAGTTTTGAGTGGGGGAGAGTGTAACAA
Organism: Allium fistulosum; assembly: GCA_030737815.1. Classification (NCBI taxonomy): domain Eukaryota; kingdom Viridiplantae; phylum Streptophyta; class Magnoliopsida; order Asparagales; family Amaryllidaceae; genus Allium; species Allium fistulosum. Next base: position 284,114,740 of record CM060901.1, on the reverse strand, counting down.
CCCTGTATTTTACAAATATTTTTTTTATTGATTTTCCATATTCAAAAGCTTTATTTAAGAAAAAGAATAAAATTTTTTATTTTAATTATAAACTTTGATTTTGATGTGGATTAGAATTCCAAATATGACTAAATTAATATTTCCAGAAAATGTGAATTTTGGTCAATAGTCAAACTTTGACTTTTAAATTTAAATTCTAAATATTTGAAATTATAAATTTTATCTTTTATTATGAAAATAGATTTAATAACATGAATATTGCTTTTCGTTTCGTTGAAAACGGAGTTAAAATGTAAAAGTTATGTACATTTCAATTTTGAGTATAAATTGTTTATTTAACAATTTTGTCTATTTTAAATTGTATAAATTACTTTTTCTTTGTTATATTTTTTTTAATATGTGTCAATATGTTAATTTATGTATATTTTCATCTCTAAATATTTTCAAAAATAATAATAGAATTTTTCCAAAATTTACTATGATGATTTCCTATTTTTAAAGGTCGTTTTCCTATTTTCTGCTATTTTCTTCATTAGAAATTATATGTAAATTAAATTTTAAATGTTTATTTTGTGAATATATTTTTATTTTATGTTATTATTTATGTTTAAAAATATATTACAAGCTCATGTGAATTTTCTAAAAATTTATTCTATTCAATTCCAAATTTTCTAGACTAGTTTACTATTTTAGCTATTTTCTTAATTTAACTTTATATAATTGATAAATATTTATATAAATTATTATATTTTGATAAAATTTCGAAATTTTATCTGGGATTTTTTTTTCCAGAAATATAAAGTTATAAAAAGGGATTAAAGATATATGAAGAGTTTGATACCTTTTGTGTGCTTAGTCCTTTTGAATTCTACCGTTTCTTTTACCGTTTCTTTTTCAATCAATACATCAGTTATTTTGGCCGTTCCTTATACTTGCTTCAGCTGTACCTCTCTCTTATTCACGTGAAAACAACTGAGAAACTTCTTACAAAAATCATTGCCTCCATTCCTTAGGCAAAAGTTTGGTAAAATTCCTTATCTTTTTCATTGTTTTTCCTTTTGTTTATTTGATTTTTGCTCTTGCTTTCTCCTCTTCTAGGATCAGCTTCTCCTTCCTCCTCCTCCCTGGCCGCCTCCACCACCACCACATCAGGCCACCATCACCTCCAGCCCTCTGCCCAAGCCTAGCCGTGCACCACTTGTAGGCAAACTCCACCAAAGATTGCATATACTCTTGAATAACACATTGCCTAACACCTATGCTATCACCACTTCACCAAACCGCCTTGGCCGCCACATACATCATCAACACCAGCCACTACCTGACCTGAGACCACCTGCCACACCACCTCCTGACCCCACCAGGCCTGGCCATGACCATGCTTGCCTTGACCGTGAGCATGTGTTGCATTGAAACCTTGTTTGTTGCCTTGTCTTGTAATTTTCATGCATATCCACCTTTGCACCATTACTTCCAAGCTATGGCCGACCCATATGAGCCCAAGACCTGATCCTAACCCACTCCTTAGACATGTATTTCAGATCTATAGCCGAAGCATAGGCGGTAGAAAGCAAGTGCAAAAACTTTGGCTTTGTTTTATGCATTTAATTCTAACATTGTTTTATTTAAATTTTGGGTTGAAAACTTATATTGTTTGTATTGTTTTGTCTTATGTATCCGAGGAGTTAACCTTGTCTCTCCCACACTTATCATCATCATGGCTAAGAAAATGAACCCCTTGTTCGATCTTTTGAATGGTTAAAGCACGGTCAAGTAATCTATTCCGTTGTTGCTTCTTATCTTCATTGTTTCAACATTGTTTTGCGTTGAATATTTATGTTTATATTGTCTTGTTTTGGTTATTGTTTAAAAGATAAATATCAAGGCTCTCCATTCATTCAAATCAAAAGTCATGCTATATCGTGCTTGTTGTGCTTTCTGGAATCTATTCTGTGTGTTTTGATCGCTAATCTCTAGCTTTAACAGGTGAGTTATTCTCACCAGACAATATGTACCTATATAAGTAGTAAATTGACACCCTGTGAATCTGTAGAAATATATTATCATGTTATACTTGACTATGTTATTATCATATGATGTTTATACACCTGTTATACCGTATGTTACTGTTATTTAATGTTATTCTGTTATTTATATCAGTTATCACCATTGCAAGTTCCCTGTAGACTAGAATCACTATGGGTTGAAATGATACATACCCGAACGGACTTTAGAATAGGGAAAAATCATTATGGGCTGAAATGATAGGCCTGAATGGTTTTTATTTAATTTATTTTTAACTTGGGATTGCGGGTTTGAAATGATAGAACCCGGATTTTTCTTTTTAAACTGCGGATTGAAATGATACATATCTGTATCACTTGACTTAGGTTAGAAAACTATATACAGGCCCGTGGTTATTTATAAAGTGTTTTGGATATTTTTAAGTATTTTAAAAATTATAAATTTATGAAATTTGATTTAAATAGATTTTGAAATGTTTTAAAATAAAGAAATTATGATTTTTCTATGTGTTAAAAATGTAATTAATGAATGGTTTAACTGGATTTTTGAAATATAACTTAAGTTTTGGAAATTTGGAATTTTGGTTAAAAATGATATTTAAGTTATATGAATAAAATGGAAATTTAATTATATTTGGAAAATGGTAAAATATGATAATTTGATTAAATTTGAATTTAAGTGATTTATTAAAGTATTATTGATTTTTCTATGAATTTAAGTGGTTAAATAAATGAATGTTTAAAAGTGATCATTTAAAATATAACTTGACTAGGAAATGTGAAATTTGGTTTTAATTAAAGGTTAAGTTAATTAAATAAAATTGGAAATTTTGTTAAATTTGTGAATTTGTAATTTAAATTTGAAGTGTTAAGTTTATTTGTTGAAATGTGAAGAATTGGAAACTTTTACACTTAAACTTATTAAGTAAATTGTTGAAAATTGGATTTAATTATAAGAAATTTATTGTGAAAAAGATAAATGTTAAATGATATGTAAATGAACATTTTAAACGTTAAAATATGATTTTTAAAATGTTTATGTGTTTTAAATTGAAGTTATTTAATTGCTGGAAATACACTAACACCTGAAATCTACTTTTAACAGCATTCAGAAATGCTATAGATTCTGTTTTGAACTAAAATTGTGTAAAAAGAGCTATTACAGCATTTCTGAAATGCTGTAGTTGATGTAATTTAACTTATAGGCTAATGTTGAACTCAGGCCTATTATAGTATTCTCTGGAAATGCTATAATGTTCTGTAGTCTTTGCTGAAACCAAATTTAACCCTTGTTTTGAAATCTGAAATACTGCAGCACTTCTGAAATGCTGTCTTTTTTGTTTTTGAACTATAATTCAACTAAAACTGAGTTTTAACAGTAGTTTTAAATGCTGTCTTTGCTGAATAAAAATGTTTTCAAGTATAACTTATAACAGCTTTTTCCAAAATGCTGCGAAAGGCTGAAATTTTAATAATTAGGTTTTTGACTTAGTAAACGAACTCAGAATGGTTTGAAACTTTGGAAATTGAATACTTGATTTGAAAATATAATAATTATACTTTTAAAAGGTTTAAATGAATTATTTTGATTGGAATATAAACTATTTAAAGGTGATTTGAAATGATAGTAAATGAACGATATCTTTGAATTTAAAAGGTATTTAAAGTTGAATATTTGGATTTGAACTGATAGGATATTTTATTATATTAAAATGATTTGAAATGAAGTTTTGTAAGGATATGATATTTGATATTAAAATGATTTGAAATGAAGTTTTGGAAAGATATGATATTTTGATATATTGAAATGATTTGAAATGAAGTTTTGAAATGATATGATATTTTAAATATATGGAAATGGTTTGGAATTGATTTAATCTTTATTTTGATAAATATATGGTTTTGAAATGATATTTTATTTTGAAGTAAAGTATTGTTTTAAAAGTTATAACCACGGGTTATAATAACGATTGGTTGTTAAAGAGACCGGGATCAGATATGGACATACTCTCTATCGATACCGAAAACCACTTTGACAACTATGTACGCGGTGGAGTTTCCAGAATGAAGTAGGATGGTGGCGACGATCCTAAGGTATATACGTGGACCCAACTCCCGTGAGTTGGCATAAGGTGACTAAAACAGGAGTGATCTCGGGCCAGTGAGGTAGAACCTCGTATCGGACACACTTCTTCGATACCATTCTATTACTTTGTGATTTTTGGTGGCCACCCTTGATTTGGGAGTGTTGTTCGAGGTGGAACGGTAGTGGCTGCTATGCGTGTCCATCACTCCGTGTGCGTAATTGGTATATCTACCCTAGCATTGCCTTGTGTGCCGTGTCACCTACCATATCGAACCCACTATGATTATGATTTTAAGATCCGACCGCGTTAAGGTTCTCCATCCCCTTAACGCTATTTTCTATATGATTATACTTTACTTATTAGACATTATTATAATAGAGAATATTACTACATAGTAGATAGTTTAACGGATCCTTAAAGAATGGGCGATCCCAAGCATTCTTTAAGTTACTTGTACCTTATTACAGTTCACTTGAGTTGGTTTACATTATATAAGTATATATTGTCCTGACTCGAGTGTTTTGTGTTTTGCCTTACGCTCGGGTCAGCCTGAGTTATTCACAGATTTGGATTTCCACTCTCTTGGAGATTTGAATCGTTGGAGATTATCTGCTTGTCTTGTCCTATCTACTTCAGTTCCGTTGTCCTACTCAGCTTGTACTTGGTTATTTTATTGGGACTTCTGTTGTTCTCTATTTCTTTTGTTATATCTTATGTAACTCTGATATATTTATATAGTAGCTTCATGAACTACTATTTCTTTTACTTCCGCTGCATTATTTTACTCTGTGTCTGTGATCCGTGATTATATTCATTTACTGTATATTCTGAGATTTTCCAAATTTTATTTACAACGCAATATTTTGAGCAATTCAATTCCGACATGAGTGTCTACCTATACACTTATAATGGATGCGAATGGTTGAAAATACCGGGTCGTTACAGTTGGTATCAGAGCCAGGTTTTGAGGCAAAACTTAGAATGTATGGTAAATTTATTTACAGAATCACTTTCGTTCGAGTTTGAATCTCTTCTTTTTGATTCGATTTCCTTTGAATTTTTGGAACGTTCCCTGCGGTTCCAAAATCCATTCTTGTCCCTCACTATTCATCTTCTTTTTATTTTGGAGTATCACATAACTCCACTTCGAACGATCTTTATATTGAATTGGCTGTCTCGCCAATATTATAATTTTCTGGTAAAGGGGGAAACTCCTTTACAAATTTGCATCAATTCACCAAAGATTTATATCTATCCTTGGTTTAGATGCTAATATCTTTTGTTATTCCAAACTCTATCTCTTGAGATCGGATGAAGATTTACCTTAGAAACATCCACATTTGATCTTATTCATTAACTCACGGTTAACCCGGTTAAGGTTGTCCGCGGTTATCTAAGCTTACCCATCTCCCTACTTTGTTATTTAATCATCTTGTCTTTTGTTTCCAACCTACCTTCAAAACATTTTGAATTGTATTTGTAAATCTGTAATTAATATTTTGTTTTATATTGTGTTATTTGAGTTGTTGATGTTGATTTGGGTTTCCGATCGATTCGTCTGATCAACGCTATCGATAGGATTTCTAAAACACTTTGACAGAACAAACTGACACAATATTATTTTAAATTTGGTTAATGAAATAAATTTTGATATACGTAAGTATTATGGAACTTAATAAATTGATTATTTGAAATGATAATACTTGATTTATCATTTATTGTTCTACAAATGAATTTATAAATAGTTGTATATAAATTTTGAGTATAAATTGTTTATTTAACAATTTTGTCTATTTTAAATTGTATAAATTACTTTTTCTTTGTTATATTTTTTTTAATATGTGTCAATATGTTAATTTATGTATATTTTCATCTCTAAATATTTTCAAAAATAATAATAGAATTTTTCCAAAATTTACTATGATGATTTCCTATTTTTAAAGGCCGTTTTCCTATTTTCTGCTATTTTCTTCATTAGAAATTATATGTAAATTAAATTTTAAATGTTTATTTTGTGAATATATTTTTATTTTATGTTATTATTTATGTTTAAAAATATATTACAAGCTCATGTGAATTTTCTAAAAATTTATTCTATTCAATTCTAAATTTTCTAGACTAGTTTACTATTTTAGCTATTTTCTTAATTTAACTTTATATAATTGATAAATATTTATATAAATTATTATATTTTGATAAAATTTCGAAATTTTATCTGGGATTTTTTTTCCAGAAATATAAAGTTATAAAAAGGGATTAAAGATATATGAAGAGTTTGATACCTTTTGTGTGCTTAGTCCTTTTGAATTCTACCGTTTCTTTTTCAATCAATACATCAGTTATTTTGGCCGTTCCTTATACTTGCTTCAGCTGTACCTCTCTCTTATTCACATGAAAACAACTGAGAAACTTCTCACAAAAATCATGGCCTCCATTCCTTAGGCAAAAGTTTGGTAAAATTCCTTATCTTTTTCATTGTTTTTCCTTTTGTTTATTTGATTTTTGCTCTTGCTTTCTCCTCTTCTAGGATCGGCTCCTCCTTCCTCCTCCTCCCTGGCCGCCTCCACCACCACCACATCAGGCAACCATCACCTCCAGCCCTCTGCCCAAGCCTAGCCATGCACCACTTGTAGGCAAACTCCACCAAAGATTGCATATACTCTTGAATAACACATTGCCCAACACCTATGCTATCACCACTTCACCAAACCACCTTGGCCGCCACATACATCATCAACACCAGCCACTACCTGACCTGAGACCACCTGCCACACCACCTCCTGACCCCACCAGGCATGGCCATGACCATGCTTGCCTTGACCGTGAGCATGTGTTGCATTGAAACCTTGTTTGTTGCCTTGTCTTGTAATTTTCATGCATATCCACCTTTGCACCATTACTTCCAAGCTATGGCCGACCCATATGAGCCCAAGACCTGATCCTTACCCACTCCTTAGACATGTATTTCAGATCTATAGCCGAAGCATAGGCGGTAGAAAGCAAGTGCAAAAACTTTGGCTTTGTTTTATGCATTTAATTCTAACATTGTTTTATTTAAATTTTGGGTTGAAAACTTATATTGTTTGTATTGTTTTGTCTTATGTATCCGAGGAGTTAACCTTGTCTCTCCCACACTCATCATCATCATGGCTAAGAAAATGCACCCCTTGTTCGATCTTTTGAATGGTTAAAGCACGGTCAAGTAATCTATTCCGTTGTTGCTTCTTATCTTCATTGTTTCAACATTGTTTTGCGTTGAATATTTATGTGTATATTGTCTTGTTTTGGTTATTGTTTACAAGATAAATATCAAGGCTCTCCATTCATTCAAATCAAAAGTCATGCTATATCGTGCTTGTTGTGCTTTCTGGAATCTATTCTGTTTGTTTTGATCGCTAATCTCCAACTTTAACAGGTGAGTTATTCTCACCAGACAATATGTACCTATATAACTAGTAAATTGACACCCTGTGAATCTGTAGAAATATATTATCATGTTATACTTGACTATGTTATGATCATATGATGTTTATACACCTGTTATATCGTATGTTACTGTTATTTAATGTTATTCTGTTATTTATATCAATTATCACCATTGCAAGTTCCCTGTAGACTAGAATCACTATGGGTTGAAATGATACATACCCGAACGGACTTTAGAATAGGGAAAAATCATTATGGGCTGAAATGATAGGCCTGAAAGGTTTTTATTTAATTTATTTTTAACTTGGGATTGCGGGTTTGAAATGATAGAACCCGGATTTTTCTTTTTAACTGCGGATTGAAATGATACATATCCGTATCACTTGACCTAGGTTAGAAAACTATATACAGGCCCGTGGTTATTTTATAAAGTGTTTTGGATATTTTTAAGTATTTTAAAAATTATAAATTTATGAAATTTGATTTAAATAGATTTTGAAATGTTTTAAAATAAAGAAATTATGATTTTTCTATGTGTTAAAAATGTAATTAATGAATGGTTTAACCTGTATTTTTGAAATATAACTTAAGTTTTGGAAATTTGGAATTTTGGTTAAAAATGATATTTAAGTTATATGAATAAAATGGAAATTTAATTATATTTGGAAAATGGTAAAATATGATAATTTGATTAAATTTGAATTTAAGTGATTTATTAAAGTATTATTGATTTTTCTATGAATTTAAGTGGTTAAATAAATGAATGTTTAAAAGTGATCTTTTAAAATATAACTTGACTAGGAAATGTGAAATTTGGTTTTAATTAAAGGTTTAAGTTAATTAAATAAAATTGGAAATTTTGTTAAATTTGTGAAATGGTAATTTAAATTTGAAGTGTTAAGTTTATTTGTTGAAATGTGAAGAATTGGAAACTTTTACACTTAAACTTATTAAGTAAATTGTTGAAAATTGGATTTAATTATAAGAAATTTATTGTGAAAAAGATATATGTTAAATGATATGTACATGAACATTTTAAACGTTAAAATATGATTTTTAAAATGTTTATGTTTTTTAAATTGAAGTTATTTAATTGTCGGAAATACACTGACACCTGAAATCTACTTTTAATAGCATTCAGAAATGCTATAGATTCTGTTTTGAACTAAAATTGTGTAAAAATAGCTATTACAGCATTTCTGAAATGCTGTAGTTGCTGTAATTGAACTTATAGGCTAATATTGAACTCAGGCCTATTATAGCATTCTCTGGAAATGCTATAATGGTCTGTAGTCTTTGATGAAACCAAATTTAACCCTTGTTTTGAAATCTGAACTACTGCAGCACTTCTGAAATGCTGTCTTTTCTGTTTTTGAACTATAATTCAACTAAATCTGAGTTTTAACAGCAGTTTTAAATGCCGTCTTTGCTGAATAAAAATGTTTTCAAGTATAACTTAACAGCCTTTTCTAAATGCTGCGAAAGGCTGAAATTTTAATAATTATGGTTTTTGACTTAGTAAACGAACTCAGAATGGTTTGAAACTTTGGAAATTGAATACTTGATTTGAAAATATAATAATTACACTTTTAAAAGGTTTAAATGAATTATTTTGATTGGAATATAAACTATTTAAAGGTGATTTGAAATGATAGTAAATGAACGATATCTTTGAATTTAAAAGGTATTTAAAGTTGAATATTTGGATTTGAACTGATAGGATATTTTATTATATTAAAATGATTTGAAATGAAGTTTTGTAAGGATATGATATTTGATATTAAAATGATTTGAAATGAAGTTTTGGAAAGATATGATATTTTGATATATTGAAATGATTTGAAATGAAGTTTTGAAATGATATGATATTTTAAATATATGGAAATGGTTTGGAATTGATTTAATCTTTATTTTGATAAATATATGGTTTTGAAATGATATTTTATTTTGAAGTAAAGTATTGTTTTAAAAGTTATAACCACGGGCTATAATAACGATTGGTTGTTAAAGAGACCGGGATCGGATATGGACATACTCTCTGTCGATACCGAAAACCACTTTGACAACTGTGTACGCGGTGGAGTTTCCAAAATGAAGTAGGATGGTGGCGACGATCCTAAGGTATATACATGGACCCAACTCCCGTGAGTTGGCATAAGGTGACTAAAACAGGAGCGATCTCGGGCCAGTGAGGTAGCACCTCGTATCGGACACACTTCTTCGATACCATTCTATTACTTTGTGATTTTTGGTGGCCACCCTTGATTTGGGAGTGTTGTTCGAGGTGGAACGGTAGTGGCTGCTATGCGTATCCATCAGTCTGTGTGCGTAATTGGTATATCTACCCTGGCATTGCCTTGTGTGCCGTGTCACCTACCATATCGAACCCACTACGATTATGATTTAAAGATCCGACCGCGTTAAGGTTCTCCATCCCCTTAACGCTATTTTATATATGATTATACTTTACTTATTAGATATTATTATAATAGCGAATATTACTACATAGTAGATAGTTTAACGGATCCTTAAAGAATGGGCGATCCCAAGCATTCTTTAAGTTACTTGTACCTTATTACAGTTCACTTGAGTTGGTTTACATTATATAAGTATATATTGTCCTGACTCGAGTGTTTTGTGTTTTGCTTTACGCTCGGGTCAGCCTGAGTTATTCACAGATTTGGATTTCCACTCTCTTGGAGATTTGAATTGCTGGAGATTATCTGCTTGTCTTGTCCTATCTACTTCAGTTCTGTTGTCCTACTCAGCTTGTACTTGGTTATTTTATTGAGACTTCTGTTGTTCTCTATTTCTTTTGTTATATCTTATGTAACTTTGATATATTTATATAGTAGCTTCATGAACTACTATTTCTTTTACTTCCGCTGCATTATTTTACTTTGTGTCTGTGATCTGTGATTATATTTATTTACTGTATATTCTGAGATTTGCCAAATTTTATTTACAACGCGGTATTTTGAGCAATTCAATTCCGGCATGAGTGTCTACCTATACACTTATAATGGATGTGAATGGTTGAAAATACCGGGTCGTTACAATAGTTCAAATTGTTCACCACAAAGTCTATAAAAGCTAACCCTAGCTCAAAACCACCTTCGCCTCTCACTGAGCACGCCCAAACAATCTCGATCATCACCAAAACTCGGTCGCACCTCACCACCAATATACCAGATCGAAGCATAAGATGAAATTTGATTTTTAAAATTGGTTTTACATTTCTTTGTTGAGTAATTTGTGAGATTTAAATTTTCAAAGCTTTGATTTTTTTTTCTCTAGCTCGGCTGTTATGTAAAAAGAAGAAGGAAAGAAGCGTTTTGAAGAAGTAATAGGCATGATCACATCATAGGGTGGTTGATGGATAGAATATACGGTTGTGATTGACTTAAACAATTTAAAATATTATTTAATTACAAATATCTCGTTTAAAAGCAGCTTAAAATTTCAAACTCCTATCAAGGCGTGCTGCCTGGCGTTCATAATGTTATACCCCTATTTTGAACGCAATGGAACAAGTTTTGAGTCCCAATTCGATCGTATGGAGAAAATAGCTTTTTGGACCCAATTATTATATTGAATTTTCGATATTAATTTCAACGCGTTTTTATCCCGTACGACCAAATGATAACTCCAAACGCTACGAATTTGAAATCCGATAATAATACGCTATTATGGATCCAATGGAACCGGTTTCGTCGAAATCCGAGACTGTGCCCCGAAAGGCTATTTCTCTACTCGTTAATTTAAACGAGTTATTTTAAAATCGAATAAATCATTTTTAAATTCAATTTATAATTTCTATTACCTTCATTCTTATGAATATAAATTTAACAAGCCTTTAAAAAAAAATTTCCAAATAAAAATCCAAGATTTAAATTATTTTCACGACTTCAATTATTTAATTCAATAATTAAATTATCAATAAATCATTATATTTGAAATCCAACCTATTAAATTGATAAAATTTTACTTTCCAATATTTAAAATCAATTAAATAAACAATTTCAAATAACCTAAAATTCTAGGTCGTTACATTCCTCCCCCCATAAAAGAATTTCGCCCTCGAAATTGCCAAGGTAAGAAGAATGGCCCAAAACTCATAAACTTTCCCAAAACAAATTAGTTGAAACAACTTCCCAAAATCAATTTGTTGAAACCACATTGTCATTTTTACTAATTCCCAAATTCATCCATAGATTCCAAATAATATTATTTACTCAATCAATTCAAGTTATAATCCAAAATCAAATTTCCGTTATTAAAAAAATTTCAAAATTTTCTAACTCCTTAAATTTTCAGAAAATTCACCAACGTCTCCTTTGCGCGGCTAGATCAAAACAACTACAAAATGCCACTACAGGCCCCAAACCAACAAAAGAAAACAAAATTCAAGTGGCTCAATCATAAAACCATCAAATCAAATGACAAAATAAACATGTACCTTTTTGTTGGGCAATCCAAATTTTTCTTGATTTTAAATACCTGCATCTTATTTACCAATGATATCCAATCATATAATTTAAAACCATTTTATATTTTGCATTTTCAATTTCCAATATTTGCTTTACTTAATCCCGTACGATGTACATATATCATCCGTATGCAATATCAAATCCGATCGCTCACTCGATCACACAATTTTACTTCCGAACTAATATCGTTCACACGACTCTTTAGTGCGGACTCGGATTTGGTTTCTTGATTAGAAACCGTTATTCTCCTTGCATAGCCATATACTATGATAGAGAATTCCAGAATCAAATCAAAAATCCATATCCAGGGTTCGTCGTTGAGAATTGAGTGAAAAATCCTAACTCGGATCGATATGAATTATCTAGAAATCTATGCTCTAATCTGGATCAAATCGTTATGCGAATAAAATAATATACGTACAACCTACGTATTTATTTCTATTGATTCTTAGCTATACCAAATTCCTTTATTTACATTTACTTTATTTTCATTCAATTATTCACAATTATCATACACATTGCATTATTCACATTGCTTAATTTATTAGTATATTTTTCAATACCACTTCACCACTTAAATTTATATCCGCTTCTATTCAAATTCAAATTCAACTCCATTTAACTCAATTTATCTCCCAATTTTAAATATTGAATTTTATCAACCATATCCCAAACCATATTTACTCACTAATTAAATTAGTTAGTTCACTTAGCCATTTCATTAATTATCTCAAATATCAATAAATTCAATTTCAAAAATTTTATTTTATTTAGCCTCACTTAGGCTAAATTTCCAAATTTCACTTTATTAGTTCAATTCAATTCACTTAATATGTTCACTTCACTTAACTTTTCCTAGGTTAAATTTAATCTCTTATCTCAATTTCACAATTTCTTTTCTTATCTATATCATTTCTTAAATTTATAAGTTCAAAACTTATCTTTATTTATTTCACAACACTTAGATAGCAAATTTCAAAATCTAAACACCTGGTTTAATTTCAAATCAATTTGTAATCATATATATATATATATACATATATCATTTTTATATCAAATAAAAATTTTAAATTTCATAAAATTAAAAACTTATTTATCAAAACAAGACTTCATTAGCAAATTATTACGGTAGCAATCCATCACTTAGAAACTCGAAAATGAACACCGATGATGTCACGATCATCATTGGAATTATTTTCCAGTGACTGAAGTGAGTTCACTACTTTTATTTATTTTAAAAACCATTTTTTTAAATAATTTTATTCAAATATACTTCCAAAATAATAATATCATTATTATTTTCTCCAAAACACTTTGAAACACATTTCAAAATATCTGGGACTTAGATTCAAAACTTCTCCATTTAAATCCATTTTAATTTGTAAGTCACATTTATAAATTATGTTTTCAAAATTTCACATCATTAAAACCTTTCACAAATGTTTTATCATTGTTTATTTTGTAATAAACATCTTTTATTAAGGCACAACAACCAATTAATGATAATAATCAATATTATCATTCCTAACAACCAAACACAATATATATACCATAATAATTTCTGAAATTTTTTCCTTTATATATAAAATATAATCATGGTAAAATTATTTCATTTACCCAGTTTCAAAATAATATCATGCCGGATTGTTCTGTTCAAGTGTTTAGAGATCCCTATTGTGATAACCCTGATTTTATGAGCAAGTTTTATAATTTAATTTAATATACGTGTTGAATTATTTTTGGTTGCCTAGGAAAAATATATATGATAAGTTGACCATAAATAAATATTGGGTAAATATTGATATGTATACAAGATGATATAATACATATGTACATACTTCTCTGGAAAAATAGAAAATTATTTGTAAGCTAAAGAAAACTATAAATACATGAACATGACAAAATATGAATGTGCCATTGAAACAAGTCTAGGGTAAGGGAAATAAAGACTTAGGCAGAAATAGAAATATAGATAGTGTACAGGCATTTTAAAACAAAGGCTGGCTAAAGAAAATTATTAGAAATTGCATGAAAGTAGTATGAGTTGTTGAAAAATACTTTATCCACTTTTAGCAATTTTCTTAGCTTTAGAGATATCATGCAAATATGGTGACTGAGGTAATAAAGTGTAAATTTCTGTTAATAAAACCAGGGACCATTTACCCATTTGCTCTTAAAAATTGAAAGAGAGGCTGATCATAAGTTGTAGGGTAGAATTGACATTGAGTAAACTCTAAAACCCTAGAGGCAGCCAAGGTCTTGTATAAAAGAGGGTTAAGGGTGAAAGGATCTGTCACCATTTTCTTTAAATAAATATACAGAAAATATAGACAGTTAGCAAAAGAGAAAACTGGGAAGCACTGGCCATTAGAGACAAGTAGGAGATAACAGATCAAAAGGAAAGGATTAAGGTGAGTAATCTCACTGAAAATTGGCATTAAGTCCTGAATATTGAGGCAGCCTAAATGGTTTATGTTTTAATTAATCTGTGCTTGTTTATGAGATTGATGTGTTGATGATCTGTTTAAATATTGTGTGTGAATGTATCCAGAAAATATATTGGTGACTTTCATGTTTGAACAATTATTGTATCATGAATTGTCTTTGAGATGGGATGTTCTTTTTTTTTATGTGACTGCTGCATATAAATTAATTCATGGGAACTCCAGGGATATATGATATAAGTCTATGGTCTAAAAATGGAAAACAAATGGGACTGTAGCATAAAGTGGTTGCTGCTTATGTCTCAAGAATAAATGTGGTAACATAGAAGTGCAAAGTTATACTTGTGCTGAACTTCTATGTTTGCAAATAAATCCAAATAAGATTAGAAGCTTGTGGTTTAGTCAGATCTCATGAATCTGTGAGTATCTGATTAAGCCAGAGGCAAATGGATACATCAAGGCAAACTGAAATGACCATATATTTATAGGCATGATTCCTCAAAAGAAAAACCCATGATTTAAATAATATGTACACTAAGAAATTAAACTAGCTTGTGTGAATAAATCTATGATTATGAAAAGATGATCTGTCATCCTTTGAACATATGCATGATGGTTGAGTTATTTATTTTCTCTGATTGGTGTATGAGATGCAGAAGGGATTAGCATGAGGGAAAGAGGGAAAATGAATACTTAGTAATATAACTAAGGACTTGGATCTTAGGGCTACAAAGTAAGGCTTGGCAAGGGAAATATTGCAAGCTCACACATGGTATGATTATACCCAGGGGCCTGAGTGTGCTGGGTTAACAGTGAATATGCCCCAGACAGTGTGTGTTTTAATAGAGAGAAAGTAGCTAAAGTCCATCATAAAATACCTGAGATTGAATTTGGAGAATAAGTTCAAAGGTAGGTTGGGTAAAATCCCTGATAGCCAGCAAGATTATAAATAAGGAAAATGATTAAATGATGATTATGTTGGGTGGTTCAGAATATTCTTTTGAGAATTATATATTTTGTGCTCTCTGAAATAATCCATTGAATTATGTTTTTTTATGTTATGCATTAATAAACATGCACAGGTGGTAGAGGTTTGTATACAAGGAAAACATTGCTTTACTTCATCTGTTTTAAAAGTTATTTAAATTTTTAGTAAGATTATTCATCCCAGACAATTTAGTCTGACCCTTTATGTGTTTATATACCATTGGGTGTCTCATCTTTTGATGAGGCAGCTCGTGGTGATTGTGCAGGCAAATAGGCATTTTCTTGATCAAGAATTGGATGAATTAGCTGCTAAGGAATTGGATAATAGTTACAGACTCAAGATAGATGTTAAATTGGACTTGTATTATGAAATGTTAGTTAAGTTGTTTTGGGAGGAAACTGATGTAATGCTATTTTCTATCTGCAAGTATTGAACTATTCCTAAGATTTCTATTAACAGTTTCAGGTTGCTTTTGAGAATGTTTTGTTAAGTGATAATTTATAGTATTAACTCCCTGAATGCTTAGCCTAAGTGTGCAACAATAAGAATAATTTGAAATGATCTGTAAATTGGAAATTTAAAAGGGTAACCTGAGATCTGTTGTAAGTATTAATGGAAAGATAGGTAGGATGAAAACCCAGATTAGTTGTATAGGATATGTGTAAAGTAGCAGAGGAATTCCGGCTAACATGACCAATTTTGTCAAGCCTGGGTTCAACCAGCCTATTACCCTAAGCTAATTGATTAAGAAATATAACAAATAAAGCAAACCAGAAAATCAGGATAGTTATATTGAAAATATATGTTACCTGAAATCACTCAGACACATACATGCACACAGATCACAGACACACACATGCACACAGAACACAGATACACACACCTGCACACAGAATACACATATACACAATTGTATAAGGGATAATTAAGCATTCAGTAGATCTAAATCCTTGGAGATCTAAACTAACTTTAAAAACTAGAAAAATAACATCTAGAATTTGTGAAAAATTAAGTAAGTAGAAAAGCTTTCTGGAAATTATTTTTGCCATGAGAAATTTTGTAGAAAATCCCAAAATAAAATTCTCTGCATCCAAAATTCTTTTACTCTGATAAAAGAAAGGGAAAACCTTAAAGTATCATTTATACATGATTTCTTGAATGTAAGTTAGGTGACTTGATTACAACAATATTTTTATATTGGTGAAAAGATCCTGGATAGTAGAGAAAGGATGTTCTCTTGAATAGATGATCACTATATATATTGGTAAAAAAAAACTTCATGTAAAAAGTGGGTCATCTCAATTTGGTATCAGAGCTATGTTGATAAATAACATAGTAAAAATCTTGAATGAACTTGGCTGTTTTGAATGTATGAAAGTATTGACTGTCTTGGATGCCTTGTCTTTATGTACTTATGTTAATACTATCTGTTATAATTGAATGATAATAAGTTGGAATAGGTTAATTTATATAAGATTAGATAAAATGGACTAACTCCAGTGTTGTATCCATAGAACTATGGTAAGACCCAGACAACAAGGGGTAGGACCAAGTGAACCACCCATGGTGAATATGCAAGATTTCATGAGAGCCATAAGGGATGGGGTAGGCAATAGGCAAGAAAATCCACATGAGGAGCTTTCTAAACTACTCAAGACTTTTACCAATCTTGGAGGCAAGACTTTTGATGGAACAAAAGGAATAATGGGAATTCAAAATTGGCTCAGAATTTTGGATAGAATATTTGCTGATATGCAAGTGGAAGACCAAAAGAAGAGGCTAATAGCATCTAGACAATTGAGAGGAGCAGCTTTGGACTGGTGGGAAGTCATTATAGCTGGAAGACCTGAAGGAGAGGTGACATGGAACCAGTTTAAAGAAATGTTGGAAGGAAGGTTTGTACCTGCATCAGCTAAAGAGTCCTTGCTGGAAGAATTCATTAAATTAAGACAGGGAACTATGAGTGTTACTGAGTATACCCAGAAGTTTGAATCTCTAGCAAAGTATGGTGCAGTGCTCATCACAACTAAGGAAGCTAAAAATGGTAGATACATCCAAGGATTGAATGCCAGTCTCAGTAGAGCCATGCTGCCATATAAGGATAGGACCTTTGATCAAGTTTTAGATCTGACTTTGAGCCTTGAACAACATGATAAATCCAGAGAAAATTTCAGAGCATTTAAAAATAACCAAAACAAGAAAGGAAAGGGTAAGTTCCACCCTTATGATAAAAAGAAAATGGATGTAGCTTCCACCAAGCAATCAGAAGAGGTCAAAACTGCTGAGGTTAAAAAGAAGATCACTTGCTATAATTGTGGACAAGAGGGACACATGAAGAATAGGTGTACAAATCCCAAACCAGCATCTTTCAAATGTCATCTGTGTGGGAAGGAAGGGCACATAAGAAGGAACTGTCCAGAGTTGAGGCAAGGAAAGATGGGAATGTTGGAAGGGAAAAGCAAAATGACAGGAAGTCCCAATGTTGAAAATCATGGCCAAGCTGAAGGTACTTTGCTTATTCACTCAATACCTTTTGCAGTAGTGTATGATACTGGGGCTACACACTCATTAATTTCCCATGACATTGTACAACAGCTAAAATTAAATTGTATGCTTGTAGAAAAGCCCTTGCTTATTAAAAGTCCTTTAGGTAGTTCCTGTATATTGGGTATAATATGTAAACAATTAGGACTGAATATAGGGGGGCATATGTTTGATGCAGACCTATATGTGTTGCAATATCCAGGCATGGGAGTTATATTAGGAGTTGATTGGTTAAAAAGATATAAGGCAGTTATAAACATGGAGACCTCCACCTTATCATTGAAAACTTCTGATGGAAAAAGGGTAATTGTTCTTTGTGAAGCAGATAAGAACAGAAGCATAGCCACCCTTGATAACTTGACTGGTGAGAAGCACATGCCTGCATTGGAAGAAATCCCGGTAGTAAATCAGTATGCTGATGTGTTTGGTGAGGTTAAGGGAATTGTTAACCATAGACCAGTAGAATTTTCTATCAAATTAATTCCAGGAGCTAACCCAGTGGTTAAGAGGCCAACTAGAATGGGGCCTAAGGAATTAACAGAACTGAAAAAGCAATTAGTTGAACTAGAGGAAAAAGGATTCATCAGACCCAGTAGCTCATCTTGGGGAGCACCAGTGGTTTTTGTTAAGAAGCAAGATGGGTCTCTCAGGTTATGTATTGATTATAGAGAGTTAAATAAAATCACAATTAAAAATAAATACCCTTTGCCAAGAATTGATGATCTTTTTGATCAATTAAGTGGTGCAAAAATATTTTCTAGACTTGACTTAGCTTCAGGATTTCATCAAATGAAGGTAGAGGAGGAGAGCATCAAGTATACTGCTTTTAATACTAGGTATGGGCTTTATGAATTTTTGGTGATGCCCTTTGGCTTGACTAATGCCCCCTCTTACTTTGTTGATTTGATGAATAGAATTTTTAGAAAATATTTAGATAAATTTGTATTGATATTTATTGATGATATACTAATTTATTCTAAAACAATTGAAGAGCATGAGAACCATTTGCATATAGTACTGCAGAAATTAAGGCAAGAAAATTTGAAGGCAAAATTTTCAAAATGTACTTTTTGGTAAAATGAGGTAAAATTTTTAGGTCATGTAGTATCAGAGAAAGGCCTATCGGTAGATCCCAATAAGGTGATGGCAATTCAAACATGGAAAAGGCCTACCAGTGTCACAGAAGTTAGGTCATTTATGGGAATGGATGGTTATTATAGAAGGTTTATAAAGGATTTTGCAAAAATTTCAATTCCATTAACTAAATTGACCAGAAAGAATCAGGCTTTTATTTGGACCGAGGAGTGTAAGAAAGCCTTTGAAAGATTAAAAGAAGCATTGATACAAGCTCCAATACTAAAGGTGCCTAAAGGGAATGAGAATTTGGTGATATATACTGATGCTAGTGGATAGGGGCTTGGGGCAGTGTTGATGCAACAACATCAAGTAATAGCTTATGCCTCTAGACAGTTGAAGCCCAGTGAGGTAAGGTATGCTACACATGATCTTGAACTGTCTGCTATAGTATATGCTCTTAAGTTATGGAGACATTATTTGTTAGGGGCTAAATTTGAAGTCTATACAGATCATAAGTCACTCAAATATTTGTTTTCACAAAAAGAATTGAACATGAGGCAGCAAAGGTGGATTGAACTCTTAGCCTCATATGATTTTGAAATACTATATACACCTGGTAAAGCTAATAAAGTGGCAGATGCTTTAAGTAGACAGCATGCCAATGTAGCTAGATTGATGATAGAAGAATTTAATACTTTATCATTACTGATTGACTCAGAAGTGAAAAGGGGCAGTGAGGAAAATATGAGCATGTGCAGTGAGAAAGAAGAAATAGGGAGGTTGAGTTTTGTTACTTTGGGATCAGAATTGAAAAATAAAATTGTGAAGCTACAAGACCAAGATCCATCTTTACTTGAGAAGAAAGTTCAAATATTAAATGGTGAGGTAGTGGAAGGATTCCAATTTAATAAACAAGGTCATTTGGAGAAAGGAAAGAGAATATGTGTGCCTGCCATTGAAGAATTGAAGCAAGAAATTTTGGATGCTTATCACAGAAGCAAGTATACCATACACCCAGGAAGTACCAGAATGCATCACAACCTAAAAAGAGATTATTGGTGGAGTGGGATGAAGAGTGCAGTGGCATTATATGTGTCTAAGTGCATGGTTTGTCAACAGGTAAAGGCTGAATATCAAAGACCCTCAGGGATGCTGCAACCTTTACAAATACCACAATGGAAATGGGAAGACATATCAATGGACTTCATTGATGGTTTGCCTAAGACTAGGAGGGGAAATGATAGTATTTGGGTTGTGGTTGATAGGTTAACCAAAACAGCTCATTTTATACCAGTAAATTCAGATAGGAATGCATGCACCTTAGCTCAGTTATTCATCAAAGAAATAGTTAGATTGCATGGAATACCAAAAACTATAGTAAGTGATAGAGATACCATCTTCACTTCGAAATTCTGGCAAAGTTTCCACAAGGCAATGGGGACTGATTTGTGCTTGAGCACAGCATATCACCCTCAATCTGATGGCCAAACAGAAATTGTGAACAAATTACTTGAAGACATGTTGAGGGCATGTATATTGGATTGGGGAGGAAGTTGGGAAGATCACATATTTCTGGCAGAATTTGCATATAACAACAGCCATCACAGTAGCATAGGCATGGCACCCTTTGAAGCACTTTATGGTAGACCCTGTTTATCACCTTCAAGTTGGATTGAGTCTGGGGAGAAAGTGGTCTTAGGACCAGAAAATGTAAAAGAAACCTCTGAGAAGATAGCCTTGATTAGGAAAAGGATTGCTTCTACCCAAGATAGGCAAAAGAAATATGCTAACCAAAAGAGGAAAGAAGTGCAGTATGATGTGGGGAATTATGTATTTATTAAAATATCACCCATGAAAAAGATTTTGAGATTTGGAAAACAAGCAAAGTTGATTCCAAGGTATATAGGACCATATAAAATTCTAGAAAGAATTGGAAATGTAGCCTATAAGTTAGCATTGCCAGAGGAGATGAGAGCAATGCATGATGTTTTTCATGTATCCCAGTTAAGGAGATGGGTTCATGATGAAGAAACAATTTTAAAACTCCTGAGAAAGTGCAGATTGACCCCAGAATGATGTATGAGAAGAAGCCTGTAGGCATAGTTGCAAAGGAAACTAAGAAATTGAGAAACAAAGCAATAAAATTAGTGAAAGTGCAATGGAGTCTTGACCCAAATGATTGCACATGGGAGGTGGAAGATAAAATCAGAAGTGATTATCCACAGCTAATTGATTGAATCAAAGGTAAAAATATATATATATATATATATATATATACACATAAATATACTAATGAATGATTTGATTGAATACTTTGTTATGCATAGGAGTTAATTAATGATTGAACTGAGAATGATTGATTGCTGAAATAAAAATGTCTGAATTGAGTATGAAAGAATTGTGAGACACAATTCCTAAAAGGAAGGGTATATGTGATAACCCTGATTTTATGAGCAAGTTTTATAATTTAATTTAATATACGTGTTGAATTATTTTTGGTTGCCTAGGAAAAATATATATGATAAGTTGACCATAAATAAATATTGGGTAAATATTGATATGTATACAAGATGATATAATACATATGTACATACTTCTCTGGAAAAATAGAAAATTATTTGTAAGCTAAAGAAAACTATAAATACATGAACATGACAAAATATGAATGTGCCATTGAAACAAGTCTAGGGTAAGGGAAATAAAGACTTAGGCAGAAATAGAAATATAGATAGTGTACAGGCATTTTAAAACAAAGGCTGGCTAAAGAAAATTATTAGAAATTGCATGAAAGTAGTATGAGTTGTTGAAAAATACTTTATCCACTTTTAGCAATTTTCTTAGCTTTAGAGATATCATGCAAATATGGTGACTGAGGTAATAAAGTGTAAATTTCTGTTAATAAAACCAGGGACCATTTACCCATTTGCTCTTAAAAATTGAAAGAGAGGCTGATCATAAGTTGTAGGGTAGAATTGACATTGAGTAAACTCTAAAACCCTAGAGGCAGCCAAGGTCTTGTATAAAAGAGGGTTAAGGGTGAAAGGATCTGTCACCATTTTCTTTAAATAAATATACAGAAAATATAGACAGTTAGCAAAAGAGAAAACTGGGAAGCACTGGCCATTAGAGACAAGTAGGAGATAACAGATCAAAAGGAAAGGATTAAGGTGAGTAATCTCACTGAAAATTGGCATTAAGTCCTGAATATTGAGGCAGCCTAAATGGTTTATGTTTTAATTAATCTGTGCTTGTTTATGAGATTGATGTGTTGATGATCTGTTTAAATATTGTGTGTGAATGTATCCAGAAAATATATTGGTGACTTTCATGTTTGAACAATTATTGTATCATGAATTGTCTTTGAGATGGGATGTTCTTTTTTTTTATGTGACTGCTGCATATAAATTAATTCATGGGAACTCCAGGGATATATGATATAAGTCTATGGTCTAAAAATGGAAAACAAATGGGACTGTAGCATAAAGTGGTTGCTGCTTATGTCTCAAGAATAAATGTGGTAACATAGAAGTGCAAAGTTATACTTGTGCTGAACTTCTATGTTTACAAATAAATCCAAATAAGATTAGAAGCTTGTGGTTTAGTCAGATCTCATGAATCTGTGAGTATCTGATTAAGCCAGAGGCAAATGGATACATCAAGGCAAACTGAAATGACCATATATTTATAGGCATGATTCCTCAAAAGAAAAACCCATGATTTAAATAATATGTACACTAAGAAATTAAACTAGCTTGTGTGAATAAATCTATGATTATGAAAAGATGATCTGTCATCCTTTGAACATATGCATGATGGTTGAGTTATTTATTTTCTCTGATTGGTGTATGAGATGCAGAAGGGATTAGCATGAGGGAAAGAGGGAAAATGAATACTTAGTAATATAACTAAGGACTTGGATCTTAGGGCTACAAAGTAAGGCTTGGCAAGGGAAATATTGCAAGCTCACACATGGTATGATTATACCCAGGGGCCTGAGTGTGCTGGGTTAACAGTGAATATGCCCCAGACAGTGTGTGTTTTAATAGAGAGAAAGTAGCTAAAGTCCATCATAAAATACCTGAGATTGAATTTGGAGAATAAGTTCACAGGTAGGTTGGGTAAAATCCCTGATAGCCAGCAAGATTATAAATAAGGAAAATGATTAAATGATGATTATGTTGGGTGGTTCAGAATAT
This sequence comes from Allium fistulosum, assembly GCA_030737815.1. NCBI lineage: Eukaryota > Viridiplantae > Streptophyta > Magnoliopsida > Asparagales > Amaryllidaceae > Allium > Allium fistulosum. The sequence goes on along the minus strand of CM060901.1, from coordinate 284,091,464 downwards.
TCTTTTGAGAATTATATATTTTGTGCTCTCTGAAATAATCCATTGAATTATGTGTTTTTATGTTATGCATTAATAAACATGCACAGGTGGTAGAGGTTTGTATACAAGGAAAACATTGATTTACTTCATCTGTTTTAAAAGTTATTTAAATTTTCAGTAAGATTATTCATACCAGACAATTTAGTCTGACCCTTTGTGTGTTTATATACCATTGGGTGTCTCATCTTTTGATGAGGCAGCTCGTGGTGATTGTGCATGCAAATAGGCATTTTCTTGATCAAGAATTGGATGAATTAGCTGCTAAGGAATTGGATAATAGTTACAGACTCAAGATAGATATTAAATTGGACTTGTATTATGAAATGTTAGTTAAGTTGTTTTGGGAGGAAACTGATGTAATGTTATTTTCTATCTGCAAGTATTGAACTATTCCTAAGATTTCTATTAACAGTTTCAGGTTGCTTTTGAGAATGTTTTGTTAAGTGATAATTTATAGTATTAACTCCCTGAATGCTTAGCCTAAGTGTGCAACAATAAGAATAATTTGAAATGATCTGTAAATTGGAAATTTAAAAGGGTAACCTGAGATCTGTTGTAAGTATTAATGGAAAGATAGGTAGGATGAAAACCCAGATTAGTTGTATAGGATATGTGTAAAGTAGCAGAGGAATTCCGGCTAACATGACCAATTTTGTCAAGCCTGGGTTCAACCAGCCTATTACCCTAAGCTAATTGATTAAGAAATATAACAAATAAAGCAAACCAGAAAATCAGGATAGTTATATTGAAAATATATGTTACCTGAAATCACTCAGACACATACATGCACACAGATCATAGACACACACATGCACACAGAACACAGATACACACACCTGCACACAGAATACACATATACACAATTGTATAAGGGATAATTAAGCATTCAGTAGATCTAAATCCTTGGAGATCTAAACTAACTTTAAAAACTAGAAAAATAACATCTAGAATTTGTGAAAAATTAAGTAAGTAGAAAAGCTTTCTGGAAATTATTTTTGCCATGAGAAATTTTATAGAAAATCCCAAAATAAAATTATCTGCATCCAAAATTCTTTTACTCTGATAAAAGAAAGGGAAAACCTTAAAGTATCATTTATACATGATTTCTTGAATGTAAGTTAGGTGACTTGATTACAACAATATTTTTATATTGGTGAAAAGATCCTGGATAGTAGAGAAAGGATGTTCTCTTGAATAGATGATCACTATATATATTGGTAAAAAAAAACTTCATGTAAAAAGTGGGTCATCTCACCTATCAATAACGCTAATTACTCGTATTGACCAGAATCCATAAGCCACTCAACAAATCAAACAACACAATATAAAACAATTTTAATATTCACTAACAAATACGCGCTCATATATATACACTCAAACTCATTCAAGGATACTACTGACCCTATCTCTAATGAGTTGCCCCACAAAGCCAAGGTTATCGCTAAACCAAAGCTCTGATACCAGATGTGACGACCCACATTTCGAAAGTTTTAAATTGACAATAATCCACACATGTCCAACTTAAACAATCCAGAATACAGATAATCAATGGGGTTAATTAAGAAAAATAGGAAAAGAAGAAGAAACAAACACAGAATCTCGCAGCGGGATAATAAAATATAATAATCAAATAAACAGTTCATGAAGCTGTTTACTATACATTTGATTATAATCTATACAACATTTATCAGAGTTATACATACATCAGGGATAAATAAATAATGCAGCAGACAACATGATGCAGGAATACTAATAGAGGTAGCAAAGGAAAAATGAAAGGACGACCGGAAATATATATCAAAACCATGGGATGGCAAAGGCCAGAAGTTAAATTCAGAAATTATTAATAGCTAATGACTATTGGGATTACCAGAGACAAACGAAAGGACACAAAAGCCCAAAAGGCTCAAACGGGTATCGATACGGTAAATTGTTTTATCGATTTCACCATGTACCGAACGCCGAATTACAAGAATGAATATACTGCGGAGATCGGCACGACGAGACAAACGGAATGTTACACAGATATCAATGATACGACCATCCTATCAAAACTCGCTACCAAAACTGCTGCTAAAACGCCGAAAATAACGGAGCTAGAGCAGTCCAAATTTGGCGAAACGAAATATAACGTCTCACTCAGAAAATGATTTACATTTTTATTATATAAATATATTCAGAATTTGAAAACATTTTATTTTCATCAATGTTAACTGATCTTAAATTGAAATTGAAAGTTACACAACAGAATTAACTTCCATAATTTCTGATGAAAATCTGACATTTGCTACGTTTAGATGGACGTATCTCAAATATCAAATTTCCATAGCTAAATTTTATTGTTTAATTTAAAGAAAAATTTTAGTTAATTACGTTATAAAACTGTTAAAATTACGGGTCATTAAACTCTCCCCCACTCAAAACCTTTCGTCCCCGAAAAGGAGTGAGATTGGAGCATAGAAACAACCCAAAAGAAAAGATAGATTGAAATACAAAATACAACAATTAACTCAAAACCATATGAATTTCATTAGTTTTTAAATTGATTTATATTCAACAAATTTGATTTAAATCCATTTTATTTAATAAATAATATTTAATTGGTTTGCATTCCATTTATTTATTTTTAAGTTTATCAAAGTAGCATTCTCTTTTATTATTCAATTTATTTCACTTACACATCTTATGACATCAATTAAATATATAAATATTTATCATAACAACACAATTTTAATTTATAAATTCCCTCAACAAAATCTAAATCTTGGACACCTAATTACTTACATTTATATTGTTTATTATCCAATTACATTCCAACTTTTCAGGTAATTAAGCACTGCACAAATTTACCTTATATTTACAATATTCCTATTGAGAAAATCTAGTTTGAACATTTTATTACTAAAATTTCTCTTGTATAACCTTCAATTACATTTTAAATTTTTGAATATTCAGGTAAGTTATATATGTTTTAAAATGCAATTGAGTATTATACAAATTAAATTTGCCCTAGTTCAACCGTTTCAAGTTGTTTTAATTTAAATTCTCATTTCTTATTTTAAACACTCCAATTATTCAAAATATTTGCTTCATTTCAATAATTGAAAACCATTATTTAACAAAATATTTAAGGATTTAATTTCCGGTTTCACTTCAAACCATTTGAAATAAAGAAACATACATATATTTTGTATATCAGATCATACTTAAGAAATTCAAATCAAATAAATTTTCCAAAACAAAAGTGTAGCAAAGCTATTAAGTGGTCTCTCCACTTTGAGACTCGAAAATGAATGTCGATGATGCTGCAGTCATCACCGAAATATTTTCCAGCGACGAAAGAGGAGAGTACTGGCATACTTCCCTTAAAATTCTTTGGAAACAATTTCCATTCGAAAATATTTCAAATAATATATTTTCAAAACTTTGAAAACCAAATTTAGAAAAACACCAGAAATTAATTCTTAAATCCTAAATTTAAATTCATTTCATTTGAAGATCAATTTAAATTTTCAACTTCTTATAACATACAGGAATAGTTAATGGTTTAGGAAATGTTGACAAAACAATAAATGATAATCTAGTATTATCATTTCTAACCACCAATTCATTTAACTGTCTAATTTCAGAAAATTATACCTTTATATATATATATAATATATATCATACATAAAATTATTTCACTTTCGAAAACAATATTGTTTCAGTTTGCTCTGTTCAAGTGTTTTGGAATTCCTATCGATAGTTTTGGCCAAACAAATCGATCGAAACCCCAAATCAACCTTAACAACTCAAACAACACAATATAAAACAATTTATATTAATTACAAATACACTCCCTCACAGGATAGTCTTTGATTAGAGTTTCCTCTAAATTAGAATCTCTAATCAAAGAGAATTCTGACTAAAAGATAGGTTCGAACGGAAGATAAGATAATTAAATTTCAAAAGAGGAAAGATGGATAGACTTATATTAATTGCCGCGACCTTAACCGGGTCAACCGAGACTTAAAAAGATGAGAATATCATTAACGAAAGTGAGGACAAACTTGTTGAGAGCATCACAGAATACACGATTCAATGAGATCGACGAAGAAGGAAAGAGCATTGGTGAATCCAAAGGGTATGACTAACCATTCATAGACCATTCGTTTGGGAGGAAGGACAATAGATCGAGCTCCACAAATAAGATCGACGCGGAATTCAAATTCCCGCTTAAGAGGGAGGAATGACTTCACCGAACTTCAGGATAATCCCTGACTATCGAGGAAGTCAAGATCACTAGGCTGAGAATCATGCAAAAAATAAAACTGCCTGCAAAATCTTGAGGCATCGACATTCGATCAGAAGAGAATTACCCAAATTGTCTTCTAGAGAAACGGTTCGGGCTTTGCAAGAAATAACAGCATCAAAACCGAGGACATAGAAATCTCAGGTGAATCGATACCTGTTGTAAAGGAGTTTCTCCCCTTTACAAGTCATACCAAGGTTGGCAGGACCGCCGATGGATTAGGCACACATATAAGGTCGAAGTTGCCAATTGAGGTGGCAAGATGTTCTCAAATTCATTACAGAGATCAATCTAAGTGGAGCTATGGAATGCTCTAGAATCAAGAAGAACATGAATGGGAAAGGACAAGAATGGATTTCAAAACAAAATGGAAAGTTCCGATATTCAAGAGAAATCCTAATAGGAGAGGAACCTAACCAAGAACTTCAAGATCGAACGGATATGATTCTATAACTAAATTTTACTCCATATGCTAAGTTTTGCCTAAACCTGGCACTGATACCAACTGTAACGGGACAATGCCAGTGGGGTAACGCCCACCGTAGCATACAATGGTACCTTTGTTCTGCTTTTACGGCCAGCCTCTCGACTGCACCAACCCCACGGGACATGTAGGAGTAAGAGTTATCTGCTCACTACCAAACCCAAATGCGGGAACCCCCTATCATGCTGCACCTGCCAAGTGCATAAGCAGCACACATGTCAGACTTGAATTGCTCAAAATGTCATATTGTTAATTTATATTTGGCAAAACTCAACATATACAGTAAATACAATCAATCACAGAATCAAAAAACAGAGTATTATAACAATAAGCAGCAGAATAGATAAATAGTAGTTCATGAAGCTACTATAAAACATCAGAGTCTGAAACAAAATACAATAGAATCTCAATAAATATGAATCTCTAATACATAAGCAACTGACAAGTCTGAACATAAATGACTGGAATAAACTGAAATAACTAAATGCTAGATAGATATAAATGGATCTCCAAGCGAAGCTCCAATCTCCAAAGGTGAGTCGCGAATGCCGTGACACTCAGCCTGACCCGAGCATAAAGAAAAATACAAAACACTCGAGTCAGGATTAACATTCTTATACCAGTAAATTCAACTCAAGTGAAATGTCAACTGAAATACAAGTAACTTAAAGGATGCTTGGGATTTCCATCCTCTAAGGATCCGTTGAACTATCTACTATGTAGTAATATACGCTATTATAATATGTCTATAGTAAAGTAAACTATTAAAATAACGTTAAGGCGTTACCCATAACCCTTTTAACATATTTTATATATTCCCGTAGTCTATACAATGCTGTACGCTCCACCAACCGGTGGTTTACCTAGAGGACACCCCATAGGTACGGTACAAAACAAACTCATAGAAGACGCGATAAGGCATGCGACAAGGCACGCGAGGAAATGCCCAGGGTAGGATTCTACCATATTGCATATCCGGATTGGTGGTAACGCATAGCAGCTACTACCGCCCACCTCGAGACACACTCCCAAATCAAAGGTGCACCTAATCAAATCACAAAGTAATAGAATGGAATCGAAGAAATGTGCCCGATAGGAGGAATGACCTCACTTGGCCCGACATGGCTCCTGTTTTAGCCACATCAAGTTGACTCACGGGAGTCAGGGCTACGTAAATACCTCATACAGATTCGTACACCAAACCATCCTACTTCATTCTTGAATCTCCACCACGTACACAGTTGTTAAAGTGGTTTTCGGCATTGGCAGAGAGTATGACAATATCCGATCTCGGTCTCTTTAACAACCAAACGCTTATTTCACACCGTGGTCGTTTTATAAAATCACTTTTATAAACATTTCAAATAGTTCATAATTCATTTCAAAATATCTTATTCATTTAAAAATCATATCACTTTCGAAATTATATACACTTTCGAAATCATAACCATAAGATAGTTTAAACCATCGTACCAAAATATTCGCTTTTAAATCTATTAAATCTAGATCGTAACAATTTCTAACTTAAACAGTTTAAATATTGAAAATAGTTTATATATACTGAAATAGTTATAAATTAAAATAGTTTATATTTAAAATAGGTTATAGATTAACATAGTTTATTTATTAAAAATAGTTTATATATTAAAAATTGTTACAATTAGAATTATTTCTTCTAATTTCACAAATAAATTCAAATCCACTTTAGTTCTAAAATTCAATTTTAAATCAATCTTAGTTCAACCATTTCAATTAAAATGGTTCAATTCAAATTCTCATTTAAACCATTTTAATTGGTATTAATTTCAAATTCAAGTTTGAACTACAAATTTAAACCACTTCCAATTCCATAGATTACAAGTTCTAATATTTAAACAATTTACAATAACGTAATTTGATACATGTCATTTATATTTCAAAATTTCTTTAATTTTATTTAAATTTCAAATATTCACTTAATCATTTCTAATAACATTTAAATAAAATCTCAATTTACGTGATTAAATAAAATCAAAAATTAAATATCTAACTTCAATTATATTTGATTCTAAAACATTCACCTAATCACTTTTAAAAACATTTAAATAAAATCTCAAATTACACTTTAAGTCAAAACTAAATATTCAATTTCAATTTATTTAAATTTGAAAATATTCATTTAATCATCTTTACTCAAAAATCAAGTTATCAAATTTTAAATTTCATATCTTTAAAATCTCAAAAATTGAAAAGTCCAGATAAATTTTTATTTAAATTCAATTATTAACCAAATTAAATTTCAAGTCAATTTTAATTTATCTTTCCAACCACTATTTTTTTAAAGTTATTACAAAATCTATTTAAAAATATTAATATAAATTTTAAATAAATATTTAGACATATTATATATATACTAATTAAATTAAATTTTATAAAATTAAATTTTATAAAATTAAATCTTATTAATAATCTATTTTAAATCTTATTTTATATATTTTAAAAATAATAAAATTATAAGTAAAATCTTAAAATTTATATTTTCAAAACTAACTTATAAATTTAATTTTTTTCAAAACATATAATTTAAAAATCTAAATTTACACATATGTAAAATAACATTTATATATTATATTTTTAAAATCAATATTTATAAAACCCATATATTTCCTTTCAGAACTTTGAAATTCATTTTCAAAATATAGACCAACGGTGTCCGTATATAATTTTCTATCATATGGTCAAGTGATACGGATATTTATCATTTTAATCTGCAATTTAAATTTAATATTTACGGGTATATATCATTTCAACCCGTAAAGCCCAAAATTTTAAATTAAATGAAAATCGCTTGGGTTTATCATTTCAACCCACAATGATTTTCCCCTAATCTATAAAATCGTTCGAGTATGTATCATTTCAACCCATAGGGAATTTCTAAACTAACAAGGAACTTGCAGAGTGAGAGCAAATATGATAATAGTATAACATATCAACAACATGCATATATCATTAGTAAAAAATTTAAATATAATATATATACAATAGGTTATGGTGTCATAAGTCACAGGTAAACAATTTCAGATAATAGCATATCATATATAATAATTAAATAACTTAACAATTCAAATTTAACAACATATTTCAATCGTCATCTTATGTGAATTTAAATTTACTAAATATAAGAATGTTAATCATGAGTGATTGCTCACCTTTCGAGGCTATGAAGATGATAAAATAGAAAGGCTTTGAATTGAATCACAGACTCGACAATCGACCAATCCAAACGACAAACCCCAAAGCAAAGTAAGGCGGACATGAAATCGATGAAACAATATATATATAATATATATACAAGAATGTTTTAAAATCAAAAATTAAATTTAAACACATATCAAAACATATCTTTATGTATCTTAAAATCAATATTTTAATCTTAAAACAAATTAAATAAAATCTATATATATATACATTTCAAAATCATTACTCCTTAGAAACACATATATTTAAAAATCAAAATATATATATTATATTTTAAAAATCAATACTTATATATATACTTATTTAAAATAAATACTTATATATATCATATTCAAAATCTGTACATAAATATATATAGGAGGAGAAGTTGCAAATGAAAAAATAATAATATATATATATATATATAAATATACATATATATATAAATATACATATTTATAAAAGAGGAGCAAAGAGGCAAGTGGTTTTATATGAACTCATATATGCATAAACTCATATATTTTACATTTATATAACAAAGAGGAGGCTTGGTGTAACGACCCAGAATTTTGAACGAATTAAATTGGAAATATTTAATTAATTCTAAATATTTGAACGATGATTTAATTTGAATCCCGAATATAACTTTGAATTTGACGATTAAATTATAAAATTTAATCGATTGAAGTTGAACAAAAATTTATATCTTCAATTTTAAGCTGAAGAAAAATATTTTAAAAGCTTCTAAAATTCGTATTGATAATACTGAAGATAATTGAAGCTTCAGAAATTGATTTGGAAACAATCTGTTCAGGTTTGAAATTATCGTTCGTACCGATATTTAAAAATAGCCGTCCGAGGCACAGTCTCGGAATTCGACGAAACCAGTTCCATTGGGTCCGTAATATTGTATTATTACTGGATTTCCAATTTCGTATTTTTCAGAGTCAATACGTGATCGTACGGCGTGTAAACGCATTAAAAATCTTTATCGAATTAAATTTGAATTTAAATTTAAAATGGTCAACATCACCACACGTTATCTCCCTTTGCTTCAGCCTTTAATCACACCGAAGATCACGAGAATTTATCGTGAAACCCATACCTCTTTCATTTTTTAAATATCTCGTCCCCTTCTCCGTTCAAATCGAATTCGTGAAAAAGAAAGCAAGCATGGCTCTTTACCTTTTTAAGTCATCACTCCTTCTCCCTCTCAAGCAAACGACTCACGCTAAAAAAAAGAAATGATAATGGCAGATACTTCTACTCCTCATCTCGTTCCAAAACAAATCAAACAACAATGGCCAAAGCTTCAAAATTTTAAATCCCTCTTTCGTTCGAAAATGCGACCGAAGCCGTCACGAACCGCGCAAGCAATCTGGAGGAGAACGAAATCGAACTCGAACTCGATTTCGTATTTAAATCTCAAGGCAAAGATGCTCAATTTCGAGCGGCAGCTCGAGCCGAGCAAGTAGGGGCGTTCGCGATGGAATTTGATTGTTGGGCCGGGGTCGCGCGCTCGAAGGCAGGAGGAGGGCTCGAGTGTGGCTTAGTGGTCGCAGCGACTTGGAAATGATGGTTCGTGTGGCGGTAGTAGTCGAGCTCGAACCCGAAGCTTGAGTTCGAAACATGATGGTAGATGGCTGCGAGTTTCGAAACAGGGGAGGGATCGCGGTCGAGATTCGAAGGTGATGGTGACAGCTTGGTTCGCTCGGTCGAGTTGGGTAGGGGATCGGCTGTCAGAGTTCGCGAACGAGTTGAGGTTTGTTTTGATAATTCACAAAAAGAAAAACTAAGTTATTTGTCTTCTGTTCCTTAATTAAATTCTAGTAAAACAAAGAGAAATATATATATTAGGCTGGTTATTTATTTGAATTTAGTTGGTTAAAACTTATTTAAGTGATGAATAAATTATTAGATTTTTCCTAATATTAATTAGCAGTTTGCTGTAAACAGAGAGAAGATACACATACCTACTTTGATTCAAAGGTGTATAGATAAGACTTTTGAAAATAAATATATACATATGTGAAAATAATGGATTTGAAAGTTAATTATTAGTTTAAATTGAATTTTTGGTTAATTTAATTATCAAATGGAATTTGATTTTTAGTTAGATATTTTATAAAAAGAAATTGGGACAAAATAAAATCTTGGTTAAATGAGTTTATTTCAAAACGGAAATCAGTTAGAATTTAAAATTAACTGTTTAAAATGAAATCGACGATAAATTGAAATTATCAACTAATCGAAAACTATTAAATGGAAATTAACTATTTGATTGGTTCGAATATTAATAAACTGTGTAAATATTTATACAAGGTATAAATCAAGATGATTGGGTTGAGATTGGAGATGGACTGCAAATTAAAAAGCTAAGGTGAGATTTTCTCACTCGAAGGAAAATTTATTATACAGTTATTTATTGACTGATTGATTGCTATTGAATGTGCTATTAGATATGATAGGATATATATATATATATAGCAGTATATACATATTGGCATATGTATATATTGGATTGATTGATTTCCCGCCTCGTATAGCGGATGAGACCCTATTGCGCCGTTAGTAAGCGGATTTATAAAAACCTATATACCGCGATAATTCCGTACTGGAGCGGAATTGGTATTGTGCTAACATCTTTGGATGCAGGGAAACAGGTTGGAGGGATCCAACTGGACCCCTCACATTTATTTAATTCATTTCTATTGTGATATGAATCTGTGAATGATTATAGTGATGCTATTAATCATATTGATATCTGGAAATTGTTTGAAAGCTAAAATTTAGCTGAATGGATGTTTGACATCATTGGATTCCAAAGATAAACGAAATTGAATTTTTGAGATTCAAGTAGAAAATTTCTAAGTGAATCAATTTTTGAAATTGAAGAAATTTTGAAGAAAAGAATTTAAAAGTATAAAAGTTGTTTTTATAATCTTATCGAATAAATTCCAGAATAAAGTGAAAATGCTAAATAAATGGATTTCATAAAACAGTGATTTTAAATTGAAGAAATTAATTTAAATTTGGATTTTTAAATAAATTGAAAGAGACAAAGAAATAAGTGGGAAGTCAAATTAGAAATTTATTTGGCTAATTGAAGCGAATTTGGAAAATCGATATGAAATTTATAGATGTATAAATTATAAAGTTAAATCGATATGAAATTTATAGATGTATAAATTGTAAGTAAAAAGAATCACTTATTTTAATAAGTGTATTACAGAAATTAATAAAAGGAGATTTATAAACCGAAGTTGTTATAAAACAGAAATGGAATTTATAAGCGTTGTTTTATAAATTCGAAATAAATTGAATTTGATGAATTAAATAGTGAAATGTGATTAGTGAAGTATATTCACGATTTTGGACAGTGAATATATTTTTGAAGTAGAATGGATATGGTTTTGGGAAAGCGATATTATAAATGAAGTTAATTGTTTTAAAAGATGTTTTAAAACGTGTGAACTATCGAAATCATAGATTTCAACATTTATTGTTGAAATAGACGTTTTCGAGAAATATAAGGAAATGGTGGACTATAACACTGTTGTTATGGTAAATGATTTCCGAAAGGAAGTGTTTTTATCTAGTATTGGGATTTATATATCTATCTAAATCTGAATCCCTATACTAGTGATTTTGAGTCGTCGTAACGATGTTTTACGCAACATTCGTTTTGACTCAAATAGATGTTAAAAGAATGTTTTCCTTAAAGAATGAATATATACTTAATATTGATTTAAGTATATCGAATATTTTTCAAGTGTTGAAAATAAATAGATTTGTGAAATACCTATTTTTAAATAAGTATGAAATTGCTTTTCCAATATGAAACGAACGTTTGAGAATTTATCTTTTTAAAGATAAATTGAAATTGAATATTTGAAACGATTAAAAATCGTATATCAGTAGATATTTTGAAAGATATAAATTCACTATGGAATTTATAAAAGAAAGCGAAGTCGTTTGAAAATAAATATCGATTTATTTTAGAAGTGTGGAAATTTTATATCTAGTAAAAGATATTTTGGAAGATAAAATAATTTGGAAAATAATTTGGAATCTGATGATGTTGTGCATCTTTATTGATAGTTAAATAACCGACTATCAATAATTACCTTTAGATAGGTATTTGTTGTGATTGGATGAATTTGAATGCCACACTTATTTTTGAATAAACGCTCACTATTCGGGTTAGCCGGGAAAGGACCATGGGGTCGTATAACCCATTCCGAATATGTGATACGTCGTTATGAATTGCATTCGAAGACCGGTGTTGAAGACCGGATATTTTTGAAAACGGAAGGATTACCGTCGAGTTACTCTACATCGGCTGATCTCCGATTTAGAGGTTTTATCACCCTTAGTGACGGGAAGTCCTGACGTGATTAGAAAATTATCCGGAAATGCAAGGGCTTCGTGAGAAGTGCCTTCGGTTCTGTTCGATCCCGGAACAGACTTGTATGGATTGTGTGTCTGACGTTACAATTTGAGATATAAAGCTGATTTCTTTCAAATACATTTCTGTTGGTGGCGGAGAATTTATTCTCTTAGCTTAACACCCTTCTCTGAGACGTACGAGCTCAAAGGTTATGTAGTTGAAATTCATCAGCGATATATCCCAATTTGGTAACGTGGCATACTGAGTGTTGCTGTGAAATGGTCAGTGTTTGATCATTTGTGATATGATCATTTGTTTGATCTTATATCTTTGTGATCATAGGTTGATCATTTTGTTTGACCCGAAGCAGGGCTTTTTGAGAAGCGTAGCTTTGTGGACGAGACTTCATCGAGCCTCACACCCCGGAAATGGTCGAAACAGGACGAATGCAGCAAGGTTCTAGGGAGTAGCGCCCCTTAGTGTATGTCATTCCTTCTGGATAAAGGTGGTATCATGGTATGGATCGCATTTGCTATATTACAGCATGATAGGGGGTTCTCGGTTCGCAGTTTGGTGGCGAACGGGGGACTCTTACCCCTACATGTCCCTGAGAGGGATGGGTTGGTTAGGCAGATGCCGTGACAGTCGAGAGGCTGGCCGTAAAAGTAAATGCGAGGTGCCAGTGTAAGCCACGGTGGGACTGGGATGGTTGCAAAGCCTACCGATGGCCGCTGTCTTCGGACTTTCACATTTGGTATCAGAGCATATGGTTAAGCGATAACCCTGCTCTGTTGGGTGTTACTCATTAGAGATAGAGTCAGTAGTACTCTAGAATGAGTTGAGTGTAATAATAGATATGAGCGCGTATTTGTTATTTGAATATAAAATTGTTTTATATTGTGATGATTGATTTGTTGAGTGGTATATGGATTCTGGTCAATACGAGTAATTAACGATCATTGATAGGAATCTCTAAACACTCGAATAGAACAATTCGGCACAGTATTGTTTTAAATAGGGTAAATGAAATAATTTTGCCCAAAACTATTTTTGTATATAAAAGAAATGTTTTTTTCTATGAATTACTATAGTATATGGTTGCATGGATGTTAGGAGGTAATAATAGTAAATTATTATCATGGAAATTGAATAAGAAATCGAAATCATAACTCGAAAGTTAAGAAATAAATTCACATACAAATGAAATTTGAGAATATAAATTTTAAATGTGACTTATAATTTAAAACGGAATTCCAGAAAAGTTTTTGGAAATGTTTTGAAAGGAATTTGAAAATTTTGGAGATTTGGAAGTTTAAAGTCTTTTTGATTTGAAAATGAATTTCGAAGGTTTTGAAAAATGTTTTGAAGGAATGAAAAGCTCTAAACTCTTTTCGGTCGCTGGAAAATAACTTCGGTAATGACTGCAGCATTATCGATGTTCATTTTCGGGTTTCCAAAAGAGAAATTGCTGCCAAATTGTTTTAAATGGAAGTTGTTCGGAAAATTGGATTTTGTTTTGGAAATTCAAAAGATAATTTGATTTGTTTTCAAAATGATTTTGAAATATTGGTAAGACTCTGGGACACCATGTTTATGAAATATTATCAAGTTGATAACTTATACAATTTGAAAGGTTGATAGCATAAATTTAACTTAAAGGATGAAGTTAAATGAATATAAGTACAAGTGAATCAATTAAATGAAAATGAAATTGAAAGTTGAAATTCATTTCGAATTCGTAAGCAAATTTGTGATTCAATAGGTCTTAAGCATTGTGAATTTAATAAATGTTTAACAAAAGTAAATTTAAACTTTATTACCAGTTTAATTTTATAGTTAATACTTTACAATGTCTCAACTCTTAATTGTTATTTTAACTAAGTAATTGTTTTAAGTTAAGTATTAAATTAATTAACTTTTAAAAGTTTTTAGTTAGTAATAAATTGGTAATTAACTACTTAACGTTAATTAATAAATGATCAATAGTTAATTAATTAAGTAATTTAATTAAGAATTAATAAATGATAAATTAAGTGATTAGCAGTTAATAAAGGGGAAATTAAGTTTCATGAATAATTAAGGTTATTAATTAATGATTAAGGAATAGTTAATTAAGTTAACTTGATCAAGAAGTAATTAATTAAATAGTGTGAAATAAAATAATTAAGTAATTAAGACTTAATAATTAATTAAGAATTGATTTGTTAATTAACTAATTTGAAATGAAATAAATAATTAATTGATAAATTAATTATGATTTAATAAATTATTGAGTTTACTTATGAATGTTTGGATTCTGTTGAATGATAGGAATTGTTTGATATCCCTGATATATGATGCTTTGTGATACGTCCTGATTTATGTCATGATCTGTGATTTCTGTTTCTGTGATATATTGTTATATTGAAAATTTTGTAATAGAATTTGCAAAATGGTTTGAATATATGCAACTAGATATTATGGCTAGTAGGATATACAGGTATAAAGGAAATTGAAATTGATTTCACAGATAATTTGAATTGCTCGACAAAAGGTACGTATTTGAATTATAATATGAGTTTTTGATGATTTCTTGCCTAGCCGCTTGGCTTTTTCTTTTTCTTTTTGAAATCTGAGAGTCCGTAGGGACGTTTTGTAGTCGTACCGTATTAGCCGCGCAAAGGAGACGCTGGCGAAATTTTTCGAAAATTTAGAGTGTTAGAAAATTTTTGAGAAATTTTGAAAGTTTAAATTTGAATTTAAACTCGAATTTGAATTAAGAAGTTAAACAATGTTGTTTGAAACCTATAATTGAAGTTAGAAAGATAGTTGGAATAATAACGAATCTTTAGTAGAAGATTTGTTTTGGAAAATTGATAAAACTATTTAAATTGTGAAAGATAGTAGACGAGTAAGGACCTTTTTCCCTAACTTGTAATTTCGAGGACGAAATTCTTTTAAGGAGGGAAGTCTGTAACGACCCAGAATTTTGAACGAATTAAATTGGAAATATTTAATTAATTCTAAATATTTGAACGATGATTTAATTTGAATCCCGAATATAACTTTGAATTTGACGATTAAATTATAAAATTTAATCGATTGAAGTTGAACAAAAATTTATATCTTCAATTTTAAGCTGAAGAAAAATATTTTAAAAGCTTCTAAAATTCGTATTGATAATACTGAAGATAATTGAAGCTTCAGAAATTGATTTGGAAACAATCTGTTCAGGTTTGAAATTATCGTTCGTACCGATATTTAAAAATAGCCGTCCGAGGCACAGTCTCGGAATTCGACGAAACTAGTTCCATTGGGTCCGTAATATTGTATTATTACTGGATTTCCAATTTCGTATTTTTCAGAGTCAATACGTGATCGTACGGCGTGTAAACGCATTAAAAATCTTTATCGAATTAAATTTGAATTTAAATTTAAAATGGTCAACATCACCACACGTTATCTCCCTTTGCTTCAGCCTTTAATCACGCCGAAGATCACGAGAATTTATCGTGAAACCCATACCTCTTTCATTTTTTAAATATCTCGTCCCCTTCTCCGTTCAAATCGAATTCGTGAAAAAGAAAGCAAGCATGGCTCTTTACCTTTTTAAGTCATCACTCCTTCTCCCTCTCAAGCAAACGACTCACGCTAAAAAAAAGAAATGATAATGGCAGATACTTCTACTCCTCATCTCGTTCCAAAACAAATCAAACAGCAATGGCCAAAGCTTCAAAATTTTAAATCCCTCTTTCGTTCGAAAATGCGACCGAAGCCGTCACGAACCGCGCAAGCAATCTGGAGGAGAACGAAATCGAACTCGAACTCGATTTCGTATTTAAATCTCAAGGCAAAGATGCTCAATTTCGAGCGGCAGCTCGAGCCGAGCAAGTAGGGGCGTTCGCGATGGAATTTGATTGTTGGGCCGGGGTCGCGCGCTCGAAGGCAGGAGGAGGGCTCAAGTGTGGCTTAGTGGTCGCAGCGACTTGGAAATGATGGTTCGTGTGGCGGTAGTAGTCGAGCTCGAACCCGAAGCTTGAGTTCGAAACATGATGGTAGATGGCTGCGAGTTTCGAAACAGGGGAGGGATCGCGGTCGAGATTCGAAGGTGATGGTGACAGCTTGGTTCGCTCGGTCGAGTTGGGTAGGGGATCGGCTGTCAGAGTTCGCGAACGAGTTGAGGTTTGTTTTGATAATTCACAAAAAGAAAAACTAAGTTATTTGTCTTCTGTTCCTTAATTAAATTCTAGTAAAACAAAGAGAAATATATATATTAGGCTGGTTATTTATTTGAATTTAGTTGGTTAAAACTTATTTAAGTGATGAATAAATTATTAGATTTTTCCTAATATTAATTAGCAGTTTGCTGTAAACAGAGAGAAGATACACATACCTACTTTGATTCAAAGGTGTATAGATAAGACTTTTGAAAATAAATATATACATATGTGAAAATAATGGATTTGAAAGTTAATTATTAGTTTAAATTGAATTTTTGGTTAATTTAATTATCAAATGGAATTTGATTTTTAGTTAGATATTTTATAAAAAGAAATTGGGACAAAATAAAATCTTGGTTAAATGAGTTTATTTCAAAACGGAAATCAGTTAGAATTTAAAATTAACTGTTTAAAATGAAATCGACGATAAATTGAAATTATCAACTAATCGAAAACTATTAAATGGAAATTAACTATTTGATTGGTTCGAATATTAATAAACTGTGTAAATATTTATACAAGGTATAAATCAAGATGATTGGGTTGAGATTGGAGATGGACTGCAAATTAAAAAGCTAAGGTGAGATTTTCTCACTCGAAGGAAAATTTATTATACAGTTATTTATTGACTGATTGATTGCTATTGAATGTGCTATTAGATATGATAGGATATATCTATATATATAGCAGTATATACATATTGGCATATGTATATATTGGATTGATTGATTTCCCGCCTCGTATAGCGGATGAGACCCTATTGCGCCGTTAGTAAGCGGATTTATAAAAACCTATATACCGCGATAATTCCATACTGGAGCGGAATTGGTATTGTGCTAACATCTTTGGATGCAGGGAAACAGGTTGGAGGGATCCAACTGGACCCCTCACATTTATTTAATTCATTTCTATTGTGATATGAATCTGTGAATGATTATAGTGATGCTATTAATCATATTGATATCTGGAAATTGTTTGAAAGCTAAAATTTAGCTGAATGGATGTTTGACATCATTGGATTCCAAAGATAAACGAAATTGAATTTTTGAGATTCAAGTAGAAAATTTCTAAGTGAATCAATTTTTGAAATTGAAGAAATTTTGAAGAAAAGAATTTAAAAGTATAAAAGTTGTTTTTATAATCTTATCGAATAAATTCCAGAATAAAGTGAAAATGCTAAATAAATGGATTTCATAAAACAGTGATTTTAAATTGAAGAAATTAATTTAAATTTGGATTTTTAAATAAATTGAAAGAGACAAAGAAATAAGTGGGAAGTCAAATTAGAAATTTATTTGGCTAATTGAAGCGAATTTGGAAAATCGATATGAAATTTATAGATGTATAAATTATAAAGTTAAATCGATATGAAATTTATAGATGTATAAATTGTAAGTAAAAAGAATCACTTATTTTAATAAGTGTATTACAGAAATTAATAAAAGGAGATTTATAAACCGAAGTTGTTATAAAACAGAAATGGAATTTATAAGCGTTGTTTTATAAATTCGAAATAAATTGAATTTGATGAATTAAATAGTGAAATGTGATTAGTGAAGTATATTCACGATTTTGGACAGTGAATATATTTTTGAAGTAGAATGGATATGGTTTTGGGAAAGCGATATTATAAATGAAGTTAATTGTTTTAAAAGATGTTTTAAAACGTGTGAACTATCGAAATCATAGATTTCAACATTTATTGTTGAAATAGACGTTTTCGAGAAATATAAGGAAATGGTGGACTATAACACTGTTGTTATGGTAAATGATTTCCGAAAGGAAGTGTTTTTATCTAGTATTGGGATTTATATATCTATCTAAATCTGAATCCCTATACTAGTGATTTTGAGTCGTCGTAACGATGTTTTACGCAACATTCGTTTTGACTCAAATAGATGTTAAAAGAATGTTTTCCTTAAAGAATGAATATATACTTAATATTGATTTAAGTATATCGAATATTTTTCAAGTGTTGAAAATAAATAGATTTGTGAAATACCTATTTTTAAATAAGTATGAAATTGCTTTTCCAATATGAAACGAACGTTTGAGAATTTATCTTTTTAAAGATAAATTGAAATTGAATATTTGAAACGATTAAAAATCGTATATCAGTAGATATTTTGAAAGATATAAATTCACTATGGAATTTATAAAAGAAAGCGAAGTCGTTTGAAAATAAATATCGATTTATTTTAGAAGTGTGGAAATTTTATATCTAGTAAAAGATATTTTGGAAGATAAAATAATTTGGAAAATAATTTGGAATCTGATGATGTTGTGCATCTTTATTGATAGTTAAATAACCGACTATCAATAATTACCTTTAGATAGGTATTTGTTGTGATTGGATGAATTTGAATGCCACACTTATTTTTGAATAAACGCTCACTATTCGGGTTAGCCGGGAAAGGACCATGGGGTCGTATAACCCATTCCGAATATGTGATACGTCGTTATGAATTGCATTCGAAGACCGGTGTTGAAGACCGGATATTTTTGAAAACGGAAGGATTACCGTCGAGTTACTCTACATCGGCTGATCTCCGATTTAGAGGTTTTATCACCCTTAGTGACGGGAAGTCCTGACGTGATTAGAAAATTATCCGGAAATGCAAGGGCTTCGTGAGAAGTGCCTTCGGTTCTGTTCGATCCCGGAACAGACTTGTATGGATTGTGTGTCTGACGTTACAATTTGAGATATAAAGCTGATTTCTTTCAAATACATTTCTGTTGGTGGCGGAGAATTTATTCTCTTAGCTTAACACCCTTCTCTGAGACGTACGAGCTCAGAGGTTATGTAGTTGAAATTCATCAGCGATATATCCCAATTTGGTAACGTGGCATACTGAGTGTTGCTGTGAAATGGTCAGTGTTTGATCATTTGTGATATGATCATTTGTTTGATCTTATATCTTTGTGATCATAGGTTGATCATTTTGTTTGACCCGAAGCAGGGCTTTTTGAGAAGCGTAGCTTTGTGGACGAGACTTCATCGAGCCTCACACCCCGGAAATGGTCGAAACAGGACGAATGCAGCAAGGTTCTAGGGAGTAGCGCCCCTTAGTGTATGTCATTCCTTCTGGATAAAGGTGGTATCATGGTATGGAGCCCAGATACTTAACCTCTGTGGTTACTGCATTATTTTTTCTATGTGGTTTGTTGGAATCGGGGATCCTCGGGAAGATCGGTGATGATCGGGGGATGGCATACGCATGTCAGTAGTTACCTATTTTTGCAGAGGTAACCCGGCCTTGTGTTGGCAGAGATCCGGTTAGGTTCTCGGGTCGTCTATTCCAGGGACGTACCCATCGTGGATAGGAAGTTCCTTAGCCTGACCATTTGTTGGAAATCCAAAGAAACAATACGAGCCTTCTACGGTTTTAGTTGTAGAACCTGCCATTTAATATGGTAGCTATAGCAAGCATAATATAATGGTACCTATGCTGGCTAAGATTTATATTCTACTTTCGAAATGTTTTCTACACTATGCACTAATAATAATATCAAAAATGATTTGATTTTGCGTAGTAAGCATCTTTGACTATCATAAGAAGAAATCTCCTCCAAGTCTGCGTTTGCATTGTGTGTGTGGCGGGAGGTCTTATGGTAGTTTCATTTTCCAAAAGCATTTCGAATTGACTTAAAAATTATTTTGTTGTTATAAAGAATAACTGTTTTACGATCTCACACCAGTCACCATGACTGACTCGGAGTTTATTGTTCCCTTCTAAACTCTGGGTGCCCACCAATTTCCACACGGGCAGCCTAGAGTTATATTATCAGGATATTCTGGATATTCTGGAGCTTGGAGATAAGCTGGATGACGAGACGTAGTATTTGTATCTGATAGTATTTATTCCGCTGTGTATTCTGTATGAGGACAAGTTTATATAACTGTCCATTGTTGTTTATTAACCCTGATGATATGATGTGATGTAATGTAATAACAGATATAATTCTTTTGTTTTTAAATGATATTCATTTATCTATTATATATTGTTCCGCTGCGATATGTGAGATTCTGATATTGTCTTCTGTTTCTGTTTCTGCTCTTGTTCTGTTGTTGTTCTTCTTTCTTTTTCTTCTATCTTCTTCTTCTACCTTTTTCTTCTTTCTTAAAACCCTCACTATTGGAGTTTCCGGCACTCGATTTCTCGGCAGTCGATAAAGTGAGTATCGATGTCGAATTTTCGAAAGTCGAAAATTCCAGTATGTGACACTTGGGTCGAAGGTTGCATCAGTGGATATGCTAGCTGTGGAACAAGCTGCGAGATGAGAGCGACAGTAGGGTGGGCTTCGCATACACGCGAGGCGGAAGTGGTTGCAGGCATCTTCGGCAGCAATCAGGTGGAGATGGGTGCGGTAAAGAGATGGGCGAACGGTTCAGGTGAGGTGGCTGCTGTGGGCGGCTACTTTGGTAATGGAATTGTCGGTTGCTGGTTGTCGAGGAAGGAGCAAGAGGTAGAGGGGCAGGCGGATCTAGTGGAGGGGTTGCCGCGAAAAATGGGTGAAGGGGTGTCAGGTGAAGTACGGCTAGTCGAAGACGCTGGTTTTGGGCTGTAGCATGATGTGGCAGGGTGTAAGCTTGCGTGGCAAACAGAGGGGAGGAGAGAGGCACTAGCGGTGGGTTTCTCTGGGCGGGTTGAGGCATTTGGGTGTGGGTTCGGTTTCGGGTGGCAGGTTAGGGGAGTTTGGTGGAGAGGCCATAAAGGTTTTGAAGCGGTTGTCAGGTTTGGGTACGGAGGCTACTGTGATGGAGGGTGGAAGGGGATAGTGGGTGATGGTGTGGCGTGGGAGAAGGTTGCTCAGAAATAGGGAAGGTGGTGGATGAACAATAAGAGGGGGATGGGAGAAGTGTAGGCTGTCATCACAGAGGGAAAGTGGAGGCACGAGCAGGCTACTGGGAGATGATGAACAAGCTTTATATAATATATTTTTTCCCGGAGCAGAGAACAAAAGAAGGAGAACGAAACGAATAAAGGTAGCAAATGAAAAATGAAAGGACGACCGAAAATATATATCAAAACCATTGGATGCAAAGGCTGGAAGTTAAATTCAGAAATTATTAATAGCTAATGACTATTGGGATTAGTAGAGACAAACGAAAGGACACAAAAGCCCAAAAGGCTCAAACGGGTACCGATACGGTAAATCGTTTTATCAATTTCACCGTGTACCGGATGTCGAATTACAAGAATGAATATATTGCGGAGATCAGCACGATGAGACGAACGGAATGGCACATAGATATCAATGATACAACCATCCAACCAAAACTCGATATTCGCTGCCAAAACTGCTGCTAAAACGCTGAAAATAAGATAAACGGAGCTAGAGCAGTCCAAATTTGGCGAAACAAAATATAACGTCTCGCTCAGAAAATGATTTACATTTTTATTATATAAATATATTCAGATTTCGAAAACATTTTATTTTCATCAATGTTAACTAACCTTAAATTGAAATTGAAAGTTACACAACATAATTAACTTCCATAATTTCTGATGAAAATCTGACATTTGCTACGTTTAGAAGGACGTATCTCAATTATCAAATTTCTATAGCTAAATTTTATTGTTTAATTTCAAGCAAAATTTTAGTTAATTACATTATAAAACCGTTAAAATTATGGTTTGTTACAGAAAATGATGTCAAATCCAACCACTTCGTTCTGGAGTCTTCTCCATGTACACAGTCGTTAAAGTGGTTACAGTATCGACAGAGAGTATGCCCATATCCGGCCCCGGTCTCTTTAACAACTAAATGTCATTTTTCACACCTGTTGGTACTTTTACATTTCGAAAACAGTTCATACTTGATATCAAAATATCATATTCGCTTTAAAATGAAATCAATTTCGAAATCATTATATTTACTCAAAATATACCATTTCATACAAAATCATTTTTGCCTTAATATCACGATTTCTCTTCCAAAATTGTTTAGAATTTCAATTTGGGTTATAACTTCATTTAACCCAATTCGTATTTAAATCCATGATTTAAAAATAAACATTCCACCCTTGGCCAGTTTGAATTTTTGAAAAATGGATTGAATAGTTTTATATTAGTTTAAATAATTAAAATAGTTGAAAATAGTTTAATATAAAATAGTTTAAGTATTAAAATGGTTTATATAGTAAAATAATTTGGAAAACCAAAATAATTTGCATATATAAGAAGATAGATTCTAAACAGTTTATATTAAAATAATTTTATTGAAAATAGCTTCAAAGTCAAACCGATTCAATTCCAACTTCGCAATTCGAATCAATTCCAATTTCCATTCGATCGATTCAATTTCGATTTCAATTCAAATCAATTTCAACTTCGATTTCAAATTAATTCAATTCCACTTTCAAATCTAATTAATTCAATTTCAATTTCAATTTATATCGATTTCGAGTTTGATTTTCAAAATATCGATTCAAAACACTTAAATCAAATTAACCTTCAATATTCAGTTTAAAATCCCAATCTTCAAATATAATTCGATTCCGAGCTCAATTTCAAAATATCATTTTTATATCACTTTTACTTAGCAATACTCAAAGTTCGAATAAAAGTCCAATCCTTTAAACAAATCAATTTCTAAAATTCAAATCATATTCCAATTAATCTCAACTTCGATTATTTAAACAATTTCGATTACCAAATTAAACTTTTAACATTTCGAGCTCAAGTTCGAAAATAATTCGATTTCCATAAACTCGATTTTTCTCTCCTTTAAATCAAATCATTTAAATAATTTCAAATCAAATTTTTTTTAAATCATTTAATTTAACCAATCCGATATCCGTATATAATCTTCTATCCTATGGCCAAGTGATCAGTTATTTTAATTTAATTTCAGGGATGGATATGTATCATTTCATTTCAAATCACAATGTCATAGGTATCTATCGTTTCAACCTATTTCTTAATTCATTCGAAATAATTCAATTTACAAGTTATATATTGTAAATAATTTTCCAGGTTATAATAGGATATATATAAAAATAAATAAACATCCAATCATCCAATTTTCAATCAATTGGCATCCATCACAATCAATCATCCAAATAGCCAAAATAATTCACAACCATTTCGTAGTTATTAATATCAGGTAATTTACTGGCAATTAAATCCCAATTTAAAATCAAACTGTCAATCCTAATTTTTTAACAGTTAATTTTAAATGACAATTAAATTTATCAAATAACGATCAATAAATTCATATCACTTCATAATTTCAAATTTAACTAGCATAAAAATATTCTAGCACATGTGAGTGTTATAAAACACTCACCTTTTATTTTTGTTGTCGCTTCCGCGTTTTGGTTTCGATTAAACTCGAACGCGTTCGAATTTTATTGAAAATTCTAGAAGCTCCAAATTCAGTCAATTCAATCCCTATATGTTGCATTCGTCGATACAAACGCAATGCAACAAACTGCGTCTCGATTGAACCTAAAACGAACGAGATATGCAATTTCTAAGAATTGAAATTTATTAAACCAATTAATATGTTATTAAATCGTTAAACAAACATTACCCGGCTTAACCAAACCCAGCCCACTACTGCTCATACCCGCTCCACACCTTCTTCTTCCCCTTCTTTGTGTTTTTTTTCCTGAACACGAGAGACACCCCAGGCCGTGCACATACACGCGACTACCGGCCGCCAACGACCAACTCGAGTTCAACAACGCACTCCTTACTCAAATCCCCACTCGGCCATCACCTTCGCGCCTCGCTCGAGCCTCTCCATCGAAACGCAACACCCAGCCCTAGCTCGCATCCGTACAATGGTTAGACCCCCTCCAAACACCACCGAGCTTCGCCTCCTTCCACCTACAGCTGCTCCTTGATACGCTGAATCCAATTCCAAGCTCCATAGTTCAAATCGTTCACCACAAAGTCTGTAAAATCTAACCCTAGCTCAAAACCACATGCGCTTCTCACTGCGCATGCCCAAAAAATCTCAATCATCATCAAAACTCGATCGCATCTCACCAACAATATACCAGATCGAAGCATAAGATGAAATTTTATTTTTAAAATTGGTTTTACATTTTTTTTGTTGAGTAATTTGTGAGATTTAAATTTTCAAAGCTTTAATTTTTTTTTATTTCTAGCTCGACTGTTATATAAAAAGAAGAAGGAAAGAAGCATTTTGAAGAAGTAATAGGCATGATCACATCATAGGGTGGCTGATTGGATAGAATATACGATTGTGATTGACTTAAAACAATTTAAAATATTATTGAATTACAAATATCTCGTTTAAAAGCAGCTTAAAATTTCGAACTCCTATCGAGGCGTGCCGCCTGGCATTCATAATGTTATGCCCCTATTCCGGACGCAATGGAACAAGTTTCGAGTCCCAATTCAATCGTATGGAGAAAATAGTTTTTGGACCCAATTATTATATTGAATTTTCGATATTAATTTCAATGCGTTTTTATCCTGTACGACCAAACGATAACTCCAAATGCTACAAAAATTGAAATATGATAATAACACGCTATTACGGATATAATGGAACTGGTTTCATCGAAATCCGAGACTGTACCCCAGAAGGCTATTTCTCTACTCGTTAATTTAAACGAGTTATTTTAAAATCGAATAAATCATTTTTAAATTCAATTTAAAATTTCTATTACCTTCGTTCTTATGAATATAAACTTAACAAGCCTTTAAACTAATTTTTCCAAATAAAATCCAAGATTTAAATTATTATCACAACTTCAATTAATTAATTCAATAATAAAATTATCAATAAATCATTATATTTGATATCCAAACTATTAAATCAATAAAATTTTACTTTCCAATAATTAAAATCAATTAAATAAACAATTTCAAATAACCCAAAAATCTGGGTCGTTACATCTTAGGTACTCAATTATATTGGAGTAGTCCGAGAAAAGCAGGTTTCTTTGGGCTCTTTAGAGATGATGAAGGATGAGCAGGAGGATCCTTATATATTTAGTTATCTATTTCCACTGTTATGTTAATTATGTACGTATTTTGTATCAGTAAGTGTAAAGGCGGGTGGATATAACTACCTAGGCTGATAGTAGTAGTACTTTGTGTAACTCTGATAATTCCATGTTAGGGAGTAACCTTTTATACTATCATATTGTTGTATTATAATTAATCATTTCGTTATGAGATTTTATGTTTCCATTCTTTTATTTTACCTTATAACAAATTGTCTTTCGGATGCTTGGGCAACGGTACGCGAATACCGTGGATGTATTAAGTGTTGTTCCTAGGGGTCAGAAAGATAGTCGTCACACTTTATTATAGTTAAATAATAATTAAGAATATATTTAAACCTTCAATTCTTTTCAAATACTTACACAATCCTTGCAAACCCATTTGGAAAGAATTTACAAAATATTTAAGATAAATAACCTTTATAAATTTAACCAACATTAATTATCCCAAAATATAACTAAATCCAATTTAAAATCTTTTATAAATTTAAAATGACATTAATTATCTCAAAAATAATTAATCAAGTTTATAATCTCTTTATAAATTTAAAACTGGGTAATTATCCCCAAAGATAATTAACTAAATTTATAATTCCATTTATAAATTTTAATAAACTCTTCTTGTTTATTTTAAAAATTCTCAAAATACTTGAAAATATAGTTTAAACAACCTTCAAAGTACAAAAACACGACCAAACATTTATTTTGTAAAAATACAAGCACAAGTTCAACACATATAAAGGTTAAGGGGATGATATTTCATCTAGTATGTCACAATTATTTCAGCTAAACATCACTATAAGCAACATAGAATATAAGTAAGATGCATATAACGGGAAATTAATAATGGCAAGAAACCCCTTAGGGTCTCTCTATAAAAGTTCCCTGCAAAATAATGGGTATTTATGCAATCCGCTTTTCAAGCGGGAATTCAAATCCAAACAAACAATCAAACAATAATAACAACCATATTATTATCAACAATTAGCGATCAATATCTAGCATATCATTTATTAATTAATCTATATATTAATTAACTTCAAAAATAATATTTTTACTTTGCAAGTACAGAATGGCAATTTACTCTGCTCGATAGATGTCCAAAAAAATCTATTCAATTTAGTTATAGTAGAATGGTGTTTTATTCTACTAAATAGATATCACAAATGAAGTATAACTAATTTAACTATTTTAAACATAATTAAATTAAATCACTATAATTTTATAATTAATTTTATACTTTATTAAAACTATCAACTATCATACAAGAATTTAAAATTAATCTATAATAATACAGATATCATATAATCTATTTAGATGTGGGTAAACTTACCAAATTCCAGTTAACGCTTTCGCGTTCCGGTTTGATCTATAATCAAATTGCATTTTATTTTAGCTTAAAATTCTACTAGCTTCAAATTCAACAAATACAACTCCAATGCATAGATTACATTGATACGAGTCCAACGCAAAAGATCGCATCCAATTCCGACCTCGTATGAGTGAAATACTGAATTTATAAGATTTGGTAATTAATTAAACAATTAAATTTACTTAACAACTTAATTAATTATTTAATTATACTTATTAACATATAATCCTTCTTTCCATTTTCTCTAATTACAACTCCTGATACTCTAACATGCACGCACACTCCCAAACTTGCAGGCCAACACCTCTTCCTCCCACCTCGGACTACGAAATCAACAACCAATCGCTTCGGCAAACTACACATTGAAATCTACAACTCCCCGACACCACCATGATACACTCGATCGGCCCTTCCCATTTTTGACCTAGTGTGTCACTCGTGACCAAGCAAAGGCCGCAATTTCCTATGCTACATCGAAGTCCTTCTCGCATATACCAAACATTCCTCTTGACATGAGAAATGCAACCATATCCTTAGTTTGCCTGACGCCTCCTCTACCCTCGCCTATGTCAAACCATAATTCTACTTTGAAGTATCAATCTTTGCCAACAATGATCACATGCGACAATGAGTAAATAGATTTGTAGATCTAGTTACTACGAACCCAAAGAAACTTATTTTGCAATTTCTCATTGAGTGGAAGATTTGATTTTAATTTTTAAATATGGTAGCTTACTTCTCTTTTTACTGGAAGAGGGAAAACAAAATAGAATAGGGAAAATAAAAATGAGAAATAGGTTAAGTGTTAAAGGATATGTTATTTTACATTTTTCGGCATCTCACTGCATAGAATTCCATTCGCGTACGAACCACAAACTACAGAAATAGAAATACGATCATGCACCAAAATGCAACACGATCACAAATCAACAATAAAATACACAAAATATCTTATTCTGTTAAATTTCAAAAGTACCATCATTTGCCTTCAAATACGTCAAACGAAAATTTAAATATTTTCCAAATTAAAATTTATGGAAAAATCATATAAATTCATTTAAAAATGCATCATTGAAAATCAAGTCGTTTTATTAACAATTTATTTTCTTGTTATTTATTCAAACCATTTATTATTATAAATAAATTACAAAATAAGTTTACTATTGTTATTTATTAATTTAAAAGGAGTTAAAATAGGTTATTAAATCCATTTAATTAATATTTAATTAAAAATTCAAATATCTAAATAATCGCTATGTTGAATGTAAGTTATTTATATTTTTAAATACCAATTATTTAAATATTCAAAATCAAAATGATAAATTTCAATATGTTACACATTCGGGTGGGATATTTGCTATTCGTAAAAGAGATATATTCCTTAAACAAGGGATTTTTATATGAACAATGTTTTAGAAATTATGTATATGATATTTATTATTGAACGATGTCTTTATTGACCTAAATTTGATTACTCTTGGCCAGTCTACGTAGTTAGGTCTAGTGAGCTTGTCAAAAAATAACTCTGGCAAGAACACTTTCCTACAAATTTTAATTTTAGTAGATTATGACATTTATACATAGCAAATGTGAAGTGACCCACTTCTCTCATAATTTATTCTTTGTGATTTTCAGTAGATTTTTTTTATATGTATATAAATCAATGGATCACTTCTCTTAATTAAATTTTCTCCCAAGATCCAGAATTTTACCAATATAAAAATATTAGTATATAAATCAAATCATGTCATTTATATATATGAAGATATATAAATGTTTCTTTGCCCATCAGAGTAATTAAAATAGCAAAGAAATTCAATCATATAATATTTCTCATATTTGAGAGATTGTATGTCACATAGCCATTTCTATATTTTTTTCAAATTCTTTTATAAACCTGACTAATTAATTTTTGATGGTTTTATAATCCCATGTGTTTGATCTTTGGGATTCAGAAATTTATACATGTTATTCTTAAAATGATAACATATCAAACCTTGGCCTGACCTATGGTTCACTAATTAGCCTAGCCTAGGTTCTGAATTCAAACACAAACAATTTTATGTCAGGTAAAATGCTTCTATTCTGGTTTATCATGTATATAATGATCCTATGAATGATAAGGTGATAAACTGGATTGAAGGCCAAGCAGAGAAAAACAATACATTTGAGCAAAGTGCAAACACAAACATGCACAAACCAATCATGACAAACAAAATGCACAGATCCAGATTAATAGAGCAAATAATAATCATATGAGTGGTAGTGTTGTGATCTAATCTATAAGTCATACATCTTCTGATATTTGGAACTGGAAAATGTTAAAACTGGTTTTAGAAGGATCTTTGCATTCTTCTGGGCTAAAAACATTTAAAAATGATGTTCTGAACCTTTAAACACTTAACACCATCACTCTGCATACTTAGTATCAGTTTGGAAGTCATGGTATCAGATTTTTTTTCAATTCCAATCTTTCAAGTCTTACACACTTATAATTTTCAGGTTTCAGGGTATCTTAATTCTACTTTTGTTCTAGCTATATTACAAGATTTTTGTTGCAACTCAACTAGCTTACCCTATGGTTTTTCTTCTCAAAAATATGGTGACTAAAACTTTAAGCCTTCACATGTACTTATATCAACTTATAGGACATGCATAAGCCTTGCTGGTTAGCCAAGGTTATGTGCAACCTAGATACTAATTATTTTAGCACATATTTATTCAAAACAGTTCTAACTTCATAACTGAAGTGCATTAAGCTTGCCAAAGAGAATATGTTCACATATCAGGTTATATGGCATCTTCTCCTTCACCATAAGCTACTAAAATCATTTCAGAATTTGTTACTTAAATCCATAGCACACAAACACATATAACACTTAAGTTTCTTTTTCTTCTTACATGTTCTTTTCAAGATAACAAAGCAAAAGACAATCTTGGAAATGCTTAAAACATAATAGAGTTTGTCTAACTTATTTATTACAATAACACTGCTACTTTTCTTAAACACTTTAGACTCATCAAGATCTCCAAATATCCATGCAAGCAAGCTACTCATGCATCTTTCCCTACAGCAATACTTTGAACTGCCTCAATAAAATGAGACACCCCAAATATTGCAAAGGCAACAAATAGGGTCAGAAATAAATTCTGGTGTGAGTGAAATCAAAGATTAAAAATATCTTGTAAATTCTTAAGGCTGTGCAGAGAGCTTATATGTTAGATGCTATTCAAATCCACATTAAAACCTGAGAATATGTATATTTAAGTTTATCTACAAACATACACCCAAGCATTCATCCATTCACTTCATTCAGTTGTACATGTACAAGCTCCTATGGATTAACTCCTTAAATTCCATAGCATAATTTCTCAATCTCATCTTTTTATTTTATTTGGTCTGAACTCTTGCCATTGAACACCATGTGTGCATTGCAAAGGGACTCAGTTCTGTCAACCCTTTACATAGAGGCCTACAGGACTTAAGAAAGTCATGCACATACCCATCATCCACCTGATGATGAATAGATCAAGGCACTACTCCTAAATTATTTTATAATTTAGAGACCATGCTTATTTTTCTTTCTGGAAAAATGTTATTAATTAAAGAAATGCTTTATTTTCTTTTCTTCCTTTCATAAATCAAAGAAAGTGTACTCAGTGGTTTCAACCAGACATACAAAGTATTTTTGCAAAGCATCACATCCCATTTTAAGGTCATTCTTATTCAATCATATTTTCTAAATCTTGCATAAATATTTATTTCCAGAAATATTCTCATGCCTTACATAAATCTGGTGAAATCATACAAAATATTACACTTAGTTTTACTGTGAACATAGGGCATAGTTTTTGAGAAAAACCCATAGAAACATATTGGCTTGTGATCTGAACAAATCGGCACATATCTATGATATTGCATTGTTCATATCACTTTTAGAATGAATTAGACATAAGCATGAATCTCATTATCCATACTGCCTACTTCATTTTCTTTTCATTGATACCCTATTTCTCAATAAATTATTTGGTTCATCTTCATATAAAGCTGGATTATAAAATCCATCTCTGAGATCGGAGTATTAGTTTAATTATTTATATTTCAAAGCAAAAATGGAAACAATCATAACACACCAAAACAGCAATCAAATACTTAACCAAAGTATTAACCATATTCAACATTCATTTATTCAGAGAATAAAAATTAAACAAAAGCATATTAAGATTTTTATGAAAATGATATGGCTTCCCTTAACATGGGTCTTAATGCCTTAAATCTCATAGGTGATTAATCACTCACCTTCCTCTTCTCTTCCCCGAGAATGCTTAAGTTTGAAAACAGTGTGAGTTCTTCCTTTCCTTTTTTTTTGAAATATGTTTCTGTTTTTATTTCTTCCCAGAGTAAACTACTGCTTCTCCCCTTGATTTAAATCATTTGACTAGGGTTTTAATGGAGGAAAAACCCATTTTATCCTCACAAAAATAAGAGGAGTTTGTATGCATGTTTATGGCTAATTATGCCATTTTCTTTTTAATTTCCATTTCAGGTAAAAGCAGTTGCTTTACTGTTTTTCTGTGTACATGCTATTTGCATGATTCACACTATTTTCATGTGGCTTCTCTTCCTTATTTATTTTCTTAAACCTATAGTGTTCACACATATATTGATTTCTTGCTAATATTTCGGCCCATTTATTTTCTCTTGATTTATAAAAATGTATTTATGCACAATCAATATTAAACTGGTTTCTTATATTTTAATTATCATAGAATTTATTTTATCACTTTAAACCCCTGACTACTTATATACAGTATATATAAGATATGTGAATTTAAAGTTCATTCATACTTAGTTATTTCCTTTTTATGTTTATTTATTGGAAAACAATTATCCACTTACTTATTTATTTTTACTCATCCTTGATATTTATTTTCAAACTGTTTATCCTTTAAATATTTTTCTATTAACTGATTTCCATTTTTTTTCAAAATTATTTTTATCTCAATAATTTGGGTCTTCACAAAATGCTGTTATATTATTAGTAATATTGCACATAATATTTCACTTTACTAATAAGGTCCCACTAGACTTTTGTGTTTCTCAAAACCCTAGGAACATCGAAACCTTTCAATTTCTTTTGTGGGTGTTAGGGGACTTGCTTGCCTTAGGATTCTGACCTTGAGGAATACCAACAATTCATAAGCTAGCAAACAATAGATCCCTTTATCGGTAGTATCATATACAGCTCCTAACCCATGTTCTTTATCCTAATCTCATTTATACCATGAGGATATGAACAAATCAAAAGAGATTACCCACTCATGCATACCATTTCGTGATAGCCTAAGTATAAATGCACGTACCTTGAGGAATATCAGCAAGTATATGCATATACCTTACTTCGTCTATTTAGTAGATTAGCAATGCTACACAAAACATTTTTAGCTCGAGGTTATCAACAAATAAAGAGTATACAAGTAATCTATTAATCTATAAATGGTAAAGACAACATTTATATTATTGATTCATAATCTTTTTATATAATATATATATATATTGAGTGATACCGACTTATGGAATAATACATTTTTTATGAAATACCCTCATGATTTAAGTGTTAAACACATCTGAAATCATAGTATACATACTATACATGTGTATTTATTCCTTAAATCTAATTTGGGTTTATTACAGTTTCAATCATTTAGTTAAAGCATATTTAATTTTAATTTTTTTTATTGAATCATATCTAATTAATATAATTAATTAATCAACATTTTAATTAAGTTAATTTTATTCATTTGAAACATTTTAAAATTGAATATATATATATATATATATATATATATATATAAATACACACACTATAACATTTATAGTAATATACATATATCATTAGATATATATATTATTTATTATTTATTAATTAACATCTAAGTAGTTTATTTAATGAAAATAATTTTAACTAAATTTGATTAATTTCAAAATTTTAATTATTAATTACCTTAAACATTTTAAGATAAATAGACACATATCATTATATATGTTTTTAATTTAATTAATTAATTATTTGATTAGTCCACTTAATTATGTAAATTTTTTGAAAATAATTAATTCTCAGAACCTTTTTGAAAATACTTTATAGTATTCATAAAATTTCTTGCATCTTTTAAGATTAACCTTATAAGTTTAAAATGTCATTCATAATTTCAAAAATAAATTTGAAAATTAACTCAAAGCCCAAAATTAACTGTGGCCTTTATATTAGGGATAACCCTTGAGCTTACTTCATCCTTCGGACAAAGCCAATGGCTAGGTAGGGAAGTGTACTTAATTACCCAAACCAAACCTTCAACACTAAACTTTTAGACACCCTACTAAATGGATAGGCATTAATAAGTTAACCTTAATAATGCTAATTTAGACACCATAAGCTATTGGGCTACGATACCATTGATGGAACTAGGCCGGGCTGCAACGGTATAAATTGCTGAATTTCAAACAAAATCCTTCTCAGATCTTATTGGGCTTATGAAGTCTAAATTATTTTAGATACACTCTGAATAAGTCTAAATAAAAACTTTATTATATTTTATTTGTTTATATAATAGATTTGATTTGATTTATATAATATATATAATGTATATGTGTATCAAATGCAAATATGCATGTATAGTGCACATGCACATATAGAGGTGTACGTGGTTTAATTTTCCTGTATACATGTATTGAGATTTACACCACAAATGACACATTTGTCCCTTTATATTCATATTTATTGTCCTTAATTAATTTGTTATATATATATGCACATGTTAGTATATATATAACATTTAGATATATTATTTTTGTTTGTTTTAAAAATGTTGACCAATTCAAAAAAATTAAATTAATATCTATCTTAAGAAAGTTTTAAATTTAAAAATAGGACCTATGTCTAGGAGAAAAATCTATTTCAAATTTTAATTGTAGGTATGATTATATACATACATACATACACACACACAGATATATATATATATATATATGCAAATAAAATTTTATTCTGAATAAAAATTTAAAATATTTTATATTTAATTTTATAATATTTATTCATAGAACATTAATTAGTAAATATAAACTACATATGTTGAATTTTTTTAATTTCGGTTGAAACACTTTTATTGATGATTAATTTTTTTATATTATTATTATACAAATTTGAATGACTCTGTTTAAGATTTATTATTATTATTATTATTATCTAAATTCATAAGGAATTGTATAATAAAACTAATTATGTATATATAATATAATTCTGCATGGATTTATATTAAATTGTTTTTTATATTGAAACATACATAATAGTTTAAAAGGGTTTATAATTATTTATAGATTATTAATTTTATTTCATATTCAAATTACATATATAATTTGGATATATATATATATATGAATATAAATTAATAATTTATATATAAACATATTTACGAATTATAAAATTCATATTTCGATTTTTGACCAATATTTAAAATCATTTTAATTTTGAATGTATATGTGTGTGTATTCGTAGTAATAATGGAGATCTAATTTACACGTAATACTGATATAGATGATTATATACATGTAATTGAAAATAATATTGAATTTATCAATAGCTAAAGCCTAGGATTAGAACCTTGAATATTCAATTGAACTCCTTCTAGATTTGATCTATGCTCCTCCAGAAAGTGCAGCTGACAAGAAGAAAATACCACTAACTAGAACTAAATTTATTTGATTAAAATTTGAGTTGGAAATGAATGGTAGATCCCTTTATTTTTCGGTCAAGACATGTGTAACGCACCACTCTGAGACCCACTGTAACAAAGAGTATTACGGGAGTAATACTGTCTGTTAAAGCGGAGAATAGAGTATAGTGGAAGCGACCATTTGTAATCAAGCTATAACTATCTACTGAATACGTCGAAAGGATGGTATATATATATTTTTTCAAGTGGTTCGACATATTCAATAAATATGTATAACGAAATTACAATGGCTAAAGACCTATCAGAACAAGCATAGTAATAAATGATAAAACATCACAGAACAGAATCACATAACAGATATAAAATCCCAGAACAATACATCGTCAATACAGATCCAAATTCTATAAGTGGGTACAAAGCCACTGCCCACACATGTGAGTCAAAAATATGTACATATCAAAGTCTGAATAATAACAGAGTAGCGGAATAGTGGACAAATAAAAGCGCTATCTATCAGCATAGCAGATAATGTCCAAGCGGAAGCACAGAAGCTAAGTCCAGAGACCTAACCTGAAACAACTCGGTCTGACCCGAGCGAAAACACTCGGGTCAGGCTAGCTAAACAATCAGTAATAACTGAGATATATAATAATGCGGTACATAAATGAAACAGTACTTTTCCTAAGAAAAGAGTATTTTGGACCACATGAATATAATGACGGTCCCTAATCATCAATCAACAGTAAAAATCTCCAAAGAGAATATCAGCACCAAAGTGTTGAATAAATAAAATCGCCTCATATCATCGGCGTAGCCAAAGCTATATAAAGTTGCCCATAGGCAATAATCCCAAGAGTGACCAGAGTCTGTAATCAATGCCCAAGCAAAGATCGATGCTCCAAAGAGCAATGGGGATATACTGATAAGTCAATGAAATCAAACACTGAAAAGCAGTGTCCAAAGACACTGTGGATCCACAAAGTAATCGCACTTACCTCGTATGGTTCCATAGAACCAACACCGAATGGCGGTACTCGAATGGATATAAAAATCATCAGATAATACAAGTATAGCACGTGCACCGACCGGAGTCGTTATTGCCAAGTACTGTAGAGTTGTGATCGATCACTCGCACAGATGCGGAACGCGCGAGACGGCAAGATCCTTCCCAGAAGGATAAAGGCCCAGAGGCACATGCCGAAAAAGAAACTGCTCCATAGAACAGGTGTCCAGAGACGGTTGCCTAGAGGCGTGGTGACCCAGAGGTCCAGTACTGGCTGCCCAGAGGCTAATGTGTCACAAACTTCTTGGAGAGGAACCCGTAAAGTGTTAACGATGAGTCCCATACCCCACGTTCGCACTAAACGGTTTACTAACCAATAGCAAGCTCACACTCCAAACAATAAAAAGTCCACCTCGTATCATCGGTAAACTAGACCCAAAGGTCAAAACGATCAATCGAATAGGTCGGGGATTAACCGGAAAGAAAATACACACGGTTCCATAGGCCGGAGATTTCCTAACCGTTTAAGCACCTTTCCACTTCGCTTGACGTGCTAAAAAGTGAGTGTGAGATTTTTATTATAGAAAATAATGGTTCGAGCGGATTTATAATTGATTTGAGAACACTCTAAAACGGCTTTTGAAAACTCTCCTATTATGGAGTAAATAGTCTACTAATTAAAAATAATATTATATAATAATTTCGAAAGCCATTTCGGAGCGAAAAATCCTTTTAAAACCTTTTTATAAGGCCCGTGTACAAAATCCAGAGACAAATCTCAAAGAAATCGATAAAACCAGAAAATCAATGAAAATATTCTAAGTGTTGGAAAATAGTCCAAAACTGACGCGAAGCCAAGTTCGGAAAATTATTCGGACCAGCAGACTAAATCCGAATGGCATGAAAATTGATAGGATCATAGTTCGACATTCCTACTTCAGAACGCAAAAAGAATTACTCGATTCCGACTTGAAACGAAGGCGTAGCGACGTTCCAAAGTCGGACACAGAAACATGAAATGCACTGTTTTGCACAGCGATCTTGGTTCAACTCTGACAGGAAATTCGAAGGGACTAATGAACTCAGATGATGACCAAACTTTCCAGATATGGAGTTCATAACTCCATCTTTCGAACGAGACCAAAATCGTCAAATTCCGACTAGCGGCACAAAAGTTATGACCAAAATAGTTTCAGTTTCATCCACAGAGCTAATATGTGTATCGCTCTCGGGAAGATAGTAGAAAATCAATTTTTGACCTAGTTAGACTCAAAATTACAGAAAACTCACTGAACAAAAATTGTAGCATATGTTTTAAGCTTTCCGGAACATCCAAAATTATCTAATTCAGATCAAAAACGAGAGAGATACATGCAAAACAATATCAGATTGAAACTCAAGATAACTTGTTAAAGACAAAATTGGTTTTCTGTCTTTGAACGCATTTCAGGTCATCAAAATGGCAAAACTACAGAAAACTCACTGAACAAAAATTGTAGCATATGTTTTATGCTTTCCGGACCATCTAAAATTATCTAATTCGGATCAAAAACGAGAGAGATACATGCAAAACAATATCAGATTGAAACTCAAGATAACTTGTTAAAGACAGAATTGGTTTTCTGTCTTTGAACGCATTTCAGGTCATGAAAATGGCAAAACTACAGAAAACTCACTGAACAAAAATTGTAGCATATGTTTTATGCTTTCCGGAACATCCAAAATTATCTAATTCGGATCAAAAACGAGAGAGATACATGCAAAACAATATCAGATTGAAACTCAAGATAACTTGTTAAAGACAGAATTGGTCTTCTGTCTTTGAATGCATTTCAGGTCATCTAAATGGTAAAATTATAGAAAACTCACTGAACAAAAATTGTAGCATATGTTTTAAGCTTTCCGGACATCCAAAATTATCTAATTCGGATAAAAAACGAGAGAGATACATGCAAAACAATATCAGATTGAAACTCAAGATAACTTGTTAAAGACAGAATTGGTCTTCTGTCTTTGAACGCATTTCAGGTCATCTAAATGGAAAAACTACAGAAAACTCACTGAACAAAAAGTGTTCCTTATTGAATCTAATTTGCAGCAAAAAAAACCTGACCAAAAACGGATGAGAAATGAAGAAGTTATGCCTGATTTTGTTTCAGCTACAATTCCAAAACGAAAATTATAGAAGCATCAAGTAAAAACAGGATTTAGCTAGAAATTTTACCTCGACCAATATAGCAAGCAACTTGTGTGCCCACCCAAAATGAAAGCAAAGAGGATCAAAGAGCTATGATTCACATGTTACATAATAAAACATGTGTTACTAAATGATTACTGAAATCAAAAGATGATTAAACACATATTTGAAGAGGTTTTTAGCAATATACCTCTCACAAAAGCAACAAAGACTACTATAGTATCAACCCAAGTTAGCAAAAGATGATTAGGAGGATATAAGATCAAAAAAACACATAAAACATGTGTTACCAATTAAATTTCAGAAATTAGAGAGATATAAAAATGGATTTGAGGTAGGTATTTGCATTACCTTTGCATAGAATGACTTGCATAAGCAAAAACTAGAAGGAGATGAAGATAGAGGCCATTTTTGTTATGAAAGCTTTAGGAAATTATTAGGGTTTTGATTAGGGATGAATGAATGAGGTTAGGAGAGTTTGAGATAATTTATAGAGGAGGTTTAGGGTGGGTTATTGGGCTAGGTTTAGTAACCCAATAAGAAGAGCGTTATTTACATGTTTTCCAAAAATTAGTCTAAGTGTTCATATATGTTTATAAAACTCATTTTTTTCTCTTACCCAAACCCGTTTTAAAGCTTCTCTTAAAATATTTAACTTTCCAAAAATAACATTTTATCCTCATTTTAAAATCCCATATTTCCCATTTAATTAAAATAGCCTTTTTCAAATAAATTTTGTTATTCCAAATCCTTTTATGCTTCATTAAAATAAATAAAAATCCTAACTTTTATTTATTAATTGGTAATGCAAATCCCGGGTTGTTACAGACTCCCCCCCTTAAGAAAATTGCGTCCCCGCAATTCCTTAAGATAGATGTCGTCTATAACGTCAAATCCACAAAAGAAGTGATAGAGATAAAATAGAGAATTCTCACCCGCAGAAGAAGATGGGAGAAAGCCAGGATAAGAGCGTTCGATAGGTTCTCTAGTCTCCCAAGTGCAGTCCTTAGGATTCGGTGACCATTGAATCTTCACAAGTGGGACCTCTTTGTTGCGAAGGCGTCTAACCTCCGAATCAAGCACACGAAGAGGTTGCTGCTCCAATGATAAATCAGGTAAGATCTCTAAATCAGGCACAGCATGCGGCTCAATGATAGAATCAGGATCGCGGACACACATGCGAAGCTGGGAAACATGGAACACATCGTGTATTCCAGAGAAGTGAGCAGGTAGAGCCACTCGATAAGCCACGGGGCCAATGCGTTCCGTAATAGGAAATGGTCCAACATAGCGAGGAGCCAACTTCCCTATAGAGCTGAAACGCACAACCCCTTTCATAGGCGATATCCGAATAAAGACATGATCACCAATGGAGAACTCAAGAGGCTTCCTACGGTTGTCCGCATAGGATTTCTGACGGTTCTACGCCTCTTTCATTCTCTGACGAATAAGAATAATCTTCTCAGAAGATTCCCGAACTGAATCTGGACCAAGAATGAGCTTCTCGCTAGATTCTAACCAACAAGCAGGAGAGCGACATGGCCTTCCGTAGAGAGCCTCGAAAGGTGCCATGCCGATACTAGACTGAAAGCTGTTGTTGTAGGAGAACTCTACAAGCGGTAAGTGATCCTCCCAACTACCTCCGAAATCCAGAATACAACAGCGCAAAAGATCCTCTAAGACACGATTCACCCTCTCCGTTTGACCGTCGGTCTGAGGATGATAAGCAGTCGAGAGATTCAGCTTTGAGCCCAAAGCTGACTGTAGGCACTTCCAGAAGTGACTAGTAAAGATAGTGTTTCGATCACAGACGATAGAGCTAGGAATGCCATGAAGTCGAACGACTTCCTTCACATATAGCTTGGCAAGCTGAGGAGCAGTCCGAGTGGACTTAATAGGAATGAAATGAGCTGATTTGGTCAAGCGATCGACGATGACCCAAATAGAAGTATGGCCTGACCTCGATCGAGGCAGACCGTCAATAAAATCCATGGATATCTGATCCCATTTCCACAATGGAATCTCTAGCGGCTGAAGAAGACTAGATGGACGCTGATGCTCAGCTTTGATCTGTTGACAAGTCATACAACGGCTTACATAACTTGCAACATCACTCTTCATGCCCTCCCAATAAAATAGGCGACACATGTCGGCATACATCTTACTCGACCCGGGATGTATAGTGTACTTAGTGCGATGACACTCGTCTAGAATGTCGTGCCTAAGTGATAAATCAGATGGTACCAAAATACGGTTCTTCCTGTGAAGACACCGATGAGAATCAATAGAATAATCCGACAATGTCTCATCACTGGATCCCGACTCAAGGAGATGAATATATCGCAACAAGTCTGGATCCTGCCGCTGAGCATGGGCAATGCGATCCAATAAGATAGGACGAGCTTCCAAGCTGAATAATAAGACCGGAGAATCAGAAGATGGAGCTCGATCTCTATTATCACACAAAGATAGGGTCTCAAGAATATCACACTCGGCAATCATCATAGAAACTACCGCCGAGTGCTTGCGACTGAGCGCATCTGCAACACGATTACCCTTGCCAGGGGTATACTGAATATTTAAATCATATGAGGCGAGAAACTCAAGCCATTGCTGCTGCCTCATATTGATATCCCTCTGACTGAATGGATACTTCAGCGACTTGTGATCGCTGTAAAGAATGAAGCGTTCGCCTAATAGAAAGTGACGCCATGTCTTCAAGGCAAAGACGATAGCTGCTAACTCAAGATCATGAGTAGGATAGCGAACCTCATTCGGACGCAGTTGCTTGGAAGCATAAGCAACTAGCCGATCCTTCTGCATAAGCACAACACCGAGCCCGCTACCACAAGCATCGGTGTAAACAACAAGATCATGGTTACTCTCTGGAACCACTAGAATAGGAGCATGAGTGAGAAGTTCCTTCAGTCGTTGAAAGGAAGCTTCACACTTATCAGACCAAATAAAGCGAACACCCTTACGAGTCAGCGTCGTAAGGGGAAGTGCAACTCGAGAGAAATCCTTGATAAACCGATGGTAATAACCCGCCAGACCAAGAAAGCTGCGAATATCATGAACGTTCTCGGGCTGCTTCCAATTCTGAATAGCTTCGATCTTGGCAGGATCGATAGAAATACCCTCAGATGATACAATATGGCCCAAGAACTTGACCTTGCTCATCCAAAAATGGAACTTGGAGAGCTTGGCCTTAAGCTGATGCTGACGAAGAGTATCCAAGACGATCCGCAATTGATGAGCATGCTCTGCCTCAGATCTAGAATAAATAAGAATATCGTCGATGAAAACCAAAACGAATCTATCGATGTATTCTTGGAATACTCGATTCATAAGATCGACGAAGAAAGCCGGTGCGTTCGTCAAGCCGAATGGCATGACCAACCACTCAAAAGAACCATAACGAGTGCGGAAAGCGGTAAGAGGAATGCTATCTTCCGCAACTCGGAGCTGATGAAATCCGGTGGCAAGGTCGAGCTGGGAAAAGAACTTCGCACCGCTCAACTGATCAAACATATCATCTATCCGTGGCAA
Organism: Allium fistulosum; assembly: GCA_030737815.1. NCBI lineage: Eukaryota > Viridiplantae > Streptophyta > Magnoliopsida > Asparagales > Amaryllidaceae > Allium > Allium fistulosum. The sequence continues at coordinate 284,050,004 of CM060901.1, read as the reverse complement.
TGGATAATGATTTCTGATGGTCAACTCATTAAGCTTGCGATAGTCAATGCAAAGCCTAAGAGAGCCATCGGGCTTCTTAACGAAGACCACAGCAGCACCCCATGGCGAAGAACTGGAACGAATGAACTGCTTCGCTTCAAGCTCAACTAACTGTTTCCTGAGTTCCTCATTCTCCTTAGTAGACATTCTCGTAGGAGGACGCCCAACTGGATGAGAGCCTAGAATGAGATCGATGCGGAACTCAATAGCTCGCTTTGGCGGCAGTCCGGATACTGGCTCGAATACGTCGGGGAAATCCCGAACAATAGGAATACGAGATAAGTTCAAATCCTCATCTCGTGAATCGAGAGAGAATAAAGTAATATCAGAAATCCCAACATCCTGAAGAGCAATAGCTAACGGAGCATACGAGTCAGGATGACGAAGAAATAATATCCGCTCCGAACAAATGATTTTGGCGTCGTACTGAGCGAGCCAATCCATGCCAAGAATCATGTCAAAGCCCAAATACTCCATAACGTGCAGATTCGCACGGAAAGAAAATCCACAAAGATCAATATCTATATCCTCACAAAGCAAGCTAAGGGTCGTGGATCTGCCGATGGGATTCACAATCCTTAGTGAAGAAACCAAACAAGTAACATCCAAAGATAAAGTATCAACTAGTTCCTTTGATACGAATGAGTGAGAGGCACCCATATCAAAGAGAACTCTACAAGATCTACCATGAAATAAAATAGAACCTTCGAGAATGGAAGGATGCGTACCTCGAGGCTGAGCTGAAGATTTAGGAGCCTTGGCAGCATTAAGCTTGCCAGATCTAGGAGGTGCAGTAGGACAAGTGGAATAATGATGACCCTCCTTCTTACAATAGCGACAGAAAAGAGGCTTGGGACACTCTTTAAACATATGATCGGTAGATTTAGTTAAGCACGATTCAAAGATAGATAATTCATTAAGGAATATTACGGAATATAATAGATTCCTACACATATTCCTAACTTATTTATCTAAAGGTGGATATGTTCAATTTGGATCGTATTATAACGTATTGTACTATGTGTCTGTTCTGTGTTTGTTATGCTTAATTCTGAACCTTGGCTCTGATACCAAGATGTAACGCCCCACTCTGAGACCCACTGTAACAAAGAGTATTACGGGAGTAATACTGTCTGTTAAAGCGGAGAATAGAGTATAGTGGAAGCGACCATTTGTAATCAAGCTATAACTATCTACTGAATACGTCGAAAGGATGGTATATATATTTTTTTTCAAGTGGTTCGACATATTCAATAAATATGTATAACGAAATTACAATGGCTAAAGACCTATCAGAACAAGCATAGTAATAAATGATAAAACATCACAGAACAGAATCACATAACAGATATAAAATCCCAGAACAATACATCGTCAATACAGATCCAAATTCTATAAGTGGGTACAAAGCCACTGCCCACACATGTGAGTCAAAAATATGTACATATCAAAGTCTGAATAATAACAGAGTAGCGGAATAGTGGACAAATAAAAGCGCTATCTATCAGCATAGCAGATAATGTCCAAGCGGAAGCACAGAAGCTAAGTCCAGAGACCTAACCTGAAACAACTCGGTCTGACCCGAGCGAAAACACTCGGGTCAGGCTAGCTAAACAATCAGTAATAACTGAGATATATAATAATGCGGTACATAAATGAAACAGTACTTTTCCTAAGAAAAGAGTATTTTGGACCACATGAATATAATGACGGTCCCTAATCATCAATCAACAGTAAAAATCTCCAAAGAGAATATCAGCACCAAAGTGTTGAATAAATAAAATCGCCTCATATCATCGGCGTAGCCAAAGCTATATAAAGTTGCCCATAGGCAATAATCCCAAGAGTGACCAGAGTCTGTAATCAATGCCCAAGCAAAGATCGATGCTCCAAAGAGCAATGGGGATATACTGATAAGTCAATGAAATCAAACACTGAAAAGCAGTGTCCAAAGACACTGTGGATCCACAAAGTAATCGCACTTACCTCGTATGGTTCCATAGAACCAACACCGAATGGCGGTACTCGAATGGATATAAAAATCATCAGATAATACAAGTATAGCACGTGCACCGACCGGAGTCGTTATTGCCAAGTACTGTAGAGTTGTGATCGATCACTCGCACAGATGCGGAACGCGCGAGACGGCAAGATCCTTCCCAGAAGGATAAAGGCCCAGAGGCACATGCCGAAAAAGAAACTGCTCCATAGAACAGGTGTCCAGAGACGGTTGCCTAGAGGCGTGGTGACCCAGAGGTCCAGTACTGGCTGCCCAGAGGCTAATGTGTCACAAACTTCTTGGAGAGGAACCCGTAAAGTGTTAACGATGAGTCCCATACCCCACGTTCGCACTAAACGGTTTACTAACCAATAGCAAGCTCACACTCCAAACAATAAAAAGTCCACCTCGTATCATCGGTAAACTAGACCCAAAGGTCAAAACGATCAATCGAATAGGTCGGGGATTAACCGGAAAGAAAATACACACGGTTCCATAGGCCGGAGATTTCCTAACCGTTTAAGCACCTTTCCACTTCGCTTGACGTGCTAAAAAGTGAGTGTGAGATTTTTATTATAGAAAATAATGGTTCGAGCGGATTTATAATTGATTTGAGAACACTCTAAAACGGCTTTTGAAAACTCTCCTATTATGGAGTAAATAGTCTACTAATTAAAAATAATATTATATAATAATTTCGAAAGCCATTTCGGAGCGAAAAATCCTTTTAAAACCTTTTTATAAGGCCCGTGTACAAAATCCAGAGACAAATCTCAAAGAAATCGATAAAACCAGAAAATCAATGAAAATATTCTAAGTGTTGGAAAATAGTCCAAAACTGACGCGAAGCCAAGTTCGGAAAATTATTCGAACCAGCAGACTAAATCCGAATGGCATGAAAATTGATAGGATCATATTCCGACATTCCTACTTCAGAACGCAAAAAGAATTACTCGATTCCGACTTGAAACGAAGGCGTAGCGACGTTCCAAAGTCGGACACAGAAACATGAAATGCATTGTTTTGCACAGCGATCTTGGTTCAACTCTGATAGGAAATTCGAAGGGTCTAATGAACTCAGATGATGACCAAACTTTCCAGATATGGAGTTCATAACTCCATATTTCCAACGAGACCAAAATCGTCAAATTCTGACTAGCGGCTCAAAAGTAATGACCAAAATAGTTTCAGTTTCATCCATAGAGCTAATATGTGTATCGCTCTCGGGAAGATAGTAGAAAATCAATTTTTGACCTAGTTAGACTCAAAAGTACAGAAAACTGACTGAACAAAAATTGCAGCATATGTTTTAAGCTTTCCGAAACATCCAAAATTATCTAATTCGGATAAAAAACGAGAGAGATACATGCAAAACAATATCAGATTGAAACTCAAGATAACTTGTTAAAGACAGAATTGGTTTTCTATCTTTGAATGCATTTCAGGTCATCTAAATGGCAAAACGACAGAAAACTCACTGAGCAAAAATTGTAGCATATGTTTTAAGCTTTCCGGAACATCCAAAATTATCTAATTCGGATCAAAAGCGAGAGAGATACATGCAAAACAATATCAGATTGAAACTCAAGATAACTTGTTAAAGACAGAATTGGTCTTCTGTCTTTGAATGCATTTCAGGTCATCTAAATGGCAAAATTACAGAAAACTCACTGAACAAAAATTGTAGCATATGTTTAAGCTTTCCGAAACATCCAAAATTATCTAATTCGGATAAAAATCGAGAGAGATACATGTAAAACAATATCAGATTGAAACTCAAGATAACTTGTTAAAGACAGAATTGGTCTTCTGTCTTTGAACGCATTTCAGGTCATCTAAATGGCAAAATTACAGAAAACTCACTGAGCAAAAAGTGTTCCTTATTGAATCTAGTTTGCAGAAAAAAAAACCTGACCAAAAACGGATGAGAAATGAAGAAGTTATACCTGATTTTGTTTCAGCTACAATTCCAAAACGAAAATTATAGAAGCATCAAGTAAAAAAAGGATTTAGCTAGAAATTTTACCTCGACCAATATAGCAAGCAACTTGTGTGCCCACCCAAAATGAAAGCAAAGAGGATCAAAGAGCTATGATTCACATGTTACATAATAAAACATGTGTTACTAAATGATTACTGAAATCAAAAGATGATTAAACACATATTAGAAGAGGTTTTTAGCAATATACCTCTCACAAAAGCAACAAAGACTATTATAGCATCAACCCAAGTTAGCAAAAGATGATTAGGAGGCTATAAGATCAAAAAAACACATAAAACATGTGTTACCAATTAAATTTCAGAAACTAGAGGGATATAAAAATGGATTTGAGGTGGGTATTTGCATTACCTTTGCATAGAATGACTTGCATAAGCAAAAACTAGAAGGAGATGAAGATAGAGGCCATTTTTGTTATGAAAGCTTTAGGAAATTATTAGGGTTTTGATTAGGGATGAATGAATGAGGTTAGGAGAGTTTGAGATAATTTATAGAGGAGGTTTAGGGTGGGTTATTGGGCTAGGTTTAGTAACCCAATAAGAAGAGAGTTATTTACATGTTTTTTTAAAAATTAGTCTAAGTGTTCATATATGTTTATAAAACTCATTTTTTTCTCTTACCCAAACCCGTTTTAAAACTTCTCTTAAAATATTTAACTTTCCAAAAATAACATTTTATCCTCATTTTAAAATCCCATATTTCCCATTTAATTAAAATAGTCTTTTTCAAATAAATTTTGTTATTCCAAATCCTTTTATGCTTCATTAAAATAAATAAAAATCCTAACTATTATTTATTAATTGGTAATGCAAATCCCGGGTTGTTACAACATGTAGGAGTGGAGGCTCAGTGTAAACTAAAACAAAAGAGAGAGGATGTGCGGTTTACGTAGGCAATAGAAAAAGAGTAAAAGGTGGAGATCCAAATACCCTTGTTTACTTCTTGTCTTTGCCAATTCAAAACTTGATTTCTCAATCAAAAATTCACCTCTCCCCTTAGTATGACCGGCCAAATATGGGCTTAATGGACCCATAAAAATTTGCAAATCCAATTAGTATTTATTCATTTTAAATTCGATTTAAATATTTATCGATAACTATATTGACACGTACATACATAACTTTTATATATGTTCTTTGTTAAATACTGAAGCAAATAAATCAAATAAAATTTAATAATTAATATTTCATAAATATTATTTAAATTTTTTCAACTTTTATCCATTATAATTAATTAAATCGTGTGGTATTCAAAGTATTCAAAATAGTGATTTTACGACTCAAATATGTAAATTCAGTCAATGATTAATATCAGACAATTCGAAAATCAACACACATGTAAGCTTAGCTAGTGGTATGATAGTTTAGTCAAATTTACTGCCCACACATTCTTTGGTCAAAACCAATTCACTATTTTAAGCGATACCTGATACTAACATTATTTAAACTAATTCTCTTAGTCGAAACTATATCACATTAGGACTTATGGAATTAGCTTTTGGTCAAAATTCTAATATCATCCACAGTTAACTTGTTTCATCCTAACAGAAATCCTTTGGTTTAATAATAACAATTATTATTAATGGAACCGCTCTGGCCAAAGGCTTTGACGTTGAGTTTATTACAGTTGACCATGATAATCTATAACGACCCGGAATTTTACCGCTTCGATTTGCGAATATTTAATCAATTTTAAATATTCAAATAATAGGTTTTATAAACTAAAAATACTATGAATCTTTTAAATAATAAAAAATGATAGTAAAATGGATTTGTAACGACCCAGGATTTTGCCACTTTGAAATCGGCTATTTAAATATATTTTATATAATCAATAAATGGATTTTTATTAGCAAATAAATCTATTTTAATTATTTAATAACAATGATAAAATGATTTTGAATTTTTTTACCAATATATATTATTCAAATAAAAATAGAAAATGTGACCGAAGAACGTTTTTTACATTTTCGACTTTTGGCGTCGAAAAGTTATCGGGAAACGTTGTGCACACTAGTGTACGCATGCACACATATATGCACATGCCATGTTAAGTAAATTAGTGAGTTAATATTAAATAAGTCATGCTTATTTTAAATTAATACTTGATTTGACATATTATGTTTATTTATTAAGTATATATAATAGAAGAATAAGCTCTCATGTATCACGATACCTTTAAACCCATACCTTAAGTACATTTCATCGTACCTCATTGATTTGGAGGTATGGGGATGCATGCATGTGTGTATTTTTAATTCAAGCCACTTTACATATTTTAGTTATTTTGCTAAGCTTATAAATACCCATTCCCTTTCATATTTCCCATTTTACAATCCACTTCTTCATTTCTAAAATTCCTAAGAGCTTGAGAAATATATCCATGGCTTCTTTACATATTTTTTAATTTGGAAAAACATTTCTTTTCTACTTAAAACTATGATGACCCACCTTTTGGACGGTTTAAATCGATAATAAACCACACATGTCTAACTTAAACCATTCAAAAGGGCATATTATCAATGGGATTTAAAAAATAAGAGAAAAGAAGGAAAGCAATACACAGAATCTCGCAGCGGAATGACAAAATATAATAATCAAATAAACAGTATATGAATCTGTTTTACAATTACATTTGATTTCAATTTTTACAACATAATCATAGTACAATCAACAAACATACCAAATTAATGTAGCGAAAAAATAATAGTAAATATGATCTAGCAAACTCCATCTTCATCTTCAAGGAATAATGTCTTCAAACACTGAAATACTCAGGCTGACCCGAGCATAATGAAAAGACAAAACACCTGATTCAGAACTAAACGTTCTTTATGTAAGTTAAATCAAGTGCAAGTAAATATGAGTGTAATAGCTTCGGAGATGTTTACGGGATTTTCCATTCCTTATCAAGTGTACAACGTGAGTGCAATAAATTAAGAGATGTTATAGGATTTTCATCACCTAAGGATCCGTTAAACTATCGATATATAGTAAAATACGCTATATATGTAGTGTCTATCAGTAAAGTAAAGTATTATAATAGCGTTAAGGCTTTACATTAATCCCCCTTAACACATTTTAAAGCATTGTCCTATAGTTTGCCTTATGACACCACCAGTAACGTCGGTAGTCAGGGAGGCGCCATGATAAGACAACACGAAAACAAAGTCATAGTGGCGCGTATAAGGATAAAAGTATGACAAGGCACGTGAGGCAATACCCAAGGTAGGATTCTACCAGTTTACCCTTTCTGGTTGGTCATAACCGATAATGCCCGATCGAGTCCAAATCCTAAATCAAATCAATGTGCACCTATCAAGTCAAAAATCAATATAATACGAAGGGGTGATGGCCCCTAAAGGTAGCGAACCCCTTGGCCAGACATAGGCTCCCATTTTAGTCATTTCCAATTGACACAAGTGTCGGGGTCATCCATTATCGTTCTCTTTCTTCATTGTAGTAAACATCGCCAATTCAACCTCTACATTTTGGATAACAACCACCGTGTATACAGTTGTTAAAGTGGTTCCGGTAGAATAACAGAGAGTATGCCATTCATCTGGCTCCGGTCTCTTTAACAACAAATCGTCCATTTTACACACTGGTCGGATCTTTTAAATTTCAAGAACAAGTCACACTTTATATCAAAATATCATATTTGCTTACAAATCATTTCGAATTCAAAATAGGTCATACCTTCAAAACATTTGTATTTAAATCAATGATTTAAATCTAAATAGTTCCCACTTCTATAACAGTTTGAATATTGAAAATAATTTTGATAATTAAAAATAGTTTGAATATTGAAAACTAGTTTGGATAATTAAAATAGTTTTACAACAACAACAACTAAGCAATTATTCTCAAACAAGTTGGGGTCGGCTAGAGATGGAACCCAAAACTAAATGACAATCAATTTTAAAGTCATAATAATAACAATAATAATAATAAAATAAAGTCAAATAAGTAAATTAATAATAATAATAATAACTAAGTAAAATAAAAATAAAGATAAATATATATATATATAATGATAATAATAATAATAATACTAATAGTGATAATGGTACTTATAGTAATATTGGTCAAAGACTAAACAATACTAACAGTAAATTAATAATTAAAATAGTTTTAATATTGAAAATTAGTTTGGAATAATTAAAATAATTTTATAGATTAGAAATAGTTTTGAATATAAATGGTTTTAATATTGAAAATAGTTTGGATAGTTAAAATAGTTTATATATTAAAATAATTTGATTATTAAAAATAGTTTAAATATTAAAATATTTTATATTAAAACTGTTTCTTCTTTCCCAACACGGTTCAAATTCCAAATCATAATGAATTCCATTTTCGACTTCCAATTCAAGTCAAACTTCATAATATTCAAAATTTCGATTTAAATCAGCCTCAATTCAAAACAATTTCAAATTTTACATCAAATTCAATTTAAACGATTCTATTCAAAGGCTGAAAGTTCCAGTTCACATTCTCATTTTAAATAATTTAGTTTAAAACCATTTCACATCCAAAACTTTGAAATACCAATTTAAAACTACTTTAATTATAGTAAATTCAACGTTAATTTAAAGTTTAAACCTTTAAATAATTCACTTTCAATAAATTAGAATCATATCTCAATTTCGACTTTAAGGTCTCAAATTAAATCCTTAAACAATTGCATTAAAACAATTTCAGTTTCGACATTCCAAATCTAAAATTAGAAAATTATTTAATTCATATAAATCAAAATTCAAGATTTTAAAACCATTTAATTTAACCAACTCGGTGTCCGTATATAATTTTCTATCTTATGGCCAAGTGATCATTTATTTCAATTTTAATTACATGGATGGATATATATCATTTCAACCCATAATTAAATGTCATAGGTATATGTCATTTCAACCTATTTCTTAGTTCATGTCCAATGGTCCAAATGATATATAAATGATGTCAATAGATAAATAGGTAATAACAGGAATATGTCAAATAAATAAACAACCATACATCCATTATCAATCATTAGGCATAGAATAACAATTAACATCCAAATCAACCAATATATCCCAACCAATAAAATTCTTATCACTTCATAAATTTAATTCAACTAACATAAGAAGATTTAGTATTGCATGAGTGGGTTTAATCACTCACCTTTGATTTATAACCGATTAAAAATCCAATAAAAGTCCAAAATTTAACAGTCTCAAATTCAACCAAACCAGTTTCATGTTGTCCGGAATTTCGATACGAATCCAGCAGAAGAAACCGCGCGCGAATATGAGTTTGTATGCAAAATTTATTGATGTTAGAAGTTTGAAATTTAAATTTAAATTAAAAAAATCAAGGGCAAAGAGGTAATTTACCACATCACCTTAACCCTACTAATCGATCACAGAATAGTCAAACCTACTACAACTGCCAACATTCATCTGCCCATCACCGCGCCTACACTCATCGCCACCACGATCCGAAGCCACCACCACCTCCCCCTCGACCAGGCGCACCCAACGCACCCCACACGACCACCTCCACCTCACCAGGAACCTCTGCCGTCACCACCTCTTTGAAGCCAGAACCTGGAGAAATCGAGCACTGATGCCACGATCCAAACCCACAGATCGACTCCCCTTAACGTCCTCTACACTGCAGTGCTTCCCGATCGTCGATTGGTCGACGATCCACCGTCGATTTGCAAACCCTACAACGGATGGCTGAGAATGTTTCACTAAATTTTGGAAAAACGGAGACTCCAATCAAAAAATGAACTGCGGATGTTGATTCCATTCATCGAGAGCTTCGCGATGATATATAATATGATAGGGTTTGAGCAGCTTGAATTTTTGGAGTTTGCTTTGAAATTGTAATTAGGGTTTTGGCTAATCTCCATTAAGAAGGAGCAGATAAGAATTGAAATTTGTACGTATAGAAAATAGAATAGAAGGCTACTAGGGTTTATAACAACATACATACATACATACATACATATACATATATATATATATATATAAAGATTGAATAGAACTGAATGGAACAGATCGATTGGGTTGAAGCGATAATAAAGACCTGAAAAGCCTGTTTCGTTCCCGAAACAAAGATAAGTCATCCTATATATCGAAATATAGTTTTTCAATATTTTTAAACTCAATGAAACTAATTTCAAACTCTAATTCTATTGTATATAGAAGTTAGTTTTAAAATCGAATTATTTTAATTAAATTCCTTTAATTGATTTCTACACGTTTCGAGCTCGCACGATCATACGATAAGTCTGATCGTTACGAAACTTGAAATCCTATAATAATTCACTATTACGGATCCGATGAAACTAGTTTCATCAAAATCCAAGAGAGTGCCCAAAAAGACTAATTTTACACTTTAATTAAAATAGTCTATTTTAAAATCAATTTAATCACTTTTAAATTCTAAATTTAAAGTTTTCTATCATCATTCTTGATTAAACAGGAATTAATAATCTTTTTAAAATACAATTTTCCATGTTAAATCCAATATTTAAATATTAAATTAGTTTCAACCTTTAATTACAACTGTAATAAAACCTGTTCATTATATATTTAAATTTCAAACAAATTCTTTTATTTTGATTTACATTCTTATTATTAAATCAACAAATACCTTATGAATTCATTAAACATAAGTTTTCATTTATTACACTCATTACTACACAATTAACGTCTTTCTTATATCAATTGTAATATTTCAACTACATTAATTTCATTGATTCCCAAATTAATTCCAAACGGATTAAATAATAAGATGAGAAATAAAACAATATTTACATTTAAGCAATTTAAACGCATTTAGAAATTTATTGTTTACAAACAAAGGTTAATAAATTTACGTACAAAGTAATTGATTTCATATTCTATATTAAAACCAATTTCAATTAAATAACATATAATTTCACCATTTAATACATCATTTATTTTATTCTTCATTAAACTTACAATTGATTGAAATTACATTAAAATAGTTGTCAATTACCTATAATCAATATTATTAAATTATATTCTAGTAATTTTTTCATTTATAAATCATAATTTTTTATTTCTGACAATATTAATTTCCAAAGTCTTATTTAATTTAATATTTTTAATTATAAAAAATGTGGGTCGTTACAATCTCCCCCACTCAAAACTTTCGTCCCTGAAAAGGAACAAGGAAGAATCAAGAAATTTGATATAGTTATTTAAAATAGTCAATTTATAAATTAACTTACATATTCAATTTTAATATAAATTTGAAAATAACTCAACTTCCACAAAAAAATTTCTAAGTCCTAAATTCACGAAAAATTTCGACAGCATCTCCTTTGCACGGCTAGGTCCGAAAAAATAACAATATCAATAATTTCATTGTATATATCATATTTCAATTAAAAAGCATCCCAAACCATGGGAAAAATAATAAAATACCGCTACAAAACCCGTAATCCGAGAACGTAAATATTTGTCGGGCAAACAAAACTCTATTTATAAAACCAAAAGCAATAGTTATTGCCTCTAAAAACCTATATCTTAATTACATAATCTAAAAGAGTTAAAATTATGTAAAAGAGAATATATTTTAGTTGTTTCAATCAATAGCACAAGCAACACAACATATATAATAATCATATGCAAACAGAAGCAGTACGACCACTATATGCAACAAAAGAATTCATCACACATCCATAGCATCCAAAACTAATGGTTTTTCCAAGTTCAAAAACTTTTCATCATACAAGGGTGATAAATAAACTACCAAGTGTACCCTACGCTCGACAGCCTCAGGTAATTATTCAATAGATTATTCATACAACCGCAAACAATTTGAAGTATCATTTGCCAAACTTCCCATACGCCAAACAACAAAGAATTAAATATTATTTAAATTTATACGATGTACATAAATCATTTGTTCACAATATCAATTCTGATCGCTTGCTTGAATACATGTATTTCACTTTCAAACTAGTATTGATAGCCCGACCACTCTAGTGCGGACGCTAATCCAATTTCTTGATTAGAAATCTCTGTTTTCCTTGCATAGCCATAAACTATGATAGAAAACTTCAAATTCATATCAAAAATTCATATCAAATGTTCACCGTCAAGAATCGAGCAAAAAATCCTAATTTGGACTGGTGTAAATTTCCACAAATCATGTAATCAAATCTGAATCAGAACTGTTATGCGAATAAAATGATCTACGCACAACTTACATATTTTATTCTATTGGTTTCCTTTTACGTCATTTACTTTTCATTTATTTTAATTTTCATTCATTTATATAAGTTCATCTTTTATTAATTTATATATATTTACTTACATAAATTATTCCCCATTCAATATTTAAAATCTTCAATGAATAAATTCTTAATGTATTAATATGTTTCTTGCAGTTTAATTCTCATTTATTATTTTCTTATATAACTTAATTCCATTTAATATTAATATTCATTAGTGAGTCATTTCATACTTAAGTTTTCTACTTTTTAATTCACATTTATTTTCACAACAGTATTTCTTTTAATATTAAATCTATTTATGAATCATTTCAACATTTTCTTAAGTTTATAATTATTTACTCGAATAGTATTCTTTTTTCCTAATTAATTTATTTATTAAGCATTTCAAAACATTAACTTATGTTTATAACATTTCTTGTATAGCTTAGTTTTTATTTGTAGACATAATTCCATTTGAAAACATTTTCATTACTTAAATTTTACTTGTATACTATTTCATTATCTTTTAGTTTACAAGTTACAAAGCTTCATATATTTTTTTATAGTTTCATTAACACTTAGCTTTAAATTTCAAATTTAAATTTGGAAGTTTTCAACTACTAAAATAGTCGAAGATTCCATTTCATTTCAATAATTGAAAATCACTAATTAACAGAAAACTTAAGAACTAAATATCGGGTTTCATTTCAAATCACCTTGAAATAATATATACTTGTATCTTTTTATATATCCAATCATACTTAGGAAATTTAAATCAAAATTTGTTTATCAAAACAAATGTGTAGCAAAGCTACTATAGTGGTCTTCCCACTTTGAAACTCGAAAATGAATGTCGATGATGTAGACGTCATCACCGAAATTATTTTCCAACGATAGAAGAGGGGAGTACGAAACCTACTTTCTTTAAAACATTCTTTTGAAATACATTTCTTTCAATCTTATTGAAAATATTTCTATCCGAAAATACTTTCAAATAATACTAATATTACTTTTCCAAAATCTTTAAAAAGAATTTCAAACACCAGAATTTAAGTTCCCAAATTTTCAATTTATATTCATTTTATTTGTAAATCATAATTTATAGACCATATTTATAAGATTACTTTTTTTATAACATATAGTTAATAGTTTTAAGAACCTTAACTGACCAACAATAATGACAATAATTGAATATCATCATTTACTAACATCCAACGGAACAAAATAACAAATCCAATTTATGAAATATTATATATATATATATATATATATATATATATTTCATATACAAAATATAATACTAGGTAAAATTATTTCATATACCTATTTCAAAACAATATTGTGTCAGTTTAACCTGTTCAAGTGTTTAGAAATCCATATTGATGCCATAACGCCCCATGTACCGACCAAAATCTATAAATACTCAACAGAACAAATTAACACAATATAAAACATTTTTATAGCGCTAACAAATACGCTTTCTCGTATATATATACACTCAAACCCATTCTAGGGTATTACTAACCCAATCTCTAATGAGTTTATCCCCAACATGCTAAGGTATCTCTAAACCAAAGCTCTAATACCAACTGTGACGACCCACCTTTTTGGACGGTTTAAATGACAATAAACCACACATGTCTAACTCAAACCATTCAAAAGGGCATATTATCAATGAGATTTAATAGTAAAATAAGAGAAAAGAAGGAAAGCAATACATAGAATATCGTAGCAGAATGAAAAATATAATAATCAAATAAATAGTTCATGAAGCTGTTTTACAATATACATTTGATTTCAATTTTTACAACATAATCAGAGTACAATCAACAAACATACCAAATTAATGCAACGGAAAAATAATGGTAAATACGATCTAGCAAACTCCATCTTCATCTTCAAGGAATAGTATCTTCAAACACTGAAATACTCAAGCTAACCCGAGCGAAATGAAAAGACAAAACACCCGAGTTAGAACTAAAAGTTCTTATGTAAGTTAAATCAATAATAAGTAAATATGAGTGTAATAGCTTTGGAGATGTTTACGGGATTTTCCATCCCTTATCAAGTGTATAACGTGAGTGCAATAACTTAAGAGATGTTACGGGATTTTCATCTCCTAAGGATCCGTTAAACTATCTATATGTAGTAAAATACGCTATATATGTAGTGTCTATTAGTAAAGTAAAGTATGAAAATAGCATTAAGTCTTTACATTAATCCCCCTTAACACATTTTTAAGCATTGTCCTACAGTTTGCCTTATGACACCACTAGTAACGTCGGTAGTCAGGGAGGCGCAGTGATAAGACAACACTAAAACAAAGTCGTAGTGGCGCGTGTAAGGATAAAAGTATGACAAAGTACGTGAGGCAATGCCCAAGGTAGGATTCTACCAGTTTACCCTTTTTGGCTGGTCCTAACCCCTAACCGCCGACCGAGTCCACCACCCCAAATCAAATCAATGTGCAACGATCAAGTCAAAAATCAATATAATACGAAGAGGTGATGACCCTAAAGGTAGCAAACCCCTTGGCCAGACATAGGCTCCTGTTTTAGTCATTTCCAATTGACACAACTATCGGGATCATCCATCATCGTTCTCTTTCTTCATTCCAGTAAACGTCGTCAATTCAACTTCTACATTTTGGATAACATCCACCACGTACACAGTTGTTAAAGTGGTTCTGGTATAATAATAGAGAGTATGCTATTCATCCGACCCCGGTCTCTTTAATAACTAATCGTCCATTTTACACACCAGTCGGTTCTTTTAAATTTCAGGAACAAGTCATACTTCATATCAAAATACCAGATTTGCTTACAAATCATTTCGAATTCAAAATAGGTCATACCTTAAAAACATTCATATTTAAATCTATGATTTAAATCTAAATAGTTCCCAGTTCCAAAATAGTTGAATATTGAAAATAATTTCGATGATTAAAAATAGTTTGAATATTGAAAACTAGTTTGGATAATTAAAATAGTTTTAATATTGAAAATATTTTGGAATAATTAAAATAATTTTAAAGATCAGAAATAGTGTTGAATATAAATGGTTTTAATATTGAAAATAGTTTGGATAGTTAAAATAGTTTATATATTAAAATAATTTGATTATTAAAATAGTTTTAAATATTAAAATAGTTTATATTAAAACTATTTCTTCTTTCACAACACGGTTCAAATTCCAAATCACAACGAATTCCATTTTTGACTTCCAATTCAAGTCAAACTTCGTATTCAAAATTCCAATTTAAATCAGCCTCAATTCAAAATAATTTCAAATTTTACTTCAAATTCAATTTAAACTATTCTATTCAAAGGCTGAAAGTTCCAGTTCACATTCTCATTTTAAACAATTTAGTTTAAAACCATTTCACATCCAAAACTTTGAAATACCAATTTAAAACTACTTTAATTACAGTAAATTCAAAGTTAAACTAAAGTTTAAACCTTTAAAATGATTCACTTTCAATAAATTCAAATCATATCTCAATTTTGACTTTAAGGTCTCAAATTAAATCCTTAAACAATTTCATTAAAACAATTTCAATTTCAACATGCCAAATCTCGAATTAAAAAATAATTTAATTCATATAAATAAAAATTCAAGATTTTAAAACCATTTAATTTAACCAAATCCGGTGTCCGTATATAATTTTCTATCCTATGGCCAAGCGATCATTTATTTCAATTTTAATTACATGGATGGATATATCATTTCAACCCATAATTAAATGTCATAGGTATATATCATTTCAATCTATTTCTTAGTTCATATCCAATGGTCTGAATGACAATATAAATGATGTCAATAAATAAATAGGTAATAACTGAAAATTGTCAAATAAATAAACAACCATACATCCATCATCAATCAATAGGCATAAAATAACAATTAACATCCAAGTCAACCAATATATCCCAACAATTATTGATTATCAATTGTTGGTGTTAACTAGCAATTAAATTCAATATTAATTTAAATGTCAATTTAATTCAATATAAATTCAATTTCAATTAAAATGTTAATTTAAACTACCAAACATCAATAAATAAAATTCTTATCACTTCATAAATTTAATTCAACTAACATAAGATGATTTAGTATTGCGTGAGTGGGTTTAATCACTCACCTTTGATTTACGACCGATTAAAAATCCAATAAAAGCCCAAAATTTAAACAGTCTCTAAATTCAACCAAACCAACTTCATATTGTTCGAAATTTCGATACGAATCTAGCAGAAGAAACCGCACGCGAATCTGAGTTCGTATGCAAAAGTTATTGATGTTAGAAGTATGAAATTTAAATTTAAATTAAAAAAAAATCAGAGGCAAAAAGTTAATTTACCACGACACCTTAACCCTACCGATCGAGCACAGAACAGTCAAACCTACTACAACCGCAAATGTTCATCTACCATCGTCGCGCCTACATTCGTCGCCACCACGATCCGAAGCCACCACCGTCTCCTCCTCGACCAGGCGCACCCAACGCACCCCACGCGACCACCTCCGCCTCATAGGGAACCTCTGTTGCCGCCACCTCTTTGAAGCCAGAACCTGGGGAAATCAAGCGCTGATGCCACGATCCAAACCCACAGATCGACTCCCCTTGACATCCTCTATAGTGCAGTGCTTTCCGATCGTCAATTGATCGACGATCCACCATCGATTTGCAAATCCTACAACGGACGGTCGAGAATGTTTCACTAAATTCTGGACAAACGGAGACTCCAATCAAAAAAAGAATTGCAAAAGTTGATTCCATTCGTCGAGAGCTTCGCGATGATATATTATATGATAGGTTTTGAGCAGCTTGAATTTTTGCAGTTTGCTTTGAAATTGTAATTAGGGTTTTGGCTAATCTCCATTAAGAAGGAGTAGATAAGAACTGAAATTTGTACGTACAGAAAATAGAATAGAAAGCTACTAGGGTTTATAACAACACACACACACACACACACATATATATATATAGATAAAGATTGAATAGAACTAAATGGAACAGATCGATTGAGTCGAAGCGATAATAAAGACCTGAAAAGCCCCTTTCGTTCCCGAAACGAAGATAAGTCATCCTATATATCGAAATATAGGTTTTCAATATTTTTAAACTAAATGAAACTAATTTCAAACTCTAATTCTAATGTATATAGAAGTTAGCATTTAAAATCAAATTATTTTAATTAAATTCCTTTAATTGATTTCCCCGTGTTTCGAGCTTGCACGATCATACGATAAGTCTGATCGCTACGAAACTTGAAATCCTATAATAATTCACTATTACGGATCCGATGAATCTGGTTTCTTCGAAATCCAAGACAGTGCCCAAATAGATTAATTTTACACGTTAATTAAAACAGTCTATTTTAAAAATCAATTTAATCACTTTTAAATTCTAAATTTAAATTTTTCTATCATCATTCTTGATTAAACAGGAATTGATAATCTTTTTAAAATACAATTTTCCATGTTAAATCTATTATTTAAATATTAAATTAGTTTCAACCTTTAACTACAACTGTAATAAAACATGTTCATTATATATTTAAATTTCAAACAAATTCTTTTATTTTGATTTACATTCTTATTATTAAATCAACGAATACCTTATGAATTCATTAAACATAAGTTTTCATTTATTACACTCATTACTCCACAATTAACGTCTTTCTTATATCAATTGTAATATTTCAATTACATTAACTTCATTGATTCCCAAATTACTTTCAAACGGATTAAATAACAAGATGAGAAATAAAACAATATTTACATTTAAGTAATTTAAACGCATTTATAAATTTATTGTTTACAAACAAAGGTTAATAAATTTATGCACAAAATAATTGATTTCATATTCTATACTAAAACCAATTTCAATTAAATAACGTATAATTTCACCATTTAATACATCATTTATTTTATTCCTTATTAAACTTACAATTGATTGAAATTACATTAAAATGGTTGTCAATTACTTTCAATCGATATTGTTAAATTATATTCTAACAATTTTTTCATTTATAAATCATAATTTTTAATTTCTAATAATATTAAATTCCAAATTCTTATTTAATTTAATATTTTTAGTTATCAAAAATACGGGTTGTTACAAAAACACTTCAAAATTCTTGCTAAAAACACTTCTACATATACTACAACACCTTACTTCCAAAATACAAGCACCCATCTACCCTAAACTCCAAGGCCGTACCCAAGCTCCCCAAGGCCGAGCCCAATCTTGGTGCTTAGCCACTCACCGAGTCTAATTTTGCAAGCTTCTAGGTTGTATTCGAGCTCTAGTTGATGGTTGGTTTGATTTGGATAAGTTATAGTGTGTAAAGTTAACGCTTTTTAAATAATTAGTTAACTTTATTAAAGTTAGCAAATTTATGATGTATATTGGTGTACGAATGTTATATATGATGTATGCTTGATAATGTGATGATTTGTTAATAATTGTGTACGCCGAAGTTTGAGTAGGCAAGAAAGTCTCTATCTTGTATTTTGGGAAAAAGTTAGTCGGCTATTGTGAAAAAATATTATTGCTTATGAAAGTGTTATGATGTATGTTGTGGTATGGTGTTTGAAATGAGTTATTTGTTGCATATGGGTTCGTGACATGAAGTTAGCGACCTGCTAACCAAAACGACGTAGAAATCCGCTTTTTTTTGTCGAAAGTTTGATTTTTGTTTTTAAAGTGAAAAGTTTTCAAGTTTAAAGCTTTGATTTAGTTTTCAAAAGTTATTTTCATGTTTCAAAGAGGATAAGAGTTCAAAAGGGGAAGTTTTAAAAGTTAAAATGTAAAATTTCACGTTTTGAAATTACGGGTCCGTATAGCTAGCGATAGTCGCTATACACGCAGTTCGCAAAAACCAAACTATTTCCAAATTAAAAACTCGTTTCCACCTATAACTTTTTTAAAGGTGTTTTCTAACTTTATTATAAGTTTTAAAATGTGAAAATAGAGTTTTGAAGTTAATTTGCTTAAAAACCAAGTTTTGAATTTACGGGTTGCGTAGTTCGGGAAATCCAACTATTTTTCTAATCTAAACTTGTTTTCACTTAGAAATCTTTTGAATATGTTTTCTAACTTTACTTAAGTAATTAGAGAACAATTGTTTAATTATTTAATTATTTAATCACTTAATGATTATTTAATTGATTAATTAATTAATAAAGGTAATTAGTACTTAATCATTTGTTAGTAATGGTTTTTAAACTTAAATGTTAATCAATTATGTTAATCATGATTTGTTACTTAATTAAAGAAAATTATTATTTAGTTTGTAATTAAGGATTAATCAACTATTATTAAATTATTTATTTAAGATAATTATTAATTAATTATTCTAAAAAGGGTTTTATTTAATTAATCTTTGATTAAAGTTAATTATGTTTTAATAAGATTTAATTAATGATTAATTACCTATAATTAGAGTTTAATTACTAGTTAATAAGGATTTGATTCTCATTTACAAGGGTTTTAATTTACTTTAAAACCGATTTTAGTTTAAAGTTTTGTTTAAAACTATTTTCTTTTCAAAATTGTTTTAAATCAAGGTATTCCTGTGTCGCTTACCTTTAAGTAACCCCATATGAAAAATAAATGACATCTATTAGTAGAACAAAATACCATTCTGCTATTACAATTTACTTGAACATTTACTTAAGTCGACTGATGGTTATGTGTTGATCCTTTATATACCTGTTGTTATGTGATGCCATATTAAACTGGATAAGTAAATCAAATTAATAGCATCATTGTGGTCGCTAACCCTCTATTAATTTTTTATAAAGATAAATATTTCATTTCCCTTTTGAAATGGCTTTAAAGTTATTACATTTGGATAAGATAAAAAAATGATTTGACAAATGGTTTACTATAGATGTTTTTAACTGATGGGAATAGTTTTTCATGTTATAAAAGAAGTTTTTATTAAGAGTTTTATAAATGAATTTGGAAATTTATAAGGTGATTTGGGTAAATGGATTTGAGTTTTTAAGCAAAGAAGATTTCATAAATAAGGGAGATTTATAAAATGGATTTACTTATTAAAGAAAATTAATTTTATTAAGGTTATTTAAGAAGCTATTTAAATAGGAAAGGTTTATAAAAATTGTTTTATAAATGATTTTGGGGTATTTGTAAAAGAAGTTTTAATGATTCAGATATTCATAAAGGGAGTTTATAAAAAGGTTTGGGTATTTATAAGAAATCTATATAAAAGTTTGGATATTTATAAAAGCAAGTTTTATAAATGATTTTGAATATTTATAAAAGTGTTTTATAAATGAATTTGAGTTTGGAAAGTAATTTGAAATGGACTTGGACATCAAGTAAAACGGTTTTTGTAACAACCCGTATTTTTTATAATTAAAAATATTAAATTTAATAAGGTTTTGGACTTTAATATTGTCAGAAATTAAAATTTATGATTTATTAAATTGAATCTTATTAGATTAGAAATTTTGACCTTAAGATAAATATTAAAACAACTAATTTTAACGAGATAAAATATGGTAACACGTATTAACATATAATTTGCTAATATTGATTGGATGTAATTGACTACTATACTATGTTAATGTAATTTCAATCAATTTAAATGTAACGGCCCAGAGATTTTCGACCCTGAAAATCGACACTTATACGTTCACTGTATAGAGTGCCGAACAATCATGTGCCAGAAATCCCAGACTGTTAGGGTTAAGAAGAAAAAGTGGTAGAATAAGAAACAGAAAACAACAACACAGAATCTCACAATCACAGCGGATCAAAATATAATATGAAATAACATCATTTTATACAAAGAAAAGCCGTAACTATCAATATACATACAAGATATTAGAGTACAACAAATCTGGACGGTTATAATAACTTGTCCCTGAATATTGTCTATACAGCATACTACACAGCGTAATATAATCAATACGTCTCTGCCATCCAGCTCATCTCTTGAGCTCCAGAACGTCCTAACCTGAAAATCTGTAATACTCGGTCTAACCCGAGCATTACCATAAAGTAACACCCGAGTCAGGTTGGATACCAGCGTGAGTAAACTCATTTGATATGAAATGCTTAAGTTACAAAACTTCTTTGAAACCAAGGTAACTCGTATGTCCTGACGAGTTTTTATCAGATTAAAACCAACGCTTTTACATAAATTCATTTATATCACTGTGAGGACTAAGTACAGTTACATATTTCAAATAGTTGGATTTGTAAAATTATCCCAATCCCAGCCTATTTGATTCTATGATCAAATCCCATAAGGTTCAAAGTGATTATCAAATTGAGGCGAGTCCGGATGACAAAGATATCCGGTCCCATTTTTCTCGAGTCTAAGTAACACATATTTAAAAATGGTATATTGTTTAAATAAACAAATCTTACCTAGGGTGACAATATCATTTATGGAAATTTGTTACAGATGTATCATTTCGAATAAAACGTATCATTTCTTTTAGTCTCACTATTTTAAATTTGGAATCAATATCCCACAGAATTAAGCAAAGATATAGATCGTTAGCCCAATTAACGATCTATAAACCAATACCAACGGTTTACTCCTCGTTTTAGTTCCCTTTGATAGGTCGTAATCATTTATATTTCAAACCAAATTAATTACAGATAAAACAATTTATTAAATAACAAATATTATAAAATACTATTCATCTTTTTCATAAGTTTAAATCCAATAATAATAATGATTTATTTCCATGTAATTGTCTCTTTAAAATTTATAAAATATGGTTTCACTTTAAATTAAAAAGGAATTATGAATTATTTTATGTATACTAATATTTCTACTCCTTCTTCTTTTCTTTTCTTTTTATTTTTCCCTTTCTATTATTATTTTTTCCTTATTTCTTCCTTATTTTATTCTATCTTATGCCTCTCCTTCTATTACCTTTCTACTCCATAGTTTTTTCTTTCTTTCCTATTTTCTTTTATTTTCCCTTTTCTTTATTTCTTTTACTTATTTCTTTTTTTTATTTTCTTCCTTTTATTTTCCTATTTATTTTCCCCTGGCCCAAACTTCTTCTCCAACCCGCTTCCTTCCTTCTCCCCTCTTTTTTTCTATCATTTCTTTTTCCCACTCTGGTTTCTTTCCCTTTCCTCCATTACACCCAGCTGTGCACGATCATGTGCATGATCATGTGGACGTGCACACAATCTCCGACCACTCCACCTCACCGTCGACCAGCCTTTCACATCGCCTTCGATCACGTTGCCACTGCCACCAACTCGAAACCGTGGCTTGAGTCCACATTCAAAATTTCGATCATCTACCTTAAATACTGGAAAACGCCAACCACCCCTAAATGCCTCGCCTAGGCATCACCGACCCCCATCCGTCACCAGAATCTGCCCAGAGGCTCGCCATTACCTCCACTTCCTTTCCCCCCTGGACAGCATCGCCTCGTTACCACCACGACGCCGCAATCCCAAGAAAACCCACCACGACAAAAACACGCCTGAAACCCTATTCCTCCTCTAACCCGTCACCGTGCCACTTTATAAAGTGAACCACCATTTTTCCCAGGCTTCAACCTCCCCGAGCCTCCTTCTGGCCAAGCCTCGTCCATCAAAAGTGAACACATCGTCGGAATTTGGCCAATGACCTAAAACTGATCATCTCCCTATATCTCATCATACACATGCTTAAAAATCACGAAACAACCTCAAAAATCATTTTTTCGATGAAGAACACCTTTATGTAAGCAGAGGCCCAAACCATAACACTCCAATTTCTTCCAAATTTGATTACTTTACTGTAATACATACTTTCTACATTTTATACCATAATGTTCACTCAAACCATTTTTAAAATAAAGTACCATCAATAACAAACAACTCTTCTTTCAACATCACAACCTAAAACTAATTAGATTGAGATATAGGAATTTTTTTCTTGAAGATAAGCATAACAATTTTGATAAAATAACAAGGCCGAAGTGAAAAGGGTGTTGTACAGGCCTGGTTTCTCTGGTTGTACTTAAATATACAATCTTATATAAGTTTATATATAAATACTGGTCTAAGTATATACATATCAACAACTCCTTCTTCCATCTCCAGATATAGATTACAGTAGGCAAAGAATTTAGTCTACTCACAGTTATGTGTATATAAAATCAGTTGGAATAGTAAGTGTTATACTCATGGGTTGGTAAAAGATTTTAGTTTAAAAGTTTTACTCACCTTTCATTCTTTTCTTTTGAACAGAGCAATATTTGTTTCTGAAATAATATATTGCTTGCTTTTTCCACTGCATCAGGCTTTGATCTCCTTTTCTTGAGTTGCTTTGATTTTTCTTATGTTTTTAAATGGCAGCTCTTAGTTTTACTTAATATTTGAGTTTGTTCGAATCAATACAAATAACAAAGTAGAGGTATATACATATATAGGAGACAAAGTGTACAGGTGAAGCCAGTACAGGCTCTATAATATATTTCTTTCTTTTTATTTGATTTGAAAATAGGGAGGCTTGTAACGACCCGTATTTTTACGGATCGAAAAGTTCGTTCAAATCTGGAATTTTTAGCGTTGTTAAGTCATTTCAGATTTTGGGTAGAATTTGGTTAAGTCTTAAGTCGTGACCGACTTATAGGATTGGCGACCTAAGGGGTAGGTCGGCTAGACGAGTTAGCGAGTTAACAACCCAGTTGTTACCGACTTATTAGAGTTAGCGACTTATAGAATTGACCGACCTAAGAGTTAACGACTTAGGTAGGATAGCGACTTAAGAGATTTAGCAAGTTGACCGACTTAAGACATAGACGACTTAAGGAGTTAGGAGATAGGCAGTTTAGCGATCTAGTGCATAGTTAGGTCGGTAGACGACCTAAGGAGATAAGTCGAAGCTGGGCTAAGTTAGTAGGTCGTATGTTTGTTGAGTCGTATCCCAGCAAGTTGTTAAGTCGTGAGCGACTTAGGAGTTCGCTAAGTCGTAAGTCGTAGCCCTGGTTAAGTCGAGCACTTGTTAGGTCGCAAGGTTTTATAAGTCGTAAGTCGTATACCCTGTTAGATCGGAGACTTTGTTATGTCGCGCAGTGTTAGGTCGTAGCACTGTTAGGTCGCATAAGTGTTAAGTCGCGCTTTATTTAAGTCGTTAAGTCGAAGACTGTTATGTCGCGCGCTATGTTAAGTCAGAGACCTAGTTGAGTCGTAAGTCGTAGGACTGCTAAGCCGTTAGGTCGTGGGTTGTTGAGTGTTAGGTCGTGAGCGACCTAGGAGTTGGGGCGCGCGTGCATATCTGTTAAGTCGCGAGTTCTGGTAAGTCGGCGACGACTTATAGGGGCGGACGACCTAAGATTTCAGCTATAAATAGAAGGGTTTTTCTCACTTTTTGGGATCGGGATTTCGAAGCGACGAAGTGCTGCCATTTTGAGAGCTCGACTTCTACACTTCTTCACTTCTTTTCTCTACTCTAATCTAGTGATTCCATCCATCCAAGTTGAAGATCAAATTGAAGATTCAAGAGCTTGGATTGAAGATCTTCATCCTTTGAAGTGAGATTTCTTCGTTTGAAGCGGATTCGTGATAAATCAAGCTTGATCCTTTGCTATCCAGATCTGAAGTGTGTTGATTTGGGGTTGTTTAGGTGATTTGGTGAGTGGTGATTATCTCTCACACGGATCCAAAGGAGTATATCGAATTGTTGGCTCGATTTGGTGTTAAAATAGTGATTTCCATACATTTTCTTTATCCTAAGTGTAGATCCATATAAATCCATTGTTCATGATGATGTTACATCCATTTTACTACATGTTAACCTATGCAAGTTCATTCATCAAGATTATAGAGATATTGTTCATGTTTTCATGCTTATTAGACTTTCAACTCTTTAATTACGAAATTGCCATTATTGTGATAATTGTCTACTTAGATCATATTTGAATGCTTGATTGCTTGGATTAATGTTTGATTTGATAGATTGCTATGAATTAGATGATTGATGATTTGCTTTAGACCGAAGATGATTCAAAAGCTAAGGGAAAGGCTCTTGAATTGGAAAAGCTGCTTGTGGCATATGTAGCGGATGGTGAAGCTCTTATGCATAGGTTTGATGATGATGATGTTAGGATAAAGCTTTGCGAGGATGTGATGAAGCGAAGTATGATATGAGATAGTCTTGGTCTAATCCAGACGGGATCATTCCAAGCATGTTGGTAACTCGGTGATATGATTCGAGTTAAGGATAATGGATGCTCGAGAGGCGCTTGAGCTAGTATGGAAATAGTCGTCGAGGAGGATGACTAGGAGGCTGAGATCTCATCGTTGTTGAAGGTTCTAGCATGCTCTAAGCAAGAGTACGTGGGGATGCCCAAAAGACTAAGTTGATGGTCGAGTACTCTGGGCAGATTCGATAATCCTAGGCACGGGTCACGATGACGTGCGGGAGTTATGTCTAGAACCGGGGTTTCCATTAGCCCTTGACGGACGGCTGAAAGAAGGTGCCGGTCATTCAATTAATGGTGATATCGAAGCAATGATAACAGTGATAGCCAGAGTCATGGATGTTTGGTTGTATCGTCATTCGGTCTCAAGAGCAGTGTTTTCGGAGTGCTTATCTGATCTTGGTTTAGGCCTTGGGGTTTTGTACTTGGAAAACATCGTCCTTGACTCGAGTGATAATTGCTTTACCTTAAATTGTATGCTCTGTTATGTTTGCTTCTACTTAGTGTGTGTCTGGGGGCTATCACTGTAGAAAGAGGTTGGAGTGGGAGGGTTGTATTCCTATTCCTTTTTCCTTTGTACTCTTTTGGTATGTTGTTAGTTAATTTACCGTTCACTAAGACTGTTGTCTGACTCAAGGCTTTATGTTTTTAACTCTTATTGCCTTGGGCTGTTCGTCCATTTTGGGACGGGCAGACTAGGTAGCAGGTGACAGGTGCTGTTCTCTTCTCACAATGCTGATATCGAAGACGAGCTAGAGGGTTGCATATTACTTCTTACTATATGTACTGGATGTTCCGCTGTTTTGTATTCTCTAAGTGATATGTAGTGAGGCTTGTTGTATTGACTATTCAGATGTTTGTATTCAACTATTATGAAGTTTTATTGATGAGATTCTATTCTGTGAAGCTTCACTATATATATGTTCTATTGTATTTTGTCCATGCGCTGTGAGTAATACGATAGATTTTGTTATTTGATCTACCTTGACAATCGTCCATGGCTGCCTGGCACACTTTACAGCGCACTATCTCTAGGTTCGGTGCAGGGGTCATGGGCGGTCGTCACATTTGGTATCAGAGCATTGGTTAATCGATTTTACCCAACGCTCGCTGACGTAACTACGTATGAGAGACGTAATTGTATTTTGATGGATGATTACTTTATATAATATAGTAGCTTAGTAGAGTTTGAGTCCTTTAAGCAGTTATTTCTCAAGATGTTCTGACCATTCCTTTTTATAGATATTGAGAATGAGTCGAAGAGGGAGACCAGCTGCTAGGGAAGTCCGTGCTACTGAAGGGGCTGTTGATTATGCTGCTATGTTCGAAGCTATGATGACTTCGATCATGAGGAGGATACCAGCTTCGGGGCCATCAGTAGATGTTGGAGATCAAGTTCAGGCTCCAAGACCGGTGGATCATTTGGACGATTCATTTGAGAAGCTTGTAGAGAAAGCTCTCAGACCCGAGAATCTGTTTCCTAAGGATCTGTTGTTGATATGACCAGGGAAGAGTCTAAACCCCAGCAGGGTGGAAACAAGAAAAGGAAGCAGCAGCAGAAAAAGGGGAAGGGTGGCCATAAGAAGCAGAAGGGCGAAGTGACCTGCTAAAATTGTTAGCAGAAGGGCCATTTCTCCAAAGATTGCAAGAATCCAAAGGTGTCGATGAAGTGCCACAACTGTGACAAGCCGGGGCACATCAAGAAGTATTGTCCAGAACCGCGGAAGGACATGCAGATTGTGCAAGCTTATGCTTTGGGAGCTGTTCCGTCGTCTTCAAAAGCTCCTACCGCTGAAGAGAAGGGAAAGAGTGTGGTGGTTCAAGGTACTCTTTTCCTATGTGGTGTTCCAGTTAGAGTTCTGTTTGATACTGGAGCGTCGCATTCGTTGTTTGTAGTGAACTCGTAGGCCGGTTAGGTTTGGAACCAGATATCGTTGATAGGCCATTGGTTGTGACTAATCCAGTTGGGGGTTCGTCTTGTTTGTGTATGTTATGCCGTGGTCTGATTGTATCGAGTCATGGTTGCTCTTTTGTTTGTGATTGTTTTGTTCTGAACTTTGCGGGGTTCGGAATTATTTTGGGTATGGACTGGCTTAGGAAGTATGCGGCTAAGGTTGATTGCGAAAGGTTGGAGGTGACAGTCGAGAATGTGGAGGGGCGAAAGATTGTGATACGATGTAAGCATGAAGAAGGCGTCTTCATGAGCTTCATGTATTCGCTAGTTGTCCCACGGGATGGACTGTCATTAGTGCCAATCGCGAATGGATTCGAGGATGTCTTTGACGAAGTCAAAGGGTTGCCGCCGCATAGAGAGATCGAGTTTCGTATAGATCTAGTTGAGGGAGCCAGACCTGTTGTGATGCCTCTTAGGCGGATGGAGCCTAGGGAACAACAAGATTTGAGGGTGCAAGTCTACGACCTTTTACAGAAAGGATTCATTCGGCGTAGTGTGTCCGAGTGGGGTGCACCAGTTGTGTTTGCAACCAAGGCAGATGGGTCGTTGAGATTGTGTGTGGATTATCGTGAGCTGAATAAGGTGACTAAGAAGAACAAGTATCTATTGCAGAGAATAGATGACTTGTTTGATCAGCTTCACGAAGCCAAGGTGTTTTCTCAGATGGATTTGGCAACGGGATTTCACCAGTTGAGAGTGGCTAAGAATAGTGTGCCGAAGACTGCTTTTTGAACACCATCCGGTTTCTTTGAGTGGCTGGTAATGCCGTTTGGGTTGACTAACGCGCCAGCATATTTTGTGGATCTTATGAATAGAGTGTTCAGAGATCAGTTGAATAAGTTTTACTTATGTTCGTGGATGATATTATGATTTATTCCAGAACTGAGGAAGAGCATAAGACACACTTGCGAATTGTTTTGGAAATCTTGCGGAAACATCAGCTGAAGGCTAAGTTTTCGAAGTGTCACTTCTGGAAGTGTGAAGTGAGGTTCTTAGGCCATGTGATTTCTGGAAGTGGAATAGCGGTTGATCCCGCTAAGGTGGCAGCAATCCAGGATTGGGTTAGACCTAAGAATGCATCTGATGTGAGAAGTTTTCTTGGATTAGCAAGATATTATCGACGGTTTATCAAAGACTTCTCCAAGGTAGCTGCACCGTTAACAGGATTGACGAAAAAGAACCAAGTGTTCAGTTGGGATGCTAAGTGTGAGCAAGCTTTCGGAATTCTGAAAGAGAGATTGACGAGTGCTCCTGTTTTGACTATTCCTAGTGGGAATAATGAGATGGTGGTTTACACCGACGCATGTGGTACTGGACTTGGAGCAGTGCTGATGCAGAAGGAGAAAGTTGTTGCGTATGCCAGTCGACAACTGAAGCCGCATGAAAGGAATTACCCGACTCATGATTTGGAGTTAGCGGCGATTGTTTTTGCTCTGAAGATGTGGAGACATTATCTACTGGGAGTTCGATTCGAGTTGTTTACAGATCATAAGTCGTTGAAGTATCTTTTCTCCCAAAAGGATTTGAATCTTCGGCAGCAACGTTGGTTAGAGTTTTTGGCATCATATGATTTTGGTATAGCTTATACTCCGGGAAAAGGTAACGCAGTGGCAGATGCGTTAAGTCGAAGACATGCAGGATTGGGAGCCATGTTTTCAGAATGGAAGAATCTCGAGTATTTAGCTGGATTCGACTTCAGGCCTAGATGTGAATTGGAACCTGAGATGTTGGCAAACTTATCGATAAGACCTTCTCTTGTGGAAAGGATTGGCGAGAGCCAAAAGCGAGACGATAAGCTTGTTAAGATTATCCGTGAATTGGAATCTGGATTGGATCCAGAAAAGGATAAAGGATTCGAGGTCGATCGAGAGGGTTGGCTTCGGAAGCAAGGACGACTAGTTGTTCCCGATATAGATGAATTGAGGAGTGAAGTTCTGAAGGAAAGTCATCACTCGAAGCTGACAATTCATCCAGGTGGAAATAAGATGTATCGGGATATGAAGAGAACCTACTACTGGGAAGGTATGAAGAAAGATGTTGGAAATTTTATTTCCAAGTGCATGAACTGCCAGTGGGTAAAAGCTGAACAGAAGAAGCCAAGTGGATTGCTTCAGCCATTAGAAGTTCCTACATGGAAGTGGGAGCAGATATCGATGGATTTTATTGATGAACTACCTAGAACCAGAATGGGAAATGAAGGGATTTGGGTCATTGTGGATCGTCTGACTAAGAGCGCAAGATTCATTCCTGTTCGATCGACTAGGACTGCATCAAAGTTGGCTGAGTTGTATGTTAAGTGGATAGTTCGATTCCATGGTATTCCGAAGAGTATAGTGAGCGATCGAGACCCATTGTTCACCAGTGGATTTTGGAAGAGCTTCCAGAAAGTTTTGGGAACCAAGTTGTGTTTCAGTACAGCTTATCACCCTCAAACCGATGGTCAGACTGAGAGAGTCAACCGAGTTTTGGAAGATCTCCTCAGAGCTTGTGTTTTGGATTTCGGAGGATCATGGGAAGATCACCTTCATTTGGTGGAATTCGCATACAACAACAGTTACCAGTCAAGCATTGTTATGGCACTGTGACGACCGCCCATGACCTCTGCACCGAATCTAGAGAAAGTGCGCTGTAAAGTGTGCCAGGCGACCATGGACGATTGTCAAGGTAAATTAAAACAACAGAATCTATCGTATTGCTCATAGCGCATGGACAAAATACAATAGAACATATGTATAGTGAAGCTTTACAGAACAAAATTCCATCATATAAAACTCCATAATAGTTGAATACAAGCATCCAAATAGTCAATACATCAAGCCTCACTACATATCTCTCAGAGAATACAAAACAGCAGAACATCCAGTACATATAATAAGAAGATAATATGCAACCCTCCAGCTCGTCTTCGATATCAGCATCGTGAGAAGAGAACAGCACCTGTCACCTGTTACCTAGTCTGCCCGTCCCAAAAATGGACGAACAGCCCAAGGCAATAAGAATTAAAACATAAAGCCTTGAGTCAGACAACAGTCTTAGTGAGCAGTAAATTAACTAACAACATACCAAAAGAGCATAAAGGAAAAGGAATAGGAATACAACCCTCCCACTCCAACCTCATTCTACAGTGATAGCCCCCAGACACACACTAAGCAGAAGCAAACATAACAGAGCATACAATTTAAAGTAAAACTACTATCACTCGAGTCAAGGGCGATGTTTTCCAAGTACCAAGGCCTAAATCAGATAAGCACCCAGAAAATGCCGCTCTTGAGTCCGAATGACGATACAACCAAACATCCATGACTCTGGCTATCATTGTTATCATTGCTTCGATATCACCGTTAATTGAATGACCGGCACATTCTTTCAGCCGTCCGTCAAGGGCTAATGGAAACCCCGGTTCTAGACATAACTTCCGCACGTCATCGCAGCCCGTGCCTAGGACTATCGAATCTGCCCAGAGCACTCGACCATCAACAGTTGGCCGTTGGGACTATCGAATCTGCCCAAACGTACTCTTGCTTAGAGCATGCTAGAACCTTCAACAACGATGCTATCCAAGCCTCCTAGTCATCCTCCTCGACGACTATTCTCATATCCATTCATTATCCTCAACTCGAATCATATCACCGAGTTATCAACATGCTTGGAATGATCCCGTCTGGATTAGACCAAGTCTTCATCACATGATTGCCTCGCTTCATCACATCCTCGCAAAGCCTCATCTCAACATCACATCATCAAATCTATGCATAAGAGCTTCATCATCCCACTACATATGCCACGAGCAGCTTTCCCAATTCAAGAGCCTTTCCCTTAGATTTTGAATCATCTTCGATCTAAATCTAATCGTCAATCATCTAGTTCATAATCAATCAATCAAATCAAACATCAATCCAAGCAATTAAGCATTCAAATATGATCTAAGTAGACAATTATAACAATAATGGCATTTTCGTAATTAAAGAGTTGAAAGTCCAATAAGCATGAAAACATGAATTATATCTCTACAAACTTGATGAATGAACTTGCATAGGTTAACATATGATAAAATGGATGTAACATCATCATGAACAATGGATCTATATGGATCTACACTTAGGATGAAGAAAATGCATGGAAATCACTATTTTAACACCAAATCGAGCCAACAATCCGATCTACTCCTTTGGATCCGTGTGAGAGATAATCACCACTCACCAAATCACCTAAACAACCTCAAATCAACACGCTTCAGATCTGGACAGCAAAGGATCAAGCTTGATCTATCACGAATCCGCTTCAAACGAAGAAATCTCTCTTGAAAAGATGAAGATCTTCAACTTTAGCTCTTGAATCTTCAATCTTGATCTTCGATTTGGATGGATGGAAGCACTAGATTAGAGTGGAGGAAAGAAGTGAAGAAGTGTAGAAGTCGAGCTCTCAAAATGGCAGCACTTCGTCGCTTCAAAATCCGGATCCCAAAAAGTGAGAAAGACCCTTCCTATTTATAGCAGAAATTTCCTTAAGTCGTAACTCGGCTATCTCCCTAGGTCGTTTCCGACCTAAGCCTCTCCGACCTAAGCCTCTCCGACCTAACAGATGCACGTGCGCCCCAACTCCTACGACCTAACTCCTCTGCGCATTCAAACACCCAGCGACCTACGACCTAACGCAACGCGCGACTTAACACATGCGCTTCCACTTGTATACGACTTACGACCTAACACAGATCGCGACCTAACACTTAGACAAAACCTTGCGACCTAACAACTTAGCAACCCACGCGACCAACAGATGCTACGACTTAACTCCTCAGCGACCTAACACTTGACGACCTAAATCAACATGCGACCTAACTCCCACGCGACCTACCAACCTATGCGACCTAACAACTTATGCCAACACGCGACCTAACTAAAACAGAACTCACGACCTAACTTAGGTCGCGTACGACCTAACTACCCTAACCAGCCATCCCCTACTCTGCTTAACTCTTAGGTCGCTAACAATTAGATCGTTAACTCCTATAGGTCGCGAACTATTATAGGTCGCTATCCACTAGTTTCCTTAGGTCGCTGCCGACCTAAATATACTAACTCGGCATCACTAGGTCGCTCATCCCTAGGTCGTTAACTACTGGGTTTACTTAGGTCGCTAGCAACCTATCTCTTAGGTCGCTCAAAACTTGGGTCGCCTATCCCATAAGTCGTCTAAACTCTATCAGTTATCAACCCCTAGGTCGCTCAACCGACCTAAACTGCCATACGACCAACCCACTATCTTCTTAAGTCGGTCACGACCTATCACTTAGGTCGTTTACGACCTAAGACTTAGCGAAATTCTGCCTAAAATCTGAAATTACTTAAAAATGCTAAAATTCCAGATTTTGACGAACTTGTCGATCCGTAAAAATACGGGTCGTTACATTCTCTCCCCCTTAGGAATTTCGCCCCCGAAATTCCACACAATCAAAGCAATCAAAACTATTATGCACGCCTATCATCCATAGCAATCAACAAACCATGCATCCAATTCTAGCTTAGCATGCAGAATTCTAAAACTAGAACAAGTTACAATATTGCGAGATGACACGACACCTTAGGGCCATACCTTGAAGAGTTCAGGATGAGCTGCCTTCATCCTCTCTTCCACCTCCCACGTACAGTCGTTATCATCATCGCTCCATTGTACCTTGAGCAACTTAACTACCTTCCTCCTAAGCTGTTTCGTGTCAGTTTCAACAACACGAAGCGGCTTACGAGGTCTTCTATCAACTGGATCAACTTCGAAGTCTTCACAGCTATCAGCAGAAACCACTGTATTCGAGTCGTGCACATACTTCCGTAGATATGATACATGAAAAACATTGTGCACACTCGACATCTTCTCTGGCAACTCCAATCTGTAGGCGAGCTTTCCAATTCGCTCGATGATCGGGAATGGTCCAATAAATCTCGAAGTCAATTTTCCTTTCTTCCCGAATCGAATAACATTCTTCAGTGGAGAAATCTTCACAAAAACCATATCTCCTACGTCGAATTCCAAATCCTTTCGACGCTTATCGGCATAACTCTTCTGGCGGTCTTGGGCTGCCTTCATTCGTTGCCGAATGATCTCTATGCAATCCGAAGTCTGTCGAATCATTTCTGGCCCAAGCATCAGCTTTTCTCCAGTTTCTAACCAACACGTCGGAGAGTTACACGGTCTTCCATACAATGCCTCATACGGTGCCATACCAATGCTTGACTGGTAACTGTTGTTGTATGCAAACTCCACCAAATGAAGGTAATCTTCCCATGATCCTCCGAAATCCAAAACACATGCTTTAAGAAGATCTTCCAAAACTCGGTTGACTCTCTCGGTCTGACCATCTGTTTAAGGGTGATAAGCTGTACTCAAACACAACTCGGTTCCCAAAACTTCCTGGAAGCTCTTCCAAAATCCACTAGTGAACAATGGGTCTCGATCGCTCACTATACTCTTCGGAATACCATGGAATCGAACTATCCACATCACATACAACTCAGCCAACTTTGATGCAGTCCTAGTCGATCGAACAGGAATGAACCTCGCACTCTTGGTCAGACGATCTACAATGACCCAAATCCCTTCATTTCCCGTTCTTGTTCTAGGTAGTCCATCAACAAAATCCATCGATATCTGCTCCCACTTCCATGTAGGAACTTCTAATGGCTGAAGCAATCCACTTGGCTTCTTCTGTTCGGCTTTTACCAACTGGCAGTTCATACACTTGGAAATAAAATTTCCAACATCCTTCTTCATACCTTCCCAGTAGTAGGTTCTCTTCATATCCCGATACATCTTATTTCCACCTGGATGAATTGTCAGCTTCGAGTGATGACTTTCCTTCAGAACTTCACCCCTCAATTCATCTATACCGGGAACAACTAGTCGTCCTTGCTTCCGAAGCCAACCCTCTCGATCGACCTCGAATCCTTTATCCTTTTCTGGATCCAATCCAGATTCCAAATCACGGATAATCCTGACAAGCTTATCATCTCGCTTTTGGCTCTCGCCAATCCTTTCCACAAGAGAAGGTCTTATTGATAAGTTTGCCAACATCTCAGGTTCCAATTCACATCTAGGCCTGAAGTCAAATCCAGCTAAATACTCGAGACTCTTCCATTCTGAAAACATGGCTCCCAATCCTGCATGTCTTCGACTTAACGCATCTGCCACTGCGTTACCTTTTCCCGGAGTATAAGCTATACCAAAATCATATGATGCTAAAAACTCTAGCCAACGTTGCTGCCGAAGATTCAAATCCTTTTGGGAGAAAAGATACTTCAACGACTTATGATCCGTAAACAACTCGAATCGAACTCCCAACAGATAATGTCTCCACATCTTCAGAGCAAATACAATCGCCGCTAACTCCAAATCATGAGTCGGGTAATTCCTTTCATGCGGCTTCAGTTGTCGACTGGCATACGCAACAACTTTATCTCTCTGCATCAGCACTGCTCCAAGTCCAGTACCACATGCGTCGGTGTAAACCACCATCTCATCATTCCCACTTGGAATAGTCAAAACAGGAGCACTCGTCAATCTCTCTATCAGGATTCCGAAAGCTTGCTCACACTTAGCATCCCAACTGAACACTTGGTTCTTTTTCATCAATCCTGTTAACGGTGCAACTACCTTGGAGAAGTCTTTGATAAACCGTCGATAATATCCTGCTAATCCAAGAAAACTTCTCACATCAGATGCATTCTTAGGTCTAACCCAATCCTGGATTGCTGCCACCTTAGCGGGATCAACCGCTATCCCATTTCCAGAAATCACATGGCCTAAGAACCTCACTTCACTCTTCCAGAAGTGACACTTCGAAAACTTAGCCTTCAGCTGATTTTTCCGCAAGATCTCCAAAACAATACGCAAGTGCGTCTTGTGCTCTTCTTCAGTTCTGGAATAAATCAGAATATCATCCACGAACACAAGTATGAACTTGTTCAACTGATCTCTGAACACTCTATTCATAAGATCCACAAAATATGCTGGCGCGTTAGTCAACCCAAACGGCATTACCAACCACTCATAGAAACCCGATGGTGTCCGAAAACAGTCTTCGGCACACTATCCTTAGCCACTCTCAACTGGTGAAATCCCGTTGCCAAATCCATTTGAGAAAACACGTTAGCTTCGTGAAGCTGATCAAACAAGTCATCTATTCTCGGCAATGGATACTTGTTCTTCTTAGTCACCTTATTCAGCTCACGATAATAGACGCACAATCTCAACGACCCATCAGCCTTGGTTGCAAACACAACTGGTGCACCCCACTCGGACACACTACGCCGAATGAATCCTTTTTGCAAAAGATCATCAACTTGCACCCTCAACTCTTGCTGTTCCCTAGGCGCCATCCGCCTAAGAGGCATCACAACAGGTCTGGCTCCTTCAACTAGATCTATACGAAACTCGATCTCTCTATGCGCCGGCAACCCTTTGACTTCGTCAAAGACATCCTCGAATCCATTAGCGATTGGCACCGATGACAGTCCATCCCGTGGAACAACCAGCGAATACATGAAGCTCATGAAGACGCCTTCTTCATGCTTACATCGTATTACAACCTTTCGCCCCTCCACATTCTCGACTGTCACTTCCAACCTCTCGCAATCAACCTTTGCCGCATACTTCCTAAGCCAGTCCATACCCAAAATAATTCCGAACCCCGCAAAGTTCAGAACAAAGCAATCACAAACAAAAGAGCAACCATGACTCGATACAACTAGACCACGGCATAACATACACAAACAAGACGAACCCCTAACTGGATTAGTCACAACCAATGGCCTATCAACAATATCCGGCTTCAAATATAACCGGCCTGCGAGTTCATTACAAACAAACGAATGCGACGCTCCAGTATCAAACAAAATTTGAACTGGAACACCACATAGGAAAAGAGTACCTTGAACAACCACACTCTTTCCTTTCTCTTCAGCGGTAGGAGCTTTCGAAGACGACGGAACAGCTCCCAAAGCATAAGCTTGCACAATCTGCTTGTCCCTCCTCGGTTCTGGACAATTCTTTCTAAAATGCCCCGGCTTGTCACAGTTGTGACACTTCATTGGCACCTTCGGATTCTTACAATCCTTAGAGAAATGGCCCTTCTGCTGACAATTGTAGCAAGTCACCTCGCCTTTCGGCTTTTTCTGGCCATCCTTACCCTTCTGCTGCTGCTGCTTCCTCTCCTTGTTTCCACCCTGCTGGGGTTTAGACTCTTCCCTGGTCACAGCAACAACAGATCCATCCTTAGGAAACAGACTCTCATGCCTGAGAGCTTTCTCCACAAGCTTCTCAAATGAATCATCCAAATGATCCACCAACTGCCTCCCAAGATAACTATCCAAGCCGGTCACAAACTTCTCATTCTTCTGATAAGCAGATTCAATATATGACCGAGCATACTTGGACAAAGCTTCAAACTCAGAAACATACTCAAGAACAGATCTTCCACCTTGCTTGAGCTCCACAAACCTCTTGAACAAAACAGACTTCTGAGCTGTAGAAATGAACTTAGCTTCAAATCTGACTTGGAATTGCTCCCAAGTAATCTCTTCTTCCGGAGTATTGATGGTAATAGAGTTCCACCAATCAGAAGCTCTCCCTTGAAGCTGCCTCGATGCCAACTTCCTCTTAGTCGCATCCTCAATTCCCAAATCACCAAAGATCCTTCTACAAGCGTCTATCCACCTCTGGACCTCAATAGTTGATTCCGTTCCCAAGAAAACCTTCCCTCCAAGAGCGATATAGTCCTTGCACAGCTTAGCGAAATCCACTGGTTTCGGAGTTTGGACTTGAACTCCAACATCTACTGCTGCCCCCGGAACTGGTATCCTCCTCATGATCGAAGTCATCATAGCTTCGAACATGGCTGCATAATCAGCAGTCTCTTCAGTAGCACGGCCTTCCCTAGCAGCTGGTCTCCCTCTTCGGCTCATTCTCAATATCTATAAAAAGGAATGATTAGAACATCTAGAGAAACAACTGCATAAAGGACTCAAACTCTACTAAGCTACTATATTATATATAGTAATCATCCATCAAAATTACAATTACGTCTCTCATACGTAGTTACTTCAGCGAGCTTTGGGTAAAATCGATTAACCAATGCTCTGTTACCAAATGTGACGACCGCCCATGACCCCTGCACCGAATCTAGAGAAAGTGCGCTGTAAAGTGTGCCAGGCGACCATGGACGATTGTCAAGGTAAATTAAAACAACAGAATCTATCGTATTGCTCACAGCGCATGGACAAAATACAATAGAACATATGTATAGTGAAGCTTTACAGAACAAAATGCCATCATATAAAACTCCATAATAGTTGAATACAAGCATCCAAATAGTCAATACATCAAGCCTCACTACATATCTCTCAGAGAATACAAAACAGCAGAACATCCAGTACATATAATAAGAAGATAATATGCAACCCTCCAGCTCGTCTTCGATATCAGCATCGTGAGAAGAGAACAGCACCTGTCACCTGTTACCTAGTCTGCCCGTCCCAAAAATGGACGAACAGCCCAAGGCAATAAGAATTAAAACATAAAGCCTTGAGTCAGACAACAGTCTTAGTGAGCAGTAAATTAACTAACAACATACCAAAAGAGCATAAAGGAAAAGGAATAGGAATACAACCCTCCCACTCCAACCTCATTCTACAGTGATAGCCCCCAGACACACACTAAGCAGAAGCAAACATAACAGAGCATACAATTTAAAGTAAAACTACTATCACTCGAGTCAAGGGCGATGTTTTCCAAGTACCAAGGCCTAAATCAGATAAGCACCCAGAAAATGCCGCTCTTGAGTCCGAATGACGATACAACCAAACATCCATGACTCTGGCTATCACTGTTATCATTGCTTCGATATCACCGTTAATTGAATGACCGGCACATTCTTTCAGCCGTCCGTCAAGGGCTAATGGAAACCCCGGTTCTAGACATAACTTCCGCACGTCGTCGCAGCCCGTGCCTAGGACTATCGAATCTGCCCAGAGCACTCGACCATCAACAGTTGGCCGTTGGGACTATCGAATCTGCCCAAACGTACTCTTGCTTAGAGCATGCTAGAACCTTCAACAACGATGCTATCCAAGCCTCCTAGTCATCCTCCTCGACGACTATTCTCATATCCATTCATTATCCTCAACTCGAATCATATCACCGAGTTATCAACATGCTTGGAATGATCCCGTCTGGATTAGACCAAGTCTTCATCACATGATTGCCTCGCTTCATCACATCCTCGCAAAGCCTCATCTCAACATCACATCATCAAATCTATGCATAAGAGCTTCATCATCCCGCTACATATGCCACGAGCAGCTTTCCCAATTCAAGAGCCTTTCCCTTAGATTTTGAATCATCTTCGATCTAAATCTAATCGTCAATCATCTAGTTCATAATCAATCAATCAAATCAAACATCAATCCAAGCAATTAAGCATTCAAATATGATCTAAGTAGACAATTATAACAATAATGGCATTTTCGTAATTAAAGAGTTGAAAGTCCAATAAGCATGAAAACATGAATTATATCTCTACAAACTTGATGAATGAACTTGCATAGGTTAACATATGATAAAATGGATGTAACATCATCATGAACAATGGATCTATATGGATCTACACTTAGGATGAAGAAAATGCATGGAAATCACTATTTTAACACCAAATCGAGCCAACAATCCGATCTACTCCTTTGGATCCGTGTGAGAGATAATCACCACTCACCAAATCACCTAAACAACCTCAAATCAACACGCTTCAGATCTGGACAGCAAAGGATCAAGCTTGATCTATCACGAATCCGCTTCAAACGAAGAAATCTCTCTTGAAAAGATGAAGATCTTCAACTTTAGCTCTTGAATCTTCAATCTTGATCTTCGATTTGGATGGATGGAAGCACTAGATTAGAGTGGAGGAAAGAAGTGAAGAAGTGTAGAAGTCGAGCTCTCAAAATGGCAGCACTTCGTCGCTTCAAAATCCGGATCCCAAAAAGTGAGAAAGACCCTTCCTATTTATAGCAGAAATTTCCTTAAGTCGTAACTCGGCTATCTCCCTAGGTCGTTTCCGACCTAAGCCTCTCCGACCTAACAGATGCACGTGCACCCCAACTCCTACGACCTAACTCCTCTGCGCATTCAAACACCCAGCGACCTACGACCTAACGCAACGCGCGACTTAACACATGCGCTTCCACTTGTATACGACTTACGACCTAACACAGATCGCGACCTAACACTTAGACAAAACCTTGCGACCTAACAACTTAGCAACCCACACGACCAACAGATGCTACGACTTAACTCCTCAGCGACCTAACACTTGACGACCTAAATCAACACGCGACCTAACTCCCACGCGACTTACCAACCTATGCGACCTAACAACTTATGCCAACACGCGACCTAACAAAAACAGAACTCACGACCTAACTTAGGTCGCGTACGACCTAACTACCCTAACCAGCCATCCCCTACTCTGCTTAACTCTTAGGTCGCTAACAATTAGATCGTTAACTCCTATAGGTCGCGAACTATTATAGGTCGCTATCCACTAGTTTCCTTAGGTCGCTGCCGACCTAAATATACTAACTCGGCATCACTAGGGCGCTCATCCCTAGGTCGTTAACTACTGGGTTTACTTAGGTTGCTACCAACCTATCTCTTAGGTCGCTCAAAACTTGGGTCGCCTATCCCATAAGTCGTCTAGACTCTATCAGTTATCAACCCCTAGGTCGCTCAACCGACCTAAACTGCCATACGACCAACCCACTATCTTCTTAAGTCGGTCACGACCTATCACTTAGGTCGTTTACGACCTAAGACTTAGCGAAATTCTGCCTAAAATCTGAAATTACTTAAAAATGCTAAAATTCCAGATTTTGACGAACTTGTCGATCCGTAAAAATACGGGTCGTTACAGGCACCGTATG
Source organism: Allium fistulosum (assembly GCA_030737815.1). Lineage (NCBI taxonomy): Eukaryota > Viridiplantae > Streptophyta > Magnoliopsida > Asparagales > Amaryllidaceae > Allium > Allium fistulosum. The sequence goes on along the minus strand of CM060901.1, from coordinate 284,009,616 downwards.
AGGCATTGTATGGAAGACCGTGTAACTCTCCGACATGTTGGTTAGAGACAGGAGAAAAGCTGATGCTTGGGCCAGAGATGATTCGACAGACTTCGGATTGTATAGAGATCATTCGGCAACGAATGAAGGCAGCCCAAGACCGTCAGAAAAGTTATGCCGATAAGCGTCGTAAAGATTTAGAATTCGACGTAGGAGATATGGTTTTTGTGAAGATTTCTCCACTGAAGAATGTTATTCGATTCGGGAAGAAAGGGAAATTGACTCCGAGATTTGTTGGACCATTCCCGATCATCGAGCGAATTGGAAAGCTCGCCTATAGATTGGAGTTACCGGAGAAGATGTCGAGTGTGCACAATGTTTTTCATGTATCATATCTACGGAAGTATGTGCACGACTCGAATATGGTGGTTTCTGCTGATAGCTGTGAAGACTTCAAAGTTGATCCAGTCGATAGAAGACCTCGTAAGCCGCTTCGTGTTGTAGAAACCGACACGAAACAGCTTAGGAGGAAGGTAGTTAAGTTGCTCAAGATACAATGGAGTGATGATGATAACGACTATACGTGGGAGGTGGAAGAGAGGATGAAGGCAGCTCATCCTGAACTCTTCAAGGTATGGCCCTAAGGTGTCGTGTCATCTCACGATATTGTAACTTGTTCTCGTTTTAGAATTCTGCATGCTAAGCTAGAATAGAATGCATGGTTTGTTGATTTCTATGGATGGTAGGCATGCAGAATAGTATTTGATTGCTTTGCTTGTTTGGAATTTCGGGGGCGAAATTCCTAAGGGGGAGAGAATGTAACGACCCGTATTTTTACGGATCGAAAAGTTCGTTCAAATCTGGAATTTTTAGCGTTGTTTAGTCATTTCAGATTTTGGGTAGAATTTGGTTAAGTCTTAAGTCGTGACCGACTTATAGGATTGGCGACCTAAGGGGTAGGTCGGCTAGACGAGTTAGCGAGTTAACAACCCAGTTGTTACCAACTTATTAGAGTTAGCGACTTATAGAATTGACCGACCTAAGAGTTAACGACTTAGGTAGGGTAGCGACTTAAGAGATTTAGCAAGTTGACCGACTTAAGACATAGACGACTTAAGGAGTTAGGAGATAGGCAGTTTAGCGATCTAGTGCATAGTTAGGTCGGTAGACGACCTAAGGAGATAAGTCGAAGCTGGGCTAAGTTAGTAGGTCGTATGTTTGTTGAGTCGTATCCCAGCAAGTTGTTAAGTCGTGAGCGACTTAGGAGTTCGCTAAGTCGTAAGTCGTAGCCCTGGTTAAGTCGAGCACTTGTTAGGTCGCAAGGTTTTATAAGTCGTAAGTCGTATACCCTGTTAGATCGGAGACTTTGTTATGTCGCGCAGTGTTAGGTCGTAGCACGGTTAGGTCGCATAAGTGTTAAGTCGCGCTTTATTTAAGTCGTTAAGTCGAAGACTGTTATGTCGCGCGCTATGTTAAGTCAGAGACCCAGTTGAGTCGTAAGTCGTAGGACTGCTAAGCCGTTAGGTCATGGGTTGTTGAGTGTTAGGTCGTGAGCGACCTAGGAGTTGGGGCGCGCATGCATATCTGTTAAGTCGCGAGTTCTGGTAAGTCGGCGATGACTTATAGGGGCGGACGACCTAAGATTTCAGCTATAAATAGAAGGGTTTTTCTCACTTTTTAGGATCGGGATTTCGAAGCGACGAAGTGCTGCCATTTTGAGAGCTCGACTTCTACACTTCTTCACTTCTTTTCTCTACTCTAATCTAGTGATTCCATCCATCCAAGTTGAAGATCAAATTGAAGATTCAAGAGCTTGGATTGAAGATCTTCATCCTTTGAAGTGAGATTTCTTCGTTTGAAGCGGATTCGTGATAGATCAAGCTTGATCCTTCGCTATCTAGATCTGAAGTGTGTTGATTTGGGGTTGTTTAGGTGATTTGGTGAGTGGTGATTATCTCTCACACGGATCCAAAGGAGTATATCGAATTGTTGGCTCGATTTGGTGTTAAAATAGTGATTTCCATACATTTTCTTCATCCTAAGTGTAGATCCATATAAATCCATTGTTCATGATGATGTTACATCCATTTTACTACATGTTAACCTATGCAAGTTCATTCATCAAGATTATAGAGATATTGTTCATGTTTTCATGCTTATTAGACTTTCAACTCTTTAATTACGAAATTGCCATTATTGTGATAATTGTCTACTTAGATCATATTTGAATGCTTGATTGCTTGGATTAATGTTTGATTTGATAGATTGCTATGAATTAGATGATTGATGATTTGCTTTAGACCGAAGATGATTCAAAAGCTAAGGGAAAGGCTCTTGAATTGGAAAAGCTGCTTGTGGCATATGTAGCATATGGTGAAGCTCTTATGCATAGGTTTGATGATGATGATGTTAGGATAAAGCTTTGCGAGGATGTGATGAAGCGAAGTATGATATGAGATAGTCTTGGTCTAATCCAGACGGGATCATTCCAAGCATGTTGGTAACTCGGTGATATGATTCGAGTTAAGGATAATGGATGCTCGAGAGGCGCTTGAGCTAGTATGGAAATAGTCGTCGAGGAGGATGACTAGGAGGCTGAGATCTCATCGTTGTTGAAGGTTCTAGCATGCTCTAAGCAAGAGTACGTGGGGACGCCCAAAAGACTAAGTTGATGGTCGAGTACTCTGGGCAGATTCGATAATCCTAGGCACGGGTCACGATGACGTGCGGGAGTTATGTCTAGAACCGGGGTTTCCATTAGCCCTTGACGGACGGCTGAAAGAAGGTGCCGGTCATTCAATTAATGGTGATATCGAAGCAATGATAACAGTGATAGCCAGAGTCATGGATGTTTGGTTGTATCGTCATTCGGTCTCAAGAGCAGTGTTTTCGGAGTGCTTATCTGATCTTGGTTTAGGCCTTGGGGTTTTGTACTTGGAAAACATCGTCCTTGACTCGAGTGATAATTGCTTTACCTTAAATTGTATGCTCTGTTATGTTTGCTTCTACTTAGTGTGTGTCTGGGGGCTATCACTGTAGAAAGAGGTTGGAGTGGGAGGGTTGTATTCCTATTCCTTTTTCCTTTGTACTCTTTTGGTATGTTGTTAGTTAATTTACCGTTCACTAAAACTGTTGTCTGACTCAAGGCTTTATGTTTTTAACTCTTATTGCCTTGGGATGTTCGTCCATTTTGGGACGGGCAGACTAGGTAGCAAGTGACAGGTGCTGTTCTCTTTTCACGATGCTGATATCGAAGACGAGCTAGAGGGTTGCATATTATTTCTTACTATATGTACTGGATGTTCCGCTGTTTTGTATTCTCTGAGTGATATGTAGTGAGGCTTGTTGTATTGACTATTCAGATGTTTGTATTCAACTATTATGAAGTTTTATTGATGAGATTCTATTCTGTGAAGCTTCACTATATATATGTTCTATTGTATTTTGTCCATGCGCTGTGAGTAATACGATAGATTTTGTTATTTGATCTACCTTGACAATCGTCCATGGCTGCCTGGCACACTTTACAGCGCACTATCTCTAGGTTCGGTGCAGGGGTCATGGGCGGTCGTCACAAGGCTTGATTTGATTTCCTTAATCTAAGGGATTTGATTTTGAACATAACTGATTTGATTTCATGGGTTGGCCTTGAAATTGATTTGTGTGTGCCTTGGATTTGAAGTTTTGGTCATGATGATGTCTCTTTGTTCATATATATGTATACATACTTTGATGTTTTCAAATATCTTCCATATATATTTCTTATGTACATTTTGATATTACATATATATATTTATTCATTTTCTTCATATATACTTACTTACCCACTATTTTACACAACATTACTTCATATGGGCATATATGCATATATATATATACCTATATACTCATATATATATATATATATATATATATTGAAACTTCATAAGCTTGTATATATTTTTTAATTATCATATATGAATATTCATACATTTTATACACACTCTTCATATATTCTACTTATGTGCATTTTGTCCTTATATATATTTTTACATTACATATATTTCAAGTACATCACTTTCCTATGGTCATATATATATACTTATATATATTTTTATATATTATCAACAATTGAAGTTTGCAAAAAAATTTCTATATATATTTATAGGTATTTTATCCTAATTTAAATGATGGAGTTCATTATTTATTTTCTATGAGATTTATCATATCCAGAGATTTAAAATATAAATTTTTATATAGCTTCGAATCAATTTATATTTATATTCAGATATTCAGAAATTTATTTATACGACTAATCAAAATTAATATTTAAATGATAAAATCAGTTAATCACCCAATTTACCGACGTTAAAAATCCGGGTCATCACATTCCTCCCCCCTTTAGAACTTTTCGTCCTCGAAAAGGAACGACGCGAAAATTTTAATTTTAATGTTTATTATTAGTTAAATCATTCTTTATACATTTTAACTCTTTACTCTTTAATTATATAAATTTTTAAAACACTTTTAAAATTACATAATATTACCAAACTATTTATATAAAAATACTTTTTATAACTCGATATCTCAACAAGTGCATCCTTGTTCTCATAGAAATTCAGTAATACGTTAGCTAGGCGTATGACTGAAAATCTATAAGTACTTAGTAAACCCGTTTTCAACACCCAGTGAAAATACTTGGAAAAACTTTTGTGAGAATGCTCTGGAAATCATCACCCCCTCCATGGATCGCAGTTAGCATGATGATTACGTCGCCATCTCGGCGAATACCATAGAAAACTTTAGGCATCCGCACCCCTCAACTTTCGCCATGGAAACTGCACAGATCGCAGCTACACTCAGGGTTACATTGCTATCACAGCAAAAACCTGTGTAACTGTAGGCATCAGCACCCCTCAAATTACGCTACCAAATGAAACTTCACCACATAGATCGCAGACTACACAAAGTGATGTCACTGTTCCAGAGGAACTAGTGTAGACTGTTGGCACTCACTGCCACACGAATTTCGCTATGGAACTAAACCACATAGATCGCAATATACCGATGTTACGTCGCTATCCCTGCGAAATCAAACGTAGATTGTAGGAAATCACTGCCACTCGACTTACGCTATGGAACGGCGATAGATCGCAGTTACACCAGAGTTACACTGCCGTCACAGCATAACTCCAATATATCTGTAAGCATCAGCGCCCTCGACTTCCCCTACCCCAATCACAATCCATAGGAACTATAGTTTAGTCCGAACATCCTTTAGGATCAAAATTTAGAACCCCCCTTAGGGCTCAAGGCAGAACCACCCAGTGGATCTCCTACTATAAGTTTCAACTCTAAATGGGAGCGCCTTTTTCCCCATAGCATTCTCAAAACATTTTATACTATACACATATAGTATCTTTCAAATCATACCTTTTATATGTATCACATATAAACTTCAAAATCGATAATCCACAAACTGGGCTTTCCAAATTCCCAAAATTGGTTTTTCCCAAATTAAAAGCTTTTAAAACCAGTGAGGTCCAAACCCCTTTCATTTTCATTCTCATAAAATCATTCTTATATATATAAGATTATTCTTTCTACTTGAATAATTTTTTTTAGATCACTTCATACTCATATTAATTCCCCTTTATATTTCAAATATCTTCAAAGATCTTTTCTTCTGGTTATAGATTCAACAAGGGAAGTTTATAATATATAACAAATATTTATAACTTTAGTTATGCCAAATAAAATATTCAAGTTTGATTTCCTTTACAAAGTTATTTGCCACATTCTTACTCTTTATAAAGTAAGTTTCCAGTTATAGTGCTATCCCACTTCCATTTTTAATCGTCATATATTTCTCATAATATACTCTTCCATTTCAAAATCGCTTCAGTTCCCCATTGGATAATACTTCACTTAATTTCAATTCGTATTTTAATCTATGATTTAAATATAAACAATTTCCACTCCGACCAGTTTGAATTTTAGAAGATAGCTTGAATAGTTTAAAATAGCCAAGTAGTTGTAAAATAGTTGAGAAATAGTTAAATAGTAAGTATAAGATCGTTTGGGTATTAAAAAGAAGGGTTTGTATAGTAAGTAGCTTGGAAAATCAAAATAGTTTGAATATTTAAGAAAATAGATTTTAGACAGTTTATATATTAAAATAGTTTGTTTGAAAATAGTTTCAGAGTCAAACTGGTTCAATTTTCCAAATCTCCAATTCAATCAATTTTCAATTTCCACTTTCATTTTAATTGATTCACTTCCAACTCAATTCGAATTAACTCCAATCCCCATTCTAATTCAAATCAATTCCCAATTTAAATTTAAACTTATTCACCTTTGATTCCAATTCCAATTCAATGCAGTTCAATTTCAAATTTGAATTAATTCCAATTCCATTCTCAAATGTTAAACCATCTCGATTTATATAAATTCGAGTTCAATTTTCAAAATGTTGATTTAATCACTTAAACCAAATTAACCCTTCCTAATTAATTTAATAGCCCAAGTCTTTAATGGTTCAATTCTGAGTCCAAATTCGAAAATTCATTTTAAATTACCTTTACTTAACTTATTTTCAAGGTTCGAGTAGGAGTCCAAATCTTTTTAAACAAATAAATTTTAGGGATCCAATTTATTTCTCAATTTTTAACTTCAAGCTTTTAAAACCCAATTCTTAAACAATTTCAGTTGTCAAGTTCATTTTTAACCTTTAATCTTAAATTCAAAGTGATTCCATTCCCATAAATTCAATTTTTTAATTTCAAAAATCAAAATTACTTAAATAGTTTCAAAATAAAGTTTTAATTCCATTTAATTTCAGCAATGGATATATATTATTTCAATCCACTTAATAATCCAATTTACAGTTTCATATATTATTAATAACAACAGGATGATAGCAGAATATGCCAAAGTAAATAAACATCCACATTATCTACAGCACCAATCAATAGCATCCAACACACACCTCCAAAATTTGAAACCCTCTTTGAGACCATACATAACTCCCTTTTCAATTTAACCCATTTAGCCTCCCTAAGTTAAAGCTCAATTTCATCTTGAAATTTTCCAATTTTAGATTATAGGTCCAAACTTATTTAACTTTCCCTAAGTTAAATTTTAAATCCATTCAATCTGTTTAAGCCCACTCAATTTAAATTTTCCATTTCAAAATTAAATTTTCTTATCACTATCCCTTCCCACTTATAAATTCAAAAACTTATTTCTCTTAGGGTTATACTCTCATTCTCAAGGGAAAATTCAGAATTTAACACTTAATATTTATTTCAAATCAACTTTGATATTATGTATATCCACATATATACATATTTATTTCATTTGCATACCCAGCCACACCTTCAATTTTAAACAATTCTTGGTTTCTAATTCAAAACAATTTCCTTTGAAATTTTCAAAACAACTCTTGTTTTTAAACAATGTTTCCGTATTCAAAAATATCCTAAATAATATTATTTATTATATCTTTTGACACTTTGAAACAATTCCAAATTTTCAAGACTTAGATTTTAAAATTTAATATTTAAATCTATTTCAATTTCATAAGTCCCACTTATAAATTCGGCTTATAACATTTCATTCTGTTTTATTATTGTTTATTTTAAAAATAAACATCCCTTTTGTGATGCCCCACCTCTATGCTCACAATAACAAAGGTTATTATAAGGAATAACGTCTGCTATTGCGAAGAATAAGGCTTGTTAGAAGCGACCATCTGTAAGTTATGCCTTAGACGAGTATTGATTACATCGATAGGAGTTGTATAAATTACTCCCAAGGATATATATTCAATCCAAATCTAAAACGAAACTACAGTGGTTTAAGAAAAATTCAGAACAACTCATAATAACAACAACACTGATAGTATAATCACATCAGAACATAAATATCAGATATAGTGGAAGACAAGTTTGGATACATGCTACAACAATCGATAGTTCACATGAACCAAATGTACATATACATATACATCAACATACTTAAGACGAGAATCAATACACCAAAAGTACTCCTCGAAGTCTAGACAAAAGATGATGTGAGATCCCAAAAGTTGAAGCTGCAACTGAATCAGAGATAGCGACTATCCTGAAATAACTCGGTCTGACCCGAGTATTATTTAAAAGAAAATAATAAACGGATCAGTCTAATTTACCCTTAGAAGTGAATGCATCATAAACAACTTTAAAGCAAAATAATAGTAATCTCGAATGAGACTTTTCAACATAAGAAATCTACATAGCTTAAATGAAGAAATCACATCAAACTCCATAAAAATCAATTTTCAAATTCACAATTGAATTCAAAACAGCAATTCACAAAATCTAGAAATCAAAAATAGATAACTAGAAAAATCAGCATAAAAGTGGATCGATCCCATCATATGGCGAGTCTAAGCTACGCCGCACGTGCATCAACATATGGCCGAAGCCTACCAATTACTGTCATCATAATTTTTGCGCCAAACAAATGACCCGAAGGTCCAACATATGACCCGAAGGTCTAGTATTGGTATTTGACCCGAAGGTCCATCATATGACCCGAAGGTCCAGCATAGTGGCTCGAAAGCCCAACAAAATCAACAAAATCATCAAACAGCAAATATTTCAATTAACGAGTCCGGAATTAACCGAAATAGTAAAAGTGTGGTTCCATACTCTACACTTTTGCTAAATCGTTTAAATCTCTTCATCGTTTCCTTGAAAGTGCAAATTTGTGTATTTTGTAAATATAACATTTTACGTTCTCAAACGGACAAGTCCGAAATTAAGCGAATCAGTAAAAGTAAGGGTTCATAGTCCTCAATTTTGCCGAAGCGTTTAATCGCTTTCTCATTCTTTTGAAAGCGCAAACTGTAAAATTTTTGGAAACAAATTTATTTTAAAACACGTGATTAAAACAGCAACAACTGTAGCAATTTCGACGAGGAAATTGCGCTTCACAAAACACCGTAAAAACGGATATCAAATCAGCGTTGTGGGATAACCGCTTAAAAATTCACTTTAAAATTGACGGTTACTGAAGTCAAAACGACAGTAGATTTATTCGTCAAAATATCATCAAAACAACATACTCCAAAAATATAATACCGACGTAAAAATTCCGTTATAAAAATGACGGCAACCAATTTTTTCATTAAAACAAACACCGGTTCACGTGAATCAATTGAACTCGCGTGTATAAAAGGAGAGTGGAAATTGTTGATAAATGGCATTAACACATTCAAAAATATATTGAACACCCGTGTATATTGAACACATTTAATACCACAATGCACGTGTAAGGGTGAAAAATGAACTGGCCTCACCATACTTTTCCCATGCAAAAATTACTACATGCAAATAGACCTGGGCATAAAACATAAGTGTTGCACATGAGATATTTTTCATGTAAGGGTACGCATCAATGCTTTGAAACAGAAACGTGTACATACACGTTTAACTGCAGTGTCTTTTGAAGTATTGACCAGACATGCACCAAGGACCGCACATATGTATTGAAATTCTAGCAACAAATTCATACTTTTTAAATCACCTAATGCATACATACTCCTCTGTGACAAATAACAGAGGGAAGAGACTTAACACTACACAGCTATGGTTAGTGCAATTTTTATGAAACAATATAAACTATATTTTAATGCTTGTATGATGTCTCTGCAGGCTTTTCACGCAGGCTAATGAACCCTGAACCATTTTTCATGCTGAACCAAAAAAGGCTAGAGTAAAGGCAATATAATATAGGATGACCACTAACTCAATGATTCAATAAAAAAACAATTTATACATGTGAAGTCTTTGATTCAGGTAAACAAACCTAAGCTAATATGATGCGCATGCTACTGCAGAGGGGGACAAAGCTCAATATTTCACCTAAGCATGTAAATACAATTTGCAGAGATCACATGTGTAAAGCCACACCAATGTAGAGCCACCACATAGGGAGGGAAACAAGAAGATAACACGTATATACATAAATGAAGACATATATATATATATATATCTGCGAACACTCTTATCGAAATCAAAATAGAAATTTGCAGTGCAAAACACAGTTCGCAGTGTTGGAAAAATCACAACAAAACAGAGTTCCAAATTAATGAAACCCGTGCTTTCTCAACAAGGTCGGAGAGTTTCTAATTATAATTTAGAAGTGTGAGAATAAACTCACCTTTCCTTGCTTCGAATTCAGTTAGAACCGGAGATGGAAGCAAGCAAAAATTTGTGGAATGTAGCCATTAAGGTCTTCTCAGAGCTCTGTGCTCGAACGAAAATGCAGAGAAATATTATTCTCTTTCCTTCAAATGGCATAAGTCAATAAAATGGATGATGGCCATCTTTCAGGTACACTTAGCATTTAATGCACGAGTATACTTTTTTGAAATGTTGTACACTGCAATATTTGGCTAGTGACAGTCAGAAAGATGATGATATCTAAAATATAATACCTGATGATACACACTTGCTTTCACACTATGATTTGCTTCTGTGAACATGCTTTTTGCATTACCACTTGCATTCTAAAGTGTGGTCATCTGTTGCATAATTCACCTTATATGAAAATCTTTATCTAGTGTGAATAATGTATTAAATAAATGACAGTCTGCACAGGGTATTTGATACGTGAGGCGTGTGTTACATGAAAGTGGGTTACCTGTGTGTTACGTTTATGAGTATTACTCATACTATACAGGTCACTTTGCAACCCGACCGTAACTCAAAAATCACGTTCGTTACAGATTTTTAAGATATTTATTACGATGGTAATAAATTCACGGTCGTTACAGACTCCCCTCCTTATAAAAATTGCATCCCCGTAATTTTCATACTAGAAGCAGTCAATAACACGACGATTTATCAAATCAAAGATTAAAAAGAAAAGATAGATACAAATGCTCACCTCCACCCGAAGAGTAGAGAAAACCGGGATAAGAACGCTCGATGAATTCTCTGGTTTCCCAAGTGCAATCTTTGGGGTTTGCGGACCATTGAATTTTCACAAGCGGAACTTCTTTGTTCCAAAGGTGTTTAACCTCCGAAGCTAGCACACGAATAGGATTTTGCACCATAGACAAGTCGGGTAAGATCTCAAGAGCTTGCAACATATGAGGATCAATAATAGAATCCAAATCTCAAAGGCATCGACGAAGCTGGGATACATGAAATACGTCATGAATTTCTGAAAACTGAACAGGTAGCGATACACGATAAGCAACATGGCCAATCCGTTCCGTAATAGGAAACGGTCCAACATATCGAGGAGCCAATTTCCCGGAGCGACTAAAACGCACCACACCCTTCATCGAAGAAACACGAATGAATACGAGATCGCCAACAGAAAATTCCAAAGGCTTCCTACGATGATCGGCATAAGATTTCTGCCTATTCTGAGCCTCCTTCATTCTTTGTCTAATAATATCAATCCTCTCCGAAGAATCACGAATATAATCGGGGCCGAGAACTAACTTTTCCCCCGATTCCAACCAACAAGATGGTGATCGACACGGCCTTCCGTAAAGAGCTTCGAAAGGAACCATACCGATACTGGATTGAAAACTGTTGTTATAAGAGAATTCCACAAGAGATAAGTGGTCTTCCCAACTACCACCAAAATCAAGAACGCAAGCTTGAAGAAGATCCTCTAAAACCTGATTCACCCTTTCAGTCTGACCGTCAGACTGTGGATGATAAGTTGTACTGAGATTGAGCTTAGTGCCCAAAGCTTTCTGAAGGCTCTGCCAGAAACCACTAGTAAAAAGCGGATCTCTGTCACTATCAATAGAACTAGGCACGCCATGAAGTCGAACGACTTCCTTAATAAATAGCTTAGCCAACAGAGGAGCATCCGATTGGACTTGATAGGAATAAAATGGGCTGATTTAGTTAATCTGTCAACAATCACCTAAATACTAGTATGGCCCGACCTCGAACGAGGTAGACCATCAATGAAGTCCATGGAAATCTGATCCCATTTCCATAATGGAATCTCAAGAGGCTGCAAAAGACCATTGGGACGCTGGTGTTCTGCTTTAATAAGTTGACAAGTCATACAACGACTTACATAACTTGCAATATCATGCTTCATACCCTCCCAATATTATAAGCGTTTCATATCAGCATACATCTTACTACTACCCGGATGGGTAGTATACTTAGAACGATGACAGACCTCAAGAATGTCATTTCTAAGATTAGAAATATCAGGCACGATCAAACTACCCTTCTTCCGAATACAACCATGAATATCAATATCAAAATCCTTCAGATCATCACTTCGGGATTCCGATTTACAACTCTGGATAAGATAAGCAATATGTGGATCTTGTTTCTGGGCATCGGCAACACGATCCAACAAACTAGGACGAGCTTCCATGCTAAATAAAAGCACGGGAGAATCAGAAACTGAAGGATAGTCTCTAATATCACAAAGAGATAAAGCTTCCAAAATATTCCACTCTGCTAGCATCATGGAAACAACAACCTGCTGCTTGCGACTAAGCGCATCAGCAACTCTATTACCCTTACCAGGGGTATACTGAATATCGAAATCATATGAAGCAAGAAATTCGAGCCAACACTGTTGCCTCATATTAAGCTCTTTTTGAGTAAATAAATACTTCAGAGATTTGTGATCGGTGAATAGAATAAAATGCTCGCCCAATAAATAATGTCGCCAAATCTTTAGAGCAAAGACAATGGAGGCTAACTCCAAATCATGGGTAGCATAACGAATCTCGTTAGGCTTTATTTGTCTAGAAGCATAGGCAACTACTCTATCTTTTTGCATGAGAACTGCACCGAGTCCATAGCTACTGGCATCGGTATAAACAACAAGATCATGATTCCCTTCGGGAACCACTAAGATAGGAGCATGAGTAAGGAGATCCTTTAACTTCAAGAAAGAAGTCTCACACTTATCCGACCAAATAAAAGGAACAGCTTTTCTCGTGAGAGTGGTAAGCGGTAAAGCAATACGAGAAAAGTCCTTAATGAACCGGCGATAATAACTCGCCAATCCAAGGAAACTACGGATCTCATTAACGGTTTCGGGCCTCCTCCAATTCTGAATAGATTCGATCTTGGAAGGATCGACAGAGATACCATCGGCAGAAACAATGTGACCGAGAAATTTCACCTTATTCTCCCAGAAGTGACACTTGGAGAATTTGGCATAAAGCTGCTGCTGACAAAGAGTGCTCAAAACAATCTCCAAATGCTGAATATGATCGGCCTCAGATTTGGAATAAATAAGAATATCATCAATGAAAACCAAGACGAACTTATCGAGATATTCCCGGAATATCCGATTCATAAGATCGACAAAATACGCTGGAGCATTCGTCAAACCGAACAGCATAACAAGCCATTCGTAAGAACCATAATGAGTACGGAAGGCGGTAAGAGGAATGCTATCTACCGCAACTCGTAACTGATGAAAACCGGTAGCAAGATCAAGTTGGGAGAAGATCTTGGCGCCACTTAACTGATCGAACATGTCATCGATCCTAGGTAATGGATACCTATTTTTGATAGTGAGCTCATTAAGCTTGCGATAATCAGTGCAAAGCCTAAATGTACCATCTGGCTTCTTAACGAAGACAAAGGCGGCGCCCCAAGGAGAAGAGCTAGAACGAATAAAATGCTTGGCTTCCAACTCAGATAATTGTTGCTTGAGTTCCTCATTTTCCTTGGCAGACATCCTCATGGGAGGACGACTGACAGGATGTGCACCAGAGATAAGATCAATACGGAACTCAATTGCCCTCTTTGGCGGCAAACAAGAAACAGGCTCGAAAACATCAAAAAAATCACAAACAACTTGAATATTAGCAATGGCATCCTCCGACTCGAGGGAAGAAATAAGAGCATTCGAAGTATGATCCATGCTTCGAAATATAATAGATAACTGCTCGCTAGCATCGGGATGCTTGAGATATAAAGTTCTTTCGGGACATAGGATTTGAACTTTCTAACGGACGAGCCAATCCATACCCAATATCATATCAAAACCAAGATGATCCATAACATGCAGATTCGCATGAAAAGAAAAACCACAAAGAATAATCTCAACATCAACACACAACAAACCAAGAGTAGCGGATCCACCAATATGATTTACGATCCTCAAAGGGTCGCAAAGAGTAATAACATCCAAATGAATAATATCAACAAGCTCCTTCGACACGAATGAATGTGATGCACCCGTATCGAAAAGAACTCTAATAGAACGGCCATGAAATAAAATAAAACCTTCCAAAATAGAAGGAGTAATACCTTTGGGATGAGAAGAATCACCAGAAGCTTTAGCAACATTAAGCTTCCCAGATTTGAAACCCTTAGGAGCGATAGGACAATCAGAAACCCAATGACCCTCTTTCTTGCAATAACGACAAATGCGAGGCTTAGGACAGCCACGAAGAAGATGATCCAAAGAACCACAATTATAGCACACCCTCTGAACAGAAGGTGCACTACTAGGCTGAGAACTAGAGGTAGCTTGCTTCTTCTTCTTCTGATTACAAGAATTAGGCTTATGAAATTGAAACCTCTTCTTGTTGGGGTTCTTAGAAACCTCAACATCATCACCACTATCACGTTCCTTTTCAACGACTTCAAGACAAAAAGGCGAATCAACAAGCTCCTCAAAAGAGAGCTTAAGCTGAAGCAAAAGAACCTTCTTCAAATACTTCTTCAAACCATCAACAAAACGAAGATTCTTCTTACATGGAGTATTAATGAACTCAACTCCGTATTTGGATAAGGCCTCGAAAGATGCAACATAATCAGAAACAGAGGACTTTCCTTGCTTCAACTCAAGGAAACTACGAGCAAGATTAGCCTTTTCCGATTCAGGAACGGACTTAAGTTCGAATCGTTCCTTAAACTGAATCCAAGAGAGAGAGGACTCATCAACTTCCGAAATAAAGAGCTCATACCAATCAAGCGCACGCTCTTGCAACATGGTAGATGCCACAAGAACGCGATGATGATCCGAAAGATCCATCCGAGAAAATATGCGCTCACAAGTGCGCAACCAAGTCTGAACCTCCATAACACTTTCCGATCCCTTGAAAGGCTGACCTCCAAGGTGGGAATAGTCACTACACATGCGGGCGAAGGCAGACTTGTGATTAGGAGCCGCGGGAGTAGCAACAGAAGGCTGAGTACCCCGAAATAGCTCCATAAACTGATCAGCTGACATATAGACTCCGTCTGGATGAGAACCACTAGACGGACCTACAGCAGAATGCTTCCCTCTACCTCTTCCAGCCATAGGCTGAGAGACAAGAGAAGGAAGGATTAGTTAAATAACACACAATTGATAAGAAATTTAATAAATGGAATACTACGGAATATAAAATTTATTCCTAGACATACTCCACATGTTAAAGTGGAAGGAATAGATTAGAAAGACACGAATAAAACCCCCGAATAGTTGTAACACTTGTTCCATTCTGTTTCTGTTCTGTGTATATTATAATTTGTTCTGAATTTCAGCTCCGATACCAAGCTGTGACGCCCCACCTCTATGCTCACAATAACAAAGGTTATTATAAGGAATAACGTCTGCTATTGCGAAGAATAAGGCTTGTTAGAAGCGACCATCTGTAAGTTATGCCTTAGACGAGTATTGATACCATCGATAGGAGTTGTATAAATTACTCCCAAGGATATATATTCAATCCAAATTTAAACGAAACTACAGTGGTTTAAGAAAAATTCAGAACAACTCATAATAACAACAACACTGATAGTATAATCACATCAGACCAGAAATATCAGATATAGCGGAAGACAAGTTTGGATACATGCTACAACAATCGATAGTTCACATGAACCAAATGTACATATACATATACATCAACATACATAAGACGAGAATCAATACACCAAAAGTACTCCTCGAAGTCTAGACAAAAGATGATGTGAGATCCCAAAAGCTGAAGCTGCAACTGAATCAGAGATAGCGACTATCCTGAAATAACTCGGTCTGACCCGAGTATTATTTAAAAGAAAATAATAAACGGATCAGTCTAATTTACCCTTAGAAGTGAATGCATCATAAACAACTTTAAAGCAAAATAATAGTAATCTCGAATGAGACTTTTCAACATAAGAAATCTACATAGCTTAAATGAAGAAATCACATCAAACTCCATAAAAATCAATTTTCAAATTCACAATTGAATTCAAAACAGCAATTCACAAAATCTAGAAATCAAAAATAGATAACTAGAAAAATCAGCATAAAAGTGGATCGATCCCATCATATGGCGAGTCTAAGCTACGCCGCACGTGCATCAACATATGGCCGAAGCCTACCAAGTACTGTCATCATAATTTTTTCACCCAACAAATGACCCGAAGGTCCAACATATGACCCGAAGGTCTAGTACTGGCATTTGACCCGAAGGTCCATCAACTGACCCGAAGGTCTAGCATAGTGGCTCGAAAGCCCAACAAAATCATCAAAATCATCAAACAACAAATATTTCAATTAACGAGTCCGGAATTAACCGAAATAGTAAAAGTGTGGTTCCATACTCTGCACTTTTGCTAAATTGTTTAAATCTCTTCATCGTTTCCTTGAAAGTGCAAATTTGTGTATTTTGTAAATATAACATTTTACGTTCTCAAACGGACAAGTCCGGAATTAAGCGCATCAGTAAAAGTAAGGGTTCATAGTCCTCAATTTTGCCGAAGCGTTTAAATCGCTTCCTCATTCTTTTGAAAGCGCAAACTGTAAAATTTTTGGAAACAATTTTATTTTAAAACAATTTTTAAAACACGTGATTAAAACAGCAACAACTGTAGCAATTTCGACGAGGAAATTGCGCTTCACAAAACACCGTAAAAACGGATATCAAATCAGCGTTGCGGGATAACCGCTTAAAAATTCACTTTAAAATTGACCTTTACTGAAGTCAAAACGACAGTAGATTTATTCGTCAAAATATCATCAAAACAACATGCTCCAAAAATATAATACCGGCGTAAAAATTCCGTTATAAAAATGATGGCAACCAATTTTTTCATTAAAACAAACACTAGTTCACGTGAATCAATTGAACTCACGTGTATAAAAGGAGAGTGGAAATTGTTGATAAATGGCATTAACACATTCAAAAATATATTGAACACACGTGTATATTGAACACATTTAATACCACAATGCATGTGTAAGGGTGAAAAATGAACTGGCCTCACCATACTTTTCCCATGCAAAAATTACTACATGCAAATAGACCTGGGCATAAAACATAAGTGTTGTGCATGAGATATTTTTCATGTAAGGGTACACATCAATGCTTTGAAACAGAAACGTGTACATACACGTTTAACTGCAGTGTCTCGTGAAGTATTGATCAGACATGCACCAAGGACCGCACATATGTATTGAAATTCTAGCAACAAATTCATACTTTTTAAATCACCTAATGCATACATACTCCTCTGTGACAAATAACAGAGGGAAGAGACTTAACACTACACATCTATGGTTAGTGCAATTTTTATGAAACAATATAAACTATATTTTAATGCTTGTATGATGTCTCTACAGGCTTTTCACGCAGGCTAATGAACCCTGAACCATTTTTCATGCTGAACCAACAAAGGCTAGAGTAAAGGCAATATAGGATGACCACTAACTCAATGATTCAATAAAAAAACAATTTATACATGTGAAGTCACTGATTCAGGTAAACAAACCTAAGCTAATATGATGCGCATGCTACTGCAGAGGGGACAGAGCTCAATATTTCACCTAAGCATGTAAATACAATTTGCAGAGATCACACGTGTAAAGCCACACCAAAGTAGAGCCACCACATAGGGAGGGAAACAATAAGATAACGCATATATACATAAATGAAGACATATATATATATATATATATATATATATATATATATATATATATATCTGCGAACACTCTTATCGAAATCAAAATAGAAATTTGCAGTGGAAAACACAGTTCGCAGTGTTGGAAAAATCACAACAAAACAGAGTTCCAAATCAATGAAACCCGTGTTTTCTCAACAAGGTTAGAGAGTTTCTAATTATAATTTAGAAGTGTGAGAATAAACTCACCTTTCCTTGCTTCGAATTCAGTTAGAACCGGAGATGGAAGCAAGCAAAAATTTGTGGAATGTAGCCATTAAGGTCTTCTCAAAGCTCTGTGCTTGAACGAAAATGCAGAGAAATATTATTCTCTTTCCTTCAAATGGCATAAGTCAATAAAATGGATGATGGCCTTCTTTCAGGTACACTTAGCATTTAATGCACGAGTATACTTTTTTGAAATGTTGTACACTGCAATATTTGGCTAGTGACAGTCAGAAAGATGATGATATCTAAAATATAATACCTGATGATACACACTTGCTTTCACACTATGATTTTCTTTTGTGAACATGCTTTTTGCATTACCACTTGCATTCTAAAGTGTGGTCATCTGTTGCATAATTCACCTTATATGCAAATCTTTATCTAGTGTGAATAGTGTATTAAATAAATGACAGTCTGCACAGGGTATTTGATACGTGAGGCGTGTGTTACATGAAACTGGGTTACCTGTGTGTTACGTGTATGAGTATTACTCATACTATACAGGTCACTTTGCAAACCCGACCGTAACTCAAAAATCACGTTCGTTACCGATTTTTAAGATATTTATTACGATGGTAATAAATTCATGGTCGTTACACCTTTATTAAGACCCGACAACCAATTTATGATTATTATCATATCTAGAAATCAAACACTCTTTATATTCCATCACAATATAATCGAGGTAAATTCATTTCATTTCAATACCCTTTTGAAACTACTTCTATAAATTTTCAGAATTTTAAATTCAGGTTTGACTTCATTTCTAGTTTAACTTAACTTACTTGTGTAATTCATTCTTATCAAATTTATATTTGGTTATATTCACATTACCTTTAAATTTTATAACCTCATTTAATTTCAATAACAACAACCAATCAACTTAATATACTATAATAACTTATAAAAAATATTTCTTTATATATCAAAATTATTTAAAAATCAATTTTTTAAATCATTATATAAGAAAATAACAAGTACGCCCTCATATAATACTCTCAGCTCATTCTAGGGTACTACTGACCCTACCTCTAATGAGTAATCCCCACCAGAGCCAAGGTTCTCGCTTAACCTTCCTGCTCCGATACCAAGTGTAACGGCCTGGAGATTTTCGACCCTAAAAATCGACACTAATACGTTCACTGTATAGAGTGCCGAACAATCGTGTGCCGGAAATCCCAGACTGTTAGGGTTAAGAAGAAAAAGAGGTAGAATAAGAAACAGAAAACAACAGCACAGAATCTCACAATCGCAGCGGATCAAAATATAATATGAAATAACAACATTTTATACAAAGAAAAGCTGTAACTATCAATATACATACAAGATATCGAGTACAACAAATCTGGACAGTTATAATAACTTGTCCCTGAATACTGTATATACAGCATACTACACAGCGGAATATAATCAATACGTCTCTGCCATCCAGCTCGTCTCCTGAGCTCCAGAACGTCCTAACCTGAAAATATGTAATACTCGGTCTGACCCGAGCATTACCATAAAGTAACACCCGAGTCAGGCTGGAAACCAGCGTGAGTAAACTCATTTGATATGAAATGCTTAAGTTACAAAACTTCTTTGAAATCAAGGTAACTCGTATGTCCTGACGAGTTTTTATCAGATTAAAACCAACGCTTTTACATAAATTCATTTATATCACTGTGAGGACTAAGTACAGTTACTTATTTCAAATAGTTGGTGTTATCCCGCCTTTTGGCAAGGCCGTGACACCAAGGACTTGACTAGATACCGGTGACAGGTCGTCTCAGAAGTCGGTTACACGTAAGGATCGCTACGGATATCGATGAATTTTGTCCGAGTCCGGATCGGGCTGCAATTGATAAGACATGTCAAGCAAGGCCAGAGGAAACGACGTTCCAATTTTCGAGTCAATCCGAGTTCGTATGCTCAAGATATCACCAATGGAAAATGGAGGAGACAGCCTTGTATTCGAATCCATAAAAGACCCTATGTTCGAATCAATGAGGTAGGAATGCTATTCGAATCCATTAAGGTCGACTCGATCATCTTCGTATCCATCAAGTTTTACATGCTTCGTATCCATCGTGGAAGCCTTCCTTCGAATCCATCCCTTTTTGCCTGGCTTCGAATCCATTTAGCACTCCTTAGTTCGAATCCATCCAAACAGGCCACACTAGAATCCAACAGTTCGAACCCGGTAGGCATTCCTCTACTTCGAATCCATATAGTAGATGCGCTTCGACTCCATCCCATAAGCTACTTCGAGTCCACCCTGTTAAGGTAACTTCGAATCAATTAAACCAAGGTAAGCCTTGATCGATTCGAACGAGTATGTTTACGAGCCCACTACCTCGAATCCACTAGGCCACGGCAGCTAGAAACGTGGAGTCGACCCAGTCAATCCGGAGTGGAAACCGGATCGATATGAAGCATACGCACCACGTCACCATCTTCGCGTGCAGGAGGATCGATTCGAACGAATCGATTCGAGCATATCGATTCGAACGACTCCAGAATTCGAAAAACACCAACTTGAATCGATCATTACTCGAGTTTTACAAGTCCAAATGCCATGAAATTTTCACAGAAGCTTAAGCACATGATGAAGAATGTTCACACCAAATTTCAGCTCGATTGGATGATTTCTTGATCGATTCGAACCAAGGGTCGAATCGATCCCAAAGTGGGCCCGGATCTCCAGATTTCGACCATGTGGGCCCCCTGACGTACCAGAACTGGTCTCCCCTCATTTTAGGCGAAATATCAGCCTCCTACACCTATAAATAGGGCCCCTGGTCATTCAGAAGAGGGGTCGAAGAATTCTAAGTACTAAAGAGCACCCAGATTCTGCCAAATCTACTCCAGAACACCGCCGCTGCTTTAGACTGACACTTAGCATTTGAATTCAGTTGTATTACATTATTAACTACTGTAATCTTCAAGTAATCGAGCAATAAAATCATCAAACTTCATAGTGGACGTAGGCAAAACGCCGAACCACTCTAAATCGCTTGTCTTTGCAATTTACTTTCTGTTATTTGAAGTTTTTGTTAGATAATCCACAGTTTTAAATTTCATTCTTCACTTTTATCTCTTCAAAAACTTCCGAAGAGTGTTGTGCCCATTTTTGGTACAAACACTTTGGTGCTTTCACTGAGAAAAAAACCAGCTTTTTTCTCCTGCTCCTTGGATCTACCATCGATACCGGATTGCACAAATCCAAGAGGAAGATCCAGATCTTCGATTCACAGTCCTTCCATTCTACTCAGATTTGCATAAAATCTAGGAAAAGGATTCATCATTCAAAATGGTTAGCACGAGAACCACTTCTACAACTGCTGGACAAGAAGGTAGGGATGGACAGAATCCTGCTCAACAACAGCCATCCAACCAAGACAACACTGCCCACTCAGATCCGTCTGGGGCAGTCACTAGACAAGAATTTCAGGTGTTACTTCAAGAGTTGACTCAGAGTCGGCAACAGTTAGCCGAACAGTTGCGAGCCAATATTGAATTGACAAATCAACTGAACCGCCAGGGCCGTAGGAGGTCCAGAAGGGATGATGTTTCCCGCTCATCCACTGAAAGTTCTGCCTCATCTGACTATCATCATAGATCTACCCGTCCCCGATTAGACGGAGATCATGCTCAGACTGCTGGATATCAGCCCGCCCTGACTGTCGGGCAATTGAGGGTAGGACCATCAACCAGCTTCCAGGCTGGGCCATCAGCACGAGGTGGCCGCACTCCACAATATACTACGGACAATCATGTCACAGCTGCCACAGTAGAAACAAGGGTTGATACCCGACATCTTCCAGATTCGAGTAATCAACAGCAAGGACGTACTTCTGAACCATACGTCCCGGAAGACGCTGAGCCAAGGAGGCGAAACTTGGACCGTCGACAGCGCCCGGTCCAAACTCGCACTGTGGAACCCGACCACACCTTAGCTCAGCATGCTCAAAATGTAGCAATGCCAGACATCTCGACTATGATACGTCAGATGATCCGTGAAAGCCAAGGTCTTACCAATGACGATTGGGGGATTTCTCGAAGCCATACTCCTTTCACAGACGAGATACTATACGCTGAACCTCCTCGGTGATTCAGAATGCCAACTCTCCCTATGTACGAAGGAAGTTCTGATCCCAATCAGCACATACTGAAATACGAATGGTCAATGAGCGCCGCAAGGGCCGACGATGTAGTAAAATGCCGGAGCTTCCCCATTTCACTAGGAGGAATTGCAACAATGTGGTTTACAAGACTACCTCCAAGATCTATCTCGTCATTTGACCAATTGGCTAAGAAATTTGTTGAACAATTCCGTATGCATGTTTCTAGACCCAAAGATGTTAACACCCTGTCCAATGTTACCCAGGCTCGTGGGGAAACATTAAGGCGTTACTTGGAGAGATTCCATGCGGCATGTGTGGAAATTAGTAATCCCAACGACAACTCAATTTTAATGGCATTGACAAAGGGAATTGATCCCGATTCTGAATTTGGAAACTGGTTAGCCGGAAAACCACCCGCATCGTTGGACCGTTTCTACTCCAAAGCCGCTCAATTCTTACGGCAAGAGGACGCGAAACAGTCTAGGAAGCAGGA
Organism: Allium fistulosum; assembly: GCA_030737815.1. Lineage (NCBI taxonomy): Eukaryota > Viridiplantae > Streptophyta > Magnoliopsida > Asparagales > Amaryllidaceae > Allium > Allium fistulosum. The sequence continues at coordinate 283,986,913 of CM060901.1, read as the reverse complement.
CGATGCGAAACCCGGAAGTGAGGGAATACAAAGCAATGTAGCAGTTAAACAGTCCGGTGACAATTCCGGAAAAGTCCAGTTAAACATACAGAACAAACAAACTCAGCCAAGAGGTGGCAATGGTCAAAATAAGAAGAGAGATCCGAATCCAGGCCCACGGCGTAGGGCTCCGATGTTCGAAAGTTATACACCATTAAACACTTCGCTGGAAAATGTGTACCTGCAAACTTGCAACACAGAACAGTATAAGAAACCCGCTCCGAAGCGGTCATCAGAAAGGCAGATTCAGACAGGAAAGTTTTGTAGGTTTCATGAGAGTTATGGCCACAATACTAATGACTGTCGCCATTTGCAAGATCTCATAGAAAAGTTGATCAGGGAGAGGAAGTTAGATCAATTCGTGCGGGCGCCGCAGTCTGGTGGTGCGGGCCCATCGAATCCAAACCGTGCGCAAGACCAAGAAAGACAAGAGGAACCCGCTCGTACAGGCGGGAGGCTAGTTATCAATACCATAAGTGGTGGTCCTCATCCAACGGACAGGAGCTGGAGGGAAATGGAGTCGTATGCTAGCTCTATCAGGCATGCGAGCTTCGAATGCTGCAGTAATTGTGAGGATGGAACCCCGGCTAAGCAACAAAAAACGATGTCTGACGATATCATATTCAGAAGCAGGGATGCTGACAAAATCGAAGCTCCAACAATTGACCCACTGGTCATATCTGCCCAGGTTGGTCCTGCTTGGATGAAGAGGATCCTGGTTGACAGTGGGAGTTCTGTAAACATTCTATTCAAGCGAGCTTACGATTTGATGAAGATGGAAGCCAAAGACTTGAAACCTTGCCAATCCCGAGTTCATGGCTTCAATGGGAGTGCAACGATACCTACTGGAATAGTGGAACTACCAGTGGAACTGGGGATAGGAGAGCGCAGGAGAGTCCGACTGCTGCAATTCGTCGTTCTTGACATCGCTTCACCGTACAACGCATTCCTGGGACGACCAACCCTTGCTGAATTTAGGGCAGCCATTGCCCCGTGGTGTTTGAATTTAAAATTCCCGACTGACCATGGTATAGGAATCGTTCAAGGAGATCAGGCAGCAGGAAGAGCCTGTTATGTTGCTGAGTTGCGTGAAGCACAGAAGAAGGAGAAAGGAAAGGGCGTAGAGGAATCTCTCTGCGTCCGTTTTACTGATAATTGACAACCAACGCCTGGGCCCCAGCCCGGGCACCACTACCAATTCCTTAGAGATCTTGACCCTAGAGATAGCGAAGATAAAGATGAAGTAGAAGAGAATCAAGCGTCTCCAGCCGAACTGACTGTGGACGTCCCGGTCAGTAAGGATGACGACTCGAAAGTACTGAAAGTTGGATCTCAACTGGGAAAACAGATACAACAGGAATTGGTTGAATTTCTTCAAGCGAATCTTGATGTCTTTGCCTGGACGCACTCTGACATGTGCGGAATCTCACCGAACATTGCAAGTCACTCTTTGAATATTGATCCGCGACATGTTCCGGTCAAACAAAAGAGGCGTGGTATGAATCCAGAGAGATCTGCCGCCCTTAAGGAAGAAATTGACAAGTTGCAATCAAATGGTTTCATCCGAGATGCTCTATACCCAGAGTGGGTGTCAAATCCGGTAATGGTTCGGAAACCGAACGGGAAATGGAGAACTTGTGTCGACTACTCTGATTTAAACAAAGCTTGTCCTAAAGATAGTTTTCCACTTCCTCGAATTGACCAACTCGTAGACTCAACTGCAGGCCATGAATTGTTATCCTTTATGGACGCTTATTCCGGTTATAATCAAATACCCATGCATCTACCCGATCAAGAACATACCAGTTTCGTGACCGATCTGGGACTCTATTGCTACAGAGTCATGCCTTTTGGTTTAAAGAACGCCGGAGCAACTTACCAACGCTTGGTTAATCGAATGTTCGCTAAGCAGATCGGGAAGACCATGGAAGTCTATGTGGATGACATGTTAGTTAAGTCCCGATTTTCCACAGATCACGTCAGGGATTTAGATTCAATGTTCCGCATCCTACGTGAATATGGAATGAAGCTTAACCCGTTAAAGTGCCACTTTGGCGTCGCATCCGGAACGTTTCTGGGGTTCATCGTCAACGCTCGTGGGATAGAGGCAAACCCTGAAAAGATTTGGGCAATAAGGAATTTGCAAACTCCAAGGACCATAAAGCAAGTCCAAAGTCTCAACGGGAAGGTAGCAGCGCTAAGCAGGTTCATCTCGAAATCCACTGATAAATGCATCCCTTTCTTTGATCTAATCCGGAAAGGAAAACGAAACTTTGAATGGACCATGGAATGTGAAGGCGCATTCCGATCACTGGTTCAGCATCTCTCTACGCCACCTATTTTGTCGAAACCACTTGATCACGAACAATTATACCTTTATCTGGCGGTATCAGAGCATGCGATCAGTGCTGCTCTGGTCCGAGAAGAGGATCGAGTGCAGAAACCGGTCTATTATGTTAGTAAACGATTGACCGGAGCTGAAAGAAATTACCCCAAGTTGGAGAAACTGGCTTACTGTTTGGTCATTGCCTCGAGAAAGCTTCGTCCTTATTTCCAAGCTCATCCGCTTACTGTGTATACCGATCAGCCGTTACGACAAGTCCTTGCGCGGCCTGAGACGTCTGGAAGGTTACTCAAGTGGAATATCGAACTAAGTCAATTTGACATTACTTATGCTCCGCGGAGAGCCATTCAAGGGCAAGTCCTAGCTGACTTCATAGCTGAATTTACTGTTCCAAACGACTTACCCGAAACCAGCAAGTCTCCTGAATATGTCTGGAAACTTTATACAGATGGTGCATCAAACGATCGGTGTTCGGGCGCTGGAGTTGTGCTAGAAACCCCCGAAGGTCGATCCATATGTTATGCTTTGAAGTTTGATTTTCACGCAACCAACAATGAAGCCGAGTATGAAGCCCTGTTGACTGGGTTAAAGCTTGCCAGAGATCTGAGAATTATCGCTATAGAAGTTTATTGTGATTCACAGTTGGTTGTGTGTCAGGTACGGGGAGAATATCAAGCAAGAGATCAAAGGTTAGCTGCTTATCTAGCCCGAGTTTAGGAAGCGCTGGATCAGTTTGATTATTATGCTATTTACTACATACCACGAGATCGCAATCAAAAGGCCGATTCATTGGCAAAGTTGGCCAGCACAGGTGAAGCACAGCAAATGGGACTCGTCCCGGTCGAAACTTTGCCTTTCCCAAGCATCGATCAAATCAAAACGAATGATGTGTTGGAAACCTTTCCCAGCAGAGAATCATGGATGACTCCGTATCGAAATTATATTGAGAATGGGATATTGCCTGAACACCGAAATGAGAAAAGGCAAATTCTACGAAAAGCTTCGCGGTTCATCATTCAGGACGGGATCATGTATAGAAAAGGTTATTCTGCTCCACTCCTCCGGTGTATCGCTCACGACGAAGTCAAACGAGTGTTACATGATGTATACGAGGGAGAATGCGGCGATCACACCGGTGGACAAGCGCTTGCTAAGAAGATACTCCGATATGGATATTACTGGCCGATAGTGAATCGAGATGCAACCAATTACGCCAGAAAGTGCGACAAGTGCCAAAAACACGCTTGAATTCCAAGAGCCCGCCTACCGAGTTAACTCAAATGGTCAGTCCCTGGCCGTTCGCTATGTGGGGTATCGATATCATTGGCGCTTTGCCTCTGGCAAAAGGTGGTGCGAAGTATGCCATCGTCGCAGTTGACTACTTCACAAAGTGGGCCGAGGCCGAAGCTCTCGCAACGATTACGTCAAAGAAAGTGATAAACTTTGTGGTCCGCAATATCATTTGCCGATTTGGACTCCCGCATACCATCATCACCGATAATGGGACCCAATTCGAAAGTTCGGAGTTCAAGAATTTCTGCCAACGATTTCATATTCATAAAAAGTTCTCTGCAGTCGCACATCCACAAGCAAACGGTCAGGTCGAAGCTGTTAACAAAGTTATCAAATCCATCTTAAAGAAACGACTGGAAAAGGCTGGGGGCAAATGGGTCGATGAACTTCCTATGGCATTATGGGCTTATCGAACAACTCACAAGACCGCAACTGGACACACCCCATTTTCCTTATCCTATGGCTCGGAGGCCGTCATTCCAGTTGAGACAGAAGTATTTTCTCACCGCGTAACTTATTACGATCCGAAAACAAACGCTATATTACTCGCTGAATCTTTGGATCTGTTGGACGAGAAATGAGAAGAAGCCGATTTAAGAGCGGCCGCTTACCGAAGTCGGGTCGCCCGATTATATAACACCAAAGTTTGCCCCCGAACCTTTGATCTCGGTGATCTGGTCCTCAAGAGAATCTACCCGGTTCCTTCACACATGAAACCAAATTGGGAAGGGCCGTACGTGATTACACAAAGACTTGGGGATGGCACATTCAAACTATCAACCGTGGACGGTCTAGTTTTACCAAGAGCCTGGAACAGCGAGAGTCTCCGTCGCTACTACATATGACAGGCTTCATTTATTTCATTATGTTTTTTATTCAGCAATTTACTTTTGCATTCCGAAATTAGAATTTGTAATAAGGCAGCTGATTTGCCATGTTTCCTTATTTCAGCAATAAAATGCCATCTCTTCGAGCCAGAGCTGTGATTCATTAAATACAATGTACAACATCACGATGCACGAAGAGCTAAGTTCCATCACACAGTGGAATTTATTCAAGTAGGGAGTGGCTATGAAGCAATCAACCACTCACTAAATGAAACCCGAGCTCGGGGGCAAGCCATCACATCAGACCACGAAACGGGTTGATACACGACAACCCTTCATTTAACTCCGTACTCCCAGAGTGCGAGGCGGAGTATAAACATTTTACTAAACTCCATGCTCCCAGAGTGCGAGGCGGAGTATAAACATTCACTAAACTCCGTGCTCCCAGAGTGCGAGGCAGAGTATAAACATTCATTTAACTCCGTACTCCCAGAGTGCGAGGCGGAGTATAAACATTCATCTAACTCCGTACTCCCAGAGTGCGAGGCGGAGTATAAACATTCATCTAACTCCGTACTCCCAGAGTGCGAGGCGGAGTATAAATATTCATTTAACTCCGTACTCCCAGAGTGCGAGGCGGAGTATAAAATTCATCTAACTCCGTACTCCCAGAGTGCGAGGCGGAGTATAAACATTCATTCAACTCCGTACTCCCAGAGTGCGAGGCGGAGTATAAACATCCATTCAACTCCGTACTCCCAGAGCGCGAGACGGGGTATACACATACGTCAACTCCACACTTATCCCCAATACCGGGGGCAGAACCATAATGCATAACAAGTTGAAGACAGAAAGGGAATAGATTTTCATTTCCACTATCGACAAAAAGAATCTGATTACAAAGTGTTTATGAAAAATTCTGCTAGTGGGAGCCGAATCCACATCTATACACGGCTATAGAAAAATCAACAAAATGCTACCCTACGCAACAAAGATTTAAAGAAAGAGTTCAATCTTTCTTCTTCCTTATCTTCTTCTTCGGGGTAGCCCCACCAGATCCACTGCTTGATTTTTTCCTCAATCGCTTACTCTTTTCCGGCTTGCCCTCCGGCAGCGATATAATGTCGACGTCTTCCTCAGAGCTGGAGGCGATGGAAGTTCTTCTAGGGGGACGAGCTGGAGGCATAGGAGTAGTAGCAGGAGGAGGGACAGGAGCGGTCTCAATCACTACAGTACCGCCCGGTGAAATCACCATTAACGGGGCAGGCCCGGGCGGATTAGTACCAGCATTCCCTGCTGCCATCTCGGCATTAATCTCAGCAATGATGTCATCCTCACGAGACGCTTGGGCCGCGTCGGATGTGCCAATAGCTGGCATAGATGAACTAACAGCCGGAACAGCCCCACTCGCAGCATCGGACGGGTTGACAGAGGGATCGATGGGTTCATTGAGAAGCTCCTCAATCATTTGAGCGCTGAAAGAAAACATATTTGCATCTCCCTCCTCGCCAATCAAAGTAGAAGTCGTGATGGCTTCGGAAAAAACAACCCCTTGTGTTTGATGAGGAACTGATAAAGCAAGGGGCGCAGAAACAATAACTTCGGTCACTGAAATACGACAAAACGAAGATTGTTAGCCAAGTGTGTTGCTTAAGGTTCTTCACAACTAAACTACGAGAAGCGTTCAAATACCTTCCTTGGTCTGAACCGAAACGTGGGCAGAATCCTCGGCAGAAGATAATAATGGTTGGTCAGGATTATAGGCAGGAACAGATTGGGGATCTACCGCACCAGTGGTTTCGGGCAATGTTGGAATTACAGCTCCAACACCTGTCCCGTGATGCACGACCCCCGAGCCTTCGCCTGTCTCTAGAGATTGGACGCCGAGCTTTTCTTTAGCCATAGAGATTACCACCTCATGAAGGGTCTTCCTCTCATCCTCGGTAAGCAGACGCATCTCCAGTTCAAAGTCGTCGAGTGTTCCATCTGGATGCGCTGCTCTTTTCTCATTCACCAGCCGGGTCCAGGCATTGTACAAGATCATGGAGTCATCTCCCAGCCACGCTAAATTTCTGTGTTCCAGCACATTAGCGTTATACGTGACTAAGAGATCGTCAAACTCAGCATCTAGCCTAGACCTCTCCTCCAAGATCTTTTCCTGAATCTCTGCTTCCACAGACTTAGCCTTGACCGCCGCCGCAGCAAGTTCGGCCCTGAGAGATACTGCTTGGTCGCAAGCCTCTTGAGCAGTGGCGTTCGCATCATCCTTCTCCTTCACCATTTCAGCGAATTTGGCCTTGAGCTCGTTCAGCTCTTTAACGGCTAAGTCTCGCTCAGCTGCAACGGTGGTATTGCGATGGCCCATCTCTTCCACTATGGCGCAATGTTCTTGCTGCATCCTCGCTGGTTTGGCCACGACACCCTCATGTTTCTGAAGTGTTTCAAGCTCTGACTTTCGGGACGTTTCCACTTCGGATTGAAGAACTTGAATGATGCATTTCTGCTTCGCAATGTCAACATCACGTTCAGTAATGACCTTCGCCCTGTCGAAAGCTACTCTAGAAGCCTTCACGGCTGCCTTATACCACTCCTTGTACTGAGCATAGAAGTCGTGGATGTAATTATGAGCAGTGGTCTCAGCTTCCGGAGGGATTCTTTTAAAGTTAGGAGGGAAGATATAGCCATCCATGCAAATTTCCGGGTAGTCATTTTTCATTTGGGCGAGTTTAGCAGCTCCCTCGCTTGTCAACTCAGCCGGAGCTTGTTCAATTATAGCGGCTGCCGTTGGTTCCATTCTTGGCCGTTGAGCATCAGGCCGAGAAGATTGAGAAGGCAACTGTTGCTGATGAGATGGCCCTGGGAGGTCTACTGGAGCCCTGGGAGGCGGAGGAGAACGAGATCGGGGTCGGTACTGGTATCCCCGGTCTCTGTCAGAGTAATCATAGCCAAAACGGTTACGCGAGTAATCTCTGTCTCTATCATAACGTTCTTGACTCGAATAGCCTCGCCCATGATCCCTATCTATCTCTCTCCTACGGGAATCGTAAAATGGGGAAGATTGGCGCACATTCCGAAGCCTATCTAGAGTAGAGCCACGTCCTGACATCTCACCTGCGATAAGAAAGAATTACGGATTAAAATCCCATAAATCAATGTTTACTATGCAGAAGTCATGAAGTGTCGTGGAAGTGTGTGTAAATGTGTAAACCCCCAAACCGACCGGAAGTGTTGACCGCACTTAAAGGAAAGGGCTCGTTCATGTTTAGGACATCTTGCAATTCCTCCAACCCAGGATTATGAGAAATCGATATATAATCTGGGATAGGAATGTCGTCAAGCCCTTTGAGAGAATCTATCGAATGAGAAGGGGCGGCCTCAGAAATCATAACTCCGGAAGCGGGAAGAAACACATCTACAGATTTTCCCCCCTTTGACTTAAGTTTTTTGGAAACGGCGGCCTTGCCTTTCCGTTTTTCTCCCGATTCCTCCAAGTTTCCCGAAAGGTCAGCCATTGGCTCTGAATCCGTATGGGTTCTTTCTTCGTCACTCGCCTCGATTATTTTGATTCCGAGTGACTTCTTCGCTTTTCTCTTCTTGGGTTTCTTCTTATTTTCCTTCTTGGAGACGGACTTTGAAAATCCCTCAACGACTATGCTTTGATTGATGTCGATCAAACCAAGAACTCTTAAGTTGTAATCGTTCAGCACCGAGTCAATATGCCTCAGCTCGCTTGGGACTTCTTGAAGACTCCGGACGGTACCCCTAAAACGCCCTCCATCGGGCCTAGAGATAATAGCTGTAAAAGGAATGAAATGTTAATAATAACACCAAAGAGCTATTGGTCAAGGAAACAGGTTAAGGCGCTTACGTCTAGACAACCATCGCCTAGCGAAACCCGGGGGGCACCGAACGTAGAACCACTCATTCTTGAAATAGCTCAGTCGAGTCCAAGCTCCAACTACAACTTGGCAATTCCTAACCGCCTCCAAGAATGTAAAAGACGGGCTATCACCCCTACTCTTGAATTTAAATATGTGTCTGATCTCGGAGGGCCTCGGCGGGCGAAAGAGACAGTCCATAAATATTACAAAGGCGCTGTTCAGCAGCGCGTGCCCGTTGGGATGAAGTTGTGAAGGAGCGATTCCTAAATATGATAGCATCCCTCTGATATATTGGTTGAAAGGAGGAAGAGTTCCGGCCGCACAAGCATGACGGTAGAATGCTGTATATCCTTCAGGCGGGTTGTGCGGTCTATCAGTGGCGCTGGGCAATAATACGTCACCAAGAGATATGTTATGCTTTAAGCATATTCGTCCCAATAAGGATTCAGAGATGTTGGACTGAACCGAATCAACAGGGTCCTCAATAAATATCGCCTCCGGCAATTCATCTGGAGCTGGATCGATTACATCGGCAGGGATGTCGGGAATCTCAAGAACCGGAGGGGTCGAGCTCTGTACCTCTTGTTGTTGGGAGCTCGAAGATTCCATAATTAACTAACTCATCAGAAAGCAACGTTAAGTTCATAAAGAGCCCGTGCATTCCCCAGTGTAGTGTGTATGAACGTGTCATGCAGTGCGAGTGCTGTACATTACTTAAACAGATTCTACAGATTGAAGCAAGATGCCTGTACGACAAAAAACTTTGGAATTTAAGAACGAAGATGACCGTCATCGCTGACCGTCACTTTCACACCATCCAGACGCTACTGACCACTTCAAGTATAAATCAGTTATATTGTTGGTTGTGTCATAGTTCCATCGACGAGCCTCAAAGGAAATTCAAGTATAATCTTTCAGTCAAGTTCTGTTGTACAAGGCCGAAGCTCGTCGGAGTCGAGTATGCTAAAGTTCGGTAAGTTCGGAAAGTTCGTCGAAGTTCAAACTTGGAAATGGCCGTAGTCCAGATGTCGAAACAAATCAGAAGAATAGAAGCCTCTGAAGCAAGGGAGTTCGAATTGATCAACTCGAATCGATGTGCTTCGACTCCGCATGCTTCGACTCGAATCGATATGCTTCGACTCGAATCGATGTGCTTCGACTCGAATCGATATGCTTCGACTCCGCGTACTTCGACTCGAATCGATTTGCTTCGACTCGAATCGATATGCTTCGACCCCGTATAGTTCGACTCGATGAAGTCTTGGGGTGGAGAAGCACTTCGAAATCATGAGATATGCATAACCACGAATCGATCAAAACTGAGATCCTTTGAATCGATCGGAGTATCGCTACTTCGAATCGATCGCCACGAACCCTCTTTCCTTTCTTCTCTTGAAACCATCGATTCAGAGTTATGCATTCAAAATTGATTCGAATGATTCATCCTTGGATCGATACAAAGCAACAAGAAGCAACATTCTGACCGCATAGTTTCGTTCCTCGGTTCCATCGAGTCGACCCACCTCGTTCAGATTTCGTCACTTCTCGATTTTTTCAGGAGAAAAAACTGAATCAATGCTAAAAAATTTCAAGTTCTATCTTTCTTACTCATTTCGAATCAATCCCTTGGTTACCTGTTTTTATTACGAGCGAAAGCGTGAGGGAGTTCGATCGATCTGGAGAAAGTACGTTCGACTTGACCTTGGAGAAATCGATTCGAAGAAGAGGCAATAGCAACAGTAAAATGTAAAAAGAAAAAGTGAAGTTGACTACGCGTATTTATATGGGTTCCAAGGGCGACTCGAGGCTCTTCGTCTCCCGGTCATGATAACCGCTCACGGCAGGTCACAGCTCCATCGATTCGAACGTATGCTCGATTACCCATCGACTTCGAATCCATCCATACGGTATGACGCAAAGCATCATCGATCCGGAGTAGACGATTCAAACTCACCAATTCGAACTCCAACATGCGTACGTCTCGAATCTGCTTCGAGTCCACACCACCGAATCCATCGTTGTCGAATTCATTAAAAGCTTCGAATCCATCGATTCGAGGCAATTGACGGAAAATGAGTCAAAGTCACAGTATCATATCAATTCGAAGTACTTGCTTCGAAACCAACAACTCAGGCAACCACATCGAATCCACACAATATCGATTCGAAGAGGCACAGCTTCGAATCCCTCGCCAACCACTAATGAAAATGGACGAACCGTTTCAATGTTAAAAATTGCTTGTCTACTCTTCATACCGATTCAGGAGAGGATCGATGCGGGAGGATGACCATAGACAATCATAAAAGCAATGATTTAACTCAAATCTCAAATCGGTTCAGGAGAGGACCGATGTAGATTTCGATAGCAAAACCGAACTGACAACAACTTGCGATCACGCAACGTTAACCAAGGTCAAGATAATACACGTATACACGTATTTTTGACTAATGTTTTGGTCTTTATCATCAACAGGAATCAAATGTTCATCTCGTCATGACTCATAAGCCCAACGGCCAGTCACGATTATACGACAATCGATTACTGCAATACAGGATGCAACTTTCGATAAAGCATGTTGTAGCAATCCAATGAGAGACTGCAGCTTTTCAAAGCACGTCATGTTTACACAAGACGTACTTTGGGGGGCAAATGTTATCCCGCCTTTTGGCAAGGCCGTGACACCAAGGACTTGACTAGATACCGGTGACAGGTCGTCTCAGAAGTCGGTTACACGTAAGGATCGCTACGGATATCGATGAATTTTGTCTGAGTCTGGATCGGGCTGCAATTGATAAGACATGTCAAGCAAGGCCAGAGGAAACGACGTTCCAATTTTTGAGTCAATCCGAGTTCGTATGCTCAAGATATCACCAATGGAAAATGGAGGAGACAGCCTTGTATTCGAATCCATAAAAGACCCTATGTTCGAATCAATGAGGTAGGAATGCTATTCGAATCCATTAAGGTCGACTCGATCATCTTCGTATCCATCAAGTTTTACATGCTTCGTATCCATCGTGGAAGCCTTCCTTCGAATCCATCCCTTTTTGCCTGGCTTCGAATCCATTTAGCACTCCTTAGTTCGAATCCATCCAAACAGGCCACACTAGAATCCAACAGTTCGAACCCGGTAGGCATTCCTCTACTTCGAATCCATATAGTAGATGCGCTTCGACTCCATCCCATAAGCTACTTCGAGTCCACCCTGTTAAGGTAACTTCGAATCAATTAAACCAAGGTAAGCCTTGATCGATTCGAACGAGTATGTTTACGAGCCCACTACCTCGAATCCACTAGGCCACGGCAGCTAGAAACGTGGAGTCGACCCAGTCAATCTGGAGTGGAAACCGGATCGATACGAAGCATACGCACCACGTCACCATCTTCGCGTGCAGGAGGATCGATTCGAACGAATCGATTCGAGCATATCGATTCGAACGACTCCAGAATTCGAAAAACACCAACTTGAATCGATCATAACTCGAGTTCTACAAGTCCAAATGCCATGAAATTTTCACAGAAGCTTAAGCACATGATGAAGAATGTTCACACCAAATTTCAGCTCGATTGGATGATTTCTTGATCGATTCGAACCAAGGGTCGAATCGATCCCAAAGTGGGCCCGGATCTCCAGATTTCGACCATGTGGGCCCCCTGACGTACCAGAACTGGTCTCCCCTCATTTTAGGCGAAATATCAGCCTCCTACACCTATAAATAGGGCCCCTGGTCATTTAGAAGAGGGGTCGAAGAATTCTAAGTACTAAAGAGCGCCCAGATTCTGCCAAATCTACTCCAGAACACCGCCGCTGCTTTAGACTGACACTTAGCATTTGAATTCAGTTGTATTACATTATTAACTACTGTAATCTTCAAGTAATCGAGCAATAAAATCATCAAACTTCATAGTGGACGTAGGCAAAACGCCGAACCACTCTAAATCGCTTGTCTTTGCAATTTACTTTCTGTTATTTGGAGTTTTTGTTAGATAATCCACAGTTTTAAATTTCATTCTTCACTTTTATCTCTTCAAAAACTTCCGAAGAGTGTTGTGCCCATTTTTGGTACAAACAGTTGGATTTGTGAAATTATCCCAATCCCAGCCTATTTGATTTTATGATCAAATCCCATAAGGTTCAAAGTGATTATCAAATCGAGGCGGGTCCGGATGACACAGATATCCGGTCCCGTTTTTCTTGAGTCTAAGTAACACATATTTAAAAATGGTATATTGTTTAAATAAACAAATCTTACCTAAGGTGACAATATCATTTATGGAAATTTGTTACAGATGTCTTATTTCGAATAAAACGTATCATTTCTTTTAGTCTCACTATTTTAAATTTGGAATCAATATCCCACAGAATTAAGCAAAGATATAGATCGTTAGCCCAATTAACGATCTAAATCCAATACCAACGGTTTACTCCTAGTTTTAATTTCCTTTGATAGGCCGTAATCGTTTATATTTCAAACCAAATTAATTACAAATAAAACAATTTATTAAATAACAAATATTATAAAATGCTATTCACCTTTTTCATAAGTTTAAATCCAAAAATAATAATGATTTATTTCCATGTAATTGTCTCTTTAAAATTTAAAAAATATGGTTTCACTTTAAATTAAAAAGGAATTATGAATTATTTTATGTATACTTATATTTCTACTCCTTCTTCTTTTCTTTTCTTTTTATTTTTCCCTTTCTATTTTTTCTTTCTTATTTCTTCCTTATTTTATTCTATCTTATGCCTCTCCTTCTATTACCTTTCTACTCCATATTTTTTTCTTTCTTTCCTATTTTCTTTTATTTTTCCTTTTCTTTATTTCATTTACTTAATTCTTTTTTTTATTTTCTTCCTTTTATTTTGCCCCGGCCCAAACTTCTTCTCTGGCCCGCTTCCTTCCTTTTCCCCTCTTTTTTTCTCACATTTCTTTTTCCCTCTCTGGTTTCTTTCCCTTTCCTCCGTTACACCCAGCTGTGCACGATCATGTGCACGTGCACACAATCTCCGACCACTCCACCTCGCCGTCGACCAGCCTTCCACGTCGCCACTGCCACCAATTCGAAACCGTGGCTTGAGTCCACGTTCGAAATTTCGATCATCCACCGAAAATACTGGAAAACGCCAACCACCTATAAATGCCTCGCCTAGGCATCACCGACCCCCATCCGTCACCAGAATCTACCCATAGGCTCGCCATCACTTCCACTTCTTTTCCCCCTGGACCGCATCGCCTCGTTACCACCACGACGCCGCAATCCCAAGAAAACCCACCATGACAAAAACACGCATGAAACCCTATTCCTCCTCCAACCCGTCACCGTGCCACTTTATAAAGTGAACCACCATTTTTCCCAGGCTTCAACCTCCCCGAGCCTCCTTCTGGCCAAGCCTCGTCCATCGAAAGTGAACACATCGCCGGAATTTGGCTAATGATCCAAAACTGATCATCTCCCTATATCTCATCATACACATGCTTAAAAATCACGAAAACAACCTCAAAAATCATTTTTTTCGATGACGAACACCTTTATGTAAGCAGAGGCCCAAACCATAACACTCGAATTTCTTCCAAATTTGATTACTTTACTGTAATACATACTTTCTACATTTTATACTCCATAATGTTCACTCAAACCATTTTTAAAATAAAGTACCATCAATAACAAACAACTCTTCTTTCAACATCACAACCTAAAACTAACTAGATTGAGATAAAGGAATTTTTTTCTTGAAGATAAGCATAATAGTTTTGATAAAAAAACAGAGCAGAAGTGAAAAGGGTGTTGTACAGGCCTGTTTTCTCTGGTTGTACTTAAATATACAATCTTATATAAGTTTATATATATAATACTGGTCTAAGTATATACATATCAACAACTCCTTCTTCCATCTCCAGATATAGATTACAGTAGGCAAAGAATTTAGTCTACTCACAGTTATGTGTATATAAAATCAGTTGGAACAGTAAGTGTTATACTCATGGGTTAGTAAAAGATTTTAGTTTAAAAGTTTTGCTCACCTTTCATTCTTCTCTTTTTGAACAGAGCAATATTTATTTCTGAAAAAATATACTGCTTACTTTTTCCACTGCCTCAGGCTTTGATCTCCTTTTCTTGAGTTGCTTTGATTTTTCTTATGTTTTTCAATGGCAGCTCTTAGTTTTACTTAATATTTGAGTTTGTTCGAATCAATACAAATAACAAAGTAGAGGTATATACGTATATAGGAGACAAAGTGTACAGGTGAAGCCTGTACAGGCTCTATAATATATTTCTTTCTTTTTATTTGATTTGAAAATAGGGAGGCATGATTTGATTTCCTTAATCTAAGGGATTTGATTTTGAACATAACTGATTTGATTTCATGGGTTGGCCTTGAAATTGATTTGTGTGTGCCTTGGAATTGAAGATTTGGTCATGATGATGTCTCTTTGTTCATATATATGTATACATACTTTGATGTTTTCACATATCTTCCATATACATTTCTTATGTACATTTTGATATTACATGTATATATTTATTCATTTTCTTCATATATACTTGCTTACCCACTATTTTACACAACATTACTTCATATGGGCATATATGCATATATATATATATACCTATATAGTTATATATATATATATATATATTGAAACATCACAAGCTTGTATATATTTTACACACTCTTCATATATTCTACTTATGTGCATTTTGTCCTTATATATATTTTTACATTACACATATTTCAAGTACATCACTTTCCTATGGTCATATATATATATATATATATACTTATATATATTTTTATATATTATCAACAATTGAAGTTTGCAAATATTTTTCTATATATATTTATAGGTATTTTATCCTAATTTAAATGATGGAGTTCATTATTTATTTTCTATGAGAATTTTCATATCCAAAGATTTAAAATATAAATTTTTATATAGCTTCGAATCAATTTATATTTATATTCAGATATTCAGAAATTTATTTATTCGACTAATCAAAATTAATATTTAAATGATAAAATCAGTTAATCACCCAATTTACCGACGTTGAAAATCCGGGTCGTCACATTAAATAATAAAGATAAATAAGGAATATAATAAATGATGTATAAATTGATGTAATCATATGTTATTAATTGCAATTGGTTTTAATATGGAGTATGAAATCAATTATTTTGTACGTAAATTTATTAACCTTTGTTTGTAAAAAATAAGTTAATAGATATGGATTATTAATGTATAACCATTGTTTTATTTATTATCTTATTATTAAATCCATTAGAAATTTATTTGGTGATTAATGTAATTGAAATATTACAATTGATATAAGAAGAAACGTTAACTGTTGAGTGTAATAAAATGAAAACTTATGTTAATCAATTTCATAAGGGAATAGTTGATTTGATAATAAGAATGTAAATCAAAATAAAAGGATTTGTTTGGAATTTAAATATATAATGAACGGGTTTTATTACAGTTGTAATTAAATGTTGGAATTAATTTAGTATATAGATATTGGGTTTAACATGGAAAATTGGATTTCAAAGGAAACAATTAGATTAATTATCTTCCCTATATTAGGGTATGTTTTGAGATTTAATTATTTTAATTAATAGTAATTATATCTTGCCATTAATAAGAAATAGAAGTAAATGGTAATTAATTAATGATACGTGCAACTTACGTTTTGTGTTAAAAATATAATGAGAATTTCAATGAGAAATATTACGTTCAAATTGTGAGTACTTAAATTTGTTACAAATATAATGATAATAGAAAATTAATTGATAAAGAAACGACGTGGTTGTACGAAGTATTATTTCCATGACTCTTTAATGGGATAGTCTTTAAATATAAGTTGGTTTTAAAGGGGGAGGTGTTAATTGTAAATTAATGTGTAATAAAAAGAAATATGTTTCAATAAAAATAAAAGAAAAGGATTGGTTTCTTGAAAAGAATATTTTTATCAAATAAAGTGAATATTTCATTTGTGAATGTAAATTTAATTTCATTAAAACACAGAATTGAATTTTGTTGTATGTTTGTAGTTGGAATATTTCATTTATTTAAATATTCAAACTTGATTTGAATTTAATTTATAAAAAAATAACAATAATAAAATGGTAAGAAAACAACTTGAAGGTTTGGTTAAATTTTTGATTTGGAATAGTTAGCATATTTACATAGGAAATTTATTCCGTTTCAAATTTGACTTTGGAGTCTTAGTTCATCTTTTAATGTGTGGGGTGGCAGTCCTCATTATGTTCATTACAGTGTTTAAATTTTATTTACTGTGTACTAAATAAAAATACTGTAATGACCCTAACCTAAAGGCTATGATGAACAGGGCCTGTAGTGAGAAGACTGAGAAAAGAGAAGGGATTGCAACTGAATTGTGTTCACGAGAGGAGGCCACAGTGATCGAAGAGTAGAGAGGGCACATCAGAAATAGGCATGGAAAACTTGGGAGGCATATCAGTGTGCATGTGTCAAATGTGTTGTGTAATATCAGTAGTGCTGGGTTTATTACTTGTGCTTGTATCCTAAGTGTTTGATTTGTAATTGGGCCGAGTATGTGTAGCTTAACATCTATAAATACTGTTGATAAGTGTTGTAATGACCAGAGAAATTTGAAGAAATAAAAATTCCATTGCTTTCATTTTGTTACTGTGTTGTGAACCACTGTTTTTTTTTTCTTCTTTCCCAGTTATATTCTTCAATTCATTCTATCCCTTTCAGTTCGATACTTAGTTTTAATCATTTGTTGCCTTTTGTCTTAAGTTTGTTACTGTTCTTCATCACAGTTTGTATGCAATTTATACTTCCAGTTTCTTGCTTCATGTACTTACTTCATCTGTTGTTCTTGCAACTTAATGTCACTGTTCTTGAATCTGTATCCAATTTTTAGATTAATTTCATTTGAGTTCTTGTTATTATCAGCCATAGTTTTATTGAATTCTGTTCAAATTGTAATTGTGAACGTTTTTCTTTGATATTTTTGCCATTCATCATTTCCAGTTCTTGCTATTTTTTTCTTCTTTCCAAGATAATACTCATCTCTTTTCTTGCATTA
The DNA here is from genome assembly GCA_030737815.1 of Allium fistulosum. Classification (NCBI taxonomy): domain Eukaryota; kingdom Viridiplantae; phylum Streptophyta; class Magnoliopsida; order Asparagales; family Amaryllidaceae; genus Allium; species Allium fistulosum. Next base: position 283,969,451 of record CM060901.1, on the reverse strand, counting down.
CAAGTCATTTTTATACATTGCAAACTGTTACCACAAATCTGGTATTTTCTTTCCAGAACTTCGTCTTCTACTTCGAGTAAAACCCTGAATCTCCCTATTCTTCCTTCGAGTCATCCCAAAAATTGCTGCGAGTTCTTGATTTTTACCAACCTCTGTTATTCTTCATTGAGTAAACTGTGTACAGAAGCAATCTGTGCACGTGCACACACCCAATTCATCAGCTTCTTCCCAAAACTTATCATCTCCATTTCAGAAATTTCTTACAAACACCATGGCCAAGAATTCAGATCAACCTGGGCCTTCCAATTTGGTATCAGAGCAGTCGACGGAATTTAACAACGATCCCTCACTCGATCCTGATCTTGGCCAAAACCCAAACCCAACCCTAAATTCAACTTCTGATGATCCATGGCTGAGGCAAGAAGAAATCAACCATCGCACTAACTTTGCTCTAAGGAATTTGGAAGTTACCACCCGAAATCTTGAATTTTCAGTTCAAAAATTGGACAAAAAATTCGATCAATCTGCCAAAGATCTGAATACAAAGTTTGAAGGTGTACATAACATGCTAACCACCCTTGTTAATGAAAGTCGCACTGACCGGAGCTCTTTCCAACCACCTCCCACAGCTTATCCACCTCAGACAACCTTCCCACCTTACCCTCCTCCTCCCGTACCAACTGTACATCCAACACAGCCACCACCTCCCAGAATTCCACCACAACACCACCAAACACCTATGCCACCACCCAGGAATGTTCCTTTCTTCAATGCTCCACCAAGATATTCCCAAGAACCCTTGTTTCCTCATCAACATAGAAATCCAATTCCTGACCATCATAACCATTCATCATATCCTACCATCAAACTTGATTTCCCTACCTATTCAGGTGAAGAATCAGTAGCAGACTGGCTGAGGCAAGTCGAGCAATACTTCAAATTTCATCACACTGAAGAGTACCAATGGGTCGAAATTTGTTCTTTTACCTTGAAGAAAGAGGCCTTGCAATGGTATCATTGGTATGTTAACACAGTAAATAATAATGGATCATGGGGAGTTTTTAAAGACGAGATAATGGTTAGGTTTAATTCGGAGGAAATAGAAAGGCCATTTGAGACCTTGTCCAAACTCAGGCAACTTACAATAGTAAGGGCTTACCTGAGTAAGTTTGAGCAATTGCAAGCTGTAGTGGAAACTTTACCTCCACGATATTTACTTGATAGATTTATTGGGGGTTTAAAGGAAGAGATTAGATATGATGTTCTTACTTCACGACCGGTTGATTTCAGAGAAGCAGTTTCTCTTGCCAAAATGTTTGAGAGTAAATGTCTTCAGACCAAGAAGCTTAAGTATCCATCATCCAATATTTCAACTACCAGTTCCAAAACAAATCAGCTACCATTGTCAAAGTCAAGCCAAGAATCAACTACTTCTTCCCCAAATAATCATACCACTAACTCTAAGGACACCCAACTTGAATCACTGGCAAAAAGTAAGGGACTTACCCCTAATCAAATCATTGAGATGAGAAGGCAAAATTTGTGTTACGGTTGTAAAGTAAAATGGTCAAGAGACCACAAATGTAAAAATTCTCAAATCTATGTTTTGGAAGGCATGATGCCACTACACAACTGGACAGATTCTGATGAAAGTGAGATATCCACAACTGAATCTGAGGTACAAGTAGAAGAGACTTTAGCAATCACATTGCAAGCTTTATGTGGAATTCCTGCATTATCCACCATCAAGGTAAAGGGAAGTATTCAAGGCAAACCAGTACACATCTTAATTGACTCGGGCTCTACTCATAGTTTCATCAATGACAAACTTGCTAGAAAGCTGAACTTAAAAATTGATGGAACTAAATTGTTTGAAGTAATGGTAGCTAATGGAGATAGGTTAACTGGTTCTGGAGTTTGTAATGATGTAGTGTTGAAATGCCAAGGCTGTATCATGATAGTAGATTTACTTTTGTTTCCATTAGATGGTTGTCAAGTCATGCTCGGAGCACAGTGGATGAAAAGTTTGGGTGAAATAACTCTCAACTTAGATCAGTTGCAAGTGAAATTTGTTTATAATGATAAGCAATATGTATGGCAAGGGCTGAAGCAAGATGAGTTGAAAATTGTTGACAAGAAAAAGTTAAATAAAGAATATGTACATGGCCAGATAGCCATGATGGTTTGTTGCCAATCTATGCAATTAGAAAATGATTCAAACCCTATTCCACCTGAGATTGATACCATGCTACAACAATTTCCTCTGATCACTAACCCTTCTCCCAGTTTACCACCCACCAGATCCCATGACCACCGAATACCCCTCTTACCGAATACTAAACCTGTTTTCCTCAAACCTTACCGGCACTCCCATCAAGTAAAAAATGAATTGGAAAAAATAATTCAAGACATGTTAAAGTCTGGCATCATTAGGCCTAGTCACAGTTCCTACTCATCTTCGGTTGTTATGGTGAGAAAGAAGGATGGATCATGGAGATTATGCGTTGATTACCGAAGATTGAATGCACAAACTATTAAAGACAAGTTTCCTATTCCACTTATTGAAGAGCTTTCTGATGAGTTGCATGGTTCTCAATATTATTCCAAGTTAGACTTAAGATCTGGATATCATCAGATCAGAATGATTGAAGAAGACATCCACAAAACCGCCTTTAGAACCCATGATGGCCACTATGAGTTTGTGGTGATGCCCTTTGGTTTATCAAATGCTCCCTCCACTTTTCAATCCCTTATGAATGATATCTTTCGAGCTCATTTGAGAAAATTTATTTTAGTATTTTTTGATGATATACTCATATATAGTAGAACTTGGGATGACCATATTAGGCATCTTAAAGTGGTTTTTCAACTTTTACAAAAAAATGCTCTGGTAATCAAACTTTCTAAATGCAGGTTTGCCAAGCAAGCTATTGATTATCTGGGTCATGTTATATCTGTTGAGGGTCTCTCTGTTGATTCTAGCAAAATACATGCAGTTCTTACCTGGCCACTACCTCAAAGTTTGAATACTTTGAGAGGATTTTTAGGTCTTACTGGATATTACCGTAAATTCATCAAGGGATATGGTGTAATTGCTAAACCTTTAACTTCAATGTTGAAGAAAGATGCCTTTAAATGGAGTGTTGAAGCAAAGGAGGCCTTTGAACAGTTGAAACAATGCTTGGTCTCACCACCAGTATTAGCCATGCCTGATTTCACTCAACCTTTCATTTTGGAGTGTGATGCCAGTGGTAAAGGGGTAGGTGCAGTTCTCCTTCAAAACAAAAGACCTATAGCTTACTTAAGCAAAGCTCTCCATGGGAGGAATCTGGCATTGTCAACTTATGAGAAAGAACTTCTTGCTATTATCATTGCTACCAGAAAATGGTCACAATACTTGATGGGTAGACAATTTGTAATAAGAACTGATCATCAAAGTTTGAAATACTTGTTAACACAACAATTACACACTGGTGTACAAGGGAAATGGTTGGCTAAGCTTCATGCCTTTGACTATAAAGTGGAGTATAAAAGTGGAGAGGAAAATAAAGTGGCTGATGCATTATCCAGGAGGGATGAGAGTGAAGCAACTCAAGTGACTGTCCAAGCAATATCTTCTGTACAAACTCCTTGGTTACCAAAACTCAAAGAGGCTCTGCACCAATCTTCATGGTATCAACAGCTGTTGGCAAAAGTACAAGCAAAGGAATTACCAGAAAGTAAATACAGGGGGGGTTGAAGACTTGATTTTCAGAAGAGGAAAGATTTTGGTGGATCATCACTTAAACTCTCTGACGCAGTTTCTTGTTAAAGAATATCACTCATCTCCTTTAGGAGGACACTCTGGCATTAAAGCAACTTTGCATAGGTTAAGGCAGGTTTTTCACTGGAAAAATTTAAAAGCTAGTGTTGAAGAATTTGTCAAAGCTTGTGAGGAATGTCAAAGAAACAAGCATGAGAACATTCTAGTGCCAGGATTACTGCAGCCTCTTCCCATACCTGACAATGTTTGGACTAACATTTCGATGGATTTTATTACATGCCTTCCCAAGAGTCACAAATATACTGTCATATTTGTGGTAGTAGATAGGTTAAGTAAATATGCTCACTTCTTTCCACTTCAACACCCATATACTGCAAAGGATGTGGCCATGATATTTTTTCAGGGAGTCTTTAAATTGCATGGCCTACCAAAGTCTATTGTAAGTGACAGGGACCCTATCTTCACAAGTCTTTTTTGGCAAGAACTCTTTAAACTTCAAGGAAGCTCACTTAAACTCAGTTCGGCCTATCATCCCCAAAGTGATGGCCAAACCGAAGTAGTAAATAAAATTCTTGAATGTTATTTGAGATGTTATGTATGTCACAAGCCTAGTGAATGGTTTAAATGGCTGCCTTTAGCTGAATACTGGTATAACACTACTTGGAAGACCTCTACAAAAACTACTCCTTATAAAATTGTGTATGGTATTGACCCACCCACCTTGCTTTCTTATGTGCCTGCCACTGCGAAGGTTGAGCAAGTTGAAGAAGAGTTATTCACTAGAGACATTATGATTCAATTTCTTAAAGACAGTTTGAAGGCATCTCAAGACAGAATGAAGAGATATGCAGATCTTAGAAGGACTGAACGACAGTTTGAAGTAGGAGACTGGGTATTTCTTAAGTTGCAACCCTATAAACAGATCACCGCTAGAGAGTATAAGACACACAAGCTTTCTCCCAAGTTCTTTGGCCCTTATCAAATCATAGAAAAGATAGGGTCTGTAGCTTATAGGCTTCAACTTCCTGAGAATACTCGAATCCATAACGTATTTCATGTTTCGCAGTTGAAAAAGAAGGTAGGCGCTGCTATAGTCATCCAAGATGGCCTTCCCAGTTTTACAGAAGAGATAGTTGAACAACCAGAGAGAATACTTGATCGAAGGATGGTTCCTAGAAATAATGATGTGGTGGTACAGATTTTGGTTAAGTGGAAAGACAGATCTGAAGAAGAGGTTACGTGGGAGGATTATTGGCCAATGGTCAAGAGATTTCCTACCCTAGACCTTGAGGCAAGGTCTGTTGTAAAAGTGCAGGGGAGTTGTAATGACCCTAACCTAAAGGCTATGATGAACAGGGCATGCGGTGAGAAGACTGAGAAAAGAGAAGGGATTGCAACTGAATTGTGTTCACGAGAGGAGGCCACAGTGATCGAAGAGTAGAGAGGGCACATCAGAAATAGGCATGGAAAACTTGGGAGGCATATCAGTGTGCATGTGTCAAATGTGTTGTGTAATATCAGTAGTGCTGGGCTTATTACTTGTGCTTATATCCTAAGTGTTTGATTTGTAATTGGGCCGAGTATGTGTGGCTTAACATCTATAAATACTGTTGATAAGTGTTGTAATGACCAGAGAAATTTGAAGAAATAAAAATTCCATTGCTTTCATTTTGTTACTGTGTTGTGAACCACTTTTTTTTTTCTTCTTTCCCAGTTATATTCTTCAATTCATTCTATCCCTTTCAGTTCGATACTTAGTTTTAATCATTTGTTGCCTTTTGTCTTAGTTTTGTTACTGTTCTTCATCACAGTTTGTATGCAATTTATACTTCCAGTTTCTTGCTTCATGTACTTACTTCATTTGTTGTTCTTGCAACTTAATGTCACTGTTCTTGAATCTGTATCCAATTTTTAGATTAATTTCATTTGAGTTCTTGTTATTATCAGCCATAGTTTTATTGAATTCTGTTCAAATTGTAATTGTGAACGTTTTTCTTTGATATTTTTGCCATTCATCATTTCCAGTTCTTGCTATTTTTTTCTTCTTTCCAAGATAATACTCATCTCTTTTCTTGCATTACAAGTCATTTTTATACATTGCAAACTGTTACCACAAATCTGGTATTTTCTTTCCAGAACTTCGTCTTCTACTTCGAGTAAAACCCTGAATCTCCCTATTCTTCCTTCGAGTCATCCCAAAAATTGCTGCGAGTTCTTGATTTTTACCAACCTCTGTTATTCTTCATTGAGTAAACTGTGTACAGAAGCAATCTGTGCACGTGCACACACCCAATTCATCAGCTTCTTCCCAAAACTTATCATCTCCATTTCAGAAATTCCTTACAAACACCATGGCCAAGAATTCAGATCAACCTGGGCCTTCCAAATACATATATGTGTGTAGATTTGAGCGTATTAGGGTTAATAAAATATGTTAAAATGAACTATTTTTTTAGTATATTAGATTTGTGATTTCTATGTACGCTCTACGTTCTCAAATTTAAATCGTCGCTTTCATTTATTTTATTTTATTATTACTTTCTTTTATTAAATACATGCCTCTTTTGGTTTTCCAGTAAGTTTTATTTATTTACACGCGAGCCTTGCCTTGAAATGTTTCATGTGTGTTGATGAAATTAATTGAGGTAGCACATGTTTTGAAATTTTATACCAAAAGATTTGCTTGCCATGTAAACATGTCTTATCAAATTCCAACGTGTGTCTTTCATCTATTTTTATTACTTGCATGTTAGGCTCTTTTTATTTTGCAAATTTACATCTTCTTGTATCCTTCCCTTTCATATTCCAATTTCCAAACGTGCTTTACCCTTATTCGTTTCCTATTTCATAAATCTCTTCCTTTAACTTTCCATTTCCAAAACGTGCTTCCATTATTTCTTTTGCCTAAAGTTTTCTTTCTCTTCTAATAAAAAAGAAAAAAAACAAACAAATGTGAGCAACTTATTTTGATGAAGCCAATCTTTTCCATTTGTTTACAAATCCATTTCCTAAAGCCTCCTTCCTCCATGTGTGAGCCATCATGTCTTTTTTTTCCATTGATTCTCCAGATTTTAGAACATGAGCAGACTTCAAAATTCTTAACGTGAGTAACTAACTTGTTTTATTTTATTATTAAAATGTGTGTACATGGTTTTCTATTTCATTTCCATAATATTTTTATAACTTGATTATCTTCCGCATATGAACTCCAATTAATGCGTGGTTTCTTCCTTTGGGTTCATATCAAAATTCCAGACAAGATGAAACTAGTTTGGTTGAATATAGAGACCGTTGAAATTTTGGGCTTTTATTGGATTTTCAATTGGCTATAAATCAAAGGTGAGTGATTAAACCCACTCACGCAATACTAAAAATTCCATTGCAAGTTAAATAAAATATACGATGTCATATATAATTTTTTTTGCTGTTTGTTGATTTAAGTTGACATTTTAATTGATATTGAATCTGAATTAACATTTAATTTTATATTGGAATTTAATTGATAGTTAAACCCCGATATTGATAACTATTATATGTTGAAATATATTGGTTGATTTGGATGTTGTTTGAAATGGATGCTTATTGATTGATATGTCGGATGTATGGTTGTTTATTTATTTTAATATGTCCCTGTTATCACCTTGTATATTATTGACATCATTTAAATGGTCCTCTGAATCATTTTAGAATTGGATAATTAAGACATTTAAATTATGAGTTGAAATGATATATACCCATACAATTTCTTGAATTTGGATTATTTATTGAAACTGAATTATTTAAAAAGTTTAAGTTTTTAATTTAAACTTCGGATTTATTTTAAATAAAGTGGTTAAAATTGGTATTTTGAATTATTTGAAATCTCGTAAGTTATTGCACTCATGTTGTACACTTGATAGGAGATGAAAAATCCCGTAACATCTCTGAAGCCATTGCACTCATATTTTTATTTGAGATTGATTTGACTTACATAGGAATTTTTTTAGTTCTGACTCGAGTGTATTGTTTTTCATTATGCTCGGGTCAGCCTGAGTTTTTCAGTGTTGAAGACTATTTTCTGATGGACGAAGATGAAGATTCAGTATATTATTGTTATTTATTATTCCACTACATTCTGTGTTCCACTGCATTATTTGTTTATTTATGATGTATGTATAACTCTAATTTGAATTTGTAAAAGTGTAATCAAATGTTATTTGTAAAACAGCTTCATGAACTGTTTATTTGATTATTATATTTTATCGTTCCACTGCGAGATTCTGTGTTTTGTTTTTTTCTTTTCTTTTTTCTTTTTTTTTTCTTATTTACCCCATTAACAATCCTCCCTTTTGAATGGTTTGAGTCTGACATGTGTGTCTGCATATGCACTTGGCGGATGCAGCATGATAGGGGTTTCTCGCATTTGGGTTTGGTAGCGAGCGGATGACTCTTACTCCTACATGTCCCGCGGGATTGGTACAGTCGAGAGGCTGGTCGTAAAAGCATAACACAGGTACCATTGTATGCTACGGTGGGCGTTACCCCGCTGGCGAAGTCATGTTACAGTTGGTATCGGAGCTTTGGTTTAGACATACCTTAGCCTGTTGGGGTTAACTCATTAGAGATAGGATAGTAATATCCTAAAAGGAGTTTGTCCGAGTGTATATATATATGAGAGCACGTATTTGTTAGTGTTATAAAAATATTTTATATAAGTTTGAAATGAAATAATTTTCCTAATATTATATGTTATATATAAAGGAAAATTTTATAACTAATATAGTTATTTGTAATGTGTTTTTTTTATGAAATGGTAATATCTAATTATTATCATTTATTGTTGACTTGTTGTATTTAGTCAAATTATAAACATTGGCTATTATTGTTGATTGAATATATGGACTAAACACTAGTTTAATAATGTTGAATTAAAGAGAATGAAGTGGATAATTAGGATATTCTATATGAAATTGAAATGTTGTTGTGAATTTTTTTGTTTGTTGACCGATAGTTTCAACTATTGAAAAAAATGGAATATCTGGATATTTTTGGATAATCGAAACCTTTTGAATTAATATATGAGTTGAAACTTAGAAATTGTGTTGAATTATGAAGTTGAATTTGATAACCTTAATTTGGAAGCAAGTGAAACAAGGTTTAATTTGTTATATCTATGTCTAGTAAATGAATAGAATTTTTGTATACATTATTGGCATGTAATGTAATAATATACAAGTGTGAACTTTAAGCCTTAGGATGTTTAAATTGAAACTATGATTAAGGAAATGTTGTAAATGAGATTAAATTGGAAAAAATATGTTTATAAACTTAATTAACAATTATGAAATGTGTCATAAATAAATTGAAAGGTAAAGGTGAAACTAATGGGATAAGCAAGTATAAATTAAAAGTGAAATGATTATAAATAAAGCCATGACTTGTAAATTGTTATGAAATAAATGGATGTTGCAATAAATGGTTATAAATAAAGTTGTGATAACTTTAAACTCGAATAATGTCTTATAAATGGAATAAAGCCTTTATAAATTGGTTATAAACCAAAGGAAATTTATCATGAAATGATTCTCAAATAAATGTGGTATTAAATGAGAAATATTACATGTGAAAATGAATGTAATTTAAAATAAAGAGAAATATAAGCAATGTTGTAACGACCCGTAAATTTTGGTGGTTTTATTAATATATTCTATTGAAATTTTGTGAAATTTTAAATAATAAAATTTTGAATTGAAAACTTAATATTTGGAATACGTCTATTTTAACATAGCAACTGGTAAATTTTCATCTGATAATATTGAAGTTTATTTTCTAGTGTAATTTTATTCCAATTTATATCAGTTAAAAATTGATGATAATAAAAGTGTTCCGAAACATAAATATGTCAACATGAGAAAATTTATTTAGAACACTCTGAATAAGACTGTGTAATTCGTTTCGCAAATTTCGGACATTTCTAGCTCCGTTTGGATTTTTCCGTACGGAATAGCAACGTATATCAGTGTACGTATCGACTTTTGATTGGATGATCGTACCACTGATATCTGTATACCGTTTTGATCATCTCGTCGTGCCAATCTCCATAATATATTCATTTGGACATTTAGGTATTCGGTACGTGACGGGATCGACGTAACGGTCTGTCGTATTTGTACCGTATTTGGGTCATTTTGTTGCTGGTGCCTTTTCAAATCTCTAACCACATAAACAGGTTGTGATTGCTTTATTAAATTTTTGAAATAACTTCTGACTCTTTACATTTGCATTTAGATTCGTGCACCCCATTTCCTTTTCATTTCTTCAGATCTGGTCTGTATAAATTCATTTTGGGTCTCCTCTCTCTCTCCTTTTTCTTTGTTCTGTCCATTCCTCTGAATAGACAAATTTTTTAAATATAGCGTCTTCATGCTTATATAGGTTGGAGAACCTACCTGCATCCCTTCATTTGTTCAAATGCTTCATCCCTCCGACCGACCGCGACCCAGTGCCGGTCACCCGCCACTTCAGCTGTAACGACCCGTATTTTTACGGATCGAAACATCGTAGAACAGTTGACAATTGGTCACATTTGTTGATAAGTCGTCTAGAGTCTAAGTCTTAGGTCGTAGGAAGGTTTGAAGCGACCTAGGCATTGGAATAAATCGTTGGGAAATTAGGTCGTATGGGGTGGCTTAGGTCGAGTGACCGACTTAGGAAGTGTATGACTTAAGATATTGAGACGACTTAGGATAGTAGACGACTTAAGGTTAGGACCGACCTAAGAAGACTGACCGAGTTAAGGTTTTGAGCGAGCTAAGGGATAGGTCGGCAGCAACCTAAGGAGAACCAGTATTTAGTATGGTTAGGTCGTAGAGGACCTAAGAGTTAGGTCGTAAGATTTTATGTTGAGGCTTAGGTCGTAGCTGACTTAAGGAAATAGGCGACGACCTAAGGAGGCTGGGATAGTAGTAAGTCGTGGAAGACTTAGGAGTTAGGTCGTAAGAGGTTAAGTCGTGTCCCAGTTAGATCGTGTGTATAGCTAGGTCGTTAGACGACCTAAGGGGTTAGGTCGTAGCCTGGTTAAGATAGTATGTCGCGTGTGTGTTAGGTCGCGCCTGTTGCTAAGTCGGTAGGATGCATGAGTGTTAGGTCGGAGCTATTGCTAAGTCATAGGTCGTAACCTCTTTAAGTCGTGGGATGGATTGTCTCACTAAGTCGTAAGTCGAATGAAGGCACTGATCTGTTATGTGTTAAGTCATGACCGACTTAGGAGTTTGGCTGCTATGTCGTTAGGTCGGAGGATGAAGAGCTATGATAGGTCGTAGAAGCGCTTGGGTGTTAAGTCGTTAGGTTGCTAAGTGCTTAAGTGTTAGGTCGTAGAGACTTGGGGTTGTTGAGTCGAAGGTTGTTAGGTCGAAGACGCTAGGTCGGTGGGGTTCGTTAGGTCGTAGGTCGTGGCTCTATAGGTCGTGGACGACCTAATTCCGGGTGACGACTTAGGAGGATTTCAGCTATAAATACTCGTCCATTTCTCACTTTTTGGGATTCGGATTTCGAAGCGACGAAGTGCTGCCATTTTGAGAGCTCGACTTCTACACTTCTTCACTTCTTTTCTCCACTCTAATCTAGTGATTCCTTCCATCCATATTGAAGATCAAATCGAAGATCGAAGAGCTTAGATTGAAGATCTACATTCTTCGAAGAGAGATTTCATCGTTTGAAGCGGATTTGTGATAGATCGAGTTAGATCCTTCGCTGTCTTGATTTGAAGCGTGTTGATTTGGAGTTGTTTAGGTGATTTGGTGAGTGGTGATTATCTCTCACACGGATCCAAAGGAGTATATCGGATCGTTGGCTTGATTTGGTGTTAAAATAGTGATTTCCGTGCATTTTCCCAATCATATGTGTAGATCCATATAGATTCATTGTTCATGATGATTTGACATCCATTTTACCACATGTTAACCTATGCAAGTTCATTCATCAAGATTATAGAGATATTGTTCATGTTTTCATGCTTATTAGACTTTCAACTCTTTAATTACGAAATTGCCATTATTGATATAATTGTCTACTTAGATCATATTTGAATGCTTGATTGCTTGGATTAATGTTTGACTTGATTGATTGCTATGAATTAGATGATTGATGATTTGATTTAGACCGAAGATGATTCAAAAGCTAAGAGAAAGGCTCTTGAATTTGGAAAGCTGCTTGTGGCATACGTAGCGGATGATGAAGCTCTTATGCATAGATTTGATGATGATGTTGGGATGTGGCTTTGCGAGGATGTGATGAAGCGAAGCATGATATGAGATGGTCTTGGTCTAATCCATACGGGATCATTCCAAGCAGGTTGATAACTCGGTGAAATGGTTCGAGTTTGAGGATAATGGATGCTCGAGAGGCGCTTGAGCTAGTATGGAAATAGTCGTCGAGGAGGATGACTAGAAGGCTGAGATCTCATCGTTGTTGAAGGTTCTAGCATGCTCAAAGCAAGAGTACGTTGGGCAGATTCGATAGTCCCTGAAGGCTATGGATTGGTAGTCAAGTACTCTGGGCAGATTCGATAGTCCTAGGCACGGGTCACGATGACGTGCGGGAGTTATGTCTAGAACCGGGGTTTCCATTAGCCCTTGACGGACAGCTGAAAGAATATGTCGGTCATTCAATGATAACGGTGATATCGAAGCAATGATAACAGTGATAGCCAGAGTCATGGATGTTTGGTTGTATCGTCATTCGGTCTCAAGAGCGGTATTTTCTGGGTGCTTATCTGATCTTGGTTTAGGCCTTGGGGGTTTGTACTTGGAAAACATCGCCCTTGACTAGAGTGACAATTACTTTACTTTAAATTGTATATTCTGCTATGTTTGCTTCTGCTTAGTGTGTGTCTGGGGGCTATCACTGTAGAATGAGGTTGGAGTGGGAGGGTTGTATTCCTATTTCTTTTCCTTTGTACTCTTTTGGTATGTTGTTAGTTAATTTACCGCTCACTAAGACTGTGTCTGACTCAAGGCTTTATGTTTTAACTCTTATTGCCTTGGGCTATTCGTCTATTTTGGGACGGGCAGACTAGGTAGTAGGTGACAGGTGCTATTCTTGCTTCTCACGATGTTGATATCGAAGACGAGCTAGAGGGTTGCATATTATTTTCTTATATGCACTGGATGTTCCGCTGTTTGTATATTCTCTGAGAGTTATGTAGTGAGGCTTGATGTATTGACTATTCTGATGATTGTACTCAACTATTATGAAGTTTTATTGATGAGATTCTATTCTGTGAAGCTTCACTATATATATGTTCTATTGTATTTTGTCCATGCGCTGTGAGTAATACGATAGATTCTGTAATTTTAATTTACCCTGGCAATCGTCCATGGTCGCCTGGCACACTTTACAGCGCACTATCTCTAGGTTCAGTGCAGGGGTCATGGGCGGTCGTCACATTTGGTATCAGAGCCTTGGTTAATCGATTTTACCCAACGCTTGCTGACGTAACTACGTATGAGAGACGTAATTGTATTTTGATGGATGATTACTATATATATTATAGTAGCTTAGTAGAGTTTGAGTCATTTATGCAGTTGTTTCTCTAGGTGTTCTAATCATTCCTTTTTATAGATATTGAGAATGAGTCGAAGAGGGAGACCAGCTGCTAGGGAAGGCCGTGCTACTGAGGGGGCTGCTGATTATGCTGCTATGTTCGAAGCTATGATGACTTCGATCATGAGAAGGATACCAGTCCCGGGGGCAGCAGTTGATGTTGGAGTTCAAGTCCAAACTCCAGAACCAGTGGATTTTGCTAAGTTGTGCAAAGACTATACTGCTCTTGGAGGGAAGGTTTTCTTGGGGACAGAATCAACTATTGAGGTCCAGAGATGGATAGATGCTTGTAGAAGGATTTTTGGTGATTTGGGAATCGAGGAGGCAACTAAGAGGAAGTTGGCATCAAGACAGCTTCAAGGGAGAGCCTCTGATTGGTGGAACTCTATTACCATCAATACTCTAGAGGAAGAGATTACTTGGGAGCAATTCCAAGTCAGATTTGAAGCTAAGTTCATTTCTACAGCTCAGAAGTATGTTCTGTTCAAGAAGTTTGTGGAGCTCAAGCAAGGTGGGAGACCAGTTCTTGAGTATGTTTTTGAGTTTGAAGCTTTGTCCTAGTATGCCCGGTCGTATATTGAATCTGCATATCAAAAGAATGAGAAGTTTGTGATAGGCTTGGACAGCTATCTTTGGAGACAGCTGGTGGATCATTTGGACGATTCATTTGAGAAGCTTATGGAGAAAGCTCTCAGGCATGAGAGTCTGTCTCCTAAGGAAGGATCTGTTGTTGCTGTGACCAGGGGAGAGTCTAAACCTTAGCAGGGTGGAAACAAGAAGAGGAGGCAGCAACAGCAGAAGGGTAAGGATGGCCAGAAGAAGCTGAAGGGCGAAGTGACCTGTTACAACTGTCAGCAGAAGGGCCATTTCTCGAAGGATTGTAAGAATCCGAAGGTGCCGATGAAGTGTCACAACTGTGACAAGCCGGGGCATATCAGGAAGAATTGTCCAGAACCGCGGAAGGACAAGCAGATTGTGCAAGCTTATGCTTTGGGAGCTGTTCCGTCATCTTCGAAAGCTCCTACCGCTGAAGAGAAAGGAAAGAGTGTGGTGGTTCAAGGTACTCTTTCCATATGTGGTGTTCCAGTTAGAGTTCTGTTTGATACGGGGGCGTCGCATTCGTTTGTTTGTAATGAACTTGTAGGCCGGTTTGGTTTAGAACTGAATATTGTTGATAGGCCATTGGTTGTGACTAATCCAGTTGGGGGTTCGTCTTGTTTGTGTATGTTATGCCGTGGTCTGATTGTGTCGAGTCATGGTTGCTCTTTTGTTTGTGATTGTTTTGTTCTGAACTTTGCGGGGTTCGGAATTATTTTGGGTATGGACTGGCTTAGGAAGTATGCGACAAAGGTTGATTGCGAAAGGTTGGAGGTGACAGTTGAGAATGTGGAGGGGCGAAAGATTGTGATACGATGTAAGCATGAAGAAGGCGTCTTCATGAGCTTCATGTATTCGCTGGTTGTTCCACGGGATGGACTGTCATCGGTGCCAATCGCGAATGGATTCGAGGATGTCTTTGACGAAGTCAAAGGGTTACCGCCGCATAGAGAGATCGAGTTTCGTATAGATCTAGTTGAAGGAGCCAGACCTGTTGTGATGCCTCTTAGGCGGATGGCGCCTAGAGAACAGCAGGAGTTGAGGGTGCAGGTTGATGACCTTTTACATAAAGGATTCATTCGGCGTAGTGTGTCCGAGTGGGGTGCACCAGTTGTATTCGCAACCAAAGCGGATGGGTCGTTGAGATTGTGTGTGGATTATCGTGAGCTGAATAAAGTGACTAAGAAGAACAAGTATCCATTGCCGAGGATAGATGACTTGTTTGATCAGCTTCACGAAGCTAAGGTGTTTTCTCAGATGGATTTGGCAACGGGATTTCACCAGTTGAGAGTGGCTAAGGATAGTGTGCCGAAGACTGCTTTTCGAACACCATCCGGTTTCTTTGAGTGGCTGGTAATGCCGTTTGGATTGACTAACGCGCCAGCATATTTTGTGGATCTTATGAATAGAGTGTTCAGAGATCAGTTGAACAAGTCCGTACTTGTGTTCGTGGATGATATTCTGATTTATTCCAGAACAAAAGAAGAGCACAAGATGCACTTGCGTATTGTTTTGGAAATCTTGCGAAAACATCAGCTGAAGGCTAAGTTTTCAAAGTGTCACTTCTGGAAGAGTGAAGTGAGGTTCTTAGGCCATGTTATTTCTGGAAATGGAATAGCGGTTGATCCCGCTAAGGTGGCAGCAATCCAGGATTGGGTTAGACCTAAGAATGCATTGAATGTGAGAAGTTTTCTTGGATTAGCAGGATACTATCGTCGTTTTATCAAGGATTTTTCCAAGATAGCTGCACCGTTAACAGGATTGACGAAGAAGAACCAAGTGTTCAGATGGGAAGCTAAGTGTGAGCAAGCTTTCGAAATCCTGAAAGAGCGATTGACGAGTGCTCCTGTTTTGACTATTCCAAGTGGGAATGATGAGATGGTGGTTTACACCGACGCATGTGGTACTGGACTTGGAGCAGTGCTGATGCAGAAGGATAAAGTTGTTGCGTATGCAAGTCGACAACTGAAGCCGCATGAAAGGAATTACCCGACTCATGATTTGGAGTTAGCGGCGATTGTATTTGCTCTGAAGATATGGAGACATTATCTACTGGGAGTTCGATTCGAGTTGTTTACAGATCATAAGTCGTTGAAGTATCTTTTCTCCCAAAAGAATTTGAATCTTCGGCAGCAACGGTGGCTAGAGTTTTTGGAATCATATGATTTTGGTATAGCTTATACTCCGGGAAAAGGTAACGCAGTGGCAGATGCGTTAAGTCGAAGACATGCAGGATTGGGAGCCATGTTTTCAGAATGGAAGAATCTCGAGTATTTAGCTGGATTTGACTTCAGGCCTAGATGCGAATTGGAACCTGAGATGTTGGCAAACTTATCGATAAGACCGACTCTTGTGGAAAGGATTGGCGAGAGTCAAAAGCGAGATGATAAGATTGTCAAGATTATCCGTGAATTGGAATCTGGATTGGATCCAGAAAAGGATAAAGGATTCGAGGTCGATCGAGAGGGTTGGCTTCGGAAGCAAGGACGACTAGTTGTTCCCGATATAGATGAATTGAGGAGTGAAGTTCTGAAGGAAAGTCATCACTCAAAGCTGACAATTCATCCAGGTGGAAATAAGATGTATCGGGATATGAAGAGAACCTACTACTAGGAAGGCATGAAGAAGG
This sequence comes from Allium fistulosum, assembly GCA_030737815.1. Classification (NCBI taxonomy): domain Eukaryota; kingdom Viridiplantae; phylum Streptophyta; class Magnoliopsida; order Asparagales; family Amaryllidaceae; genus Allium; species Allium fistulosum. The sequence continues at coordinate 283,952,880 of CM060901.1, read as the reverse complement.
ATGTTGGAAATTTTATTTCCAAGTGTATGAAATGCCAGTTGGTAAAAGCCGAACAGAGGAAGCCAAGTGGATTGCTTCAGCCATTAGAAGTTCCTACATGGAAGTGGGAGCAAGTATCGATGGATTTATTGATGGGTTACCTAGAACAAGAACGGGAAATGAAGGGATTTGGGTCATTGTAGATCGTTTGACTAAGAGTGCAAGATTTATTCCTGTTCGATCGACTAGGACTGCATCAAAGTTGGCTGAGTTGTATGTTAAGTGGATAGTTCGATTCCATGGTATTCCGAAGAGTATAGTGATCGATCGAGACCCATTATTCACTAGTGGATTTTGGAAGAGCTTCCAGGAAGTTTTGGGAACCGAGTTGTGTTTGAGTACAGCTTATCACCCTCAAACAGATGGTCAGACAGAGAGAGTCAACCGAGTTTTGGAAGATCTCCTCAGAGCTTGTGTTTTGGATTTCGGAGGATCATGGGAAGATCACCTTCATTTGGTGGAATTTGCATACAACAACAGTTACCAGTCAAGCATTGGTATGGCACCGTATGAGGCATTGTATGGAAGACCGTGTAACTCTCCGACATGTTGGTTAGAGACAGGATAAAAGCTGATACTTGGGCCAGAGATGATTCGACAGACTTCGGATTGCATAGAGATCATTCGGCAACGAATGAAAGCAGCCCAAGACCGTCAGAAGAGTTATGCCGATAAGCGTCGTAAGGATTTGGAATTCGACGTAGGTGATATGGTTTTTGTGAAGGTTTCTCCACTGAGGAATGTTATTCGATTTGGGAAGAAAGGAAAATTGACTCCGAGATTTGTTGGACCATTCCCGATCATCGAGCGAATTGGAAAGCTCGCCTATAGATTGGAGTTACCTGAGAAGATGTCGAGTGTGCACAATGTTTTTCATGTATCATATCTACGGAAGTATGTGCACGACTCGAATACAGTGGTTTTTGCTGATAGCTGTGAAGATTTCGAAGTTGGTCCAGTCGATAAGAGACCTCGTAAGCCGCTTCGTGTTGTGGAAACCGACACGAAACAGCTTAGGAGGAAGATAGTTAAGTTGATCAAGATACAATGGAGTGATGATGATAACGACTGTACGTGGGAGGTGGAAGAGAGGATGAAGGCAGCTCATTCTGAACTCTTCAAGGTATGGCCCTAAGGTGTCGTGTCATCTAACGACATTGTACTTGTTCTAAGTCTTAGAATTCTGCATGCTAAGCTAGAATTGGATGCATGGTTTGTTGATTGCTATGGATGGTAGGCATGCAGAATAGTCATTGATTGCTCTTTTTGTTTGGAATTTCGGGGGCGAAATTCCTAAGGGGGAGAGAATGTAACGACCCGTATTTTTACGGATCGAAACATCGTAGAACAGTTGACAATTGGTCACATTTGTTGATAAGTCGTCTAGAGTCTAAGTCTTAGGTCGTAGGAAGGTTTGAAGCGACCTAGGCATTGGAATAAATCGTTGGGAAATTAGGTCGTATGGGGTGGCTTAGGTCGAGTGACCGACTTAGGAAGTGTACGACTTAAGATATTGAGACGACTTAGGATAGTAGACGACTTAAGGTTAGGACCGACCTAAGAAGACTGACCGAGTTAAGGTTTTGAGCGAGCTAAGGGATAGGTCGGCAGCGACCTAAGGAGAACCAGTATTTAGTATGGTTAGGTCGTAGACGACCTAAGAGTTAGGTCGTAAGATTTTATGTTGAGGCTTAGGTCATAGCTGACTTAAGGAAATAGGCGACGACCTAAGGAGGCTGGGATAGTAGTAAACGACCTAAGTAGGATAAGTCGTGGAAGACTTAGGAGTTAGGTCGTAAGAGGTTAAGTCGTGTCCCAGTTAGATCGTGTGTATAGCTAGGTCGTTAGACGACCTAAGGGGTTAGGTCGTAGCCTGGTTAAGATAGTATGTCGCGTGTGTGTTAGGTCGCGCCTGTTGCTAAGTCGGTAGGTCGCATGAGTGTTAGGTCGGAGCTATTGCTAAGTCGTAGGTCGTAACCTCTTTAAGTCATGGGATGGATTGTCTCACTAAGTCGTAAGTCGAATGAAGGCACTGATCTGTTATGTGTTAAGTCGTGACCGACTTAGGAGTTTGGCTGCTATGTCGTTAGGTCGGAGGATGAAGAGCTTTGATAGGTCGTAGAAGCGCTTGGGTGTTAAGTCGTTAGGTTGCTAAGCGCTTAAGTGTTAGGTCGTAGAGACTTGGGGTTGTTGAGTCGGAGGTTGTTAGGTCGAAGACTTTAGGTCGGTGGGGTTCGTTAGGTCGTAGGTCGTGGACGACCTAATTCCGAGTGACGACTTAGGAGGATTTCAGCTATAAATACTCGTCCATTTCTCACTTTTTGGGATCCGGATTTCGAAGCAACGAAGTGCTGCCATTTTGAGAGCTCGACTTCTACACTTCTTCACTTCTTTTCTCCACTCTAATCTAGTGATTCCTTCCATCCATATTGAAGATCAAATCGAAGATCGAAGAGCTTAGATTGAAGATCTACATTCTTCGAAGAGAGATTTCATCGTTTGAAGCGGATTTGTGATAGATCGAGTTAGATCCTTCGCTGTCCAGATTTGAAGCGTGTTGATTTGGAGTTGTTTAGGTGATTTGGTGAGTGGTGATTATCTCTCACACGGATCCAAAGGAGTATATCGGATCGTTGGCTTGATTTGGTGTTAAAATAGTGATTTCCATGCATTTTCCCAATCATATGTGTAGATCCATATAGATTCATTGTTCATGATGATTTGACATCCATTTTACCACATGTTAACCTATGCAAGTTCATTCATCAAGATTATAGAGATATTGTTCATGTTTTCATGCTTATTAGACTTTCAACTCTTTAATTACGAAATTGCCATTATTGATATAATTGTCTACTTAGATCATATTTGAATGCTTGATTGCTTGGATTAATGTTTGACTTGATTGATTGCTATGAATTAGATGATTGATGATTTGATTTAGACCGAAGATGATTCAAAAGCTAAGAAAAAGGCTCTTGAATTTGGAAAGCTGCTTGTGGCATACGTAGCGGATGATGAAGCTCTTATGCATAAATTTGATGATGATGTTGGGATGTGGCTTTGCGAGGATGTGATGAAGCGAAGCATGATATGAGATAGTCTTGGTCTAATCCAGACGGGATCATTCCAAGCAGGTTGATAACTCGGTGAAATGGTTCGAGTTTGAGGATAATGGATGCTCGAGAGGCGCTTGAGCTAGTATGGAAATAGTCGTCAAGGAGGATGACTAGAAGGCTGAGATCTCATCGTTGTTGAAGGTTCTAGCATGCTCAAAGCAAGAGTACGTTGGGCAGATTCGATAGTCCCTGAAGGCTACGGATTGGTAGTCAAGTACTCTGGGCAGATTCGATAGTCCTAGGCACGGGTCACGATGACGTGCGGGAGTTATGTCTAGAACCGGGGTTTCCATTAGCCCTTGACGGACGGCTGAAAGAATGTGCCGATCATTCAATGATAATGGTGATATCGAAGCAATGATAACAGTGATAGCCAGAGTCATAGATGTTTGGTTGTATCGTCATTCGGTCTCAAGAGCGGTATTTTCTGGGTGCTTATCTGATCTTGGTTTAGGCCTTGGGGGTTTGTACTTGGAAAACATCGCCCTTGACTCGAGTGACAATTACTTTACTTTAAATTGTATGTTCTGCTATGTTTGCTTCTGCTTAGTGTGTGTCTGGGGGCTATCACTGTAGAATGAGGTTGGAGTGGGAGGGTTGTATTCCTATTCCTTTTCCTTTGTACTCTTTTGGTATGTTGTTAGTTAATTTACCGCTCACTAAGACTGTGTCTGACTCAAGGCTTTATGTTTTAACTCTTATTGCCTTGGGCTGTTCGTCTATTTTGGGACGGGCAGACTAGGTAGCAGGTGACAGGTGCTGTTCTTGCTTCTCACGATGTTGATATCGAAGACGAGCTGGAGGGTTGCATATTATTTTCTTATATGTACTGGATGTTCCGCTGTTTGTATATTCTCTGAGAGTTATGTAGTGAGGCTTGATGTATTGACTATTCTGATGATTGTACTCAACTATTATGAAGTTTTATTGATGAGATTCTATTTTGTGAAGCTTCACTATATATATGTTCTATTGTATTTTGTCCATGCGCTTTGAGTAATACGATAGATTCTGTTATTTTAATTTACCCTGGCAATCGTCCATGGTCGCCTGGCACACTTTACAGCGCACTATCTCTAGGTTCAGTGTAGGGGTCATGAGCTGTCGTCACATTTGGTATCAGAGCCTTGGTTAATGGATTTTACCCAACGCTCGCTGACGTAACTACGTATGAGAGACGTAATTGTATTTTGATGGATGATTACTATATATATTATAGTAGCTTAGTAGAGTTTGAGTCCTTTATGCAGTTGTTTCTCTAGGTGTTCTAATCATTCCTTTTTATAGATATTGAGAATGAGTCGAAGAGGGAGACCAGCTGCTAGGGAAGGCCGTGCTACTGAGGGGGCTGCTGATTATGCTGCTATGTTCGAAGCTATGATGACTTCGATCATGAGAAGGATACCAGTCCCGGGGGCAGCAGTTGATGTTGGAGTTCAAGTCCAAACTCCAAAACCAGTGGATTTTGCTAAGTTGTGCAAAGACTATACTGCTCTTGGAGGGAAGGTTTTCTTGGGGACAGAATCAACTATTGAGGTCCAGAGATGGATAGATGCTTGTAGAAGGATTTTTGGTGATTTGGGAATCGAGGAGGCAACTAAGAGGAAGTTGGCATCAAGACAGCTTCAACGGAGAGCCTCTGATTGGTGGAACTCTATTACCATCAATACCCCGGAGGAAGAGATTACTTGGGAGCAATTCCAAGTCAGATTTGAAGCTAAGTTCATTTCTACAGCTCAGAAGTCTGTTCTGTTCAAGAAGTTTGTGGAGCTCAAGCAAGGTGGGAGACCAGTTCTTGAGTATGTTTCTGAGTTTGAAGCTTTGTCCAAGTATGCCCGGTCGTATATTGAATCTGCATATCAGAAGAATGAGAAGTTTGTGATAGGCTTGGACAGCTATCTTTGGAGACAGCTGGTGGATCATTTGGACGATTCATTTGAGAAGCTTGTGGAGAAAGCTCTCAGGCATGAGAGTCTGTTTCCTAAGGAAGGATCTGTTGTTGCTGTGACCAGGGGAGAGTCTAAACCTCAGCAGGGTGGAAACAAGAAGAGGAGGCAGCAACAGCAGAAGGGTAAGGATGGCCAGAAGAAGCTGAAGGGTGAAGTGACCTGCTACAACTGTCAGCAGAAGGGCCATTTCTCGAAGGATTGTAAGAATCCGAAGGTGCCGATGAAGTGTCACAACTGTGACAAGCCGGGGCATATCAGGAAGAATTGTCCAGAACCGCGGAAGGACAAGCAGATTGTGCAAGCTTATGCTTTGGGAGCTGTTCCGTCATCTTTGAAAGCTCCTACCGCTGAAGAGAAAGGAAAGAGTGTGGTGGTTCAAGGTACTCTTTCCATATGTGGTGTTCCAGTTAGAGTTCTGTTTGATACTGGGGCGTCGCATTCGTTTGTTTGTAATGAACTTGTAGGCCGGTTTGGTTTAGAACCGAATATTGTTGATAGGCCATTGGTTGTGACTAATCCAGTTGGGGGTTCGTCTTGTTTGTGTATGTTATGCCGTGGTCTGATTGTGTCGAGTCATGGTTGCTCTTTTGTTTGTGATTGTTTTGTTCTGAACTTTGCGGGGTTCGGAATTATTTTGGGTATGGACTGGCTTAGGAAGTATGCGACAAAGGTTGATTGCGAAAGGTTGGAGGTGACAGTTGAGAATGTGGAGGGACGAAAGATTGTGATACGATGTAAGCATGAAGAAGGCGTCTTCATGAGCTTCATGTATTCGCTGGTTGTTCCACGGGATGGACTGTCATCGGTGCCAATCGCGAATGGATTCGAGGATGTCTTTGACGAAGTCAAAGGGTTACCGCCGCATAGAGAGATCGAGTTTCGTATAGATCTAGTTGAAGGAGCCAGACCTGTTGTGATGCCTCTTAGGCGGATGGCGCCTAGAGAACAGCAGGAGTTGAGGGTGCAGGTTGATGACCTTTTACATAAAGGATTCATTCGGCGTAGTGTGTCCGAGTGGGGTGCACCAGTTGTATTCGCAACCAAAGCGGATGGGTCGTTGAGATTGTGTGTGGATTATCGTGAGCTGAATAAAGTGACTAAGAAGAACAAGTATCCATTTCCGAGGATAGACGACTTGTTTGATCAGCTTCACGAAGCTAAGGTGTTTTCTCAGATGGATTTGGCAACAGGATTTCACCAGTTGAGAGTGGCTAAGGATAGTGTGCCGAAGACTGCTTTTCGAACACCATCCGGTTTCTTTGAGTGGCTGGTAATGCCGTTTGGATTGACTAACGCGCCAGCATATTTTGTGGATCTTATGAATAGAGTGTTCAAAGATCAGTTGAACAAGTTCGTACTTGTGTTCGTGGATGATATTCTGATTTATTCCAGAACAGAAGAAGAGCACAAGACGCACTTGCGTATTGTTTTGGAAATCTTGCGGAAACATCAGCTGAAGGCTAAGTTTTCGAAGTGTCACTTCTGGAAGAGTGAAGTGAGGTTCTTAGGCCATGTTATTTCTGGAAATGGAATAGCGGTTGATCCCGCTAAGGTGGCAGCAATCCAGGATTGGGTTAGACCTAAGAATGCATCGGATGTGAGAAGTTTTCTTGGATTAGCAGGATACTATCGTCGTTTTATCAAGGATTTTTCCAAGATAGCTGCACCGTTAACAGGATTGACGAAGAAGAACCAAGTGTTCAGATGGGAAGCTAAGTGTGAGCAAGCTTTCGAAATCCTGAAAGAGCGATTGACGAGTGCTCCTGTTTTGACTATTCCAAGTGGGAATGATGAGATGGTGGTTTACACCGACGCATGTGGTACTGGACTTGGAGCAGTGCTGATGCAGAAGGATAAAGTTGTTGCGTATGCAAGTCGACAACTGAAGCCGCATGAAAGGAATTACCCGACTCATGATTTGGAGTTAGCGGCGATTGTATTTGCTCTGAAGATATGGAGACATTATCTACTGGGAGTTCGATTCGAGTTGTTTACAGATCATAAGTCGTTGAAGTATCTTTTCTCCCAAAAGGATTTGAATCTTCGGCAGCAACGGTGGCTAGAGTTTTTGGAATCATATGATTTTGGTATAGCTTATACTCCGGGAAAAGGTAACGCAGTGGCAGATGCGTTAAGTCGAAGACATGCAGGATTGGGAGCCATGTTTTCAGAATGGAAGAATCTCGAGTATTTAGCTGGATTTGACTTCAGGCCTAGATGTGAATTGGAACCTGAGATGTTGGCAAACTTATCGATAAGACCGACTCTTGTGGAAAGGATTGGCGAGAGTCAAAAGCAAGATGATAAGATTGTCAAGATTATCCGTGAATTGGAATCTGGATTGGATCCAGAAAAGGATAAAGGATTCGAGGTCGATCGAGAGGGTTGGCTTCGGAAGCAAGGACGACTAGTTGTTCCCGATATAGATGAATTGAGGAGTGAAGTTCTGAAGGAAAGTCATCACTCAAAGCTGACAATTCATCCAGGTGGAAATAAGATGTATCGGGATATGAAGAGAACCTACTACTAGGAAGGCATGAAGAAGGATGTTGGAAATTTTATTTCCAAGTGTATGAAATGCCAGTTGGTAAAAGCCGAACAGAGGAAGCCAAGTGGATTGCTTCAGCCATTAGAAGTTCCTACATGGAAGTGGGAGCAAGTATCGATGGATTTATTGATGGGTTACCTAGAACAAGAACGGGAAATGAAGGGATTTGGGTCATTGTAGATCGTTTGACTAAGAGTGCAAGATTTATTCCTGTTCGATCGACTAGGACTGCATCAAAGTTGGCTGAGTTGTATGTTAAGTGGATAGTTCGATTCCATGGTATTCCGAAGAGTATAGTGAGCGATCGAGACCCATTATTCACTAGTGGATTTTGGAAGAGCTTCCAGGAAGTTTTGGGAACCGAGTTGTGTTTGAGTACAGCTTATCACCCTCAAACAGATGGTCAGACAGAGAGAGTCAACCGAGTTTTGGAAGATCTCCTCAGAGCTTGTGTTTTGGATTTCGGAGGATCATGGGAAGATCACCTTCATTTGGTGGAATTTGCATACAACAACAGTTACCAGTCAAGCATTGGTATGGCACCGTATGAGGCATTGTATGGAAGACCGTGTAACTCTCCGACATGTTGGTTAGAGACAGGAGAAAAGCTGATACTTGGGCCAGAGATGATTCGACAGACTTCGGATTGCATAGAGATCATTCGGCAACGAATGAAAGCAGCCCAAGACCGTCAGAAGAGTTATGCCGATAAGCGTCGTAAGGATTTGGAATTCGACGTAGGTGATATGGTTTTTGTGAAGGTTTCTCCACTGAGGAATGTTATTCGATTTGGGAAGAAAGGAAAATTGACTCCGAGATTTGTTGGACCATTCCCGATCATCGAGCGAATTGGAAAGCTCGCCTATAGATTGGAGTTACCTGAGAAGATGTCGAGTGTGCACAATGTTTTTCATGTATCATATCTACGGAAGTATGTGCACGACTCGAATACAGTGGTTTCTGCTGATAGCTGTGAAGATTTCAAAGTTGGTCCAATCGATAAGAGACCTCGTAAGCCGCTTCGTGTTGTGGAAACCGACACGAAACAGCTTAGGAGGAAGATAGTTAAGTTGCTCAAGATACAATGGAGTGATGATGATAATGACTGTACGTGGGAGGTGGAAGAGAGGATGAAGGCAACTCATCCTGAACTCTTCAAGGTATGGCCCTAAGGTGTCATGTCATCTAACGACATTGTAACTTGTTCTAAGTCTTAGAATTCTGCATGCTAAGCTAGAATTGGATGCATGGTTTGTTGATTGCTATGGATGGTAGGCATGCAGAATAGTCATTGATTGCTCTCTTTGTTTGGAATTTCGGGGGCGAAATTCCTAAGGGGGAGAGAATGTAACGACCCTTATTTTTACGGATCGAAACATCGTAGAACAGTTGACAATTGGTCACATTTGTTGATAAGTCGTCTAGAGTCTAAGTCTTAGGTCGTAGGAAGGTTTGAAGCGACCTAGGCATTAGAATAAATTGTTGGGAAATTAGGTCGTATGGGGTGGCTTAGGTCGAGTGACCGACTTAGGAAGTGTACGACTTAAGATATTGAGACGACTTAGGATAGTAGACGACTTAAGGTTAGGACCGACCTAAGAAGACTGACCGAGTTAAGGTTTTGAGCGAGCTAAGGGATAGGTCGACAGCGACCTAAGGAGAACCAGTATTTAATATGGTTAGGTCGTAGACGACCTAAGAGTTAGGTCGTAAGATTTTATGTTGAGGCTTAGGTCGTAGCTGACTTAAGGAAATAGGCGACGACCTAAGGAGGCTGGGATAGTAGTAAACGACCTAAGTAGGATAAGTCGTGGAAGACTTAGGAGTTAGGTCGTAAGAGGTTAAGTCGTGTCCCAGTTAGATCGTGTGTATAGCTAGGTCGTTAGACGACCTAAGGGGTTAGGTCGTAGCCTGGTTAAGATAGTATGTCGCGTGTGTGTTAGGTCGCGCCTGTTGCTAAGTCGGTAGGTCGCATGAGTGTTAGGTCGGAGCTATTGCTAAGTCGTAGGTCGTGACCTCTTTAAGTCATGGGATGGATTGTCTCACTAAGTCGTAAGTCGAATGAAGGCACTGATCTGTTATGTGTTAAGTCGTGACCGACTTAGGAGTTTGGCTGCTATGTCGTTAGGTTGGAGGATGAAGAGCTTTGATAGGTCGTAGAAGCGCTTGGGTGTTAAGTCGTTAGGTTGCTAAGCGCTTAAGTGTTAGGTCGTAGAGACTTGGGGTTGTTGAGTCGGAGGTTGTTAGGTCGAAGACTTTAGGTCGGTGGGGTTCGTTAGGTCGTAGGTCGTGGACGACCTAATTCCGAGTGACGACTTAGGAGGATTTCAGCTATAAATACTCGTCCATTTCTCACTTTTTGGGATCCGGATTTCGAAGCAACGAAGTGCTGCCATTTTGAGAGCTCGACTTCTACACTTCTTCACTTCTTTTCTCCACTCTAATCTAGTGATTCCTTCCATCCATATTGAAGATCAAATCGAAGATCGAAGAGCTTAGATTGAAGATCTACATTCTTCGAAGAGAGATTTCATCGTTTGAAGTGGATTTGTGATAGATCGAGTTAGATCCTTCGCTGTCCAGATTTGAAGCGTGTTGATTTGGAGTTGTTTAGGTGATTTGGTGAGTGGTGATTATCTCTCACACGGATCCAAAGGAGTATATCGGATCGTTGGCTTGATTTGGTGTTAAAATAGTGATTTCCATGCATTTTCCCAATCATATGTGTAGATCCATATAGATTCATTGTTCATGATGATTTGACATCCATTTTACCACATGTTAACCTATGCAAGTTCATTCATCAAGATTATAGAGATATTGTTCATGTTTTCATGCTTATTAGACTTTCAACTCTTTAATTACGAAATTGCCATTATTGATATAATTGTCTACTTAGATCATATTTGAATGCTTGATTGCTTGGATTAATGTTTGACTTGATTGATTTCTATGAATTAGATGATTGATGATTTGATTTAGACCGAAGATGATTCAAAAGCTAAGAGAAAGGCTCTTGAATTTGGAAAGCTGCTTGTGGCATACGTAGCGGATGATGAAGCTCTTATGCATAGATTTGATGATGATGTTGGGATGTGGCTTTACGAGGATGTGATGAAGCGAAGCATGATATGAGATAGTCTTGGTCTAATCCAGACGGGATCATTCCAAGCAGGTTGATAACTCGGTGAAATGGTTCGAGTTTGAGGATAATGGATGCTCGAGAGGCGCTTGAGCTAGTATGGAAATAGTCGTCGAGGAGGATGACTAGAAGGCTGAGATCTCATCGTTGTTGAAGGTTCTAGCATGCTCAAAGCAAGAGTACGTTGGGCAGATTCGATAGTCCCTGAAGGCTACGGATTGGTAGTCAAGTACTCTGGGCAGATTCGATAGTCCTAGGCACGGGTCACGATGACGTGCGGGAGTTATGTCTAGAACCGGGGTTTCCATTAGCCCTTGACGGACGGCTGAAAGAATGTGCCGGTCATTCAATGATAACGGTGATATCGAAGCAATGATAACAGTGATAGCCAGAGTCATGGATGTTTGGTTGTATCGTCATTCGGTCTCAAGAGCGGTATTTTCTAGGTGCTTATCTGATCTTGGTTTAGGCCTTGGGGGTTTGTACTTGGAAAACATCGCCCTTGACTCGAGTGACAATTACTTTACTTTAAATTGTATGCTCTGCTATGTTTGCTTCTGCTTAGTGTGTGTCTGGGGGCTATCACTGTAGAATGAGGTTGGAGTGGGAGGGTTGTATTCCTATTCCTTTTCCTTTGTACTCTTTTGGTATGTTGTTAGTTAATTTATTGCTCACTAAGACTGTGTCTGACTCAAGGCTTTATGTTTTAACTCTTATTGCCTTGGACTGTTCGTCTATTTTGGGACGGGCAAACTAGGTAGCAGGTGACAGGTGCTGTTCTTGCTTCTCACGATGTTGATATCGAAGACGAGCTGGAGGGTTGCATATTATTTTCTTATATGTACCGGATGTTCCGCTGTTTGTATATTCTCTGAGAGTTATGTAGTGAGGCTTGATGTATTGACTATTCTGATGATTGTACTCAACTATTATGAAGTTTTATTGATGAGATTCTATTCTGTGAAGCTTCACTATATATATGTTCTATTGTATTTTGTCCATGCGCTGTGAGTAATACGATAGATTCTGTTATTTTAATTTACCCTGGCAATCGTCCATGGTCGCCTGGCACACTTTACAGCGCACTATCTCTAGGTTCAGTGCAGGGGTCATGGGCAGTCGTCACATCAGCCCACCTTGGCCTCCGCCCTGGCCACCTCAGCACTCTTTCCTCCTATCACATCACAACGCAGCCTCTACCTTCCAACAACGCCGAGCAAACCTCAGCCATCCCCTCGGCCTGGGCATATCTGCCAGGTTCGTTTTGTTTTGTTTTTTTGGGATTTAGAGTAGTGTCTTGCCTTTATTTTATATATATAATATATTGTAACTAGTATTGCAGAGTATGATTTGTAGTTTCATGGTTTTGAAAGTGTATATAGTCTGCATAGGTATTGTTAAGTGGTCTGCACATTTTAGCATGTATATATACATTGTTATATATATATACTGTTTCATATGTATAGTCAATATTTGTGAGTTGATTTTTTTTTATATCTGCGTGAGTTTGTATGTGTCCTGTATTAATCTATATAAGTAAGTTGCGTTTACATTCTATACTATTATAAGTTTTTATACCAGTTAATTTTATAAGTTTTATGTTATAAAGATTATTTTTGTCGGTTTATACAAAGTTATATGCATTTGTTGAAAGCTCGTTGATAACCCAAGTTATAGGTATTGCTAGTTATATACAAAGTGGGTCTGTAGTATATTCATATAAGTTAGTATGTTATATAGGTATTGTTATTATGTAGGAGTATGTATGCCTATTTCTAGATTTTAGCATTGATTTATATATATGTTTTTAAAAATATAAAGTATTATATATATTGAAGTTTTAGTCTGTTGTTTATCCACATATACATTGTATATATATTATTAAATAAATATGGTGTTAAGTATAGTTTTAAAGTATGATGTATACATTACTCATGTATGCATATGTTTGTTTGTTATTTTTCTGGTTGTATTTGTATACGTGTATATATTAGATTGTGTATAATAGTTTATATATATAAGTCTATAAAGGGTATAAGTGTATATAGGTTTGATTCTAATATATATGTTTTAATTTAAAGCAATGATTTTAAATTGTATGCATATATATTTGATTTTTAAAATACTAATTTCAGGGAAATAATATTAATAGATTTCTTTTCAATCATATCTAGATGATTCTAATTTATTTTATCAATTCCTATTTATCAGCTTTGATCGTCGAACTCATTTCCATCGTGTATCGAGCTTTGTTCCGAAATTCGTGCTTGGATTCGTAACTCATCTTATTCTCGTCCATCTCTAGCCTCGAAAGGTGAGCAATCACTCATGATTAACATTCTTATATTTATTAGATTTGATTTAAATTGAAACGACAATTGAAATATGTTGCTATTAGTATTTACATTGCTATATATGCCATTATCTGTATCTGTTCACCTGTGACATCTGACACCATTATCTGTTATTTATATCGATGATATATGCCTGTTATGTTATTATCATATCTGTTATCACTCTACAAGTTCCCAGTTAGTATAGAATTCACTATGGGTTGAAATTATACATACCCGAACGGACTTTAGAATAGGAGAAAATCATTATGGGTTGAAATGATAAACCCAAGCGATTTTCATTTGAATTTAATTTGGGATTGCGGGATGAAATGATATATACCCGTATATATTTAAATTGCGGATTGAAATGATAAATATCCGTATCACTTGACCATAGGATTGAAATTATATACAGACACCGTTGGTCTATATATAAAAATTTTGAAATGATTTCTATGGTTTTGGAAAGGAATATATGGTATAAAATGATTTATGTTAGATATTATATAAATGCTATTTTATATAGTTAAATTCTTGATTTTAAGCTATGTATAATTTTGTTTAATATAAAATAAGTTTAATAATAAAGTTGATTTTATTATAATATAATATAATTAAGTATTTATATAAATTATATTTTAATATAGAGTTTATAATGATTGGGAAAATAGATTTGAAATTGATTTGAAATGGTATTTAATTAAGGATTTAATTAATAAAAAAATCGATATGGATGTATTGAATTTGATTTTTATTTAAATGATATTGAATTTATTAAATAAATATTTCAAAACTAAATAATAGTAAATTTGAATTAAGATATATATGAAATTATCAAATTTGGTTTTGAAATATGGAATATTTGAAGCTTTGAAATATATTGAAATTGAACTGGTTTATTTGTGGTTCAAATCGGTATTTGAAATCGTTATAACTTGAAAATGTTTAATTGAATTGGAATTGAAATTGATGATTTAGATTTGATTAAATTTGAATTTGGAATTCGAATTGATTTGAATCGATTTGTGAAAGTCGAGGAAACTATTTTATTTTATAAAGTAATTTTAAATTATATTTAAATCTATTGATATTTTACTTTATAAATTATTTTAATATAAACTATTTTAATATAAATCATTTTTAATATAAATTATTTTATTATAAACTATTTTAACTTATAACTATTTATATAAACTATTTTTATTTATAAACTATTTTAACTTATAACTATTTATATAAACTATTTTATTTATAAACTATTTTATTTTATATACTAATTTTAATATCTAAACTGTTTAAGAGGAAAGTGTTATGATTTCCAAAATGCTATAATTTCAAAGTGTTATGATTTCAAGCTATGATTTCAAAGAGTTATGAATTTCAAGGTTTTGATTTCCAAAGTGGTTTGATTTTTAAAGACTTATGATTTCGGAAGCGTTATAACTTTGGAAAGTGATATGATTTTGAAAATGGATATATTTGAAGTGAAAATGATATCGTATTGATTTGGTTTTTAAAATGGAAATGATATTTTGGTTTTGAAGTATAAACTATTATGAAATGACCGCGGTGTTATAATAACGTTTGGTTGTTAAAGAGACCGGGATCGGATATGGGTATACTCTCTGTCGATACCGAAAACCACTTTAACAACTATGTACGCGGTGGAGATTCCAGAATGAAGTAGGATGGTGGCGACGATTCCTATTGAGGTATATATGTGGACCCAACTCCCGTGAGTTGGCATAAGGTGGCTAAAACAGGAGCGGTTGACGGGCCAATGAGGTAGCACCTTTGATCGGACGCATTTCTTCGATGCTATTCTATTACTTTGTGATTGATTTGGTGGCCACCCTTCGATTTTGATTTGGAGTGTGTTCCGAGGTGGGCGGTAGTGGCTGCTATGCGTTTCCACCAGCCCGGATGCGTAATTGGTATATCTACCCTGGCATTGCCTAGTTGTGCCATGTCACCTACCATATCGAGCTTTACTATGAGTTTGGTTTTCTCCTGTAGCTTGTGGAGTATTGAGGGTAGCCCCCGATCTGGGAGTATGGTAATACTGGATAGGCTACTGGGACTATCACGTGTTAAGGTGCAAAATGTAAAGCCTTAATGCTATTTAAAAGTAATTTTATTTTATATTAGACATTATTATAATAGCGTATATTACTACATAGTAGATAGTTTAACGGATCCTTAGAGGATGGTTATCCCAAACATCCTTTGAGTTACTTGTATTTCAGTTGATATTTCACTTGAGTTGGATTTATTGATATAAGAATGTTAATCCTGACTCGAGTGTTTTGTGTTTTTGCTTTACGCTCGGGTCAGACTGAGTGATACGGCATTTGAGACTCACCTTTGGAGTTGGAGCTTCGCTTGGAGATCCAGCTATCTACCTAGCTTTCAGTTATTCAGTTGATTCCAGTGATGTATTCAGATCTTATATTTGACTATTATATTGAGACATCTATGTATTCGAGACTTCTGTTTTATCTTATTTAACTCTGTTATATATATATAGTAGCTTCGTGAACTACTATCCTTTTGTTTCCGCTGCATTATTGTTATATTACTCTGTGTCTGTGATTCTGTGATTATTTATTTACTGTATATTCTGAGTTTTGCCAAATTTAAATTAACAATCTGGTATTCTGAGCTATTCAAATCCGACATGTATGGATGCGAATGGTTGAAAATTTCAGGTCGTTACATGTGGTATCAGAGCTCTGGTTTTAGGCAAAACTCAGCATATAGAGTAAAATTCAATTACAGAATCACTTTCGTTCGAGCTTGAATTCCTTCTTCTTTGACTCGGTTCCAAAGTCCACCCTTCTCTCCCCTATTCGTGTCTTCTTGATTCTGGAGTATCCCATAACTCCACTTCGAATAATCTCTATAATAAATCGGCGGTCTCGCCAATCTTTGAACGATTTGTAAAGGGGTGAAACTCTTTTACAACAGGCATTGATTCACCAGAGATTTCTGTATCCTCGGTTTAGATGCTGCTATCTTTTGCTTTACCCAAATTCTATCTCTTGTGATCTGATGTCGATTTGATTCATAATTGCGCATCGATCGTATTCTTGAAGTCACGGTTGACCCGGTTAAGGTTACCCGCGATTTATATAAATTTATCCATCTTCCAATTTGAAATTCAATCATCTTATCTCCCTATCGAGTCTATCTTTTAGTTGAATTCTATTTGATTAGAGTTCCTCTACTTTGAATCCCATCTTTGCTTTGAAATCCATTCTTGAATTATCGAGTGAGGGAGTGTATTTGTAATTAATATTAAAATGTTTTATATATTGTGTTGTTTGAGTTGTTGATGTTGATTTGGGTTTTCGATCGATTCGTCTGATCAACGCTATCGATAGGATTTCCAAAACACTTGAACAGAGCAAACTGGCACAATATTATTTTCAAATTTGGTAAATGAAATAAATTGGTATGATTATATCATATATATAAGTATAATTTTCTGGAATTTAATAATTTAATTAAAATGGTTGTTTGAAATGATAATATTTTATTATCATTTACTGTTCTATAAATGAATTTATAATATGGTTTATAAATCGATTTAGAGTTTAAATGAATTAAATAAAGAATTTGAGAATTTAATTTCCGGTGATTTCAAACTTTGGTTTTAAAGTTTTAAATGTATACTATATAAAGTATTTCTGAGTATAAATCATTTCCAAAGGATTTTAAAGAAGTTTAAATCAGTACACTTCTCTTTGTCGCTGGAAAATAATTTCGGTGATGACGGCCGCATCATCGACATTCATTTTCGAGTTTCGAAGTGGAGAGGCCATTCAGTAGCTTTGCTACACTTTTGCTTTGGAAATTGAATTTGATTAAAAAATTTAAAGTATGGCTTGATTTATAATATATAGGTATATGGTTGTAAATCTGATTTGATATATATATATATAGCATATATATATATATATATCTAAATTATTTGAAGTTAATCGGAAATTTAAAATTCTTAAAATTATGATTTAAGATGAAACCAAAATTTGGAATAAATATTTAAACTTGAATAAGTGAATTGGAAAAATTTTATTTGTATATTATTCAGCTGCATTCTAATACAACTTACCTAAATTATTAAGAAGTTAAAAATGTAATTGGATAATATATAATATAAAATGTTTTATAATAAAATTTGAGTGTTATAATAAATCTTATACACTTAAATTTTATTATAAAGATGTTAATAGAGATAAATAGGATAATAAGTTAATTGAATAATTAATGAGATAAATATAATAAGATTTTGTTTTGAAGAAATTTATAAATTGAAATTAAGATCAACTTATGGAAATACCTTGAATTTAAAATCAATTATTGAATATAAATTAATTTAAATTGAAATTTATATGATTTAAATTAATTTATATGGTTTAAATATGTGACGCCCCACCTCTATAACCATGCTAGCCAAGAACACTACTGAGTAATGCCGTCAACTAGCGCGGAGAATAAGGCTGTTGAGGAGCGACCATCCGTGTAATTGCTTTGTGCGAGTACCGATATGTCAGATAGTATAACATGCATTTCATTTCAAGAGGAAATCCGACATATCAAATACAAACTCAAAGCTACCACACAGTGGCTATGAGGCCTTCGGAAACAAATATAGAAATAAACATAACATAAATCAGTCACATACATTCATATCACAAAGGCGGAAACAGATATGAATATATAACACAAAAAGGTGTACATCAGAGTAGTGGTCAAAAAGATCCACAATATCACAAAAGAATAGATACAAGTGCTAGACAAAAGAATATGTATACATCATAGAGTCTATATCTCGAATGTATAACAACAAAAACTACAAATGTAATGTAGTTAGACAAAATCAGAAGATGATCCCAGACAAGGAGTCAAGCAGATGCACCTGTAACATCTCGGTCTGACCCGAGTATTATTTAAAAAGAAAATAATAAACGGATCAGTCTAGCTATAAATATCAGATAAAATGAGATAGGAAGAGAGATATGACTAAAAATCGTATGATAACAAAAATGACGTACAATGACAAGTGTACTTTAAACATCAACAAAATCATACAATATCTCTAAAATCTCAAAGCACCAAAAAGAATATCACATTCTTTATTTTATTCACCAAACATCAAATATTGACAAACATATCATTGCCAATCACAAAAAGAGGTGAAACACAAATTCCAGAAATCACAACAAGAAATCCAGAAATCAAAAGGGGGGAGGCCTATCACAAATGGGAGCATGGAAGCTCACCAACACGTGTATCACAAACGGAACGCTATTCCATGGTCGCTAACCATAAATATTGAGCCGAAGCTCCACAAACGGTTCGAAGACCACGGGTCGCTACCCCGCCAAATTGAACCGAAGTTCCACAGAAACGGGGTTTAGTCTCCCTCGTAGACAAATAGACATCGCACATCGCTAGTCTAAATCACAGAATGATCATCAACGATCAATAAAAGTGTCGATTACACTAAGCTAGTAAATATATGTGTCTAGCTTCATGTCCCATAACCACTAGCTTAACTTAAATATTTACGAACAAATTGTAGATTCCCACTCGAAATTGTCACAAGATTTTCAATCGAACAAGTCCAAAAATTAACCGACGAAGTAAACACAAGCGTTTCATACCACTTGTTTTGCTAAGCCGTTTAATTAGATTTTCTCATACGAATGAGGTAAAGGTTTGTATATACTAGTAGATTTGAAAATGGATTTTATAAAGAGCTTTGTATTAAAAATAATGTTGAAATCGTTTTGATGAAAGAGTTTTGATATTTACTACTAGTATTGAAACCTTTATATTTTTAAAGTGACAAATCACAAAAATGATTGTAGAAACAATCAATCACTAAAATTCACATTCGAAGACGTGAATAAAATCCAAAGAAATCGATACCGAATCCATCAAGGTAGAGGTTCCAAAAATCCCGAAGAAAATGTCATCAAAGTGGATAATAAATGATAACAACAAATGGAAATCAACACGAATCGGTTAAATTTGGAAACTCAAGCTAAATAGGCAGAATAGGTAAAAACATGCAGATTCAGACGTCTGAAGTGTATGATTCAGACGTCTGAATCTGGAAAATTAAATATTTTCCAGAACCCGATTCAGACGTCTGAATCAAATATTTCAGACATCTGAAAATGGCTTTTTAAGCCTATTTCCTTTCTGGTTGCACTCGAGCTAATTTAGACGTTCGGAATGTTTGGTTCAGACGTCTGAATACTGGGGAATAAAAATTCCCAGTATAATATTCAGACGTCTAAACCCTATGTTTCAGATGTCTGAAACTGAAGTTCAGGGCATTCCCTGAACCTAGGCCAAAAATGGCCAAACGATTATCGAGAGCGATCGGACCAGCAACGACGACTAAGGATTTATGCCAAGCGACAACCCAGTCTTAATGGCTCTTTGATATGCCTCGAATATCAATGTCCAAATATCTGTAATAGGATTTTCATAGATTTTGATTTCAAAACACCAAAAATTGGAATATACACCAATTCAATCCAAACCAAAATCAAATGCACATGAATAAGTGTTAGGAATTCATACCTAACAATCGGAGATAATTATAGACTAAGATGTGAGATAAAAATCTCACCTTTTACACAAAAACAAGGAAGAAGAAGCTTGAAAACAAAGGAGAATCAACCACTCTTCAATCTCAACTCTAGGAGCTTGAATCTAAGCTCAAAAGAAGAACATTTCCAAAGTTAGGTTTAGGAAATTTCTGAATTTAAAGAGAGATTGAGTTGGAGAAGAAGATGGAGATACTTACCAATAGCTTCTCTTTGAATTTGGAGCTAAACTTGGATTTGCAAATGAAAACTAGGGCTTGGAGTTTTAATTTCTCATTCCTCTCCCCATTTTAAGTTTTGCTTAAGTGTTTGAGAAAAATAGAAATGAAGTGAAGAGGAGAGGGGAGGGCTGAACTAGGTTATAGAGTTAGTTGGGTGAAACCCAAACCCAAAGCCCAAAGTGAAAAAGGTCAAATTTTTAGCTAGCTCCAAACATATCAATGTTTATACTCAAAAAGGTTGCAAACGACATTTTGAACTCAATGGAAGGGGTCTCGAGTCCCAATTCGACTGTTTGCAAAAAGTAACTTTTCGGACTAAAATCCGACTAACGATGAAATATTTAAATAAAATATTTAAATATACAATCGATAAATATGCGGGTTGTTACAGACTCCCCTCCTTAAAGAAATTGCGTCCTCGCAATCATAAGAGATATTTGAACAAAAAGTAACAACCATAAAAGCATTTCAACACAAAAGAAGATATTTGAAATAAGAAGTTCACCTCAAAGAGCTCAAGAGATTAAGTCCGGATGTGTTCGCTCGATGAATTCTCTAGATTCCCAAGAGCAATCCTCAGGATTTAAGGACCATTGAACTTTCACAAGAGGAACTCTTTATTTCGAAGGCGTTTAACCTCCGAAGCAATAACCCGAATAGGATGTTGCTCATATGTTAAATTAGGTGAAACTTCAATTTCTTTAACAACACCGGGCTCAAGAATAGTGTCGGAATCTCGAAGGCATTTCTGTAGTTGAGAGACGTGAAACACGTCATGAATAGTAGAAAACTGAGCCGGTAACGAAAGGCGATAAGCCACGGAACCAATGCGTTCGGTGATGGGAAATGGGCCAATATATCGAGGTGCTAATTTTCCCGATCGACTGAAACGCACAACACCTTTCATCGGTGAAATACTAATAAACACAAAATCTCCCACAGAAAATTCTAATTTCCTTCTTCGATTATCGGCATAGGATTTTTGTCGACATTGAGCTTCTTTCATTCTATGTCGAATAAGGTCGATCTTTTCTGTGGCATCACGAATAAAATCTAGACCTAAAACCAGCTTCTCACCGGCTTCAAGCCAATACGAAGGAGATCGTCATGGCCTTCCATAAAGTGCCTCGAAAGGTGCCATACCAATACTAGATTGGAAGCTATTATTATAGGAAAATTCAACAAGAGAAATATGATCCTCCCAACTTCCACCAAAGTCAAGAACACAAGCACGAAGAAGATCTTCAAGAGTTTGATTCACACGCTCGGTTTGTCCATCGGACTGCGGATGATAAGCGGTGCTAAAATTAAGCTTCGTTCCCAAAGCTTTCTGAAGACTCTTCCAAAATCCACTAGTAAACAATGGATCACGATCACTAACAATAGAAGTAGGAACTCCATGCAATTTAACAATTTCTTTAATAAAGAGTTTGGCCAAAAGAGGAACGGTCCGATTATACCGAACGGGAATAAAATGGGTGGATTTAGTAAGTCTATCAACTATCACCCACAAGCTATCATGACCCGAACGAGAACGGGGAAGGCCGTCAATAAAATCCATGGAAATATGATCCCACTTCCACATTGGGATGTCTAAAGGTTGCAATAACCCACCGGGCCTTTGATGCTCGGCCTTAATGAGTTGGCAAGTCAAGCAACGCTTAACGAAGTTAGTGATATAAAATTTCATTCCCTCCCAATAATAAAGTCGCTTCATATCCGCGTACATTTTACTACTACCGGGATGAATGGGGAATTTAGAACGATGGGAATCTTCTAATATGTCTTTGCGAAGATCACAAATATTTGGTACGACAAGTCTACCAAATTTTCGAATACCGCCACGAGAATCAATATCAAAGTCTTTCATACCTTCAGTATCAATTTTATCCCTCAAATTTTGGCCAAGAAGAACCAATTCGGGATCTAGTTTTTGAACTTCAAGAATGCGGTCCAAAAGAGATGGATGAGCCTCAAGGCTGCAAAAAACAAGAGACGAACATAAATCGGATACACGATCTCGAATCTCACAAGTAGACAAAGTCTCGTGATCGTTCCATTCGGATATCATCATAGAAACAACCGCTTGTTGCTTTCGGCTAAGGGCGTCGGCAACACGATTTCCCTTTACGGGAGTATAAAGAATATTAAGATCATAAGATGCCAGGAACTCGAGCCAACGTTGTTGACGCAAATTAAGTTCCTTTTGAGAAAACAAATACTTCAAAGATTTGTGATTGGTGTAGAGAACAAATTTCTCTCCAAAAAGATAATGGCGCCAAATTCTAAGGGCGAAAACAATAGCCGCGAGCTCTAAATCATGAGTGGCATATCTAGTCTCGGCACGCTTTAATTGCCTAGAAGCATAAGCAATAACACGTTCCTTTTGCATGAGAACGGCTCCCAAACAAACACGACTAGCATCGGTATAAACAATAAAATCTTGGTTCCCATCGGGAATCACAAGAATAGGAGCATCAGAAAGGAGTTCTTTTAATTTTTGAAATGAAGCTTCACATTTGTCCTACCAAATGTATTTAATTCCCTTCTTTGTCAAATTAGTAAGAGGTACGGAAATCTTAGAAAAATCTTTTATGAACCGACGGTAATAGCCCGCCAATCCGAGAAAGCTACGAATTTCCGTCACACTCTCCGGTCTCTTCCAATTTTGAATCGCTTCAATCTTTGAAGGATCCACGAAAATTCCGGATTCAGAAATAATATGCACCAAAAATTTCACACAAGATTGCCAAAAGTGGCATTTAGAAATTTTTTCTTTTAATTGGTTGCTCCTAAGAGTTTCCAATACAATCCGAAGATGATTTTCATGCTCCTCCTCGGTTTTAGAATAAATAAGAATGTCATCTATAAAGATGAGAACAAATCGATCGAGGAAGTCTTTGAAAACTCGATTCATAAGGTCGTCGAAATAAGCTGGAGCATTCGTCAAGCCAAATGGCATAACAAGCCATTCATACGATCCATAACGAGTACGGAATGATGTCAAAGGAATGCTATCCTCTGCAATACGGAGCTGATGAAAACCGGTTGCTAAGTCTAACTGTGAAAAGACTTTAGCACCACTAAGCTGATCGAATAAATCATCAATCCGAGGCAAGGGATATTTGTTCTTGATGGTGAGATCGTTAAGCTTGCGGTAGTCAACGCAAAGCCTAAGTGTACCATCAGATTTCTTCACAAAAATAGCTGAAGCTCCCCATGGAGAGGAACTAGATTGAATAAAGTGCTTCGCTTCCAATTCGGATAATTGTTTGCGCATCTCCTCATTTTCTTTATTGGACATACGATACGGAGGACGAGTAATAGGTAGAGCTCCAGGGATTAGATTGATTCGGAACTCAATTGCTCGCTTAGGTGGTAATCCTAGAATGGGCTCAAATATGTCGGGAAATTCACAAACAATGTGAATGAGAGAAATGACATCTTCCTCATCATCATTATCGTCATCACGAGGGTTTAGAGAATACAAGGATGCTTTCGGATTGGAATCTGAATCTTTCAAAACGAGAGAAATCTGCTTAACAGATTGAGGATGCCGAAGGTATATAGTCCGTTCAGGACATAGAATATGGGTTTCATAACGGTTAAGCCAATCCATTCCCAAAATCATTCCGAAACCTAAATAACGCATGACATGCAAATCGGCGTGGAAAGAGTAATCACATAAAATAATTTCGACATCTTTACAAAGTAAACTGAGTGTTGCGGATCCACCGACCGGATTCGCAATTCTCAAAGAAGTCATCAAGCCAATAACATCCAAAGACAAAGCATCAACAAGTTCTTTTGATATAAAAGAGTGAGATGCACCCGTATCAAAAAGAACTCGAATAGAAAGATCACAAAATATAATAATGCCATCAAGTATAGAATGATAAATACCTTGACCGCGAGAAGTGTTAGCAGGGACTTGTACAACATTTAGTTTGCCCTCCCTCTTGGCTTGAAGTTTGGTACATGCAGACATGTAATGATCCGGGCTTTTACAATAGCAACAAGCACGAGGCTTTGAACACTTATTCGCATAATGGTCCTTAGAACCACAATTTTAGCATTGCCCACTACTAGGGGTAGGGTTCTTTGTTACCGAAGATGCTTGCTTCCCTTTCTTATTGGGATAAGGATCCTTGAATTTATTAGGCCTCTTCTTGTTGTTGTTGGAGCTCGGTTTGGCACTCCCAACTTCAACATCACTCTCCATATCGTCCTCTTCAAGTCGAAGAGCGATATCAATGAGTTGATCAAAAGAAACTTCTAATTTTAGAAGTAATGGCTTCTTGAGATTTTTGTTCAAACCATAGTCAAATTTTTGGTTCTTCTTCAATGGGGTGTTTATGTATTCGACCCCGTATTTAGAAAGTGACTCGAAGGATGCGACATAATCTGCCACGGAGGATTCACCTTGAACAAGGTCTATGAAACGATGGGCCAAAGTCACCTTCACAGCTTCTGACACAAACTTTAATTCGAATCGTTCCCAGAATTGCTCCCAAGTAAGATCCATTTCATTAATTTCACAAATCAGAAGCTCGTACCAGTCTAATGCTCTTTCTTGGAGCATACTAGAGGCCACCTGAACTCGGTGAAGATCAATAAGATTCATGCAAGAAAAGATGCGGTCGCATGTTCTTAGCCAAGCCTGGACTTCAATAATGGTTTCAGAACCTTTGAATGGCTTTCCTCCCAAGTTGGTATAATCATTGCACAAGCGTGCAAATCCAGACTTAGGGTGAGTAGGCTCCGGAATAGAACCGGCTGCTTGAGCATTCTTTACAAGATCAAGAAGCTACTGGGCAGACATAAAAACTCCATCCTGGGGAGTAGCACTGGATTGACCGGTGCTGGGTCGGCCTGGTCTAACCATTTCCCTTCTTTAAGAAAGAAAGAAAGAAAAAGATAAGGTTATTCTTAGAATGAATATCAAATAATCATGATTGATAAAACAAGGAATCATAAAAGAAAATAGGATAGAACGGGTCCAATTGACTCGAATAAATTCCTAAGGTACGACTCCTAAGAAAGACTTAGGACAATGATCCTTGTTAGGTTATTCTACGTTGTTTCGAAGTTTGGCTCTGATACCAAGCTGTGACGCTCCACCTCTATACCCACGCTAGCCAAGAACACTACTGAGCAATGCCGTCAACTAGCACGGAGAATAAGACTGTTGAGGAGCGACCATCCGTGTAATTGCTTTGTGCGAGTACCGATATGTCAGATAGTATAACATGCATTTCATTTCAAGAGGAAATCCGACATATCAAATACAAACTCAGAGCTACCACATAGTGGCTATGAGGCCTTCGGAAACAAATATAGAAATAAACATAACATAAATCAGTCACTGACATTCATATCACAAAGGCGGAAACATATATGAATATATAACACAAAAAGGTGTACATCAGAGTAGTGGTCAAAAAGATCCACAATATCACAAAAGAATAGATACAAGTGCTAGACAAAAGAATATGTATACATCATAGAGTCTATATCTCGAATGTATAACAACAAAAACTACAAATGTAATGTAGTTAGACAAAATCAGAAGATGATCCCAAACAAGGAGTCAAGCAGATGCACCTGTAACATCTCGGTCTGACCCGAGTATTATTTAATAAGAAAATAATAAACATATCAGTCTAGCTATAAATATCAGATAAAATGAGATAGGAAGAGAGATATGACTAAAAATTCCTATGATAACAAAAATGACGTACAATGACAAGTGTACTTTAAACATCAACAAAATCATATAATATCTCTAAAATCTCAAAGCACCAAAAAGAATATCACATTCTTTATTTTATTCACCAAACATCAAATATTGACAAACATATCATTGCCAATCACAAAAAGAGGTGAAACACAAATTCCAGAAATCACAACAAGAAATCCAGAAATCAAAAGGGGGGAGGCCTATCACAAATGGGAGCATGGAAGCTCACCAACACGTGTATCACAAACGGAACGCTATTCCATGGTTGCTAACCATAAATATTGAGCCGAAGCTCCACAAACGGTCCGAAGACCACAGGTCGCTACCCCGCCAAATTGAACCGAAGTTCCACAGAATCGGGGTTTAGTCTCCCTCGCAGACAAATAGACATCGCACATCACTAGTCTAAATCACAAAATGATCATCAACGATCAATAAAAGTGTCGATTACACTAAGCTAGTAAATATATGAGTTTAGCTTCATGTCCCATAACCACTAGCTTAACTTAAATATTTACGAACAAATTGTAGATTCCCACTCGAAAATTGTCACAAGATTTTCAATCGAACAAGTCCAAAAATTAACCGACGAAGTAAACGCAAGCGTTTCATACCACTTGTTTTGCTAAGCCGTTTAATTAGATTTTCTCATACGAATGAGGAAAGGTTTGTATATACTAATAGATTTGAAAACGGATTTTATAAAGAGCTTTGTATTAAAAATAGTGTTGAAATCGTTTTGATGAAAGAGTTTTGATATTTACTACTAGTATTGAAACCTTTATATTTTTAAAGTGACAAATCACAAAAATGATTGTAGAAACAATCAATCACTAAAATTCACATTCGAAGACGTGAATAAAATCCAAAGAAATCGATATCGAATCCATCAAGGTAGAGGTTCCAAAAATCCCAAAGAAAATGTCATCAAAGTCGATAATAAATGATAACAACAAATGGAAATCAACACGAATCGGTTAAATTTGGAAACTCAAACTAAATAGGCAGAATAGGTAAAAACATGCAGATTCAGACGTCTGAAGTGTATGATTCAGACGTCTGAATCGGAAAAATTAAATATTTTCCAAAACCCGATTCAGACGTCTGAACCAAATATTTCAGACGTCTGAAAATGGCTTTTTAAGCCTATTTCCTTTCTGGTTGCACTCGACTTAATTCAGACGTCCGGAACGTTTGGTTCAGACGTCTGAATACTGGGGAATAAAAATTCCCAGTATAATATTCAAACGTCTGAACCCTACGTTTCAGACGTCTGAAACTGAAGTTCAGGGCATTCCCTGAACCTAGGCCAAAAATGGCCAAACGATTATCGAGAGCGATCGGACGAGCAACGACGACTAAGGATTTATGCCAAGCGACAACCCAGTCTTAATGGCTCTTCGATATGCCTCGAATATCAATGTCCAAATATCCATAATAGGATTTTCATAGATTTTGATTTCAAAACACCAAAAATTGGAATATACACCAAATCAATCCAAACCAAAATCAAATGCACATGAATAAGTGTTAGGAATTCATACCTAACAATCAGAGATAATTATAGACTAAGATGTGAGATAAAAATCTCACCTTTTACACAAAAACAAGGAAGAAGAAGCTTTAAAACAAAGGAGAATCAACCACTCTTCAATCTCAACTCTAGGAGCTTGAATCTAAGCTCAAAAGAAGAACATTTCCAAAGTTAGGTTTAGGAAATTTCTGAATTTAAAGAGAGATTGAGTTGGAGAAGAAGATGGAGATACTTACCAATAGCTTCTCTTTGAATCTGGAGCTAAACTTGGATTTGCAAATGAAAACTAGGGCTTGGAGTTTTAATTTCCCATTCCTCTCCCCATTTTCAGTTTTGCTTAAGTGTTTGAGAAAAATAGAAATGAAGTGAAGAGGAGAGGGGAGGGCTGAACTAGGTTATAGAGTTAGTTGGGTGAAACCCAAACCCAAAGCCCAAAGTGAAAAAGATCAAATTTTTAGCTAGCTCCAAACATATCAAATTTTATACTCAAAAAGGTTGCAAACGGAATTTTGAACTCAATGGAAGGGGTACCGAGTCCCAATTCGACTGTTTGCAAAAAGTAACTTTTCGGACTAAAATCCGACTAACGATGAAATATTTAAATATACAATCGATAAATATGCGGGTTGTTACAAAACATATGTAATAAGATATATTAAGTGGAATAAACTTAATAATAATGTGGAATAAAAGAATTAATTTTGTTGAATAAAATATGAGTATTATAAATGATTATACAAATTGATGATCTAGAAATTGTTAATTGAGGATGACTAGATAATAAGATAATGAATTTAGAAATAGATAGATTGATTTAACTTAAGTGAACTCAAATGGATTTAACCAAAATGTTGAATATTAATTAGTTTAATTTGAAATTTATATGGTTTTAAAATTAGTTATTTATTTCGTTTTCAAAGCTATTTTTCTTTCTGGTTGTTTCTATTCTCCTACCTCCTTCCTTTTCGGGGACGAAAAGTTTTGAGTGGGGGAGAGTGTAACGACCCGTAAATTTTGGTGGTTTTTATTAATACATTCTATTGAAATTTTGTGAAATTTTAAATAATAAAATTTTGAATTGAAAACTTAATATTTGGAATACGTCTATTTTAACATAGCAATTGGTAAATTTTCATCTGATAATACTGAAGTTTATTTTCTAGTGTAATTTTATTCCAATTTATATTAGTTAAAAATTAATGATAATAAAAGTGTTCCGAAACCTAAATATGTCAACATGAGAAAATTTATTTAGAACACTCTGAATAAGACTGCGTAATTCGTTTTGCAAATTTCGGACGTTTCTAGCTTCGTTTGGATTTTTCCGTACGGAATAGCAACGTATATTAGTGTCCGTATCGACTTTTGATTGGATGATCGTACCACTGATATATGTATACCGTTTTGATCATCTCGTCGTGCCAATCTCCATAATATATTCATTTGGACATTTAGGTATTCGGTACGTGACGGGATCGGCGTAACGGTCTGCCGTATTTGTACCGTATTTGGGTCATTTTGTTGCTGGTGCCTTTTCAAATCTCTAACCACATAAACATGCCGTGATTGCTTTATTAAAATTTTGAAATAACTTCTGACTCTTTACATTTGCATTTAGATTCGTGCACCCCATTGCCTTTTCATTTCTTCAGATCTGGTCTGTATAAATTCATTTTGGGTCTCCTCTCACTCTCCATTTTCTTTGTTCTGTCCATTCCTCTGAATAGACAACTTTTTTAAATATAGCGTCTTCATGCTTATATAGGTTGGAGAACCTACCTGCATCCTTTCTTTTGTTCAAATGCTTCATCCCTCCGACCGACCGCGACCCGGTGCCGGTCACCCGCCACTTCAGCCCACCTTGGCCTCCGCCCTGGCCACCTCAGCACTCTTTCCTCCTATCACATCACAACGCAGCCTCTACTTTCCAGCAACGCCTAGCAAACCTCAGCCATCCCCTCGGTCTGGGCATATCTGCCAGGTTCGTTTTGTTTTGTTTTTTAGGGATTTAGAGTAGTGTCTTGCCTTTATTATATATATATAATATATTGTAACTAGTATTGCAGGGTATGATTTGCAGTTTCATGGTTTTGAAAGTGTAAATAGTCTGCATAGGTATTGTTAAGTGGTCTGCACATTTTAGCATGTATATATACATCGTTTTGTATATATATACTGTTTCATATGTATAGTCAATATTTGTGAGTTGATTTTTTTTTTATATTTGCATGAGTTTGTATGTGTCCTGTATTAATTTATATAAGTAAGTTGCGTTTACATTCTATACTATTATAAGTTTTTATACCAGTTAATTTTATCAGTTTTATGTTATAAAGATTATTTTTGTCGGTTTATACAAAGTTATATACATTTGTTGAAAGCTCGTTGATAACCCAAGTTATATGTATTGCTAGTTATATACAAAGTGGGTCTGTAGTATATTCATATAAGTTAGTATGTTATATAGGTACTGTTATTATGTAGGAGTATGTATGCCTATTTCTAGATTTTAGCATTGATTTATATATATGTATTTAAAAATATAAAGTATTATATATATTGAAGTTTTAGTCTGTTGTTTATCCACATATACATTGTATATATATTATTAAATAAATATGGTGTTAAGTATAGTTTTAAAGTATGATGTATACATTACTCATGTATACATATGTTTGTTTGTTATTTTTCTGGTTTTATTTATATACGTGTATATATTAGATTGTGTATAATAGTTTATATATATAAGTTTATAAAGGGTATAAGTGTATATATGTTTGATTCTAATATATGTGTTTTAATTTAAAGCAATGATTTTAAATTGTATACATATATATATTTGATTTTTAAAATACTAATTTCAGAGAAATAATATTAATAGATTTCGTTTCAATCATATCTAGATGATTCTAATTTATTTCATCAATTCCTATTTATCAGCTTTGATCGTCGAACTCATTTCCATCGTGTATCGAGCTTTGTTCCGAAATTCGTGCTTGGATTCGTAACTCATCTTATTCTCGTCCATCTCTAGCCTCGAAAGGTGAGCAATCACTCACAATTAACGTTCTTATATTTATTAGATTTGATTTCAATTGAAACGACAATTGAAATATACTGCTGTTAGTATTTACATTGCTATATATGCCATTATCTGTATTTGTTCACCTGTGACTTCTGACACCATTATCTGTTATTTATACTGATGATATATGTCTGTTATGTTATTATCATATCTGTTATCACTCTGCAAGTTCCCAGTTAGTATAGAATTCACTATGGGTTGAAATGATACATACCCGAACGGACTTTAGAATAGGAGAAAATCGTTATGGGTTGAAATGATAAACCCAAGCGATTTTCATTTGAATTGATTTTGGGATTGCGGGTTGAAATGATATATATCCGTATATATTTAAATTGTGGATTGAAATGATAAATATCCGTATCACTTGACCATAGGATAGAAAATTATATACAGACACTGTTGGTCTATATATAAAAATTTTGAAATGATTTCTATGGTTTTGGAAAGGAATATATGGTATAAAATGATTTATGTTCGATATTAAATAAATGCTATTTTATATAGTTAAATTCTTGGTTTTAAGCTATGTATAATTTTTTTTAATATAAAATAAGTTTAATAATAAAGTTGATTTTATTATAATATAATATGGTTAAGTATTTATATAAATTATATTTTAATATAGAGTTTATAATGATTGGGAAAATAGATTTGAAATTGATTTGAAATGGTATTTAATTAAGGATTTAATTAATAAAAAAATCGATTTGGACGTATTGAATTTGAGTTTTACTTAAATGATATTGAATTTATTAAATAAATATTTCAAAACTAAATAATAGTAAATTTGAATTAAGATATATATGAAATTATCAAATTTGGTTTTGAAATATGGAATATTTGAAGCTTTGAAATATATTGAAATTGAACTGGTTTATTTGTGGTTCAAATCGGTATTTGAAATCGTTATAACTTGCAAATGTTTAATTGAATTGGAATTGAAATTGATGATTTAGATTTGATTAAATTTGAATTTGGAATTCGAATTGATTTGAATCGATTTGTGAAAGTGGAGGATACTATTTTATTTTATAAAGTAATTTTAAATTATATTTAAAACTATTGATATTTTACTTTATAAATTATTTTAATATAAACTATTTTAATATAAATCATTTTTAATATAAATTATTTTATTATAAACTATTTTAACTTATAACTATTTATATAAACTATTTTTATTTATAAACTATTTTAACTTATAACTATTTATATAAACTATTTTATTTATAAACTATTTTATTTTATATACTAATTTTAATATCTAAACTGTTTAAGAGGAAAGTGTTATGATTTCCAAAATGCTATAATTTCAAAGTGTTATGATTTCAAGCTATGATTTCAAAGAGTTATGAATTTCAAGGTTTTGATTTCCAAAGTGTTTTGATTTTTAAAGACTTATGATTTCGGAAGCGTTATAACTTTGGAAAGTGATATGATTTTGAAAATGGATATATTTGAAGTGAAAATGATATCGTATTGATTGTGTTTTTGAAATGGAAATGATATTTTGGTTTTGAAGTATAAACTATTTTGAAATGACCGCGGTGTTATAATAATGTTTGGTTGTTAAAGAGACCGGGATCGGATATGTGCATACTCTCTGTCGATACCGAAAACCACTTTAACAACTATGTACGCGGTGGAGATTCCAGAATGAAGTAGGATGGTGGCGACGATTCCTATTGAGGTATATACGTGGACCCAACTCCCGTGAGTTGGCATAAGGTGGCTAAAACAGGAGCGATTGACAGGCCAATAAGGTAGCACCTCTGATCGGACGCATTTCTTCGATACCATTCTATTACTTTGTGATTGATTTGGTGGCCACCCTTTGATTTTGATTGGAAGTGTGTTCCGAGGTGGGCGGTAGTGGCTGCTATGCGTTTCCACCAGCTCGGATGCATAATTGGTATATCTACCCTGGCATTTCCTAGTTGTGCCGTGTCACCTGCCTTATCGAGCTTTACTATGAGTTTGGCTTTCTCCCGTAGCCTGTGGAGTATTGAGGGTAGCCCCTGATCTGGGAGTATGCTAATACTGGATAGACTACTGGGACTATTACGTGTTAAGGTGGAAAATGTAAAGCCTTAATGCTTCGTATTTGATATGGACTATTACGTGTTAATGTTTTGTATTGAATAGAGAAATTCTATGAAACAAATATTAAAGTATGAAGTGATACTTGTATTAATCAATGAGATTAATAATGAATTTGATTAAAATGTAATTGTGATGAGACAAATTGGAATAATTATGTAAGTATTATGTATATTGTTTTATTCGCAAAATTAATTTGATTCGGATTTGAGTACACAAGTTCTATGTGAATTACACCACTTCGTGTTAGGATTTTTCATTCGATTCTTGATGGCGAATATTTGATATGGATTTTTGGTCTGATTCTAGAATTCTCTATCATAGTATATGGCTATGTAAGGAGAATGATGGTTTCCAGTCTAGAAACCTTATCAAAGTCCACATTAGGGAAGTCGAATGAAAAATACTAGTTCGAAACGAACTTGTGTAACTGAGCGAGCGATCAAATGTGATTTTGCGAAATGATGACATATGTACATCTTTTGTTCTAATATTATTAATATGCTTTGATGCTGAAATTGAAAGTGGTTGGGTTGGATATTCTTGTAATTTAAATTGGAATTTTTCTTGTATGCAAAACTACTATTAATTTAAAACCATTTTACAAAACAATTTTCTTTTATTTTTCTTATACAAACTATCTTATTCTATTTTATTTACAAAACTATTTTACAAACTATTTTATTTACAAAACTATTTTACAAACTATTTTATTTACAAACTATTTTACAAAACTATTTTATATACAAAATTTTTTCACAAAACGATTTTATATACGAAACTATTCAAAATTCAAAACCTTTTATAAAGCAAAGATATTGAATCTCATATGGCTTTTCATACAGCGAAATTGATTTTGGAAATTTTTTGATTCTTGTATAAGACGGACTTTATATAAGTATAAGGTGATTTTCAAAACTGTTGATTTTGGAAAGTATTCGATCTGAAGGGATAAATCTTATATATAACAGAATTTATATAAGAATGATTTGATATATTCGAGATTATTGATTTTGGAAAGTACTTTATCTGAAAATGAAATCTTATATATAATGGAATTTATATAAGTGCAATATTTGAAGCTATGATTTTGAAAGGGTACTGTATATGATATGTTATATTTTGAAGCAAGAGGTATGGGGAAGTACCCTCCGCGAAGAAGTATAGTATGATATGCTTTGACCCAAATGGACTTGGGGAATCCAGGAATGGATTCGACCGATAAACCCTAATATACTTGGGTGAATTCAGAAATGGAATCGAACTGATATGGTTGTCCGAACATAAAATCATGAGTTCGTCGATTTTTTTCCAGGGTAGATGGTTCTTTAGTTTACCCAATGGAGGCGCTTTCAATCCTGGGATCTGTTGTTTATGGATCTTCCAGGAAGGAAGTGCATCCATTGCGTAAATCATTGAATCAGCAGTTACCCTTGCAGCGGGGGTCGATGGTCCCTTGTTTACGAAATGGCTACGATATTTTTCTGGAATCTGGAAGGTGGAAGGATCTTCTAGAAAGTTTTGTGTCCATTGCGTAAATACTGGATCAGCAGCAGGCCACTGCTATCGTAACATCATCGTTTGACATCAGATTTTGAGCGGTACTTCTCATACCTGTTTTTAAGTATTTTTCAAGCGGTGTTGAAATAGGTCTACTAAGTACTTGGAGATTTCTAGTCTTACGCCTGATCAACGTACGACCAGAGTCTGCAAGAACGATGATAAACTTGTTAAGACATCGAGTTATAAAAGTATTTTGATAAAGTATTATATAAAGGATATTTTGGTCATTTTTTTCTTTTCTAAATACTTTGAAATGTTTAAAATATTGTTTATTTATATACAACATGGTTTATTAGTTAATTATTAGTGTTGTAAATATCATGAGAAATTATTAATTCAATAAAACATACTTAAAGTTAATGATTATTGATTTATTAATAATGACGTTTAAAAGTATTTTGAAATTTAAAACTAATAAAATTTATAAATAATGGATTTAAGGTTTTCAATAACTCCTTTTTAAATATAAGTAATGATGTAAATAATTGATTTCAAATAGTTTACATATTTAAAAGATGTTATTTAAAAATTTTAAATGGTATTTATAAATGAAGCAAGAAATTTTACAGATGAATTTTTCCGTAAAGTATTAAAGTATTAAAGATGATTGATTTGCAAATGAAGTTTTCAAATGAATATTTCAAGTAAAATTTATATAAGTTTCTTTGAATGTATAATTTAAAGATATGATATAAATGGAAAAAAAATTTGATTTGCGAAGTTTATTTATAGTAATATACTTGACAAATAAATTTGAATCTCTATTTTGGAAGTATAGTTTGAAATATCTACTTGATTTCGAAGTACTAATAGTAAATTTATTGGTTTATTTACTATTTGAATTTTGTATTAAACCGTAATAAATGTTTTCCATGATTTTAATATTCATTTTAAAACAAGCGTGTAAAATTAATTATGAAGATATGAAATTTTATACTTTGATTTAGAAATTTAATGTAAGATTTGAGTAAACTATTAGTTTCAGTTTAATAATCTTGAGTTTATACTTATTTTAAAAATAACGAGTCTAATAAATTATCGGAGTTAAGGAACTTTATTTTAAAGCTTATTATAATGTGTTGATATAAATTTCTAACATTGTTTTAGACTTTGAAAAATCTTTGCATAATGCTATGAGGATGTTTTAAATATATCTTATATTTTTACTAAGTGAAAGAGGTTAAATGTTTTAATTGAATTTTTAGATATATTGAAATATTTCTTTTCTCTTCAAGGGCGAATACCAAAAACTTAAATTTTTATTCAATAACCGAATTAAGTTATAAACTTAAGTAAGGCAGTAGAAGCTTAAGTAGTATTTTTTTTGAAATGATTCATTTATGACTTAAATCTTTAATGGAAACCAAATTATGTAAGTGATTGATCTTTATATAAATAAATGAATGAAAGGTAAATGATGACAAAAACCAATCGAATAAACTTAAATAAATTTAAAATTCTTGTTGTTTGGCTGATGGGAAGTTTGGGAAAGAATACTTCTAGTTGTTGAGGTTGTATGACTAATCTATTAAGTAATTATCTAAGGCTGTTGAGCATAGTGTACATTTGATAGTTTATTTATCACCCTGCATGATTAAAAGTTTCTGAACTAAACAAACCATCGGTTTTGGTTGCTATGGATGTATGATGGATTCTTTGGTTGCATAAATGGTTGTATTGTTTGTTTGATTATGTTTTATATTGATTTGCTTTTGTTTCAAATTGAAACAACTTAAATATCTCTCTAATACATAATTCTCACTATTTTGGATTATATAAGTGAAATACAGGTTTATGGAAGCAATAGTTACTGCTTTTGGTTTCATAAATAAAGTTGTTTTCCCAACAAATAGGTATGTTTTCGAATTACGGTTTTATAGCGATATTTTATTGTTATCCCATGGTTTGGGATATTTATTTTTGAGATGTGATATATATACGTTTATTATTGATACTATTATTTTTCCGGACCTAACCGCGCAAAGGAGATTGTAATGACCCGTAATTTTCGATAACTTAAATAATAAAATTTGATAAGATTTTCGAATTTAATATAGTAGAAATCAAAATTTATGATTGACAAATGGGAATTGTTTAAGTATGACTTAATAATATGGTTTGAATGTTAGTAACCACTATATTATTGTAACGTTGATAAATTGAATAAATATGAAGTTAATTTGGTTATAATCGGAAATAAGGAATAAATCAAAATATTGGAGTTAATGTTGGAAGTATATATTGTAAATGAAATTGGTTGTATTTGAAATGTGTAATCTATTGTGGCAAGTAATTTAAGATTTTGGTTGTAAATTTATTTGAATATAGGGTTTAATATATAGGAAATTGATTTACTAAGTTAGTCTAAATTTTATTTGGATTAGAATAAAGTTTATGAACTTTTAATATTGAATTAAAAGAGGATATATAAAAATTGAATATTTAATATTTTAATTAACTTGTCAAAATTGAAATTTTGCAAACTGTTTCGGATTTCGACGAAACTAGTTTCATCGGATCTGCAATGGTATATTATTATATGGTTTAAAATTTTGTATCAAACGGATTTACCGTTTGATCGTACAACGTTAAAACACGTAGAAATTGTGTTAATAATTTAAATCGATATAAATTGATTTTCAAATGATAACTTCTTTATACGATGGAATTATGGCTTGTAACCTATTCCATTGTGTTCAGAAATATTGAAAACCTCTGTTTCGATATATAGAATGTTCTATATCGCTTCAGAAATAAAAATGGGCTCTGTCTGTGTAATTGTAGCTTTAGAAATTATTTAACTAATTAAATTTTGAATTTAATATGATAGAAAATGATGTCGTAAGCTGATTTAAGTTTTATATAAATAAAAAAATTAAGATGGTTAAAATTTAAGATTGAATTTAAATGTGGAAAATTTGAAATTGAAATTTTATATTGTAATTAACGAGAAAAATAGCTATTTTGGCAACGGTCTCGGATTTTGACGAAACTAGTTTCATCGGATCCGTAATAGTGAATTATTGTAGGATTTCAATTTTCGTAGCAATCGGACTTGTCGTTTGATCGTGCGAGCTTGAAACGCGTAGAGATTTAATTTCAAATTTAATTAAAATAATCGACTTTAAAAAAGCTATCTTCCACATATGATCGATTTAGGCCTCGAAACTTGTTCCATTGCGTTCAGAATGGGGGTAAAACATTGTAAACGCCCGGCGGCACGTCTCGATTGGAGTTCGGACGATTTTGGACCTACCTATATAAATACGCACGCAAACCGAGACAGTTTTATTATTATTTTATTTCAGAAACCCTAATTTCAAACCATGGCCGCCACCTATTCCATGGCCAGAAATTGCCAATCTTCTTTCCTTAATATCTCTCAATCCGTTCAACGAAATCAAAAAATTCCAAAAGCAAAAGTGTAGATCTCGACGAGCTCTTCGAATCCATATGGTTGATTGCTGCTAATACATCACAGATTTTCCGAGATCTGAGATTGAAGGATGCACGTATTTTCTTGGATTGCGTGCAAACGGCGGTGAATGACCCGATGAAACTTGACGCGTAGGTGGCTCTCAAGGTGACGCATAGTGGTGGTCGCTGATCAATTTCTGGTGGCTGATCTTTGCATGCGTGTGGAGGTTGAAAGGATAAGGGTGGGTTCGGCTACGATTTGGGATTGGGAAGAAGAAAGTAACGTAATTTTTTATTATTTAATTATTTCATAACAATATATATCGTATAACTTCTAATTAGCATATCTTTTGCATACGAGCTCGGATCGACGCGCGGTTTTCTCCGTTGCGTTCGTATCAAAATTCTAGACAACATGGAGCTAGTTTGGCTGCATTCCAAGACTGTTCAAATTTGGGCATTTATTTGGATTTTAAATCGTCGATAAATCAAAGGTGAGTGTTTATACGCTCACGCTTGACTAAATATGTTATGTTAGTTAATTTGAATTCATTAGTTAATATGAATGTTTCTGGTTGCTAGTTAGTAGTTTAAAATTGATGTTTAGTTGAAATTTAATCGAATTGGATTAAATTGTTATTTAAATTAATGTTGAAATTTAATTTTTAGTTAAATACCCATCTATGATAACCAGTTATTTGT
This sequence comes from Allium fistulosum, assembly GCA_030737815.1. Classification (NCBI taxonomy): domain Eukaryota; kingdom Viridiplantae; phylum Streptophyta; class Magnoliopsida; order Asparagales; family Amaryllidaceae; genus Allium; species Allium fistulosum. The sequence continues at coordinate 283,914,756 of CM060901.1, read as the reverse complement.
TATGACCTGTTGATTGAATGATGAATTATGATGTTTGTTGATGGTTGATGTTTAGTACGTTAAAATTGTTATTCCAATTAAATATGACATTCATTGCAGTTAATATCCATTCGATTTAATATTAAATTCCAATTTGCAAGTTTATACATGTTAATGATAATAAATAGTCCCTTGATCTTTATTGATTGATGTTTGAAATGTTTGAATTATTATTTCAGTTAAGTATGACCTTATTACATTTAATCGTCATTTAATTAGCATGAATTTATAAATTGCCAGTTAATAACCGTTATTGATAATCAATTAAATTATGTTATCTATTATCTGATTTGGATGATGATGTGATGGATGTTTAACTATGGATATTTGGATATTTGAATGTTGTGTTTATTTAACGTTGTTCTAATACTGCAAGTTCCCATAGTGTTTATTTTATATTATATTTATATTTAATTAAAATGGGATCGGGTTGAAATGATAAATACCCAATTAAACAACTTGGCCTAGGATAGACAATTAAAATAAGAAACCCGATTGGTCAACAAATTGTTTCGAAATTAATTAACAACCTTAATGGATTTAATTTGGAACTTATAAATGATTTTACTCGAGTTTAAATGAAATAAATTAATGGATTTGATTTGAATAAAATAATAAATTTATTTGAATTGTAATAGAATAAATAAATGAATTGATTTGAGTTTATATGGAATTGGATTAAGTAAAATTTAAAGTTAAGTAAAAATTTAAGATCTATAGACTTGGTTTTGATTAAACGGATTTGAGACTTGATAATGAAATTTAATTTAAGATTAAATGAAATTTGACATAAGTGGAATTTAAACTAAGTAAAGTTTGCGAATTTGATTAAGTGTTAATTTAAATATAAAATGATTTTAAATTGAGTGAATTAGTTTAATTATGATTTTGTAACTTGGTTACGAAGTCAAATTGTTTTGAAACTTATTGAGAAAAATAAAATTGTGTTAATTAATCAATGAACTAAATAAAGTGAAATAAGATTCTTTAATAGAATTTGAATTTGATTTTGTAAACGGGTTAGCTAAAACTATTTTGATTTAAAGGGGATTTAGTTAATGAAATTGATCTAACCGAATTTATAATTAAATTTAATGAAGTAATGAATGTAAACATAAATGTGAATGAATCGAATTTTGTTTAAATGATTTTGAATTAAATTAAGAATCAAATTAAATCCTTTGAATATGAAATAAATTTAATAAGTGAAATTGGAATCTTATTAAACTAAAATTGAACACTTGAATTGATTTGCTAAATAAATGATGAACTAAATTTATTTGGAAATATGATTTAACTATTGAAACGAATTAAATTGTTAAATAATCAAATTTGAATGTAAATTTGAAGTTGACCTTTGATTTGATTTGGTTTGAACTTTAAATATTAAATGACCAACGGTGTAATAATACGTAGTTATTAAAGAGACCTGGATCGGATATGGACATACTCTCTGTCGATACCGAAAACCACTTTAATAACTAATATACGCGGAGTGTTGATCCAGAACGAAGTGGATGGTTTTGATGAACGCGTTGACTGAAGAAAGAGAACGATTTTGGATGACCCCTGACATGACTAAAACAGGAGCCCTGCCGAGCCATTGAGGTTCGCCACCTCTAGCGGACACACTTCTTCGTTACCATATCTATTACTTTTGTGATTCGATTTGTGTGCACCCCTCGATTATGGGAGTGTTGTTTCGCGGTGTTGGGGTAGTAGCTGCTATCCCCAACATCAGTCCGGATGACGCAACTACTAGTATCCTAGTTGGTATCTCCTCATGTACCTTGTCATACTGTTTATCCTATCGCGACCACTATGTTTTGTTTTGTGTTATACCTATGGGGTACCCTCTAATAACCACTAGTTTACGGTGGGGCTTACGGTGCTGTATAGACTATGACATTTATAAACTGTGTTAAGGGTGGAATGGGCCATGGCTTAACGCTAGGAATGATATTATGGGCTCGGTTATGTCAAATTCCATATTTTTCATTTTACAATCCACTTCTTCATTTCCAAAATTCCTAAGAGCATGAGAAAATATATCCACGGCTTCTTTTCATATTTTCTAATTTGAGAAAACATTTCTTTTCTACTTAAAACACTTCAAAATTCTTGCTAAAAACACTTCTACATATACTACAACACCTCACTTCCAAAATACAAGCACCCATCTACCCTAAAACTCCAAGGTCATACCCAAGCTCCCTAAGGCCAAGCCCATTCTTGGTGCTTAGCCACTCCTCGAGTCCATTTTTGCAAGGTTCTAGGTTGTATTCAAGCTCTAGTTGAAGTTTGGTTTTATTTGGATAAGTTACCGTGTGTAAAGTTTACGCTTTTAAATAATTAGTTAACTTTATTAAAGTTAGCAAATTTATGATGTATATTGGTGTATAAATTTTATATATGCTGTGTGCTTGATTATGTGATGATTTGGTGATAATTGTGTACGCCGAAGTTTGAGTAGGCAAGAAAGTCTCTATCTTGTATTTTGGAAAATAGTTAGTTAGAAATTGCGAAAAAAAATTATTGCTTATGTTAGTGTTATGATGTATGTTGTGGTATGGTGTTTGAAATGAGTTATTTTTTGCATATGGGTTCGTGACATGAAGTTAACAACCCGCTAACTAAAAGCGATGTAGAAATCCGCTTTTTTGTCGAAAATTTGATCTTTATTTTCAAAGTCAAAAGTTTTTAAGTTTAAAGCTTTGATTTGATTTTCAAAAGTTATTTTCATGTTTCAAAGAGGATAAGAGTTCAAAAGGGGAAGTTTTAAAAGTTAAAAGGTAAAATTTCAAGTTTTGAAATTACGGGTCCGTATAACGATAGTCGCTATACGTGTAGTTCGCAAAAACCAAACTATTTCCAAACCGAAAACTTGTTGCCACCAAGAAACTTTTTGAAAGGTGTTTACTAACTTTGTTATAAGTTTTAAAGTGTGAAAATAGAGTTTTGAAGTTAATTTGCTTAGAAACCAAGTTTTGAAATTACGGATCCGTTAGCGATAGTCGCTATATGCGCATTTCGGGAATCTAACTATTTTTCTAATCTAAACTCGTTTTCACTTAGAAATCTTTTTGAAAATGTATTTTAACTTTAATTAAGTAATTATAGAACAATTATTTAATTATTTAATGATTATTTAATCGATTAATTAATTAATTAAGGTAATTAACACTTAATCATTTGTTAATAATGGTTTTTATACTTAAATGTTAATGAATTAAGTTAATCATGATTTGTTACTTAATTAAAGAAAATTATTATTTAATTTGTAATTAAGGATTAATCAACTATTATTTAATTATTTATTTAAGATAATTATTAATTAATTAATATTCTAAAAAGGGGTTGTATTTAACTAATCTTTGATTAAAGTTAATTATGTTTTAATAAGATTTAATTAATGATTAATTACCTATAATTATAATTTAATTACTATTTAATAAGGATTTGACTCCGTTAATTTTTGTAAAGATAAATATTTCATTTTCCTTCTAAAATGATTTCAAAGTTATTGCATTTGGATAAGATAAAAAAATAATTTGACAAATGGTTTACTAAAGATGTTTTTAACTAATGGGAATAGTTTTTCATGTTATAAAAAGGCGTTTTTATTAAGAGTTTTGTAAATGAATTTGGAAATTTATAAGGTGATTTAGGTAAACGGATTTGAGTTTTTAAGCAAAGAAGATTTCATAAATAAGGGATATTTATAAAAAGAATTTGTTTATTAAATAAAGCTAATTTGATTTAACGTTATTTAAGAAGTTATTTAAAACAGGAAAGGTTTATAACAAAAGTTTTATAAATGATTTTGGGGTATTTATAAAAGAAGTTTGAATGATTTGGATAATCATAAAGGGAGTTTGTAAAAAGGTTTGGGTATTTATAAGGAATCTATATAAAAGTTTGGATATTTATAAAAGCAAGTTTTATAAATGACTTTGAATATTTATAAAAGTGTTTTATAAATGAATTTGAGTTTGGAAAGTAATTTGAAATGGACTTGGACATCAAGTAAAAAAGTTTCTTGAATAGATTCGTTAAAAAGGATTTATCGAAAGAAATATAAAAGGAATTTGAGATCTGGGTTTCTGTAACAACCCGAAATTTAACCCATAATAATTAATTCGTTAATTAATGAAATGATAAAATAACTTTGTGAAATTATCAGAATTGAGCCACGGGAGTTGCACCATTGTGTCCGTGGTAATTTTATGGTCAATTTCCATATATAGAACATCAGAATCCAAGCTAATATGAGCAAGTTATGAATTAAACAAAAATAAAGAAGAATCAGAAGAAAAAAGTATGGGCTAGGTCGACCGACCGGTCGACCTAGGCACTAGAGCGGTCGACCGCCTGGTCGACCCGCCTCCTCATGTGAATGAACGAACTTTCGTTCGTTCGAACGTTGTACGCGTCATTTGCATTCTTTTAACCAATCTGGTCCTTCCGTTCTTGCATCTGATGACTCCTATTCAGCCTATGATGTGGTTGCATCCTGTTCAATCCTCAAATCCAATGGTCTAAGATCCACTTTTACACCTATAAATAAAACCCTAGGCCTAACACTTTTTCTCATTCTAGGTTTTCTCCAATGGGTTCACCTTTTCAGGAAGGAGCCTAAACGGAATAATTTTCCAAGAAGAAAATCATTTTAAATTAAATTATTTTACAACCCCAAGTGGTCCGGGAAGGCCTAAGGAAGAGCTAAGGACCACAGGTGAGTGATTGCAATTATTTTAGATTCCTTTAAGTAATTTAAAATAATAGGGTTTCCAATAGTTGTAATTTTACTACGATTTTTGGAATAACCTTTTTAGTAGTTTTATTTACAGTTTTTAGAATTATTTTCAGTCTATTTCATTCTAGCTATTCTTTTCAGTTAATTTTAGTTTATTTCTGTTAATTATAGCTTTTCCATTTATTTATAGTTTATTTACAGTATTTTAGTTTATTTACTGTTATTATGCGTTATTTACATCTTCTTCCTACGCTTTGTTTTCCTTCTATTTTCAGTTTTCTTTTATTTCTCCTTCTTCTTCTTCACCTCTGGATTAGAGTAGAATTAATGTGAAATTAGATTAAATTATAAGAATTCTGAAATAACGGAAGATAAGATGTAAATTATAAAGACTGTAATAAAATGGAATTAAGACTGAAATTATGCTTAATTATGATATTAATTGGACTGAATTAAAGAGATTGGCCTAGTTATTATTTAAAATTATAACTAAAAAGAGTAAAGGATGAAAGAAGCTTATTTTCACACTTAGACCTTGGGTTAAGCAATAAGCATGATTATAACATAGGTTATCATAAGAAAAAGAACATAATGAGGCTTATTTTAAGACTTAGGATAAATAAGCACAAATAGTAGAGAAAATTGTAAAGGTTTATTTAAATAATTTATCTAAGTTAATAAGCAAAGATGAAAGTAGGATCTATACCAAATAGCATTCCGTATTAGACAAAATGGTGGTCTCACATTAGCCTAAAGTGAGATGAGGGCACACTTATGCTAATAATGATAGTAATTGGTCAAATGGAAGTCCAAATCACGGGAGATTTGGACAATGGGCGCAACTAGATATTGTCTGAATGACGGGCCAGTACCAACAGCATTTCCCCTATTTTTCTATGGACACGGTGTTTCACATAATCCTGAAGTGAGACGATGGGCACGCTTATGCTGGAGCACAGGTAATAAGAAGACCTAATAGGTGGAGCAACAGGTAGCATGAGCATGGTGGTAGTTATGCATGCGACTTTCATTTCGGTGCTCAGTAATCGCTATGAGTTCCAAGCGCTTAAGTATGTGTGAGTTTCGTAGGCACCATTGCCTTCTGTGTAGGGAGCTATATAACGTCTAGTCACAATAAATACTTTGTGCGTCTTTCGTAGACACCATTGTACTTTGTGCGTCTTTCATAGATCTCATTACCTTATGTGTAGGGAGTTATATAGCGTCTAGTTCGCAGTAAGGTCTATGGAATAGAGGCCGATCAAAGGGTAGAATTAGGATTTCAGCATAATTATAGGATTAAGAATTCAGCCTAATCAAAGCAGCTAACAAAGACAAGTGCAAACAATCAAAGTTAATCAATTGCGTTAATTTAGTAATTCGTATTTATTTCCAACTTATTTCTTTTTCTTTCTATTCTCTTTGTTTCCTTTATATATACTAGAACTGTTGAAAGGTCTATTACTTTTACTTTGCTTAAAGATTCTAGTAATTACTGTCATTCACCAGACTTTTAGTCTGACTCACTCCTACATTTTCCCCTTTTAACCCCCATAGGCAATCAGGGGCAAGGAAGATAGACCACAGCTTCTTGGAGACCCTAACATTTATTCCTTCTTTTTATTTCCAGCGTTTTGTTCTTTTATTGTACCGGTACTGTATTGAGGGAAAGTTTGTGTTTGTACTCTGGTTTTTCTGATGAGACTGAGATTTTATTTTCATAAGACAATTGTATTTGGTGTTTGGAACATATGTGGTTTGTTTGAAGTATTTATGAAGTATTAATTTTTAAAATCACTTATTGTTTTTAATTACTTCCGTTATGTTATTATCTATCTATTTTGTCTTGTGAATCTTAGTCTCTGCTAGCTTTAGTTATACCTACAATGCACCACATCTTTTAGTGTGTCCTTTAGGGTATAATAAGGGGTGTGGGGGTGTTTCAGTTTCTCTAAACTGACCTTTTAGAAATGGTGGTATGGAACATCCGTTCCACACTTAACATCAAGGTAGTGTTTAGGGTTGTTCTTACCTCTAATTTAAAAAACATTTGTTTAATCCTTTTTAACAAGATTTGGAAGTAAGAAGTTATTCGCAAATGTATTGTGAATATACTTATGTCAGAGAGATAAGTATAAGAATGTTTTAGACAAACGTTTGAAAAGAGATTTATTAAGCAAAAGATTCATTTTAAGGCATAATGGTTGATATGGATAAATAAATCTCAATTGGAATTGGTTGTTGTTTGTTTATTGATAGTTAATAACCGACTATCAAATCTGGACATATTTTGACTCAGGAGATACGTCGGGTATATTCGAGTTCCCCGGTGAGGACTCGATTGCTTAGTGTATACTTCCAAAAGAACCAGAATTGAGTTAGCTGGAAGTTATCGCTTAGATTACTAATCATTAATTAAACGAATCTAATTTAATTAATGAATCTTAATTACAATTAATTATTCTAAGAATAATTAATCTTAAATTAAGATTCATTAATTAAATTAGATTCGTTTAATTAATGATTAGTAATTTAATTAATCCATTTTTCTTGATTAGTAACGACCCGACTTTCTACGCCCAGAAAGTCGCATCATTATGAAGAAAGAAAGGGGTAGAAAATAGAAAAGAAGAGAAGAAAGAAAGAAACAACAACAACGATCTCACAGCGGAACGAATAAATTATATTAATAACATAAACTATTGCATAGTATACAACACTTATCAGAGTTTACACAACTATACAACACATACTAGACAGTTATAAACATCTGTCTAGATATTACAACTCAATACAATACAAGACTCTAACACAGATCTCAACACAGCGGAATACTATATCTACGAACGCCGAAACCTCCTGCTCCATTGCTCCTCCAGAATATTCGTCAAAGCTAAACCTGAATCCCTTGGCTACTCGTAAAAATTTGAGTACCCAAGAGTTTATAAAACAGAAATAAACAACTTGGGTCAGACATGGGTCTGGTGTGAGTAACAGGTTAAACTTGCTTAACTTCAAAACCTTTAGAAAGAAAAGGTATCACGTAAGACTCCCCACAAATAAACATGGGTAAGTTTTTACCTTACGCTAACCAGAACATTTGATAGGAAATTCGATTGTATTATAATAGGGTCTAGGGTTTACAAATAAATATGAAATAGCCGAAATTGTTACATTATTAAATTCCAGCATACTAGGTATACAATCAAGTCCGTTATCACTTATTGGAATTTGGATTTCCATACAATGGCAGAGCTACCGGGGTACCGCTCATCACAGTACGGGGCCTAGATCACCGTACCGAGGATCACTCCCAATCCCCTGCAACACAAAGCCGGAACCATCCCTTACTGGATAATTCCGAACAAGACAATCCCGTAGTTGGCGCGACCAACCACACACTAAGCCGAATAAAAGAAAAGGGACCTCTAGACAGGGATCTATCTTGCTCTCAGTGGGTGCTACCCACGAAGCCTTGCTGCACCTCCCCTGTTTTAGCCATTCCCGGTTTGTGAGGCTTGAGGTCACGATTACCTTAGAAAAGAACACATCACTTAGAATGCTCATCGTCCACCTGACGATGTTCTGAAAGCATTCAATCCATACAAGTTCGTTCCGGGTTCGAACGAAACCGAAGGCATTATCTCGTTACACTCGTTTTGGAATCACCCTCAGAGTTAACGACAATAACCCTTGCACTCTGAATCTTCATCTTCACTTTATTCACGACCTATCGTTAATTTGGATCGATGTGGTATTCGGGTCTCCAGACCTGGAATTCCGGTATACGGAAACCCGATCCCGGTCTCATCGAAATCCAAAACGTATCTTTTAAGGCCAAGTTGTTTTAAGGTTAAAACAATTCATTTCAGTTATCTATACTACAGGGATAGATAATTCACAACAGATAATCTACATTATCACAAACAGACAATTCATATTATCATTTCAATTTAACCAAAGCATCCATATCATAGATCAGCACATCTCTTATCAGAGATAACAACAATGCAAAGCATTCTATATTATTCATCCATCCCTAAGTAATGATTTATATCATCTCTAATTAATTTAAAGTGAATTAAATTAATTACCTCATTTTATAAATCCTTCTTACTTAATCATTAATTAAACCAATTAATTAATCATTACTCTAAGTATCTATCTTAATTAATCATTCCTGATTAATTACCCTTTAATTACTTTAAGTAATTAATACTTAATTAATCTCACAAATTAATTATCTTAAACCATTTCAGTAATTAATCCTTAATTACTTCATCTATTAATTAACTATACTTAATTACATTAATCCTCAATTAATTATAATTAATTAATTACTTTAATCACTTATTATTTATTAATTAATCTTAATTAATCAATTCTTAATTACATCATTAATTATATTAATTAATGATCCTTAATTACTCTTAATTAATTATCTTATTTAAATTAATTACATCTAATAATTAATTAGTCACATTTATTAATCACCTTTGATTAATCTCATCTAGTAATTAACTACCCTTAATTACTCTTCCATAAATTAATTACTCATTAATTAATTATCTTTTAATTAATCCCTTGATTAATTATTAAAGTAATTAACTCAAATTACTTTCATTATATCATCCTTAGTTAATTACATCCACTAATTAACTTTAATTACTTTCCTAAGTAATTACACTTTCACTAATTACATTTAAGTAATTATACTTATCACATAACCAAGTGATTATCTTAAATTAATTAAATTAATTAATTTAACTTATCAAATTATTTAATTAATTACCTTAAGTAATTAATTACCTTAATTACTTCCATTAAGTAATTATACTTAACCAATTTCCATAAATGATTATTATTAATTTATTAATCAAAATTGATTACCAAAATTAATCTCATTAATTAATTATTTATTTATCCCTAATTAATGATCCCTCATTAATTATTTAACAATTCTTTAATTACTTCTTTAGGCAATTAATCTTTAATCAATTATTTATTAAAACAACTTGATAAACTCTTATTTATCAATTAATTAATTAAATTATCAATTATTCTTTAATTACCTTATTAATTTAATTACTCCTATATAATTAAATCTTAATTACTTTCTGACTAAAGTATTAACCTTTAACTACTTTAGTTATTATTAACAAAAGTCTTTAAAACATTTTACTTTAAAATCTTTCTTTTAATTCATTTTAAATTAAAAGATTTAAATAGATTACAATTTAACTTTAACCAATATTTAAATCAAATATACAAAATCTTTTTAAATCAAATGTTAAGAACACTTAACATTTATAAGATTTTAAACCAATTTATTTGAATTCAAAATCCTTTTTAAAATATACTTTTAACAATTTAAATTTTAAAACATCATAAATTTTATCAACCTATTTATTTCAAACAAGGATACAATTTTAAATTTGAATCCATACTTCCAAATTTGCTTTAAAACTTTGTTTAAAATTTCAGTTTCCAAAATTTTAAACCAAATTTAAAAGTTAAAAACAAACAGGCTTAAGGCCTGTACCAACTCAAATTACCCGAGCCTACCACTAAATGCTTCGAGTAAAAACTGGAAACCCCCGAGTTCCCTTCGAGTTTCCCTTCCCCTGTTATTTTAAAACTTTGTCAAGTTAAAAAAAAAACAGTTTAGCCCACGCGAGTCTTCCCGAGCCATCACCCAGTTTTCACGAGGATGTCTTCGAGTCAAACATCACTTGCTCGAGAACATCTTCTTCCTCTAAACTCAAATCTTCCAGATATTCGAAACATCCATGTGCATGTGCACAAGCGAAATGCTTGCCTTCGATCACCGCCGATGATCTTCTCCAGTCAACATTCACCTTCGTATCCAAATTCGACCACCAAAACTTCAACAACCTCTCGAAATCGAAATCGAGTATCCCACTACTAACAAGAACAGGAACCCAAGCCTGGAAAGATGCTCGAACACAATCCTCTGATCATCAGAGAGTCTGAATTTCTGACTATGACTTCGACAACGTCCCCACTCCTATTTCCCAAAATCTGGTGAAGCTCGATCCACCAGAGCTCCCTTGATCACCAAAACCTCGACCATGCCCAAAATTAGGTCTACAGATAATCTCGATCAATTCCCATCACCACAGTCGTCTATCATTACTTCTACTATTTTTCCCGACCTCACCCATCATCCAACTATCTCCAGTGAGAACCACGTCTCCGAAAATCAACTAGATCATCAGAGATCACCCAGAATGCAAATTCTGGTCAAACCCAATCTGCTCCTAATATACCCCTCTAAAAATTGTGATTTCACTTTCAAAATTCATGTTTTAGGATAGGGTTTTAGATTATATGCCTGTCTTGATGAATTCAGATACTTAAATTTTCACCTAATTTAAACATGCACGGTATTTTCTAGTTCCTAGAGACATTTCTGTTTATTTTAACTTAATAAAACTTTAAACTCTAATCTATGATACACCAAACATGTTTTGTTCGAATTCTAAATCCTATCAGAGATTATATCAAAAGGATTTAAATTTTGATCATGACTTTAACTTCTAAAAGAAGAGCAGATAAGATCAGGGTATAATAATAGGCATGCATCTATACATCCATATACATACATAGAAATTCAATCATATACATATATTCAATACTCATTTTATCCTAGAATTTCACATGCAAACAGATACCTATGTACTAAAATTTTAAGAAAACTATTACTCACCAATTTAAAATGAAGAACAGAGCCCTCTTTGAAACTGCTTTAAACTTTAAAACTGAAGTGCTTTTGAAACTTTTAAAACTCGATTTAAAAACTTGAATGCTGGCTTTATTTCGGAAGGATTGCAGTTGCATGCAGAGATGCCTTGTTTGACATGCCTCCAGATTTGAAAAGAATTTGGACAGAAGATCTTGATTTGTTTTCCAGATTCTTATTTCCAGATTTTGAAAAAGTATTGCATATCTTTGTTTTGATTTGGAAAATAGATTACAGGGATTTTTGCTTTTGATAAATTTTGGTTTGAGGGATGTTGATTCACAGATTTGTTTTGAAAGGCAGATTTAAGTTGTGGATTACTTTGGAGAATTTGGTTACAGATTTTGTTATGAGAAAATAGGCTGAAGTTTCTCAAGTTTGAAAATGTGAAGATAAAAAGAAAATGAAGATAAAGAAAAATGTTTATAAGGGCTGAAAATTATTTCTTAAAAATAAAAGAAAAATAGAAATTTAAAAGATGGACACTTGTCTTCATATGTGTTAATTAGTTAACACTTGTTTTAAACAATCCTTTATAGGTTTACACATGTCCTTTTTAGTTAGTTTATATTTATTTTAAATGTAGATAAAAGCCTTTTTCTTTATTTCCTTAAATACTTCTCTATTTATAAATTACTTTTAAAAGAAAATAAAATCATTTGTATATGTATAAATAAAAGCTTATACATGTATTTTGAATCCAAATAATTTAAAGTATCTACCTTTGAATTTCAAAACTAATTTACATTTACTTTTCAAATTATATTTAAAATCCAATTTAAAGTCATGTTATATACATACATATATAACTACACTTTCAATTTTGAAAATAACAATCCTATTTTATTAAAGTCTATTTATATTTGTATATAAAACAATATATTATAATTATTGTTTGAAAATAACAATTTATCAATATATATATATTAGAATTTAAAAACAATATCTTATTTATTTAAATTTTAAATCCAAGCTTATCTATTTACAATATATACAATTGTATATACATTATAAATAGAAATCATCCTATAAATTTTTAAAGGATAAATTCACTAGTTAAATATTCATTTAATCAGATTATTAAATCAATTCAAATCTTACTATCAAAAATTATCAATCAATTTAATTATTTAAACAGATTATTAAATTGATATTGTCCATAAATTCCGGGATATTACATTCCTTCCCCCTTAAAATAATTTCGTCCCCGAAATTTAAAACAAAGGTAATTTAATAATCTATTTAAATCACAAGCATATATTATCATCTATATGCTAACAACCATAGCAAACAATTCACTCAATCAAACAATTTTAATTATCCAGATAAAATTTTGGATAAAATTTCCTCGAGTTTCCCCAAGTATATATATACCGGGATACTCGCTCTACAGAATCCAAACAATCAATACTACTAAGCTATAGAGCTTCTACTCATCTAGATCTACAGAACTAAACAAGATATCAGACTACAGACGAGTCTGACTCAACAACCAAATCCTCCAAAACCGTTGGTTCCACAACCAGAGATAAATCAAACACGTACTCTCTCAGAGATACGTAAAATACATTGAATTCCAGTTATCCAAACTAACAATTCAATCCAGTAGATCAAACTCTTATCCAAATTAGATCACAAAAAATATCCAAAATAACTCGGAGCTACTTCCCAGACTTACCCAATCTTATAGCTCCCTTTAACCAGAAAAAAAACTTCACAACAACGAAGTCTCCAACTTCGAATTTAAAGTTCCTCCGTCTCTTATCCACAAAATCCTTCCTGATCAACTCAACCTTCGCCGATGCTTCTAGAAACAAACCGGACCAAAGATAACTCAACCAATGATCCTCTCAAGATCTACCCAATCCAAAACCAAACTCTATTTCACCAATATCCGAAGATTCCAAACTAACTTCTCCTATCTGGAAAAGACAAACAGGAGCACTCGCCAAAACTGTTCCTGCTGCACCACTCTGATCTGGAGTAGAATGAAAATGCTGATGATGAACACAAGCACAGACTGGACAACACATTCCAGAAAATATTGGATAACTCAAAAGAATACTCAAACTATCGCAAGTCACTTTTGCGATCCACCCAGCCAAAATCCAAATAAAACTGTTCTCTCTTTACCAATCAGAACAGCTCACACTTGACTATCCTATCCATCGAAGAAATGGATCCTCTCTGCTGCTTCTGAACTTCACCTTCAGAAAAACTGCTCATCCAGAAAACTTCCTGCCATCACAGAATACTCCGAGCTGCACTGCTGACACTGATGCTCTTATCCAAAGCTCTTCGAGAAACTCGGACTCCAAACCAAAGCAGAAACACCATGCTGAACTCAGCCACAACACCGAAGCAGATACACTTTCTTAAGCTTGTTCCAAAGAAAACATCTTCAGGAACATCCATCGTCACTGTATCTCATCATACAGCTACTATTACCTGAGGTATCAAGATACCATCACACACTTCTGCACATCCGACAGATCCAACTCTACTCATCCACACTTCAAAGATAAACTCCGAACCATTACAGTTTCCTTCGGAGATCGATGAAATCCTTCACCACAGCAAAGCTTACTCGAGACAGTATTAGGTCTACAGTCTCGACAGATACACTTCCAACCTTAACATTCAAACTCCAACTATTGGTAATTGTGTTACACACACTACCACCTTATCTACCTTTATAACTTATATTGGAAAACCCGAACAGGTAACCCAATAAATAGGTAGAAATACATAAATATAAATATATTTAAAATGATATATTTTTTTTATATAGAAATTATTTCTGGGTAAAATTATTTCATCTACCTCTTTAAAACAATATTGTGTCCGTTGGCCTGGTCCAAGTGTTTAGAGATCCCTATCAATAACGTTAGCTACTCGTATTGACCAGAATCCATATACCACTTAACCGATCAATTTACATAATATAAAATCATTTTATATAACTAACAAATACGCGCTCTCGTATATATATATATACTCAAACAGGTTGCTACAGATCCTATCTCTAATGAACAATCCTTCCGAACCTAGGTATTCACTCAACCTAGTGTTCTGATATTCACTTAACCAAAAGCTTAGGCATTCGCTCAACCTATGCTCTGATACCATATGTAACGACCCGACTTTCTACGCCCAGAAAGTCGCATCATTATGAAGAAAGAAAGGGGTAGAAAATAGAAAAGAAGAGAAGAAAGAAAGAAACAACAACAACGATCTCACAGCGGAACGAATAAATTATATTAATAACATAAACTATTGCATAGTATACAACACTTATCAGAGTTTACACAACTATACAACACATACTAGACAGTTATAAACATCTGTCTAGATATTACAACTCAATACAATACAAGACTCTAACACAGATCTCAACACAGCGGAATACTATATCTACGAACGCCGAAGCCTCCTGCTCCATTGCTCCTCCAGAATATTCGTCAAAGCTAAACCTGAATCCCTTGGCTACTCGTAAAAATTTGAGTACCCAAGAGTTTATAAAACAGAAATAAACAACTTGGGTCAGACATGGGTCTGGTGTGAGTAACAGGTTAAACTTGCTTAACTTCAAAACCTTTAGAAAGAAAAGGTATCACGTAAGACTCCCCACAAATAAACATGGGTAAGTTTTTACCTTACGCTAACCAAAACATTTGATAGGAAATTCGATTGTATTATAATAGGGTCTAGGGTTTTCAAATAAATATGAAATAGCCGAAATTGTTACATTATTAAATTCCAGCATACTAGGTATACAATCAAGTCCGTTATCACTTATTGGAATTTGGATTTCCATACAATGGCAGAGCTACCGGGGTACCGCTCATCACAGTACGGGGCCTAGATCACCGTACCGAGGATCACTCCCAATCCCCTGCAACACAAAGCCGGAACCATCCCTTACTGGATAATTCCGAACAAGACAATCCCATAGTTGGCGCGACCAACCACACACTAAGCCGAATAAAAGAAAAGGGACCTCTAGACAGGGATCTATCTTGCTCTCAGTGGGTGCTACCCACGAAGCCTTGCTGCACCTCCCCTGTTTTAGCCATTCCCGGTTTGTGAGGCTTGAGGTCACGATTACCTTAGAAAAGAACACATCACTTAGAATGCTCATCGTCCACCTGACGATGTTCTGAAAGCATTCAATCCATACAAGTTCGTTCTGGGTTCGAACGAAACCGAAGGCATTATCTCGTTACACTCGTTTTGGAATCACCCTCAGAGTTAACGACAATAACCCTTGCACTCTGAATCTTCATCTTCACTTTATTCACGACCTATCGTTAATTTGGATCGATGTGGTATTCGGGTCTCCAGACCTGGAATTCCGGTATACGGAAACCCGATCCCGGTCTCATCAAAATCCAAAACGTGTCTTTTAAGGCCAAGTTGTTTTAAGGTTAAAACAATTCATTTCAGTTATCTATACTACAGGGATAGATAATTCACAACAGATAATCTACATTATCACAAACAGACAATTCATATTATCATTTCAATTTAACCAAAGCATCCATATCATAGATCAGCACATCTCTTATCAGAGATAACAACAATGCAAAGCATTCTATATTATTCATCCATCCCTAAGTAATGATTTATATCATCTCTAATTAATTTAAAGTGAATTAAATTAATTACCTCATTTTATAAATCCTTCTTACTTAATCATTAATTAAACCAATTAATTAATCATTACTCTAAGTATCTATCTTAATTAATCATTCCTGATTAATTACCCTTTAATTACTTTAAGTAATTAATACTTAATTAATCTCACAAATTAATTATCTTAAACCATTTCAGTAATTAATCCTTAATTACTTCATCTATTAATTAACTATACTTAATTACATTAATCCTCAATTAATTATAATTAATTAATTACTTTAATCACTTATTATTTATTAATTAATCTTAATTAATCAATTCTTAATTACATCATTAATTATATTAATTAATGATCCTTAATTACTCTTAATTAATTATCTTATTTAAATTAATTACATCTAATAATTAATTAGTCACATTTATTAATCACCTTTGATTAATCTCATCTAGTAATTAACTACCCTTAATTACTCTTCCATAAATTAATTACTCATTAATTAATTATCTTTTAATTAATCCCTTGATTAATTATTAAAGTAATTAACTCAAATTACTTTCATTATATCATCCTTAGTTAATTACATCCACTAATTAACTTTAATTACTTTCCTAAGTAATTACACTTTCACTAATTACATTTAAGTAATTATACTTATCACATAACCAAGTGATTATCTTAAATTAATTAAATTAATTAATTTAACTTATCAAATTATTTAATTAATTACCTTAAGTAATTAATTACCTTAATTACTTCCATTAAGTAATTATACTTAACCAATTTCCATAAATGATTATTATTAATTTATTAATCAAAATTGATTACCAAAATTAATCTCATTAATTAATTATTTATTTATCCCTAATTAATGATCCCTCATTAATTATTTAACAATTCTTTAATTACTTCTTTAGGCAATTAATCTTTAATCAATTATTTATTAAAACAACTTGATAAACTCTTATTTATCAATTAATTAATTAAATTATCAATTATTCTTTAATTACCTTATTAATTTAATTACTCCTATATAATTAAATCTTAATTACTTTCTGACTAAAGTATTAACCTTTAACTACTTTAGTTATTATTAACAAAAGTCTTTAAAACATTTTACTTTAAAATCTTTCTTTTAATTCATTTTAAATTAAAAGATTTAAATATATTACAATTTAACTTTAACCAATATTTAAATCAAATATACAAAATCTTTTTAAATCAAATGTTAAGAACACTTAACGTTTATAAGATTTTAAACCAATTTATTTGAATTCAAAATCCTTTTTAAAATATACTTTTAACAATTTAAATTTTAAAACATCATAAATTTTATCAACCTATTTATTTCAAACAAGGATACAATTTTAAATTTGAATCCATACTTCCAAATTTGCTTTAAAACTTTGTTTAAAATTTCAGTTTCCAAAATTTTAAACCAAATTTAAAAGTTAAAAACAAACAGGCTTAAGGCCTGTACCAACTCAAATTACCCGAGCCTACCACTAAATGCTTCGAGTAAAAACTGGAAACCCCCGAGTTCCCTTCGAGTTTCCCTTCCCCTGTTATTTTAAAACTTTGTCAAGTTAAAAAAAAAATAAACAGTTTAGCCCACGCGAGTCTTCCCGAGCCATCACCCAGTTTTCACGAGGATGTCTTCGAGTCAAACATCACTTGCTCGAGAACATCTTCTTCCTCTAAACTCAAATCTTCCAGATATTCGAAACATCCATGTGCATGTGCACAAGCGAAATGCTTGCCTTCGATCACCGCCGATGATCTTCTCCAGTCAACATTCACCTTCGTATCCAAATTCGACCACCAAAACTTCAACAACCTCTCGAAATCGAAATCGAGTATCCCACTACTAACAAGAACAGGAACCCAAGCCTGGAAAGATGCTCGAACACAATCCTCTGATCATCAGAGAGTCTGAATTTCTGACTATGACTTCGACAACGTCCCCACTCCTATTTCCCAAAATCTAGTGAAGCTCGATCCACCAGAGCTCCCTTGATCACCAAAACCTCGACCATGCCCAAAATTAGGTCTACAGATAATCTCGATCAATTCCCATCACCACAGTCGTCTATCATTACTTCTACTATTTTTCCCGACCTCACCCATCATCCAACTATCTCCAGTGAGAACCACGTCTCCGAAAATCAACTAGATCATCAGAGATCACCCAGAATGCAAATTCTGGTCAAACCCAATCTGCTCCTAATATACCCCTCTAAAAATTGTGATTTCACTTTCAAAATTCATGTTTTAGGATAGGGTTTTAGATTATATGCCTGTCTTGATGAATTCAGATACTTAAATTTTCACCTAATTTAAACATGCACGGTATTTTCTAGTTCCTAGAGACATTTCTGTTTATTTTAACTTAATAAAACTTTAAACTCTAATCTATGATACACCAAACATGTTTTGTTCGAATTCTAAATCCTATCAGAGATTATATCAAAAGGATTTAAATTTTGATCATGACTTTAACTTCTAAAAGAAGAGCAGATAAGATCAGGGTATAATAATAGGCATGCATCTATACATCCATATACATACATAGAAATTCAATCATATACATATATTCAATACTCATTTTATCCTAGAATTTCACATGCAAACAGATACCTATGTACTAAAATTTTAAGAAAACTATTACTCACCAATTTAAAATGAAGAACAGAGCCCTCTTTGAAACTGCTTTAAACTTTAAAACTGAAGTGCTTTTGAAACTTTTAAAACTCGATTTAAAAACTTGAATGCTGGCTTTATTTCGGAAGGATTGCAGTTGCATGCAGAGATGCCTTGTTTGACATGCCTCCAGATTTGAAAAGAATTTGGACAGAAGATCTTGATTTGTTTTCCAGATTCTTATTTCCAGATTTTGAAAAAGTATTGCATATCTTTGTTTTGATTTGGAAAATAGATTACAGGGATTTTTGCTTTTGATAAATTTTGGTTTGAGGGATGTTGATTCACAGATTTGTTTTGAAAGGCAGATTTAAGTTGTGGATTACTTTGGAGAATTTGGTTACAGATTTTGTTATGAGAAAATAGGCTGAAGTTTCTCAAGTTTGAAAATGTGAAGATAAAAAGAAAATGAAGATAAAGAAAAATGTTTATAAGGGCTGAAAATTATTTCTTAAAAATAAAAGAAAAATAGAAATTTAAAAGTTGGACACTTGTCTTCATATGTGTTAATTAGTTAACACTTGTTTTAAACAATCCTTTATAGGTTTACACATGTCCTTTTTAGTTAGTTTATATTTATTTTAAATGTAGATAAAAGCCTTTTTCTTTATTTCCTTAAATACTTCTCTATTTATAAATTACTTTTAAAAGAAAATAAAATCATTTGTATATGTATAAATAAAAGCTTATACATGTATTTTGAATCCAAATAATTTAAAGTATCTACCTTTGAATTTCAAAACTAATTTACATTTACTTTTCAAATTATATTTAAAATCCAATTTAAAGTCATGTTATATACATACATATATAACTACACTTTCAATTTTGAAAATAACAATCCTATTTTATTAAAGTCTATTTATATTTGTATATAAAACAATATATTATAATTATTGTTTGAAAATAACAATTTATCAATATATATATATTAGAATTTAAAAACAATATCTTATTTATTTAAATTTTAAATCCAAGCTTATCTATTTACAATATATACAATTGTATATACATTATAAATAGAAATCATCCTATAAATTTTTAAAGGATAAATTCACTAGTTAAATATTCATTTAATCAGATTATTAAATCAATTCAAATCTTACTATCAAAAATTATCAATCAATTTAATTATTTAAACAGATTATTAAATTGATATTGTCCATAAATTCCGGGATATTACAGCTTAGTTTTGGAGACACTGGTCCCCGGACTTATCTAAACCACTCCAAACTAATAACAACAATGTTAAATCATATTGAAGTATGCTGTGGAGTTATACCATTCTTCATGAGGGTGATTCCAAAAGGAAGATAGTAATGTGGAATGTTTGTTCGATCCCGGAATAACTTGCATGGATGAATGCTGGCATTGTACCTTTGCTTGGAGGGCAGTGTTAGAGTCCCAAGATGGTCTGCTAAGAGGAAGAAGGTAAAGACGTGACCTCATGAGCCTCATAAACCGGGAAATGGCAAAAACAGGGTATGCAGCAGAGCTATGTGGTTAGCTACCATTAGGAGCCGCCATTCCATTCTAGATTTTCTATATCGAATTGTTTTGCACGCAAACACCGTGGTAGTATAAGGCCTCGGTGTCAAAAAGGGAGGGGGTAATCCAGCTCGTCATGTTAAAGGGGTAGTCGGCTCTATGTAGCAGGGGTACAAGAAGTTCTTGTCAAACTCTGGTGCATTTTCTAGGTGTACCATCAGAAGATAGTCCCTTACCTTGCCATAGTCCAGAATCCAATCTCCAATGCGTGCCTTTACGGTTTTGATTGTAGAGCCTAGTATGCTGGAATATAATATGGTAACAATTTCAGCTATTTTGATATTTATTTGAAACCATAGACATTATTATAATTTCACTGGATTTTTATATACTACTGTTTTGGTTATCGTAAGGTAAAAACCCATCCGTGTTTATGTGCGGCGTGGTCTTACGGGATGCCTTTGATTTAAAGTTTTATAAAGTTAAAGACTTATGCTTTAATTACACAAGCCCCATGTCTGACCCGGAGTTTATTTTCTTTTCTTAAACTCTTGGGTGCTCAAATTTGAATAGGCAGCCAAGTAGATCAGGTTTTTTCACAGATTCATTTGGAGGAGCTTGGAGCAGGTGGCTTCATCGACAACTAGATATTACTTTGTTTTCTGCTATATTATATGTATATGGTATCCGTTAGGTAGGGATATGCTGTTATAACTATCCTAGGGTAGAATTTGTATTAGTATGGCTCTGATGTAACATTTTTGAAATGACTTTGTAATATATTATTTTGAGTAATATAAATTGTTTTGTTGTATTTTGAGATTCTGTGTTGTTTAGTTTCTTCTCTTCTATCTTTTCTTTCTTTCACCCCTAATGGCCCATCTTTCGGACGACTAAATGATCGGCACACGAATACCGAGGATGTATGAAGTGTCATCTTTGGTAGTAAGAAAGGCAGATCGTTACATAATTATTGGGACAAAACTTGGGCTTTATGTGTTTCAAGTTGTTGAAATATTGATCCAAAGGGAATAACAAATGACTAGTCAACATGTTTGTCCAAACCATTAGCAATGTTCACAGTAGAGAAATAACCATGGACTTAAGCCAAAATCCAAAGTAGTTGATATGCAAATTATCCAGACTATTAATCCGTGATTATAATGTTCACAACTCAAGTTGCCTTAACGGCCATGGATCCTCAATTTGGAGCTCTCTTTACAATATGAAAAGTAAAATGTTAAATGAAGGAAAAGGAGAAATGGAAATTTTTGGCCCCTCTTTAGGTGGGGGTACAAGTATATTCATAGAGAAATTGGGCTATTAGATCTTTGACACGTGGCACCCTATTAGAACTTAATAACCATGATTTGTCCAAGTGGCACATGCTTGAAAAGGTATGTGGCATTTCTTCTGTTAAATACTCCATGATAGCTTCAATCTATTATTCCAAAATAACAAGCGATGGCCTTATAGAATTCTTCATGATGGTCTGGGTTTTCCACTTTAGGATTGCATATGATAGATTTGTAGGACTTCTCATGACAATGTAGATTCACTAGTTTAAGATTTCCTATGATATATTCATGAATTCCCCACGATGGCCTTGATTTATCATTTGAAGATAGCACGTAATGGTTACATTGAATTATTCACAATAACCTTTGTTTACATTTGAAGATTGCACGCAATGGCTATAATAAACTCTTCGCTATGGCTTTACCACTTTATATCATGACAGCCTTATATTATTCATCACAATAACTTCAGGATTCATCTCATTTGGCTCTACAAGACAATTCATGATGGTTCTGAAAGATTCTCTACAATAACCTCGAAGGCTTCACCATGATGGCTATTTTAATATCTTGTCTCTCGTTGCTCTTCTCATGGTGATCTCAAGGAACGCTTCATAAAGGCTTAAGTACTTTGCTTCACGATGGCTCTAATGATGGCTTTAATATATTATGATGGCTTCAACAACATGCTCCATAATGGATTTAAAGCTTCACATAAAGTCCTCAGGGATTATTATTTGATGGCTTGACTCCTTATATCATGATAGCCCTTTAAAACACCTTACGATGGCTCCCAATGCTTCATGTTGCAGTAGTTCTATAAAATAAAATTCCTTACGATGACACCAAGTGGTTTGTATCATGATAGCTCTTTGAATTTACTCACGATGGCTTTTATGCACATTTCACAAAGGCTCCCATTCATATCCTCATGAGCGCCTTCATTGTTGCCATTATCTCACTATAGGTCCTATATATCTCACAAAAGCTCTTATCCTACTAACCTATAATAACTAGTATATTTAGGGTATAACATGTATCAACCCATCATTTCGATCCTCAGAAGTCGACACTAATACATCCACGATATTCATGTGCCGAACATCCAAGTGCCGAACATCCAAGTGCTGGAAAGACAGATTATTGAAGTGAAAGAAAAGACATAACAGAATCTCGCAACATAACGAGTAATGTATAATATACCAATGATTTTTATAAAAGAAAACTGAACTTTAATATACACGCATAAAATCAGAGCAAAACTAACATATCATTAGCCCTGGATAGTTATAACAACCTATCCTTGCAACTGTCGATAAATGCAACAAGCACATATAGTGGATGATAAAAGAAAATACAAGAGTACGATTTGGAGAATCCAGCTCATCTACAGAAGCTCAAAATGTCTAGCTAAATCTAGAAAATATGTTCGGGTTGACTAGAGCATTATAAGCAAAATAATGCCTAGATCAGTCTAGTAAAGTTAGCGTGAGAAACACAATCAACTGGATTACTTAATGTAAACAAAAACCTTTCAAAAATAAAGGTATCTCATAAGATGTAATGACCCACCTTTTCGACCCCCGAATGTCCACACTAATACATCCACTGTATTCATGTGCTTGGTACCCAAGTGTCGAAAAGACGAATTATTAGGGTGAATAAAAGAAAATGAGAATAGAACAAGAAAAGAAGAACACAACATCAGAATCTCACAATGGAATGGTAATATATAATATCAAAGGAATGGTAAAAAGGGTTACTCTAAATATAGAAATATCAGAGTTACTAAAACCTAAGTACTATCATCTGTCTAGACAGTTATAACTGCCGGTCCTCACGATGCCGATATATACAATATAAATTTGCAGTGGAAATAAGAATACTACGGAAGATAATTATCCAGCTCTTCTCCATAAGCTCCAAGCGTCCAAAGTTAAATTTGGAAACATACATGGGGCTGACCCGAGCATTATAAGGAAATAACACCCAAATTAGTCTAGCAAACCATCAATAGAAACTTAAGAAATATGAGACAAGTAATAGTAACCATTGAGACCTAACAGATTACCATAATGGTTTTCCCCTCAAATGAAACCAACCCTTCATTAAGTCTTATATAGTGATATGATAGATAATGTCCAGAGTATAGCACATAAATCATATCAAATAGTTGCCATGTGAACGGCACAACAATAATAGGTATACAATCAATATCGCTAAGGCACGTTTGTATAATGGATTTTCTGTGGAGATCTCCTTAGATCAAACCGAATCTGAACTCCATGACAAGGATCAGAATCTACCTTCCAAGCATCGTATATCTCTAGATGGGATA
This sequence comes from Allium fistulosum, assembly GCA_030737815.1. Lineage (NCBI taxonomy): Eukaryota > Viridiplantae > Streptophyta > Magnoliopsida > Asparagales > Amaryllidaceae > Allium > Allium fistulosum. The sequence continues at coordinate 283,890,738 of CM060901.1, read as the reverse complement.
TACTCTAAGGTAAACATAATTGGACCACCCTCGCTGTGTGATCCCAGCCATATCAAATCCAGTACCAACATATCGATAAGCATCTCTAGACATGGGTTGATATACCTTTGAGGTTTGCTAAACCTCCCTGGCCACGCCCTTTCTCCGTTTTCTGTCATTTTCCAAATGTCGAGGCTATGTTCGACATCTTTCACACGAGTCTTCATCACTCGGACTAAACAAGATTCCCCAATCGGATTCCTTCATCTCGAACAGACCACGAATCACTACATGGATTCGAGGATCTTGAACAGATCTCGAACCTCCACATAGGTTCCCCGCATAAGTCCTTCGAAAAATGCTAACATTGTCCTCTTCCTTGGAATACTCCTCAAGATAGACAGTCCCTTATGATGGAATCGTTTGAAATGTTAACGTTGACCTCTCCCTTGGACTTAACCTTAGGATTGGCAGTTCAACTCTATAACATTTCACTTCACAATCGCTTCCAAAACATATATTTGGTATATGATTTTGAAGTGATTACGGGTTTTGAGCCTTCTCATATAAGTACTCTTCCTGTTTATCGAACTTCCCAAAACCAATCGATGAATTCTTGGTTAACTCAGTTACGGTTCTCTTTGAAGTAAGCGAAAGCTAGAGACATTTCGTACCAATGCCCCTCTCGGGGTTCTCATTGATATGAAATTACGAAGCCTTTCGCTAACTTCTTAAGTCGATATCTAGTCAAGTTTGATAATCGACTAACCGATTATATAGTCAAAACAATTGCTTATACAAATCACGATTCATATGCTTAACTCGTTTCTGACATTCCAACTTAACTATTCCTCACCAAAGAGTGAAGCCAGGTAAGTTTGACCACTTGTTGCATCAAGCCTCGCCAAAGCACTTCATTCTTGAATCACACAAATAGATAAGTCTACCTCTTCGGCTTTTAGTGTTAAGTATAATATTAACGATTTCCATAAACAATAAGAAATCAACACGATTAATTTGTTTCCTATATTTTTTGACTTACTATTCTTTTGTTAAGAGGGAAGCCTAGTAGGTTAGAGCTCTATTGCTCCGTCCTACTCGATATTAATCTTAACTCCCTATCTCTTCTCTAAAAATTCACAACTAATTCTTAAAAATTAATAAATATCTCAAACCACTTTTGAAATACTCTAATAATAGCTAGTAAACATTTTTAAAAAGAATGAAACAAAATACTTAAATTTAAATATCTTTTCAAACATTTTAAAGTACAAAATCAAGACTAACCGGGGCAGTTTTGCACTTGTGGTGTTTTGGCCACTTTCCAAGATGTTACTTAACTTTTTACTATTCAAGATTTTAATAACAATAAACATACATATGTTCGTTTATCTATAACCTATGAACTTTGTTCAATATCTAGTCACAAGTTATACAAGTCCATTCAAGACCATTCTAAGTTCGTTCAAGTCCATACTTTTAAAGTAAGAATCCAAACCAATGTTTTAACATAAGTTAACAACAATTCAAACAACTTAAACACCATTCAATACAAACACATATGTGTTATATTTTTATTTAAAGTGAGGTGTTAATCACCTTTAACCTCACTAACAACCAAGATCCAAGAACCAAAGTCTGAACCTAAGCTAGCAACACCTTTCCTTTCTTCTCTTCTTGCTTTTGCCTTGCTCCTTTGCCTCCTTTTCCTCTCTAATGCTCACAGCATCTAGGTGTGGGTGAGGATGGCTTCACGTTTTCACCTTTTGGCTTGATGGAAGGTGTTCTAATATTGTACTAAGTCTTGTGGCAATGTTTGAAGTGATTTGGAGTTGATTTGCAAATATTTTTCTTTAGGAATTTAGAGATGAAGAAGAAGAAGATGACATTGATTTTAAATTTAATGCTTTGTAAATATTTGTAATCATTTCATAAGGGCGCACCCCTCCTTATACAGGCTTAGGAATTTGATGGGAAAAGACCAAAACCCCTAAAAGCCCTCCTAACATTAATTACTTCTATCATGTCTACTTTACACCATATAACTTAACTTTTAAGTATTTCCATATTTACTCATTGCCTAAATATCTAAGATGACATCACCCATGACATACTCCATTAGTTTATTTCCATAAATGGAAAAAAGTTTTTATTTCATTAAATTAATTTCCTAAACAAATAAGTGTATGTAAAATAATCTAAACAACTTCTGACAGTAAAAAAGCTGTTTATTGATAAAACGATTTCGATCACATTATTTATATTTTTCCAAATAATATATTTTTGTAAAAAAATTTCAAAAATAAGTTTCTTAACATTATTCATTAATTAAATGATGTTTAACAAAGTTTTAAAATCATATTTATAACACTTAATTATATTTCTAAATGTTTCGATATTCGAAGACGAAATGTCCGAATTTCAGAGTCGCTACATAAGATCTCGCCGCACATAAACACGGACGGATTTATACCTTACGATAACCAAATCATTTTTTATTATAAAATCCAGTGATATTATAATAATGTTTTGGGTTCAAAGAAAATATGGAATCAAGCCGAAACTGTTACATTAATTAACTTTTAGCATAATAGTTATATAACTAAATGTGTAGGGAAACGTATTGGAGATTGGATTTCTATCAATGACAAGGCTACCGTGATACCGCTTGCTACAGTACATCTCTAGAAAAATGTACCTAGCGCCTCATATGGACACCCTGCCAACACATAGTCGGCTGCGCCTTTAACATGGCATACCATATTACATTATGGCACCAAGGCTACTAAATAATGTGCACCAGCCATGGCCCTACTTTTCCCATGCGCACGCATACCAAATTCATAAATATCGATTCTAGATCGAGGAATAACTGCTCCTAATGGTAGTGAACCACATAACTCTGTTGCATATCCCCTATTTTAGTCATTACCTGGTTGTGAGGCTTGTGAGGTCATGATGATCTTTTTCTTCTCTTAGCAAATCCAACTTGGAATGCTAACAATTTCTTCTAAGATCAATGTAATGCTAGCATTTGTCCATACAAGTGGTTCAGCATAGGAACAAACCGAAGACACTACTTCTACTATATTCATTTTGGAACCACCCTCAGGATTAGTAGCAAGCAGCCCTTGCACTTCAAAGAACTCCATCTTCGATCCCACTATCTTCAAGATGCCTTCAATTCGAATGCGTATGCCAGTTCGAAGTGGTTTTCGGGTAATATATCTGATCCCGGTTTCTTCGAACCGACAATCGGTAGATTTCAGTAAACTCAACTCTGGTTCTTTTAGAAATAAACAAATGATACATAAGAGAGGAGATCACCTCCTAACCGGTTAAGCAGACGGATTTCCTTATCATTTGTCATAGGAGAACAAAACGATATTTACATGCATAATATAGCCTCATCGAAGATGACTGTGCCATATAACACACGTGTTTCTCCTAGATATTTCCAGAGTTATATTTTGATCAAGATTTGATAGTGGGTTATTTATCCATCAAATAAACAAAAAAATCAAACATAGATTTAGTTCCATGTGGGATCTACTAAGCCTCTATAAATTAATCTCTCATAAATTAATCTCTTTCAATTATTTGATCCAAAATACCTTCACGAAAGAGTTTATACACAGCCTATTATACTTTCAATACTTAGATTATATATCCATAAACTTATCTCAACAGTATAAGTATATTAACAAAAGCTTAAGGAAGATTTCCTCTTTTCCAAATTCATATTTAAATGGGCTAAACAAATATCATTTAAAAACATTTCTAACTATATATCAAACAACTTATCCTTCGGTGTTAAGTATGAAAAGGATGTTTCCATACCACCATAATTAAGATGGATAAGTTATCAAAATAAAATCTCATTACTTTTATAAAATTTCCTTCTTATAAGCCCATTTCATATTTACAATTCCTTTCATAAATCTCCAAGTTTATTTATATAACTTCTTTTATAAATCTCTAAAATGTTTTATAAAATCCCCTTTCTATCTATAAAACTTTTTCCTATTTATAAAACTCTTTAATAAATCTTCCTTCATAACTCCTTTATAAAATCCTTTACAAAATATCATCTGCGAATCTCCTTTAAATAAGTCTTTTTATTAAGTAAAATCCCTTTTGTAAGGCAAAGTGCCACTTATAAATACCTTTAATTAATTAATTATCTTTAAACATCGTTGTTAAAATTACTTAATTAACTTTAAAACATCCTAATAAAATAATTTATTAACTTAACCCATCATTAATTAAATCAATTAATTAACTTAAACCATAATTAAATAAACTAATTAACTTAAACAATATTGATAATATAATTAAATATCTTTAAACACCATAATTAATATAATTAAACAGCATTAATAATATAATTAAATAACATACTTTAAACATCATTTATAAACAGTTAACCTCAAATTGCTATAAAATTGAAGTTAATTGAAATTAATAGCTTTATAAATTAGGAAGTAGGCTTAGCGATCATAATGGTACTAAATTAAGTTACAAATTAATTCAGATTGACTTTTCCAAGTCATATCACTAGTATTTACATAAGCAGGCACATATGTAAATAAAATAAACAGTTCACAATCACTAGTTAGTCCATCAGTTATCCAATATTAATTAATCCATATGTTAAATAATCGGTATACGAAAAAAAAATCCAAATTAAAATAACAGCGGAACGAGGATTTATTCTGCTAAACAGATGTCATCAATAATCTATTTAATTTAATTGTAGCAGAATGCTATTTTTTCTGCTAAATAGATGTCCAAAATAACCTACTCAATTAGATTTACACAACGGTGATTATTTGCTAAATAGATATCACCAATGAAGTATAATTAATTTTAACAATTGTGACGAACTGGATTTTTGACCCTCGAAAATCGACATCAATACGTTCACTGTATAGCATGCCGAGCAATCGAGTGCCAAAAATACCAGATGATTAGGTGTAAAGAAGAGAAGATAGAAGAAGCAGAAAAAACAATATAGAGTCTCTAAATCGCAACGGAACAAAATATAATAGATAATAACATATCTTTACATAAAAAGAACTATACTGTTATTTATACATACCATCATCAGAGTACAACAAACAACAAACTAATCCGGACAGTTATAATAACTTGTCCTCACAGCATTCACACACAGCAGAATATAAACAAGTAGGTAGAATACGTCTCTGTCATCCAACTCGTACACTAAGCTCCATAGCAACATATCCTGAATCTGTAATACTCGGTCTGACCCGAGCATTATTATAAAATAACGCCCGAGTCAGTCAGAAAAACTAGCGTGAGAAAAACACACTCAATTCGAATTATTACTATTTCCAAAATCCTTTAAAACAAAGGTATCTCGTAAGACCACGTCACACATAAACACAATCTGTAACAACCCGCATATTTATCGATTTTATATTTAAATATTTTATTTAAATATTTCATCGTTGGTCGGATTATAATCCGAAAAGCTACTTTTTGCAAACAGTCGAATTAGGACTCGAGACCACCCCCATTGAGTTCAAAATGACGTTTGCGACCTTTTTGAGTATAAACTTCGATATGTTTGGAGTTAGTAGAATTTTGCTACTTTTTCACTTTGGGTTTGGGTTTCAGCCCTATATCCTAACACAAGCCTCTAGCTTAACCCCCACTTATCTTCATTCACTTCGTTTTCCTAAAACACTAAAGCTCGACTGAAAAATGAGGGAAGAGAATGGGAAATTGAAATTCCAAACCCTAGTTCCTCTTGCAAACTCAAGTTCTAGCTTCAAATTCAAAGAGAAGCTATTGGTAAGCATCCACTTCTTCTTCTCCAACTCTTTCTCCTTTCAATCTCAGAAATTCCTAAACCTAACTTTAGGAAATAATTCTCTTTTAATCTTAGATTCAATCTTGTTGAGTTGGAATTAAAGAGTGATTGTCCTTGCCTTGCTCTATAGCTTCCTCTTCATTGTTTTTGTGTAAAAGGTGAGATTTTTATCTCACATCTATGCCTATAACTATCTTTGTTGTTAGGTATGAATTCCTATCATCTATTTCGTGTTCACTTGTTGTGATTTGAATTGGTTTTGTGAATTCTTCAATTTTGGTGTTTTGGTCCAATTTTATGAAAATCCTTCTATGGACATTTGGACATTGATATTCGGAGTGTATCGAAGGGTCTTTAAGGCCGGGTTGCCGCTTGGCGTAAATCCTTAGTCGCCATTGCTCATCCGATCGCTTCCGAATCGTTTTGGCCACTTTGGCCTAGGCAAAATGTTGCCCAGACCAGGTGACCAGACGTCTGGTGACGAAGTCCAGACATCTGGTTTGGACCTGGAGAGAAAAGTGTATGCATGAGGGTTATAAAAAAAATGCCAGAAACTATTTCCAGACGTCTGAAATTCAAGATCAGACGTCTAACTTGAGGTTTCAGACGTTTGGGTGTTCTCTGGATAATTTTCCAGAGAATAAAACCAGACGTTTGGGTTCAAAACCAGACGTCTGGCAATGGCTCAGACGTCTGATTTGCTATTCCAGACGTCTGGGTGGTTTTCTGAACTATTTCCAGAAAACAAATCCAAACGTCTGGATTCCAAATCAGACGTCTGGAAGCGTGCAATTTTGCCTGTTTAGGCTTTTCTTGATTGAATTTCCACTGTTTATCGATTTTGATTGATCCGGTTAGTTGTTATCATTTTTATTGACTTTGATGACTTCTTCTTCGGGATTTTAGGGAATATCCACTTTGATGGATTCGGTATCGATTTCTATGGATTTGCTTCACATCTTCGAATGTGAATTTTTATGATTGATTGTTTCTACAATCATTTCTATGATTTGTCACTTTAAAATATAAAGGTTTTCTATACTAGTAGTAAATATCAAAACTCTTTCATCAAAATGATTTTGACACTATTTTAATTACAAAGCTCGTTTCTTAAACCGTTTCCCAATCTATTAGTATATATAAACCTTTACCTCATTCGTATGAGAAAATATAATTAAACGGCCTAGCAAAACAAGTGGTATGAAACGCTTGTGTTTACTTCGTCGGTTAATTTATGGACTTGTTCGATTGAACCCTTTTTGTGACAATTTTCTAGTGGAGATCTACAATCTGTTCATAAATATTTGAGTTAAGCAAGTGGTTATGGGACATGAAGCTAAACTCTTATATTTACTAGCTTAGCATAATCGACACTTCTTGATGATCGATGATGATCATTTTATGGTTTAGACTAGCAATGTGCGATGTCTCTTTGTCCATGTGAAGGACTGTACTTCATTTTATTGAGCTTCGTCTCATTTCTTTGTGGGATAGCAACCCATGTACTTTTAATGTGTTTCGATTCATCTGATGTACCGTTTGTACTACATCGATGTCTCGGCTTTCCGGTTCATTGGATGTACTGTTTGCACTGCGTCAATGTTTCGAATTGTATTGTGTTTCGATTCATCTGATGTACCGTTTGTACTACATCGATGTCTCGAATTTCCAGTTCATTGGACGTACCGTTTGCACTGCATCAATGTTCTGAATTGTTTTGTGTTTTGATTCATTTGATGTACCGTTTGTACTACATCGATGTCTCGAATTTCCAGTTCATTGGACGTACCGTTTGCACTGCGTCAATGTTCTGAATTGTTTTGTGTTTCGATTCATCCGATGTACCGTTTGTACTACATAGATGTCTCGAATTTCCAGTTCATTGGACGTACCGTTTGCACTGCGTCAATGTTCTGAATTGTTTTGTGTTTCGATTCATCTGATGTACCGTTTGTACTACATCGATGTCTCGACTTTTCGGTTCATTGGACGTACCGTTTGCACTGCGTCAATGTTCCAAATTGTTTGTGAGTTTTCATGCTCCCGCTTGGGATTGGCCATCCTTTTCTTGTGATTTTTGGATTTCTATATATTGGTTCCTGGAATTTATGTTTCACCAACTTTTACAATTGGCATTAATATGTATGTCATTATTGTGGCTTGGTGAATTAAATAAAGAATACGACATTCTTTTTAATCTTTGAAAAGATTCTTGTGATATTGATTAATCTCTTGTTGATTTTCAATTATGTACTTATCACAGTATGGTATTATGGTTATGATACGTTTTTGTCATATCTCTTATTCTATATCACTTTATCTGATATTTATAGCTAGACTGATCCGTTTATTATTTTCTTCTTAAATAATACTCGGGTCAGACTGAGATTTTACAGGTGCTTCCTCATGACTTCTTATCTGGAGCCATCTTCTGACTTTTGGCTAACTACTCTAGTTTAGTAGTTTTTGTTGTATACATTTGAGATTTAGACTCCTTGATGTATACATATTCTTTTGCCTTGCACTTGTATCTATTCTTTTGTGTTATTGTGGATCTTATTTGACCACTACTCTGATGTACACTTTCATGTGTTATATTCATATCTATTTCCGCCTTTGTGATATGAACTGTCTGTGACTGATTTATGTTATGTTTATTTCTATATTTGTTTCCGAAGTCCATATAGCCACTGTGTAGTAGCTTTGAGTTTGTATCGGTATGTCGGATTTCCTCTTGAGATGAAAAGTTATATTTTTATCTGGCATATCGGTACTCGCACAAAGCAATTATACAGATGGTCGCTCCTCAACAGCCTTATTCTCCATGCTAGTTGACGGCATTACCTCGTAGTGTTCTTGGTTAGCATGTGTATAGAGGTGGGGCGTCATAGCTTGGTATCAGAGCCAAACTTCGGAACAATGTAGAATAATCTAGCAAGGATCATCGTCCTAAGTCTTTCTTAGGAATCGTGCCATAGGATTTGATTCGAGTCTTCGTACCGTTCTATCCTATTTTCTTTTTATGATTCCTTGTTTTATCAATCATGATTGTTTGATATTCATTCTAAGAATAACTTTTTCTTCTTCTTTCTTTCTTAAAGAAGAGAAATGGTTAGATCTGGCCGTACCAACGTCGGTCAATCCAGTGCTACTCCTCAGGAGGGAGTATTTATGTCTGCCCAGCAGCTTCTAGATCTTGTTAAGAATGCCCAAGCTATCGGACCCATTTCAGAGCCTACTCATCCTAGATCCGGTTTTGCACGCTTGTGTAGAGATTATACCGATTTGGGTGGAAGGCCATTCCGGGGATCCGAGAGTGTTATTGAAATCCAAGCTTGGCTTAGATCATGCGACCACATCTTTTCTCGCATGAATCTTGTTGATCTCCACCGAGTCCAAGTGACTTCTAGCATGCTCCAAGAAAGAGCATTAGATTGGTATGAGCTTCTTATATCTGAAATCATTGAAGCGGATCTCACTTGGGAGCAAGTCTGGGAGAGGTTCGAATTGAAATTTGTGCCGGAGGCTGAAAAAGTAACCTTGGCCCGGCGTTTTATCGACCTTGTTCAAGGTGAATCTTCTGTGACGGACTACGTCGCATCTTTCGAATCTCTTTCTAAATACGGGGTTGAATACATTAATACCCCATTGAAGAAAAATCAGATATTTGTTTATGGCTTGAACAAGAATCTCAAGAAGCCATTACTTCTAAAATTGGAAGTTTCTTTCGATCAGCTTATTGATATCGCTCTTCGTCTTGAAGAGGCCGATAAAGAGTGTGATGTTGAAGTTGTTGGTGCTAAACAAAACTTCAACAACAACATGAAAAGGCCTATCAAATTTAAAGGCCCCAATCCCAATCCCAACAAAAAGGGGAAGCAAGAAACTTCGATAACAAAGTCTCCTACCTCTAGTCGTGGACGATGCTATAATTGTGGTTCTACGGACCACTATGCAAATGAGTGTCCGAAAACATTTTTTTGTCGTTATTGCAAAGGTTCGTGACATCTTTTATCTTCATGCCCCAAACTTCCAAAAAAGAGAGAGGGAAAGCTAAATGTTGTTCAAGCCCCTAGTGACTCTTCTCTTGGTCAAGGTATCCATTCTATCCTTGATGACATTTATTTTGTGATCATTTTATTCGAGTTCTTTTTGATATGGGTTTCGTCTCATTATTTTATAACAAAAGAACTTGTTGATTCCTTTTCTTTAGACATTTTTGGGCTTGTTGACTTCTTTGAGGATTGCGAATCCGGTTGGTGGATCTGCAACACTCAATTTGCTTTTATTAATGTCGAAATTATTTTATGTGATTTTTCTTTCCGAGCCTATTTTTACTTAGGTCTCGGAATTGATTTTTTTTTTGTGAAAGGACTGGCTTAATCATTGTGAAACCATATCCTATGTCCCGAGTGGACTATTCTTCTTCGACATTTTCAATCTGTTAAGCAGATTTCTGTTTTTCCTTTGTGATTTTGATTCCAATTTGATGGCATCATTTTATTCTTTAAAGCTCACATGATGAGGAAAGTGTTATTTCTCTCATTCATGTAGTTTGAGAATTTTCCGGTATTTTTGAGTTTGCTTTAGAATTTTCACCTAAGCAATCTTTTGAGTGGTGATAAGGTCTTTTTAGCTCGACCTTGCCACCGATTTTCATTTGCTATGAGTTGCGGGAGTTAGCATTCCATTTACCGCATTTCGCACTCGTTATGAAACTTATGAATGACTTATTATGTCATTTAGTTTGTCCAACTTATTTCATCCATTTTATAAATCGAGTCTTCTATGAGTATCTCGATGACTTCATTTTTGTATTTATTGATTTTGGATGGAAATAGCAATTTAAAATTTTGCAAATCTTTTTCATAAGATTTAGTTATAAGTATAATTGGATTTTGTTCTTCAATGAGCAAAGAATATTCTTAAAACTTCTAAGAGATATTTTTATCATATGGAAGATGGTTTTGTGATTGTATTGCCCATTGAGTGCTTTAAGAATTTTGGTCGATGCGCCTGATCAACGTTATCAATAGGAATCTCCTAAACGCTTTGATAAGATAATCAGACACAGTAAATTGACTTGTAAAAATGTAAATTTCTCTAGAAAGATTATTACATAAAGATAAATGTAATTTTGAAAATTTTAGCTTTTCGGGAAAGAAGATTATTTGAAAGAATTCTTTTCCGATACTCTTATTCTTGTGATTCCCGAAGGAAACCAAGATTTTATCTTTTGTACCAATGCTAATCGTATTGGTTTGGATGCTGTTCTCTTGCGAAAGAGAACGTGCTATCACTTGGGCTTCTAAATCATTAAAGCCGATCAAGGCTAGGTATGCCACTCATGATGTAGTGCTCGCGGCTATTGTTTTCGCTTTTAGAGTTTGGCATCATCATTTTGGCGGAGAAATTTGTTCTCCACCTCGATCGTAAATCTTTGGAATATTTATTTTTCATAAGGAACTTAATTTGTGTCAACCTCGTTGGTTCGAGTTCCTTGTATCTTATGATCTTTTTACCAAGTTCATCGGACGTTTCGATATATTTCGTTTTATTGAGCTTCGTCTCATTTCTTTTATGGACTAGCGTCCGATGTTCTTTTAAGGTGTTTGGTTCATTGGACCTACCGTTTTTGTACTACGTCGGTGTTCCAAATTATTTGAGCTTTGGTTCATCTGGCGTACCGTTATTGTACTACGCCGTTGTTCCAAATTATTCGAGTTTCTCGTTTCTCTGGCGTACCGTTATTGTACTACGCCGTTGCACCGGCTCAATTTTCTGCTATTCATGACGTTTTCCACGTCTTCCAACTACGGAAATGCCTTAGGGATTCCAATTTTATTCTTGAGTCCGGAGTTATTGTGGAGATTGAAGTTTCACCAGATTTGACTTTTGAGCAACAATCTATTCGCATCATTTCTTTGGGGGTTGAGTGCCTTCGAAATAAAGATGTTCTTTTTGTGAAAGTCTGATGGTTCTTAATCCTAAGGATTTCTCTTGGGAAATCTAGAGAATTCATTGAGCAAACTCGTCCGGGTTTACTCTTTCGTGCTCTTTATGGTGAACTTCTTATTTCAAATTTTCTTTTGTGTTGATATGCTTTTATGGTTGTTACTATTTATTTTCTTCTTAAGTATTGCGAGGATGCAATTTCTTTAAGGAGGGGAGTCTGTAACAACCTGCATATTTATCGATTTTATATTTAAATATTTCATCGTTAGTCGGATTATAGTCCGAAAAGCTACTTTTTACAAACAGTCGAATTAGGACTCGAGACACCCCCATTGAGTTCAAAATGACGTTTGCGACCTTTTTGAGTATAAACTTCGATATGTTTGGAGTTAGTAGAATTTTGCTACTTTTTCACTTTGGGTTTGGGTTTGGGTTTCAGCCCTATATCCTAACACAAGCCTCTAGCTTCACCCCCACTTATCTTCATTCACTTCATTTTCCTAAAACACTCAAGCTCAACTGAAAAATGGGGGAAGAGAATGGGAAATAGAAATTCCAAACCCTAGTTCCTCTTGCAAACTCAAGTTCTAGCTCCAAATTCAAAGAGAAGCTATTGGTAAGCATCCTCTTCTTCTTCTCCAACTCTTTCTCCTTTCAATCTCAGAAATTGCTAAACCTAACTTTAGGAAATAATTCTCTTTTAAGCTTAGATTCAAGCTTGTTGAGTTGGAATTGAAGAGTGATTGTCCTTGCCTTGCTCTATAGCTTCCTCTTCATTGTTTTTGTGTAAAAGGTGAGATTTTTATCTCACATCTATGCCTATAACTATCTTTGTTGTTAGGTATGAATTCCTATCATCTATTTTGTGTTCACTTGTTGTGATTTGAATTGGTTTTGGGAATTCTTTAATTTTGGTGTTTTGGTCCAATTTTATGAAAATCCTTCTATGGACATTTGGACATTGATATTCGGAGTGTATCGAGGAGTCTTTAAGGCTGGGTTGCCGCTTGGCGTAAATCCTTAGTCGCCATTGCTCATCCGATCGCTTCCGAATCGTTTTGGCCACTTTGGCCTAGGCAAAATGTTGCCCAGACCAGGTGACCAGACGTTTGGTGACCAAGTCCAGACGTCTGGTTTGGACCTGGAGAGAAAAGTGTTTGCACGAGGGTTTTAAAAAAAATGCCAGAAACTATTTCCAGACGTCTGAAATTCAAGATCAGACGTCTGGATGAGTCTTAGACGTCTGACTTGAGGTTTTAGACGTCTGGGTGTTCTCTGGATAATTTTCCAGAGAACGAAACCAGACGTCTGGGTTCAAAACCAGACGTCTGGCAATGGCTCAGACGTCTGATTTGCTATTCCAGACGTCTGGGTGGTTTTCTGAACTATTTCCAGAAAACAAATCCAGACGTCTGGATTCCAAATCAGACGTCTGGAAGCGTGCAATTTTGCCTGTTTAGGCTTTTCTTGATTGAATTTCCACTGTTTATCGATTTTGATTGATCCGATTAGTTGTTATCATTTTTATTGACTTTGATGACTTCTTCTTCGGGATTTTAGGGAATATCCACTTTGATGGATTCGGTATCGATTTCTATGGATTTGCTTCACATCTTCGAATGTGAATTTTTATGATTGATTGTTTCTACAATCATTTCTATGATTTGTCACTTTAAAATATAAAGGTTTTCTATACTAGTAGTAAATATCAAAACTCTTTCATCAAAACGATTTTGACACTATTTTAATTACAAAGCTCGTTTCTTAAACCGTTTTCCAATCTATTAGTATATATAAACCTTAACCTCATTCGTATGAGAAAATATAATTAAACGGCCTAGCAAAACAAGTGGTATGAAACGCTTGCATTTACTTCGTCGGTTAATTTATGGACTTGTTCGATTGAACCCTTTTTGTGACAATTTTCTAGTGGAGATCTACAATCTGTTCGTAAATATTTGAGTTAAGCAAGTGGTTATGGGACATGAAGCTAAACTCTTATATTTACTAGCTTAGCGTAATCAACACTTCTTGATGATCGATGATGATCATTTTATGGTTTAGACTAGCAATGTGCGATGTCTCTTTGTCCATGTGAAGGACTGTACTTCATTTTATTGAGCTTCGTCTCATTTCTTTGTGGGCTAGCAACCCATGTACTTTTAATGTGTTTCGATTCATCTGATGTACCGTTTGTACTACATCGATGTCTCGGCTTTCCGGTTCATTGGACGTACCGTTTGCACTGCGTCAATGTTCCGAATTGTATTGTGTTTCGATTCATCTGATGTACCGTTTGTACTACATCAATGTCTCGAATTTCCAGTTCATTGGACGTACCGTTTGCATTGCGTCAATGTTCTGAATTGTTTTGTGTTTCGATTCATCTGATGTACCGTTTGTACTACATCGATGTCTCGAATTTCCAGTTCATTGGACGTACAGTTTGCACTGCGTCAATGTTCTGAATTGTTTTGTGTTTCGATTCATCTGATGTACCGTTTGTACTACATCGATGTCTCGAATTTCCAGTTCATTGGACGTACCGTTTGCACTGCGTCAATGTTCTGAATTGTTTTGTGTTTCGATTCATCTGATGTACCGTTTGTACTACATCGATGTCTCGACTTTCCAGTTCATTGGACGTACCGTTTGCACTGCGTCAATGTTCCAAATTGTTTGTGAGTTTTCATGCTCCCGCTTGGGATTGGCCATCCTTTTCTTGTGATTTTTGGATTTCTATATATTGGTTCCTGGAATTTATGTTTCACCAACTTTTACAATTGGCATTAATATGTATGTCATTATTGTGGCTTGGTGAATTAAATAAAGAATACGACATTCTTTTTAATCTTTGAGAAGATTCTTGTGATATTGATTAATCTCTTGTTGATTTTCAATTATGTACTTATCACAGTATGGTATTATGGTTATGATACGTTTTTGTCATATCTCTTATTCTATATCACTTTATCTGATATTTATAGCTAGACTGATCCGTTTATTATTTTCTTCTTAAATAATACTCGGGTCAGACTGAGATTTTACAGGTGCTTCCTCATGACTTCTTATCTGGAGCCATCTTCTGACTTTTGGCTAACTACTCTAGTTTAGTAGTTTTTGTTGTATACATTTGAGATTTAGACTCCTTGATGTATACATATTCTTTTGCCTTGCACTTGTATCTATTCTTTTGTGTTATTGTGGATCTTATTTGACCACTACTCTGATGTACACTTTCATGTGTTATATTCATATCTATTTCCGCCTTTGTGATATGAACTGTCTGTGACTGATTTATGTTATGTTTATTTCTATATTTGTTTCCGAAGTCCATATAGCCACTGTGTAGTAGCTTTGAGTTTGTATCGGTATGTCGGATTTACTCTTGAGATGAAAAGTTATATTTTTATCTGGCATATCGGTACTCGCACAAAGCAATTATACAGATGGTCGCTCCTCAACAGCCTTATTCTCCGTGCTAGTTGACGGCATTACCTCGTAGTGTTCTTGGTTAGCGTGGGTATAGAGGTGGGGCGTCACACAATGTGTTTTTATCTTACGATAACCAAAACCTTTTATATCAAAATCATCTAATATTATAATAGTGTCTATAGAAAGTAAATTAGAAAATAGCTGAAATGCTTGCATCTCACGTTCAAACAATATTTGGTATACAATCAAAATTGTATAGGCTCGTAGTGGAGATTGGATCCCATACAATGACTGGGCTACTGGGGTACCGCCCATCACAGTACACCTCTAGAAAAATGTACCGAGATCATACCTAACGATCCCTACCAACACAGGACCGGCCTACCCCTAACCTGGATAGTACCGAATATGCTATCACCCCGGGTGTTCCCACCCTAATCAAGCGCTCTCTTTTCCATGCACAACCATATCCATAATTATAATATAATATATCTGAGGGTATCTAGAAAGGTGATAACATACCCTACTTGGGTGCGACCCACTTAGTCCTGCTGCATCTCCCCTGTTTTAGTCATTCCCATTTGATGAGGCTTGAGGCTACGTTTACCTTAAGAACAACATTCATACTTGGAATGTTAACACTGCCATTTCCGTTGACTACTAATTGCTTTCCACAACAATACAACCCTTGAGCTCATACGTCTCAAGGAAGGGTGTTAACCTAAGAGAAGTTGCCTTCTCCGCCACCAAACAGATGTACGTTTGCAAAAACCAATGTACGTAATCATTAGAAATGCACTGTCAGACATTCGTCCATACAAGTTGTCCTGGGTCTGGACAACCCAATCTTTTCAAAATTCACCGTCTTCATAAGCTTCACAATATCATAATTCGCAACGCACAAATCGGATCGAAGTGGTTTTCGAATGATTAAATCTGATCCCGGTCTCTTCGAAACGATCAACGAATTTGGCCAGATTTGATATTCGGTTATTTAGCTATCAAATAACAATCATTCAAACATAGATTACATTTTCCCTGGAACCCACTGATCTTCGCTTTCAATAATTTAAAATCACTTTTTCAAATAACTGGAAATCACTTTCATATACTTATCTCACAAAATAAGTATATTCACAAAGGGAAATACTTTTTGATACTTAGAAAATAAAACCAAGTACTTATCTTAACAGTATAATATATTTTAAATAATTCTTTTCAAAACTTGACGAACCTTTCCCATATACTTACAAAATGACATAAGTATCTTAACCCATCACCTAGAATGATTTACTTATCTCAAGATCATATCAAGATGATTAAACACAAGTATCCTTTAAAACGAAAATATAAACATTTCGAAATACCCTTTGTCTCTTTAATTATCTTTCCTTTAATTTTAGAATGTCTTCATTATAAATCTCCATGTTTATTTACAAAGACACTATTTCCAAATCTCCTAACCATTTATAAAATACCTCTTTTCCATAATCATTCAAAATATATTCCTTTTAAAACCCAACATTTCCATTTTTTAACATCTTAAAAATACTTTTTCCATAAAAGGAATCTCTTTATGATATTTCCATTTAATATAAATACTTCAGAAAAACAATTCCTTATGCATTTAAAATGAATGACTAGATTTCATTAAAATATTAATTTAAACCTTTTATAAAACAATAATATAGTTTAAAATCCTTATAACGAAGTATCAAATATAATAACTTCAAAACAACCCTTACAAATTCACCTAAGTAATTAATCTGAAGCAATATAGTTTAAATAAAGTAATCGATGTTTTACTATCCACTCATCACATAATTATATTAATATAAATAAATAATACCCCTTATAATCTCGGATAGTTCTTTCATAATGAAATCAAAACGACCAATATTTCTTTATAAACCACTTTTCAAATAATTTATAAACAATACTTAACTGATGTGCACGTAAATGTGCATATTTCTACCACCATATTTAATCTATTTAAATTAAATAAATGATCATATTGGGTATTTTAACTTATTTAAACCAAAATTCAAATTATTTGAAATTGTCACATATTCATCTTCATATAGGGGCAAAATGGTCATTTTTATGCGTTTATTAAATTGTGAAAATTTACTTGGAATTTTCTATGTTGTTTTGTAGGAAATTTGGTGAATTTTACAAGTGGTTACATGATGATATATGCATGCACAAAAGTGAAGAGAACAAATGAAGATGGAAATAATTCAAGGTGAAGATAATGGAGGACCCCACCTACCCACCTACCCACCTACCTTAATGTACAAATTAGAGGCTAATGCACATGCTTATGGAATTAATGACTTCATATACACTTAAATGAGGATTATTTGAAGCTAATGATTACTTGGCCTGCACACTTCCTAAGAGGGTATTTTGGGCATTCCCCAAAAATATGAATTAGGGTTTAACACATGTATAAAATCCCCTTATATTTCATGTAGCCCTCTCTCCCTTAGTCTCTCTTTAGTTTAGTTTAGGCTCAAAAATAAAGAAAGCTCTTCTCTTTTTCTTTTCATGGCTACTTAGCCCTTTCTTCTTTTCATGTAACTTTTTTATGCAATTCAATACATGTTCTTTTTCTTTTCTTGTTTATTTCCTTTCATGTTGTAGTGTAGATTTACTTTCATGCAAGTAATTAGTTTTAATTCTTGTTAATTAGCTTCTATTTTCCATTAGTCTTCATTTTCCTTTCTTTTTGCTTTCATGTTGCTAGCTACATTTGTTCATATGATAACAAATATGAGAGGCTAATCCCTACAATTTAGGGGTAATGAAGCTCTCTAGTATGTAGATGCAACATTTTGATGTTTAGGCTCTCTTTTGTGCTTAATGAATCATTTGAAGTGGTTTAACTTGTTGTTTTTGATGTGAATTTGATAGCCTATATTGTTGACACCAAATAGGTTATGCTTAAACAATCACAAAAAATGATTACCTCTTCATCTACATATGATGATGGTAATGAAGTGATTGTTGAAATTAAAATTTGATGGCCTATATTTCTAAACAATAGTTAATAGGCCATGCTTAAAATAGATTTTGCTTTCAACTTTGTTGTCATATTTCATAAGAGATAAATGTGTATTAGTGGTTGTGTTATAGTTTGATGGTTTATATTGTCAAAATTCGTCAGTGTGCTTCTCCGACCATATACAACTTCAAATTCTCATCATCAGCAACAGTCCCCCCAACCAAACATACATCTGCCTTTAACTCCTTGCTGTTGCCACACCGTGCACATCAAACTTGCACAACCATACAACTACTACTCTCTACACTCATTTATACCATAAACTTCTGATCATCTCCTTATCCTTGCAACCTCCAACACAACTCTGTCAGCTACACACTTGCCTTCCCCTCAACTTGATCACATTAAACTGTCAACCTGATTACAACACAGCAGTTCCTCTGACCTACTTGCATCACTACCATCAACTTGCCTACTTGCTTTCACAATTGCCCATCCTACATCACCATTTACACAACTGACACCCATATTTTCACTACCCCTGCTACTAATCACACTGCTACTATTCCAGTTCATCCACTTCAATACCACACTCCTCTATCACCTAGCTGCTTGCCTCTCCACTTTCCACCTTCACTCTAACTGTTGCACGGACAGACTCATCATTAACTCATACATCGCTCTACTACATATCTGATTTTCATCAATACTATGCATCACCCTCTCCACCGCTTCTGCCATTCATCACCTGCAAACAATTCTTCCAGCTCACCCTCCACACTTCTAATACCTGCCACTACTTGCCTCATCGAAAACCACTATCGTGCCACCATCCTCACTGCGGTTCACAACTTACTTCAACTTCTCCAATATCATTCATCTCTGTACTTCACATACAAACATCCCCTTCCTTGCTGCCTTCGTCATCCAATACAACTTGTAATTCATCACAGCACCTGCAGCAGTTCAACATCGGTAGCCACCATCACTGATACAAGAAAGAAAAAATAGATTTACTGACCATTACAGAAGTGTCACCATCCCATACTTCTCCCACTCTCACATCCTCTGCACCCTCTCCTTTCAACAACCACTCCTTACGCAACCCAAAAATCGCAAACCCACAGCCTCCGCAACTACCAATTGCTGACAACCTCTCTCAATTCACTTCGCCCTCATCTCAATCAACCCGAAATCCTCAATCCCTAAATCGACTGTAAGCACTCGTAGTTCAAATACACAGTATTTCAGCCCTAAAACCAATTCGCGACTTTGACACAACCTCGATCACCAGAACCAATCGAAATTGATCCATCGCATCATAAACCATCACCCACAGCACAATCTGCAATTGAGCGCGGCCTCAATCCAACTTGCCACTGAATTGAATCAATCTAATCGAACACCACTAAATCACATCAGGAAATCTAATTGAATTTGAGTGGAATTTCGATTGGAAATTTTGTTTGTGAATTTAATTTAAGAAGTTAGTTTGAAATCGTAACAGGCAAAATGTTTGGAGGCAACTGAGAAGTATTTTTGCATGATTTAGTGTGGGTTGAGAATTGTTGGGTCGGGCTAGGCTTGAGAGTTATTTGTTTGTTTATATTGCTTTATTGAGTTTTCTTTTAATTTTTTTTAGGTCCAACCTTAAAATAAAAGAGTTAGCTCAATTTGTTTTTGGTTTTGTTTTGTTTCATCAATTAATTTTTTTTTAAAGTAAAACCTTTTTAAGTTTCCTTTCAAAAAAAATTAAAAAAGAAAAAAAACAATTTTATATATCTTGTTTTAAATTTCAGGTTGCCAAAGCAGATTGGAAAAGTTGCTTGCTTCGCTCAACTGTTGCCCAAAAATAATTGCTTCGCTTTGCGTTATAAAAAAAACTGCTTGCTTGATATATCTATTGTTTTTATTTGCCTTGCATTGTATATATCTCTTGTTTTTATTTTAGTTGCATTGTTGATTGCTTGCATTTGCATATATATTTAAAAAAACCAAAAAAAAAAAATAGAAATTTCATTCGTAGTTGCATTGTTAATACACGTTTAATTTCTGCTTTGCATTTTCATCCTATAATTTATTAATAATAACGGTTATACATCGATAGCTCTAAATTGTATATTGACAAGTTGTCTTCTTTGAACAATTTACTTTCTTGGTGTCTAGGCTACGGCAGAGTAATAACCATTTATAAATATTACGGTGATTCGTAAATATTATAGTGGTTGTTCCTCTGAAGGTACTTAAACCTTCGGCTGCATTGCTACGGTGATTCGTGGTGCACCGATAAATCCTGTCTGTTCCCTGGCTGAGAACTATCTTGTTGAACTAAGACAATGTGTAATTATACAATTTTGGGTTAACTTAGGATAAATCATTTGTAATTAACTTTGCATTTAATTGCATTAGCTCATGCATATTTAAAAGAAAAAAAAATTCAAAATCCAAAACTAAAAAAAAATTTGTAAATATTTCTTAACTTAGTTTTTTTATTATTATTTTTCCTTTTCCTTTGAAAATTTTCAAATCAAAATTTACTTAGTTTTTTTTTTAGAAAATCAAAAATCCAAAAAAAAAAATATAACCTTTTCAAAAAAAAATGAAAAACCAAAAAAAAAACAAAACAAAAATCAATTTCCCTTTTGAAAAATAAATTTTATTTGTAAATATTTTTCCTTTATAAAAAAAACAAAAACATTCTTGAAAATGTTCGAATTTCCATATTCACGTGAATTTTACAATAGTTGTGAAAATCAATATAATCCATATGATTTCACTCCAAATTCGTATGGATATTTTAACAAAAACTATTATTCAAACGATTTGGATTTTGCACCACA
Organism: Allium fistulosum; assembly: GCA_030737815.1. Lineage (NCBI taxonomy): Eukaryota > Viridiplantae > Streptophyta > Magnoliopsida > Asparagales > Amaryllidaceae > Allium > Allium fistulosum. The sequence continues at coordinate 283,869,683 of CM060901.1, read as the reverse complement.
AAGTTTTCAAAATGACGAACAACCCTCGAATCTCGAAAATAGCATTGAAATGATTTCATCTTTACTCGAACTCTCTACACAACAAAATCAAGAGATAAATGATTTGTGTAATTCATATTTGGGCAATAATTCAAGACCAAGTCTTCAAAGTGATCAAAACTTGAATTCATTTCAAAATTCAAACGATTTCGACTATAACCCATGCCAATTCAATTTTGAACTCCAAAATGAATTTCAAACTCAAAATGAAAATGGAAAAAACTTTTCAAATGAATTTGGCAATGGGAATAATCTTAACCACGATACGGTTGAAAATCTTTGTTCTCGACAATTTCAAAGTGAAAATCCTCATGTTAATAACTATAAATTGGATTTTGTTGAACAAATGAACGAAATTTATGATGATCACACGGATTCGTTGTTTAAAACATATATGAAACAACGTGAACAACAAAACCAAGTCCCAACATGTGACGAGTTAAGTAATAATACATCTTTTTACCCAAATCGACGATTTTCAAATAACAACTTTTGAAATTGAAAATAATAACCTTAATGAAGTTGTTGAAAACACGGTAATTGAGTTGGATTTCAATTCTTTTGAGGGTGTGGAACCAAATTTAAAATTCGATCTTCCTTTTCTCGACTTCGAAAATTTGAATACAACAACTTTGGATTTTGAACTTGAGATACGCAATGAAATTGTTGATAATCCAACAAAGGAAGACGAATTTAATGAACACGAATTTTGTGGACTTTTCGATGACGAGTTGTTAAATTCCGACGGGGAAGATTTAAATCACCACTTTGATTTTGAAATCAATAATTTTGAAGCATTTTTCAATGACAAACTTGAATTTCAATTTGGTGAAAATAAACTTGAATTTCAATCAATCGTTATATCTACCCCAAAAACTATTGAAACCAAAAAAACTCGTATGATTTTTAATAAAACGACATTCATTTTTCCAAATCAACATTCAACTTTGAAATCTTTTACGATTTGGTTTTTCGAGCTTAAGCTGTGTCTCGTATATTTGATGAGACAAATGAATCAGTCTTTGGAAGACCGTTTCATGTACTTTTTGACGATATACTTTCTGAACTCTTGTAAATAATAATCTTTTCGTTTTCATGTAAATATAGGTCATCTTTTTATTTTATTTTATTTATTTTTCTCCTTCCACTTGGGTTGACTGTGGGGACACAGTCAAAATCAAGTGTGGGGGGAGACTCATCATCATTTTTCAATTTTTCATGGTTTATTTTTAATTTTTCTTTCCAAAATTTAAAAAAAAACAAAAAAAAACAAAAAAACAAAAAAATATTTTGTTAAGCATTTTTGATTTATTTTTAAAAAGAAACACTATAGATAAATATATGGTTTTGGTTTATAAATTGAAATTTTTGAAAATTTATTCATCTTAACAAAAATAAAAATGAAGTTTGATTACAAATAATAATGGTTTAACTAGTATATAGGGAGATTCATACGTGATAATTATGAAATATATCCTAATTGAAAATCTTTGTTTTAAAAAGTGGTTTATTTAAAGTAAAGGATATAACATTTTTTTGTCTTCTAAGTTAAATAGTGCTAAGATAATTTTGCGAAACTCTCTCTTTAAAAAAAACAACACAAAAACAAAAAAATATTTCTTGTATATATGTATATATTTTTTAATAAACACCTAGAGTCATGTGTCCACACTCGTGTGTTCACTCGCCATGCTCTGTACCCTTCTCACGTAAGCCCGAAAGGCAGTGCACGATCGGTATATCTGGCCTCAGTTTATCTGAGTTAGGTGTATATATATAAAAATTCTTTTTAATAACGCCTATAGTCAATAGGTGTTCACACTTGTGTGTTCACTCGCCACGCTCTGTATTCCCCTCACATCAGTCCGCAAGGCAGTGCATGGGTAATATATCTGGCCTCAGTTTATCTGAGTTAGGCATATGTAAATATTGTTAATATCAACAAAATTTTCAAAAAAAAATGGAGAGAGTAAGCAATTGAAATCCAAGCACTATTTTAACTTATTTGATTTGACTTGTTATTGAAAAGAAATGAAAAACACCACTTTGATGAACTTTGATAATCGATAAGAATCCATTTCATAGTTACACTGCGTAATCAACTGAAACAACGAGTTAAACTATAGTCTATTTGCTTTGATAAATTGATTTTTATTGGAAATTTTGACAAGTAAAATGACTTAAATTTTCAAGATAATAACCAAAACCTATATTTAACTTATTTGTGTCAATTCAAAAATAAATCCTTCATTGTAAATATTTTCAAAAACTTGCATTCATCTCCTTGTAAATAAAACTTGCATTGTGTAAATACTTTCATTCTGCATTTGGATTTTGTGGGTAGTATCCGCTGAAAACCCTCACGAGACAACACTCGTCCTACTGGGGACACCCAGAGGTTTAACGGCTTGTTGCATACGCTCAATGCAATCGTGCTCCCTACGAAAACGGATTTATCTTAGTTTTTCTTTATTCGAGGACGAATAAAAGATAAGTGTGGGGGTATTTGATGTGCACGTAAATGTGCATATTTCTACCACCATATTTAATCTATTTAAATTAAATAAATGATCATATTGGGTATTTTAACTTCTTTAAACCAAAATTCAAATTATTTGAAATTGTCACATATTCATCTTCATATAGGGGCAAAATGGTCATTTTTATGCATTTATTAAATTGTGAAAATTTACTTGGAATTTTCTATGTTGTTTTGTAGGAAATTTAGTGAATTTTACAAGTGGTTACATGATGATATATGCATGCACAAGAGTGAAGAGAACAAATGAAGATGGAAATAATTCAAGGTGAAGATAATGGAGGACCCCACCTACCCACCTACCTTAATGTAAAAATTAGAGGCTAATGCACATGCTTATGGAATTAATGGCTTCATATACACTTAAATGAGGATTATTTGAAGCTAATGATTACTTGGCCTGCACACTTCCTAAGAGGGTATTTTGGGCATTCCCTAAAAATATGAATTAGGGTTTAACACATGTATAAAATCCCCTTATATTTCATGTAGCCCTCTCTCCCTTAGTCTCTCTTTAGTTTAGTTTAGGCTCAAAAATAAAGAAAGCTCTTCTCGTTTTCTTTTCATGGCTACTTAGCCATTTCTTCTTTTCATGTAACTTTTTTATGCAATTCAATACATGTTCTTTTTCTTTTCTTGTTTATTTCCTTTTATGTTGTAGTGTAGATTTACTTTCATGCAAGTAATTAGTTTTAATTCTTGTTAATTAGCTTCTCTTTTCCATTAGTCTTCATTTTCCTTTCCTTTTGCTTTCATGTTGCTAGCTACATTTGTTCATATGATAACAAATATGAGAGGCTAATCCCTACAATTTAGGGGTAATGAAGCTCTCTAGTATGTAGATGCAACATTTTGATGTTTAGGCTCTCTTTTGTGCTTAATGAATCATTTGAAGTGGTTTAACTTGTTGTTTTTGATGTGAATTTGATAGCCTATATTGTTGACACCAAATAGGTTATGCTTAAACAATCACAAAAAATGATTACCTCTTCATCTATATATGATGATGGTAATGAAGTGATTGTTGAAATTAAAATTTGATGGCCTATATTTCTAAACAATAGTTAATAGGCCATGCTTAAAATAGATTTTGCTTTCAACTTTGTTGTCATATTTCATAAGAGATAAATGTGTATTAGTGGTTGTGTTATAGTTTGATGGTTTATATTGTGCTAATTAATATCACAAATATACCATACTTATGATAAGCACATTAACTAATTACACTAATGACAAGAAAAGAGAGATCATAACTTCATTTTGGTTATTTATGTGATCTAGAGAGTGGAAATTGCCTCTAAATTGCCATCACACTCTCATATTTTTATCAATTTTCTTTTGCTAGTTTTCTACATTTTTAGCTAATCACATTTTCGACTTTGGTTAAGATTGAATAGAGATTTAAAATCATCAATTCCCTGCGGATCGTCCCGTATTCGCCACGTACTACAAGTGTACGCCGTGCGCTTGCGGTTATTTTTATTTCTGAATTCGTTCGACGGTTTTCTAAACCGATAGAATTTCCATCGACGAACATTAAAAAAATACTTCTATATATTCATCAAATAAACATTTTACTTAAGATTATAAAATCTGAAGTTAAACACAATAGAAACCTCTCAAATTTCAAAAACAAGCTCAATAGCTCCATAGTTACTTAAACAAGCAACCATTATATTCAATTTAACTATCCATGTTAAATTACCAATATTCACATGATCCATTTACAAATATATACATCCAAATCCATGATTAACAATCAATCCGTTAAACGGAACTTATCCATATTGATGTGACTATCAATTAACATTTGCCCAAGTTCTATATCATAGCATATCAGAAGTTTATTCTACTTCTAACATATCAATCTAACCATATTTTCATTAGATACTAAACGGTGTTTATTTGGCCAAATAGACAACACCAATATATTCCAATTCAATTTACGTTATAATTAAACAACATAATTCAAAAACAATCCATTCATCAAATTTCACACGGATATGATTCAATACCGAAATAAACTTAAAATAAACGTAAACAATTTAATAGCAATTCGAGTTGCTATATCATCACCCTAGATCCGGTTCAACCAATTTCAAAATGTTATATCGTCATCCTAATCAATTTTCAACAATCACCAATTTCAACAATCCAAACAAGCAAAAATAAATTCCATTTGCTATGAAACGTAACTGATTAACCAAATGAGTGAGTCACCTTGAGTTTTCAATTTGCCAAACGTTTCGTTTTTGAATTAAAATTGAACTGGTATTCAAATTTTAATCCAAAATTCTAACAAGCTCCAAACCTGTCTCAACCAGCTCTAAAACGTAGTGCTCGTCGCTATGATTCCAACGCCGCTTGTTTCGTCCAATTTTGACCTTGTATGACAAAGATACGCATTTTTAGAAATTTGAATAAAATCAATATTAATAAATTTCCCTTTTTATTTATTTATTAAACCTAATTAATCAGGTCTGTTCATTCCATACCAAGCAGACCTTGGTCGCACTTTGCATCCTCTTCATTGCCGCTCGTTCTAGGCGAAAGAACCCATTGCATGCAACAAATTTTCGATCGTCGCCTGCTCTCTGGTCAACCGGAAATTGATCGAACTATGCCGTCTGATAGCCCTACGCGCCCTCCACCTACGACCAGAAAACGAACGAACTTGGCACCCCCTATATCTTGAATTTCTTGCTCGAAATCGCAATGAACGCAACCAAAAATCTCCCTCCACAATGCACCAATCACGATCATCACCGTATAGATTTGTAGAGCTCGAGAAGCTCAACGTTTATGTAGTTGAAGCTTTCGGCTATTACTGTGTGGATGGAGAGAAAACGAAGGGGAAAAGATGATAATTTTCGGCCATTGAAGAGGTAGTTGCGGCCCAAAGAGGATAGGGTTAAGGTTTGATGATGTACGCGTATATATATACGTATGGTTTACTATTTAAAAACCTCGTTCACACTTGATTTTTACCGATCTCCAAACGAAACGTGCCGACAGGCGTTTATAATGTTTTACCCCTATTCCAAACTTAATGGAACATGTTTCGAGGCCTAATTCCAAAGTATACAGAAGTTACGGCTTTAAACGACTGATTTTAAATTAAATTTCTTAAATTAATTTCTGCACGTTTTCAGCTCCCACGAGCAAACAATAAATCCGATTGCTACGAAATTTGAAATACGATAATAATACACTATTACGGATCCAATGGAACTGTTTTTGTCAAATTCCGAGACTGTGCCCCGGAAGGCTATTTTAACGTGTCGATTAAATCAAACGATTTTCCAAATCGACGAATTTACTTGAAATTCCAATTTTAAAAACTTACCAACTCAATTATAATTCAAATAGAATTTATATTCATATTAGAAACCATTTTGACTCATATTAAATCAAAAATTCAATTATTTAGACTATCCCAAATATTAATTTTCACTATTTAATTAATATATAACATTTCAAATTTTAATTTATCGACCTTTAATCCCATTCAAAAGTCCACTATCATCACTCTAATCCAATTAGAGTTTAAATCAACTTTAGAAATCATTTCCATTCATATTTAACTCCAGATTCACAGATTTACCCAATTTAAAATATTAAATCTTCTATTCACCAAATTCATTAAATCGTTATATTTGAAATTTTAAACCATTTCACTAATTCTACCAAAACTCCATATTCAAAATAAATAAATATTTCAAATTAAACATTTAAAAATAAATTAAACGTTCAAAACTAAGTGGACAAAATCCCGGGTCGTTACATTCCTTCCCCCTTAAAAGAATTTTGTCCCCGAAATTGCTAAGGGAGGAAAAATGCTCCAAACCCATTTCTTTTCAAAAACCCTTTATTTAATACTCTGTATTTTCACTTCATTAAGTCTTTTATACTTACCTATACTGACTAATTTCTATTTATTCATCAAATTCCATTATTTCAGGTTATAATTTCAAATCCAATTTAATTAACAAAAAAATTTCCAAAATTTTTTAACATCTTAAATTTCCGAAAAAAAGATTTGACAGAGTCTTCCTTGTACGGAGAGCCTTTCACAATATCACAAATATGATAAATATAATATACATTGACCCACATGGTCGGAAACACAATATATATAAATATTTATCTCATTTTTGCTTTTAATGCGTAAGCGTAGCTCGTATTAGCGTTATTAAGCAAGTTCGCTTAATTTATATGCAATTATGCAACCAAAATCTATCCAAACAGCTTCATGTACCTGTACTTACTCAAATAAGCACATAAGTTTCAAAACCATGACATTTTCATAACATTCCATTCCTTTAATGACTTTAAACACATGTTTTTCACAAAACGAATACATTATAACATGTATATTTGAATACATAAACAAGTACAAGGTCTAAACATTCAATTATCCTTTTCTAATCAATGTATATTATATTTCAAATTGATTCACAATCCATTCCTTTTCATTCCATTCACATTCTCACTTATTATATTCACATCCCTCTTATTAAGCATCAATTTATCCATTTAAATTGATTATAAATCAATTTATCTACTTCCCATTGATTCCCATTCAAATTATTAACCAAGCTTGTTCGCTTCATGCTATATTAAACAACATTCCAATCCAAGTTAATTTATTTATGAATCATCTCATAAATAATCACTTAAGCTACCATTACAATCAAATTCCATTTATAACTCAAGTCTCATTTCAATATTCAGTCCACTAATTAATTATCTCATTAACTTACTTCCATTTTATAATCCAAAATCATATTTTCATTACAAAATTTACTTCAGTTTGTTTGACTTGAATGCAACACATTTTATAATTCAAATTTGGGTTTTCATTCCTTGTTATCAAAATACTTGACCATATTAACTTGGTCACACCTTCCCAATTTCTCAGCTTAATAAGTTATACAAACTTATTCATTCAAAATTCCCTGAATTCCCACTCAAGTTTACTCACATCCTATATTTATAACATATAGTTATATAATAACTTCACAATTCATGTTTATATTCAATTTGCTCAATTCCAATTCACCCTCCATTTAAAATTCAAATTTTGGATTTTCATTCCTCTACCATAATATCAAACCATTTTCATCTTGGTTTTACCATTTCATTTTCCCAATTCATAAGTTCAAGAACTTATTTACTTAAAATCTCATATTGTTTACTTGAGTCCATTCACATCTTATAATCTTAACTTTGGATTATATATATATATATATCACTTTATAGCTTAAGTGTATCCATTCCATTCAATAATCATAACTTACAGTTATATAATCATTTTACACTTCCAGTTTTATATTCAATTCAATTCAATTCAAATCCAATACAATTTTATTTAACGTATCTTAAGTTAAATTTCATCATTTAACTTACTCAAATTAAACTTTAATTCCATGATTAAATTCACACTTTCCTTTCTTATCAATATCAACTCCAAAGTATAAGTTCAATAACCGATTTCCTCCTAACTTCACAAATCATTTAAATGGAAATCTCAGAATTCAATTACCCAGTTTTATCTCAAATCATTTTGAAATCATAAATATACATATATCCACTTTTGTATATCAAATTATATCGGAATTTTTAAAACAATTGGGTTTGCCCCAAAACAATTCCCTTTGGAATTTCTAAAACAAAACTCGTTTACCAAACAAGTCCAAAGCAAATAATCATAGCCAATCACTACTGTAGCAATCCGTCACTTAGAAACTCGAAAATGAACACTGATGATGCGGTCGTCATCAATAGAATTATTTTCCAACGTCTGAAGTGAGTTCAGTGCTCCCTTACTTCCAAAATCCATTCAAAACAATTTCTATTTAGAAATATCTCCAAAATAATTCTCCATTATTCTTCACAAACCCCTTTGGAAAACATTTCCAAAAATCTCCAAGATTCAAAAATTCCCCAAATCTTAGTTCAAATTCATTCAAAACATTTTCCAAAATTTCCGGGATTTAAATTCTGGTGTGAATCCACCTTTAGTTACAACTCATATGTATAATCATACTTATATATAATTTCTATTTGGTTATCATAACCATCTCAAATTTTATAGTCTTGATTGGGTTATGATGATGTCAACCAAACATCCAAATATATATAATAATTTCAGAGAATTATTTCTTTTATATCCAAAATATAGTTTAGGTAAAATTATTTCATTTACCCTCTTCAAAACAATACTGTGTCAGTTTACCTTGTTTAAGAGTTTAGAAATCCCTATCGATACAGTTGTACTACCCGTACCGACCAGAATTCATAAACACTCAATCGATAAATCAACAAAATATAAAACATTTTATATCCACTAACAAATACTGTAACAGCCCTAGATTTTTGCATATATTTGTAAATTTGACTTTATTTATTTTTGAAACTATTTTAAACTTGTTTGATTTCAAACATTTCATTTTTTAAAATAAATGTTAATTATTATGTGAACTATAATTTCAAACTAGTATAAATTGGTTATTTTACTGAAAAGTGAATTTCTGTTCAAATAGTTCGATCTTTGGCCTTTAAACTTCAAATTTAAATTTTATATAAATTCTTAAAATTTATCTTTTATTATGAAAATAGATGTGATAACTTGAACACTGCTTTTCGTTTCGTTGAAAACGGACTTATATTGTAGAAGTTATGTAATTTTCAATTTTGTGTATAAACTGTTTATTTTGCAATATTATTTATTTTAAATCATATAAATTATATTTTTATTTTCATATTTTGTTTTAATATGTGTTAATAGGTTTTATGTCTTTTAATATTTTTAAAATGATAATATAATTTTTCTAAAGTATACTTAAATTTATTTCAATTTATAATGCCTAGTTTCAATTTTTCTGCTATTTTCTTCAATTAAATTTTATTTAATTAAAAATTATTTATTTATTTTTGTGAATTCATTTTATTTTGTGTACTTATCTTTATTTATAAATATTTTTCAAGTATATAAAAAAATTTCCAAAGTGCATTGAATTTATTTCTAATTTTAAAGTCTACTTCGCAATTTTAAGCCATTTTCTTAATTTAAATTCTATTTAATTAAAAATTAATTATTTATTATATATTTTTATTTTAATTTCTGAGTGTTGTCTTTATTTATCAGTTTTATATGTTTTTATAAATTACAAAATAAATAAAAGAAATTTGAGAAGTTGTGACCTTTGATTGCCTAAGTCCTTTTGTATTCCACCGTTTCATTTTAATCAATACATCTTTTATTTTATTTTTGCCGTTCTTTTCCTCATTCTTTTTCAGCCAACTCCCTCATATTTTTCACGTATTTTCAAAGCTTCTCAACCCTAAAAAAAAAATCATTGCCTCCATCTTGCAAAAATTTGGTAAATTCTTCTTCTCTTCTCTTGTTTTCTAGTTTTTCTATGTGATTTTGCAACTTGTTCTCTACTTCATGGCTCCACTCCTCCTCAACCAGATCTAGGCTGACCTCCACCTCCTCCTTCTCTGATCAACCACCCCTCTAGTCCATCACCATGACTAGGCCAAACCCACCTTAGCAAGAGACAACACCAAAAATGTACAAAACCATCACCTATTTACATAAACCGAGCCTAGTTTGCTAGCACCACCTTCTACAACCATTAGCCGCCACTTCCACCACCACCACCACCTCTGACCTGACCTCCACCCTCTACCACATCACCCACCACCACCTGGACCCACTGGCCATGCCCCTAGAGCCTATGGCCGAAACCATTTATAGCATAGAAGTGATGAATTTGCCTTGTAGTTGTTGTTTTGTTGCACCTATGTCCATTCACCTTTGAACCAACCTAGGCCGACCCTATTTGGACCCAAACCAGACCTTAGTGCATGCCTTTGCTGGACCAATCCCATCCATAACTGATCCATGTGAGGTTGAGAACAAGTGCAAGTCAATCGTTGTTGATTTGGGCATTGAATTCTTATGCTGTTTGATGTTATTTTCGTGTTGAAACTTATGTATTATATATATTGTTTGTGTATATGTTATCAAGTCAAATTGCTTTGGCTCTCCACTCTCAAGTCATATCCATGTCATCGTGCCTTCATTGTGTTTGTGTTGTGTGCTTTGGTGGATATCTCCAGCTCTAAACAAGTGAGTAAACCTCACCATACTAATATGTACTTATGTAATGATAAACTGACATCGTTTGAATCTGTAAAATTATATCATCCTGTTATAACTGTTATATTATGATCATATAATGTTTACTCCTGTTATTACATATGTTATATCATCTATTACTGTTATATGATGTTATTTTGTTCATTTTATCAGTTTATCACACTGCAAGTTCCCTGTAGATTAGGTTCACTATGGGTTGAAATGATACATACCCGAACGGACTTTAGAATAGGGAAAGATCGTTATGGGCTGAAATGATAAGCCTGAGCGACTTTTTATTTATTTATTTATGTTACTTGGGATTGCGGGTTTTAAATGATAAAACCCAGTTTTCTTTGTAAACTGCGGATTAAAATGATAGACATCTGTATCACTTGACCTAGGCTAGAAAATTATATACAGACCCGTGGTTTATATATTTTTCTAAAATTCATAAAATATTTTAAAAATATAAATATTATGATATTTTGATTTAAATTTATGTAAAATGATTTTATAGAAATATTAGTGATTTTCTATAAATTAAATAATGAATTGAGTAAATGGTAAAGTAGAATTTGAACTATAAGTAAATTTTGGAATTTATGTTTTGTTTTAAAAAGAAAATTTTATGAAGTAAGAAAAATATAATATTTTGATTTAAAAATGTAATTTAAATGATTTTATAAAATTATAATGATTTTTGAATAAGTTAAAATGTTAAATAAAATAAATGTTTAAGTAAATTTTGAAATATAGCTTAAAATTGGAAATTTTGAATTTTTGTTAAAAGTAAAGTTTTATTTAAGTAAAATAAAGGGAAATAAGATATATTTTGGAAATTTAAACTTATTGGTTAAGAAGAATTTAATTAAAGAAATGGAAATTTAATAATTGAATTTAAATAAGTAAATTGTTATTTAATTTGATTTTGTATGGAAATTTGACTTTATAAAATCATAAGAATAAATGGTATTTAAATGATTGTTTTTAAGTGTGAAATTATATGATTTTATAAGTTAAAATGATTTATATTAAAAGTTAATTTTTGTGAAATTGTAATTTAACTCTGAATTTGATTTGACTGCATTTTTGAAATGTAATGTAAATGATATTACAGCATTTTTGTAAATGCTGTAATTGTTTAAATGAACTAAAGGGGTTAATTTGAACTAAAAGCTATTATAGTACTTTGTAAGTGCTATAGTTGATAAAGATAACTAAAGTTTAGTCAAAAATAAAAGAAATCTATTACAGCACTTAAGCGCTGTCTTTTGTTAAATAACTGTTTTGAACTATAACTTTACGTAGCATTTTATAAGTGCTACGGAAACTATATTTTGTTGTTTTAATATATTTTAATGAAAATTAATCTTTGGAAAATGATACAACTTTGGAAATTAAATGTTAAATTTCTAAAGATAATGAAGAGACATTTAAATGGTTTTAAATGGAAGAATTTGATTTTTAATGTGAGTTTAAAATGGTATTTAAATTCAATAAAAATGAATGGATTAAATGGTATTTTAAATGAATTAAAATGAATGATGTTTTGAATAATATTTTGATACTTTGAAATGATATTTGATTTCTGATTTATCTAATTTATTTGATAAATGAATATTTGAAGTATATATTATTTGAGTTTATTTAAACGATATTGGATTTATGAAATGTGTGATATTTAAGCTTTGAAATATACTAAAGATTGAATATTGTATTTTATGGATTTAATCTATATTTGAAATTGATAAGATTTGAAATGGTTGATGATAAACTGAAATTAAATTGAAACTTTGGAAATTGAATACTTGATTTGAGAATATAATAATTACATTTTTAAATGGTTTAAATGAATTATTTTGATTGAAATATAAACTATTTAAAAGGGTGACTTGAAAGGATAATAAATGAATGATATCTTGGAATTTAAAAAGGGTATTTAAAGTTGAATATTTGGATTTGAACTCAAATGATGATTTAACATGAAGTTTTGAAAGGATAAGATATTTTGATATATTAAAATGATTTGAAATGAAGTTTTGAAAGGATATGATATTTTGATATATTAAAATGATTTGAAATGAAGTTTTGGAAAGATATGATATATTGATATATTAAATGATTTGAAATGAAGTTTTGTAATGATATGATGTTTTGGTATATTAAAATGATTTGAAAATGAAGTTTTTGAAAGGATATGATATTAAATATATTGAAATGGTTTGGAATTGATTTAATCTTTATTTTGATAAAGATTTGGATTTGAAATGATATTCTATTTTGAAATATAAATTATTATTTTAAAATTATAACCACGGGTTATAATAACGATTGGTTGTTAAAGAGACCGGGATCGGATATGGACATACTCTCTGTCGATACCGAAAACCACTTTGACAACTGTGTACGCGGTGGAGTTCCAGAATGAAGTAGGATGGTGGCGACGATCCTAAGGTATATACGTGGACCCAACTCCCGTGAGTTGGCATAAGGTGGCTAAAACAGGAGCGATCGACGGGCCAAGGAGGTAGCACCTCTGATCGGACACACTTCTTCGATACCATTCTATTACTTGTGATTGATTTGGTGCGCACCCTTGATTTGGGAGTGTTGTTCGAGGTGGGCGGTAGTGGCTGCTATGCGTCACCACCAGTCCGGATGCGTAATTGGTATATCTACCCTGGCATTGCCTTGTGTGCCGTGTCACCTACCATATCGAACCCACTACGATTTTGGTTTAAAGATCCGACCGTGTTAAGGTTCACCATCCCGTTAACGCTATTTTCTATATGATTATACTTTACTAATTAGACACTACTGTATATAGCGTATATTACTACATAGTAAATAGTTTAACGGATCCTTAAAGAATGGGCGATCCCAAGCATTCTTTAAGTTACTTGTACCTTATTACAGTTCACTTGAGTTGGTTTACATTATATAAGTATATATTGTCCTGACTCGAGTTTTTGTATTTTTATTTACGCTCGGGTCAGCCTGAGTATTCACAGATTTGGATTCCACTTTCTGGAGATTGGAATCGCTGGAGATTATCTGCTTATCTAGTTTTATCTATCTCAGTTCTGTTGTTCTATTCAGCTTGTACTTGGTTATCATATTGAGACTTCTGTTGTACTTTATTTCTTCTGTTGTATCTTATTTAACTCTGATATATTTATATAGTAGCTTCATGAACTACTATTTCTTTTACTTCCGCTGCATTATTTTACTCTGTGTCTGTGATCTGTGATTATATTTATTTACTATATATCCTGAGATTTGCCAAATTTTATTTAGAACGCGGTATTTTGAGCAATTCAATTCCGGCATGAGTGTCTACCTATACACTTATAATGGATGCGAATGGTTGAAAATATCGGGTCGTTACAAATACGTGCTCATATCTATTCATACACTCAAACTCATTCTAGAGTACTACTGACTCTATCTCTAATGAGTAGTCCCCACCAAAGCCTAGGTATATCGCCAACCTAAGCTCTGATACCAAGTGTGACGAACTGGATTTTCGACCCTCGAAAATCAACGTCAATACGTTCACTGTATAGCATGCCGAGCAATCGAGTGCCGAAAATACCAGATCATTACAGGTAAAGAAGAGAAGATAGAAGAAGCAGAAACAACAACACAGAATCTCTCAATCGCAGCGAAATAAAATATAATAGATAATAACATATCTTTACATAAAATGAACTATACTGTTATTTATACATACCATCATCAAAGTACAACGAACAACAAACTAATCTGGATAGTTATAATAACTTGTCCTCACAACATTCACACACACCGGAATATAAACAAGTACGTAGAATACGTCTCTGTCATCCAGCTCGTCTCCTGCGCTCCATAGCATCCTATCCTGAATCTGTAATACTCGGTCTGACCCGAGCATTATAATAAAATAACACCCGAGTTAGTCTGGAAAACCAGCGTGAGAAAAACACACTCAATTTGAATTATTACTATTTCCAAAATCCTTTGAAACAAAGGTATCTCGTAAGACCACGTCACACATAAACACGACGGGTTTTTACCTTACGATAACCAAAACCTTTTATATCAAAATCATCTGATTATAATAGTGTCTATAGAAAGTAAATTTGAAAATAGTTGAAATGCTTGCATCTCACGTTTCAGCAATAGTTGGTATACAATCAAAACCGTACAGGCTCATAGTGGAGATTGGATCCCATACAATGACTGGGCTACAGGGGTACCGCCCATCACAATACACCTTTAGAAAAATATACCGAGATCGTACCTAACGATCCCTGCCAACACAGAACCAGCCTACCCCTAACCTGGATAGTACCGAATATGCTATCACCTCGGGTGTTCCCACACTAATCGAGCGCTCTCTTTTCCATGCACAACCATATCTATAATTATAATATAATATATCCGAGGGTATCTAGAAAGGTGATAACATACCCTACTTGGGTGCGACCCACTTAGCCCTACTGCATCTCCTCTATTTTAGTCATTCCCGGTTGATGAGGCTTGAGGCTATGTTTACCTTAAGAACAACATTCATACTTGGAATGTTAACACTGCCATTTCCGTTGAGTACAAATTTCTTTCCACAACAATACAACCCTTGAGCTCGTACGTCTCAAGGAAGGGTGTTAAGCTAAGAGAAGTTGCCTTCTCTGCCACCAAACATATGTATATTTGTAAAAACCAATGTACGTAATCATTAGAAATGCACTATTGGACATTCGTCCATACAAGTTGTCCTGGGTTTGGACAAACCAATCTTTTCAAAATTCACCGTCTTCATAAGCTTCACGATATCACAATTCGTAACGCACAAATTGGATCGAAGTGATTTTCAGATGATTAAATCCGATCCCGGTCTCTTTGAAACGATCAACGAATTTGGCCAGATTTGATAGTCGGTTATTTAGCTATCAAATAACAATCATTCAAACATAGATTACATTTTCCCTAGAACCCACTGAGCTTCATTTTCATTAATTTAAAATCACTTTTTAAAATAACTGGAAATCACTTTCATATACTTTTCTCACAAATAAGTATATTCACAAAGCGAAATACTTTTCGATACTTAGAAAATAAAACCAAGTACTTATCTTAACAGTATAATATATTTCAAATCATTCCTTTCAAAACTTAAAGAACCTTTCCTATATACTTACAAAATGATATAAGTATCTTAACCCATTGCCTAGATGATTTACTTATCTCAAGATCATATCAAGATGATTAAATACAAGTATCCTTTAAAACGAAAGTATAAACATTCCGAAATACCCTTTCTCTCTTTAACTATCTTTCCCTTCATTTTAGAATGTCTTCTTTATAAATCTCCATGTTTTTTTACAAAGACACTCTTTCCAAATCTCCTAACCATTTATAAAATTCCTCCTTTCCATAATCATTCAAAATATTTTCCTTTTAAAACCCAACATTTCCACTTTATAACTTCTTAAAAATACTTTTTCCATAAAAGAAATCTCTTTATGATATTTCCATTTAATATAAATACTTCAGAAAAACAATTCCTTATGCATTTAAATGAATGACTAAATTTCATAAAAATATCACTTTAAACCTTTTATAAAACAATAATATAGTTTAAAATTCTTATAACGAATTATCAAATATTATAACTTCAAAACAACCCTTACAAATTCACCTAAGCAATTAATCTGAAGTAATATAGTTTAAATAAAGTAATCGATGTTGTACTATCCACTTATCACATAATTATATTACTATAAATAAATAATACCCCTTACAGTCTCGGATAGTTCTTCCACAATGAAATCAAAACGACCAATATTTCTCTATAAACCACTTTTCAAATCATTTACAAATAATACTTAACAACATACTTCTATATATTCATCAAATAAACATTTTACTTCACATTATAAAATCTGAAGTTAAACACAATCAGAAACCTCTCAAATTTCAAAAACATGCTCAATAGCTCCAATGGTACTTAAACAAGTAACCATTATATTCAATTTAACTATCCAGGTTAAATTATCAATATTCACATGATCCATTTACAAATATATACATCTAAATCCATGATTAACAATCAATCCGTTAAACGACACTTATCCATATTGATGTGACTATCAATTAACGTTTGCCCAAGTTCTATATCATAGCATATCAGAAGTTTATTCTACTTCTAACATATCAATCTAACCATATTTTCATTAGATACTAAACGGTGTTTATTTGGCCAAATAGACAACAACAATATATTCCATTTCAATTTACGTTATAATTAAACAACATAATTCAAAAACAATCCATTCATCAAATTTCACACAAATATGATTCAATACCAGAAATAAACTTAAAATAAACATAAACAATTTAATAGCAATTCGAGTTGCTATATTGTCACCCTAGATCCGGTTCAACCAATCTAATAGCATTTCAAGATGCTATATCGTTATCCTAATCAATTTTCAACAATCACCAATTTCAACAATCCAAACAAGCAAAAATAAATTCCATTTTCTATAAAACATAACTGATTAACCAAATGAGTGAGTTTAACTCACCTTGAGTTTTCAATTTGCCAAATGTTTCGTTTTTGAATTAAAATTGAACTGGTATTCAAATTTTAATCCAAAATTCTAACAAGCACCAAATTTGTTGCAACCAACTCTAAAACGTAGTGCTCGTCGCCACGATTCCAACGCCGCTTGTTTCGTCCAATTTCGACCTCGTATGACAAAGATATACATTTTTAGAGATTTGAATAAAATCAATATTAATAAATTTCCCTTTTATTTATTTATTAATCCTAATTAATCAGGTCTGTTCATTACATACCAAGCAGATCCGGGCCTTACTTTGCATCCTCTTCGTTGCCGCTTGTTCCAGGCGAAAGAACCCATCACAGGCAACAAATTTTTGATTGTCGCCTACTCTTTGGTCAACCGGAAATTGATCGGACTATGTCATCTGATAGCCCTACGCACCCTCCACCTACGACCAAAAAACGAATGAACTTGGCACCCCCTATATCTCGAATTTCATGCTCGAACTCGCGATGAACGCGGCCAAAAATCTCCCTCCACGCTGCGCCAATCATGATCATCACCGTATAGATTTGTAGAGCTCGAGATGCTCTACGTTTATGTAGTTGAAGCTTTCGGCTATTACTGTGTGGATGGAGAGAAAACGAGGAAGAAAAGACGATAATTTTCGACCATCGAAGAGGATAGTTGTGGCCGTAAGAGGATAGGTTAGGGTTTGATGGTGTACGCGAATATATATACGTATAGTTTACTATTTAAAAACTCTGTTCACACTTGATTTTTACCGATCTCCAAAAAAAACGTGTCGACAGGCGTTTATAATGTTTTACCCCTATTCCGAACTCAATGGAACATGTTTCGAGGCCTAATTCCAAAGTATACGGAAGTTACGGCTTTAAACAACTGATTTTAAATTAAAATTTCTTAAATTAATTTCTGCGCGTTTTCATCTCCCACTAGCAAACGATAAATCTGATTGCAACAAAATTTGAAAAACGATAATAATACACTATTACGGATCCAATGGAACTAGTTTTGTCGAATTACGAGACTGTGCCCTGGAAGGCTATTTTAACATGTCGATTAAATCGAATGATTTTCAAATTCGACGAATTTAATTGAAATTCCAATTTTGAAAACTTACCAACTGAATTATAATTCAAATAGAATTTATATTCATATTAGAAACCATTTCGGCTCATATTAAATCACAAATTCAATTATTTACACTATCCCAAATATTAATTTTCACTATTTAATCAATTATAACATTTCAAATTTTAATTTATTGACCTTTAATCCCATTCAAATGTCCACTATCATCACTCTAATTCAATTAGACTTTAAATCAACTTTAGAAATCATTTCCGTTCATATTTAACTCCAGATTCACATATTTACCCAATTTAAAATATTAAATCTTCTATTCACCAAATTCATTAAATCGTTATATTTGAAATTTTAAACCATTTCACTAATTCAACCAAAATCTCCATATTCAAAATAAATAAATATTTCAAATTCAACATTTAAAAGTAAATTAAACGTTCAAAACTAAGTAGCCAAAATCCCGGGTCGTTACAACTATGCTATTATTTAAAATAACGTAATTAAATTCAACCACTATTTAATCATAAATTTATACTTCATCAAAACTATCAACAAATTATACTAAAATGTTGTACTCGTCAGTCCAAGTCTAACGCAAAAATCTATGGGTCAAAAGATTCAAAATGAGTGAGATATGGTTTTTGAAAGTTCAACTATTAATTTGCTAAACTAACTTAAATAATTTAGAAATGATTCCATTAAAACAAACTGGCCTAAGGCCCACACACCTAACTACTAAACAAAACTTCTTCTTCCCTCCTTGAAATTTCCTAAATCAAACTTGATTGACCTGCACCCAAAATAGTGTGAATCAATGTGCACGGTGTGCACCTTGCACCACCCCACCATCCGATGAACCAAGTCGACCACCAAACTCTCCTTCGCCTCCTCACTCCGCTGCCATAATTCCCACCACCTCCAGTGGCCCGTAGCAGATTTCGACCCAAAAGTCCAAATTTCGAGCGCGTTCTAGTATTTGCACATGTTCGTCCATCACCAACACAACACCCTCAGTCAACGCTAGACCTCGCCACCGACTCCATCAGCTCCTCGACTCATCGCCGTACTTCACAGCACCCTCTTGTCCATCATGATGACCCGAAATTATTCATGCGTTAGCATCAACGAACATAAAACAAACTGCCGCCCAAACCATAGATTGACTTCGACATGCTGACTCCAACCATTGGAGAAGCTGCGACCACTTCCAGCACCTCCGCCATCACCCAAGCCTCCTACAGCATCCTCCACTTCACCCCTAAGCATTCCCATCGTCGAAAATAGCTCGATGAATGAAAAACGTTCAATGAACCACCAAAGCCAACCCCAACATCCTAAAACCAGGTGATTAGCTCTAAAAATCATGGATTGCCTAGGTGAACACAACTGTGAACTCCATTCATCGATTCATGATGGTCGAAAAACAATCATCACTCGACCATTCGCTGTACTCGAGTAATCTCTACCACCCTATTCGACAACATGGCAAATCATTATTTTAAAAATTACCAGGGTCTATATTGAACAACTTTATAGTTGATCCCTTTGTCTAATTTTAAACGGTTTAGGTGTTATGGATTTTTGAATGAGGAAATGGATATGTTTTTATTGGAAAAACAAATAACAATAAGGTAAGAAGAAGTTTAAAACATTACAGTAACATCAATATCTCAGAGCATTCATTTACAGTAAGCCTATATATTTTCTTCCATTTAAAAGAAAAAACAATATGATTCTTTTAAACAATTACTTAAACATGATTTTCATATCAAAAATCAAATTACTGAAAAAATACACAATATTTCTTGATTTATCAAAAATACTTAACATAGATTGAATGCCTCACCTTCCACAATTTGTTGAAACCCAACCCAAGCTTTAAGTTTTGACCTTTGAATGTTTTAAACTAAAAGATGAGATTTTTAAAATTTTAAAAAGAATAGAAAGTGAAAAGGATGATATTTAGAAGTATGAATTTGAATGAAATATAGAAAAGATAAGAATATACATATATATAAGGTTAAATAAATAAATAAATGAAAACGCCCTTGGACCAAAATGCCCTTGAACCAAAATTTCAACCCTTACATATCATAAGCCATCCCAAATGTCATCTTTTGAAGATAATGCATTAACCATATGAAGATATATTGGTTTTTAGATTGTTTCAAGTACTTATTCCATTATCCACTTAAGGAATCTTAACACCATTTCATATCCACCTTTTCATTTTTATAAAGTTAAATATATAAAATTATTATTACTTTAATCGTTTTTATTTATACTTTTTAAAATAATTTTTTTTAAAGATTTAAGTGTTGTTTAAGGTTTATACATGGGTATTACAAGTTTTGTAACTTGTTGTTCGATAAAAAGCTGAAAATCCAAAAAGTGGGTTTCGGTAACATTTTTAGTTTTCCGTCGAACTATCTATTTTGTAAACAAAATTCAAAAATGAATTTCCTATTATTAGTTATAAATAAAAGAGGGTTATTTAATTATTAAAACTCTTAATTGAATATTTATATAAATTAAATATTCACAAACCAAAGTGATAAATTTTCAAGTTGTTACATTCTCCCCCCTTAAAAGAATTTCGACCCCGAAATTTCATCTTAATCATACAAAGAAGGAAACCAGTTAACACAAAAACCTAACAATTTTACTTCCATAACTATTTATGGACACATTTTTATTAAACCTAACTAAGGTTCACAAACTTGTATAATACCCCCCAATATCCCGAGGTTATATATAACTATCTGATTCAAACTTTCACTTTGAATTTAACTTGAGAACTATATACCCGACTTTTGTTTCAAAACCATCTTTTGAAATGATACTATTTTTTTAACCATAGGAAAACTATATATCTATAGCCGAGTAAGCCAAAATTATACTAAGGAAGTGGGTACTACCAAATAGTATCATACATTCCCTTACCAAAAGGGCAATACTTAAGTGAAGTGCTTACCAACCAAACACTTATCCTTTCCATATTTAGTTATTTTCGAGCCACTCGAACTAGTTAAATAAAATACTTCATTTTTTCGAAAATTTCCTTTTGAAATCGTATTGTATATATGTCCATATAAATAGTTTTAACCAAATCCATTACCAACTTTCTTTGGGTTCGTTCGAATTTGAACTCGTTTCAGTTGTATAATAATAAAGAGAATAATTTACTAAGTGCACTACAACTTTCACCTAGGCAAACATCCGATTGTCACTTAGAAGATTATTCAAATCATCACAAAATAAATCGAGACTCATCTCCCAAGTCAATCCAAAGAAAATGCATATACTTAAAATTTATCTTTTTGACATATTCCTACATGTAAAAAAATTCAAGTAATACTATTATTACTCTTCCCAAAACCTCAAAAACCTTTTTCCAAAAGCACCGGGGTTTAAGTCCTTAAATTCTCTACTTAAATCCTTTTATTTTATAAGTCACATTTTTATAAATCAATTATAAAATTAACTTCCTCTATAAGATCGTTTCTCAAATATTTATTCAAAAACATTCCAGCTTTCTTTTACTAAACACCCTTGTTAAAACCCAATTTTTAACCCAACATTAATAACGACCACCTTGTAGTTAAATTGTGAAACTTAGTTCACAAGGTATTCGTTTAAATGTTCCCACAATTTTTGTCTACCCAACTCAAGTTGTAAAAGGGAGAATTACTGATAAATCAACAAACAATAGCAAGGCCCGAAACTGGATGAGCATGACTAATATATTTCTAAGTAAAATTATTTCATTTACCTATTTTAAAACAATAATGTGTCGATTGGCCTTGTTCTAATGTTTATAGACCCCTATCAATAACGTTAGCTACTTGTATTGACCAGAATCCATAACCACTTAACATATCAATTAATACAAAATGAAATTTTTTTATAAAAAATAATAAATACATGCTCTCATATATATATATATATCTGTGTGTGTGTAGACACACACATAAAAACTCATTCTAGGGTGTCACTTACCCTATCTCTAATGAGTTTTCACCACAGGTGCCAAGGTTCTCACTTAACCTTCAGCTTTGATACCGACTTTAACAACCCTCTTTTCCATCCTCAGAATTCGATACTAGTACATCCACGGTATTCATGTGCCGAACATCCAAATGTCGGAAAGTTAGATTGTTGGGGTGAAAGAAAAGAAAAGACAGAACATAATCTCACAATGTGATGAGTAATATTTAATATACCAGTGATCTTTACAAAAGAAAACTGAACTTTAATATACATTCATAAAAACAGAGCAAAATTAACCTATCATCAGCTTTGGTTTATAACAACCTGTCCTTACAATTGCTGATAAATGCAATAAGAACAAACAACAAAAGATAAAGGAAAATATAGGAGTACGTCTTGGAGCATCTCGTCTCCCGAAGCTCCAAAGTGTCCAGCTAAATCTAGAAAATATGCTCGGGCTGACCCAAGCTTTATAAGGAAAATAATGCCTGGATTAGTCTAGTAAAAATAGTGTGAGAAACATAATCAACTGGATTACTTAATGTAAACAAAAACCTTTCAGAAATAAAGGTATCTTGTAATATCTTGCTGCACATAAACATGGACGGATTTTCACCTTACGATAAACAAATCATTTTATTATAAAATCCAGTGATATTATAATAATGTCTAGGGTTCCAAATAAATATGGAATCATAGCCGAAATTGTTACATTAATTAAATTCTAGCATAATATGTATACAACTAAATTCATAGGGGCACGTATTGGAGAGTGGATTTCCATTAAAGACAAGGCTACTGGGGTACCGCCTGCCATAGTACGCCTCTAGAAAAATGTACGGAGGGCCTCACATGGACCCCTGCCAACACAGAGCCGGCTGCCACTTTAACATGGCATACCATATTACATCATTCCCCCGATGCCAAAGCTACTAAGCAATGTGCAACAGCCATGGCCCCATTTTTCCCGTGCACATGCATACCAAATCCATAAATATCGAATCTAGATCGAGGAATGACTACTCCTAATGGTAGAAAACCACATAGCTCTACTGTATATCCCTTTGTTTTAGTCATTACAGGGTTGTGAGGCTTGTGAAGTCACGATTACCTTTTCTCTCTCTTAGCAAATCCCACTTGGAACGCTAACACTGCCTTCCAAGTACAATGCAATGCCAGCATTTATCCATACAAGTTGTTCAGGATAAGAACAAGCCAAAGACACTGTTTCTACTACATCCATTTTGGAATCACCCTTAGAATTAGTAACAAGTAGCCCTTGCACTTCAAAGAACTCCATCTTCGATCCCACTGTCTTCAAGATGCCTTCAATTCGGACACATAAGCCGGTTCGAAGTGGTTTTCGGATAATATATCTGATCCCGGTCTCTTCGAACCGATAATTGATAGATTCCGATAAACTCAACTCCAGTTCTATGGAAATAAATAGATGGTACATAAGAGCGGAGATCACCTCCTAACCTTTTAAGCGGATGGATTTCTTTATCATTTATCCTATAAATGAAATTTATATCCATAGTACAGCATCATCGAAGATGATGGTGCCATATAACTCATATGTTTCTCCTATATATTTCCAGAGTTATATTTTGGGTCAAGATTTGATAGTAGGTTATTTAACTATCAAATACACAAAAAATCAAACACAAATTTAATTCCATGTGGGATCTACTAAGCCTCTATAAATTGATTCCTCATAAATTAGAATCTCTTTCAACTATTCGATTCAAAATATTTTCACAAAAGAGTATATACATAACCTATCGTACTTTCAACACTTAGGAAATATATCCACATACTTATCTCAATGGTATAAGTATATTAACAAAATCTTAAGGAAGATGTCCACTTTTCCAAATTCATATTTAAATGGGCCAAACAAATATCATTTAATAACATTTCTTACTATAAACCAAACTACATATCCTTCGGTGTTAAATATGAAAAGAATTTTTCCATCCCACCATAATTAAGAAGGATAAATTATCAAAATCAAATCTCATTCCTTTTATAAAATTCCCTTTTTATAAGCCCGTTTCATACTTACAATTACTTTTATAAATCCCTAAGTTTATTTATAAAACTTATTTTATAAATCTCTAAAATGTTTTATATAAAATCCTTTTCTATCTATAAAACTCTTTCCTATTTATAAAACTCATTTATAAATCTTTCTTTATAACACCTTTATAAAAATCCTTTATAAAATCCTTTACATAATATCATTTGTAAATCTCTTTTAAATAAATCCTTTTATTAAATAAAATCACTTTTATAACATAAATTGTTATTTATAAATACCTTTATTTATTTTAACTATCATCAAACATCATTAATAAAATAAATAATTAATTAACTTTAAATCATCCTTAATAAAATAATTTATTAACTTAACCCACCATTAATTAGATCAATTAATTAGCTTAAACCATAATTAAATCAACTAATTAACTTAAACAATATTAATAATATAATTAGATATCTTTAAACACCATAATTAATATAGTTAAATAACTTTAAACCACATTAATAATATACTTAAATAACTTACTTTAAACATCATTTATAAACACTTAACCTCAAATTGTTATATATTTGAAGTTAATTGAAATCCATTACTTTGAAATTAGGAAGGAGGCTTAATGATCACAATGGTACCAAATAAAGTTGCCATTTAGTTCAATTTGACTCTTCCAAGTCAAATCACCAGTATTTACATAAGTAGGCATATATGTAAATAAAATCAACAGTTCACAATGACTAGTTAATCCATCACTTACCCAATATTAATTAATCCACATATTAATTAACCAGTATATGAATAAATGTTCAAATTAATATAATAGCATAATAAGGATTTATTCTACCAAACGGATGTCACCAATAATCTATTCAATTCAGTTATAGTAGCATGGTGTTTTATTCTGCTAAATAGATGTCCAAAATAGTCTATTCAATTAGATTTAACAGAATGGTGTTTATTTGGCCAAATAGATATCACCAACGAAGTATAATTAATTTTAACTATGCTATTATTTAAAACAACGTAGTTAAATTCAACCACTATTATTTAATCATAAATTTATACTTCATCCAAACTATCAACAAATTATACTGAAACATGGTGCTCATCAATCAGAGTCTAACGAAAAAATTTGTAGCTCAAATGGATTCAAAATGAGTGATGTGTGATTTTGCAAAGTTAAATTATTAGTTTACTAAACTAACTTATATAATTTAGAAATGATTGTCACTAAAACAAACCGACCCAAGGCCCACACACCCAACTACTAAACAAAACTTCTTTTTCCCTTCATAAAATTTCCCAAATCAAACTTGATTGGCCTGCACCCAAAATAATGAGCACCAATGTGCACGACGTGCACCTTATACCACCAGCGCCACCACCATCTGACGAACCAAGTCAACCACCAAACTCGCCTTCCCCTTCTCACTCCGCTGCCACCATTCCCACCACCTCTGGTGCCACGTAACATATTTCAACCCAAAAGCCCAAATTTCGATCACGTTCGAATATTTACACACCCTTGTCCATCGCCTAACGCCGCACCCTCAATCAACGCTAGACCTCGCCACCGACTCCATCAGCTCCATGACTCACCGCCATACCTCCTAGCACCCCCTTGTCCATCCCAACGACCCCAAATGCCATGTGCATTAACATCAGCGAACATAAAGAAACTGATGTCCAAACCCTAGATTGACCTTGACACGGCGACTCCGACCACTGAAGAACCTACGACCACTTCCAGCAACTCCACCACTACCCAAACCTTCTCCAACGCCATCTGCTTCACCCCTCGACCTCATATCATCAGAAATAGCTCGACGAATAGAAAATGTTAAAAGAACCATAATGGCTAACCCCAACATCCTAAAATTAGGTGATCAGCTCTAAAAATCACGGTTTTCCTAGGTGTGCATAACCGTGAACTCCATTCATCAATTCATGATCCTTGAATAATGATCGTCACTCGACCATTCACTGTACTCGAGCAATCTCTGCCACCCTACTTGACGACATGACGAACCATTATTTTGAAAAATTACTAGGGACTATATTGAACAACTTTGTAGTTGATCCCTTTGTCAAATTTTAAATGCTTTGGGTGTTATGGATTTTCGAATAAGGAAATGGATATGTTTCTACTTGAAAAACAGAGAACAATAAGGTGACGGAAATAGTACCTTAACATAAATATCTCGGAGTATTCATTCATAGTAAGCCTGTATATTTTCTTTCATTTCAAAGCAAACAACAATATGATTTTTTTCAAACAATTACTTAAACACGATTTTCATATCAAAAAATTACTAAACAAATAAATAATATTTCTTGTTTTATCAAAAATACTTAACATAGATTGAATATCTCACCTTCCACAATTTGTTGAAACCCAACCCAAGCTTCATGTTTTGATCTTTGATTGTTTTAAACTAAAGGATGAGATTTTATTTCAAAATTTATAAGCAGTATAGAAAGTGCAAAGATGATATTTAGAACTTAGAAGTATGAAGATGAATGAAATATAGAAATGATATGAGTATACATATTAATAAGGTTAAATAAATAAATAAAAATATCCTTGGACCAAAATGCCCTTGAATTAAAATTTCAACCTTACATCATATTTTAAGCCACCCAAAATGTCATCTTTCAAAGAAAACACATTAACTATGAAGATATATTGGTTTTTGGAGTGTTTCAAGTAATGTTCCATTATCCACTTAAGGAATCTTAACATCATTTCACATCTATCTTTTCATTTCATAAATTTAAATATATCAAATTCTTATTATTTTAATCATTTTTATCTATACTTTTCAAAATAAAAATGTCTTAAACATTTAAATGTTGTTTTAAGGTTTATTCAAGTGTATTACAACTTTTATAACTTGTTGTTTGATAAAAAGCTGAAAATCTGAAAAGCGGGCTTCGCTCACATTTTTAGTTTTCCTTCGAACTATCTATTTTTGTAAACAAAATTAAAAATTGAATTTTCTATTATTAGTTATAAAATAAAAAAGAGTTATTTAATTATTAAAAAATTTAATTGAAGATTTAAATAAATTAAATATTCATAACCGAAGCGATAAATTTCCAGGTTGTTACATAGACTTGCACCCCTCCCCTAAATTAAAATGTTTCCTTTATAACTTTGGTATAAATAACTCTTCATATTCCTTGATTTGTTTATTTTAGCAATTTATTCTTATTATGCTTAATCCAATGCCCACCCTTACTTCCTTATTACTATAAATATTTTCTTTCTCCTTGTTACCCGGTACCTTGGCCCGGCTGCCGAACGGTAGTTGCAAAAGCTATGGTTGAACATTGATGGAAGCAGGGTCGAGGATTGATCTACTTCGGGTCGTTAAGGAGGTTGCTTCTAGTCAAAGGAGTGTTTACTCCGAGTCGTCTCAACGCCAACTTCGAGTCAGTGTGGATCACCTACTAGGGGTCGGCAAAGAAAGAAGTGGAGCATGATGGGGTCGGCATGCTTCGAGTCGGCAACTTCAGTTCGACATTGTTAGTTCGACATGCTTTGAGTCAGCATCACATTAACCTCGGGTCGGGATAGCAATGAATTCGGGTCGGCAAAGGGGTGGATGAGGTTAGGTCGGCATATAAGGGATCCTCGGGTCGGCACTTGAGGGGATCGATATAGCTTTGGGTTTAGGGCTTGTATGACATCAGGTCGGTGTATTTGCAAGGGTTCGGCATGAAAGAGGGGTCGGTATTGCTTGGAACTCCGAGTCGGCATAACTGTTTAGGGGTAGCACTCATATCCGAGGGTCGGTGCATTTATATCAGTTCGGCTTATATCCATGGGCTCGGTGCTGCTTCGGGTCGATGGAGTGATGACGTGAAGTCGACAAGTGACACAGGTCGGCATGTTTCGTGCGTTCGGTGAGTTTGGAGTTTAGGTTGGCATCATGAATTGGCCTTGTGGGTTAGGTAGGTTTGGGTCGGCAACTTCAGTATGGCATTGTTATTGGGCTGAGTTTCTTAGTGATGGGCCTAAGTGACTGGAGAGAAGTTCGAGCTCTGAGACGCTAGCCTGCCTCCATCTATAAATAGAGGGGCAGGGGTCCATTTTTGAGGATCTTTTTCGAAAACTAAGAGGAGACTCTTCCATTTCTGTGCTCACTTCCTTTTTGTTCTAAATTGAATTCAAGCTGTTCTTTATGGATTGTATCTGTACTAAAACAGTTAAGATGCCAATAAAGATTACATTCAAAGTGGGCATACGCAGTTACGCTGAACCACTATAATTCTGTTGTTCTCGTTTTTACCGTTAGTTTTACATTATTGTGTTATTCCTCTGTTTCCATTACTTTCTTCATTTATCTCCTTACACAAATCTACTCTAGGGTGTTAGTGACCAATTCTGGTGCTAACACTCCTCCTTCCTTTTTGGTTTTCCTTAAGAAGGATTGCTTCGCTCTTATTGCTCGAATTTATATTCCGTTCAGACTTTTAGACAGTAAAGGACCTTAATTACCGTTAATTGATTTGGTGCTCGTTTTGCTAAAGCAATTTTTTTCGATTCAAATTAGTTACTTTTGATTTTAACATTATTCAGAGTGCAGCTGCCAATTTTGGTGTTAATGGGTTTTTTATGCAAAGAAAAATTTAAAAATCGCTATTTTGATCTAAATTTATTAACCTAGGCAATAGTTTTATTATTTGTGAGTTTTAGATCTTATTACTTAATACCTGCTTCTGGTTAGTTTGTCTTGTTGTTACATGTCAAATGATGATTTGAGGACTTAACACATGAGAGTTATGTTTAAATTTTGCACATGAAATCCATGCTTGGCTTTCACACTTAAAAGCTTATATTCTAAAACATTTCACATAAAAATTTAAACCATGTTTAGGCTTAATTCGAAAAGGCTTTGTTTCAAACTTTGTATGCGAGGGTTATGCCTAAATTTACCACACAGAAGCTCCATCTCACCCTCTATCCATAAAAATCTATGTTTAGGTTTATCCCATGAGAGTCCTTGTTTTAAATATTTCATGAGTACCAAGCTTAGTCTTGTCACACTAAAGCTTATATTTTAAACTTGTACACGAATCATCTTTGGACTCCAACATGCAAAAGCTCTTAGTCCAAAAATTTTGTATGAAAGCTTTGCTTAAGTTTGGCACACGAAAGCTCTTCTTCTTTCTTTACCTACGAAATACAAATTTTCAGTTCATGTGTGAAATTCCTATTTACATCGTCATACACGAACACAAACCCCACTCACAGAAGGCACGCCCAAATTCAATACACAAAGTACCTATATATCACTAGTGTTCCTATAAGGCCTAGCTTTCAATGGGTAAACATTGTCGCCGTTATTTTACTCGATGAATTCAAATTCAAAAATTGAACTCCTTAATTTGTGATGATTCGTAAAATGATAGATTTATGTTTGCATGCGACAAAGGGATTTTATTATACTTCTTAGTTTAAAATTGTTTCGACATAATAACTCAACTCAAAAGGGAACATGGTCTGAAATTTATTTATGTTGATTAATCTTCCCAACATTATTAGTGCATAATACCTTATTGCTCGAGTACTATTAAACTCATATCTTTGGGCTTAAAATATAATTTATGCCACTTTTCAAAAAATAATTTATCTCTCTAAAAGTTTTATCAAAAGTATTCTTTCTTCATTAATGAAGACTAATTTTATATTTAAAATTGAATCACTATAGGTATCATGGCCAGAGGTAGAAAAGGGACTCCTAAAGATTCAATTATATCTCCCAAATCTCCTGAAGTCAAAAATTCTTCCAAGGAGAATGTCTAAACTTCTCACCAATCCTATTTCATATCTCAAGAGGAGCTCAATTCCATCCTATATCAATTTAACATGATAGGGATTAAAGCTAGGGCTCTTGGCCTAGATGATAGAACGAACTCTTTGCCATAAGGGTTTTTGCTTTCACCCTTCTTCATATCTATCATTAATGCTACCTACCTCTCAACCCGATCATATCTAGCATCTTATCCTTCCTTAAAATTGCTCCTACTCAACTGAACCCCAACTCCTATAGTTATATCAACTCCATATTTATCACATTCAAGGAATTTAAGTTAGAAGACCTATCTCCATCTATTATATGCTATCTGGTCACCCTTTACAAGAGTAACAACCCGAAGGTTCTATTTATTACTATAGTTTCATGGGTAATGAAGTGGTCACCAATTTTGTCAATAGGCATAGAGACCAGAGTCATTAATTTTTCTTTGTTAGGTGCTATTCTCCATACACCACTGAGAATTTTTTTCCTAGTAATCTATCTTGTTCCTGGTTATTTTGTTTGATTGATGTTTAAGTTAGTCTTATTGATTTTCATTGAGTTTCCTTTGATGACGATTGTCAGCTACTGAATCAAAGAACATGGTTCCTAGAGTTTTGGCTAAAGTTAACCCTCTTTGTGACGCCTCAAAGTTTTCTAAAAGTCGATCGAGACTCCTTACCAATATAAAACTGAGAAAGCACCCCCTTGTTCAATCTTCCCATCGTGTTTTGGGTGAACCTCCAATGATGAAGAAGAAGAAGAAGAAAGGTAGCTCGCCGACCCTTGTTGTAGCCAAACTAGATGTTTTCTCTATGAATTATCTAATACGGCATTCAGCTGTTGGTAGTCCCGGAGTTCTCTACGTCCCATTTCATGTTTGTTCCTTTCCTTATTTAAACAGATTTCCTAAGACCTCTTATTATATTAACAAATCTTCCCGAAGTTCATCTAGCTAGCATAGATGCTTTATCATCTGACAAGGGTCCTTCTAATTTGTAGGCTTCCTCTAAAGTCATTGATAAGCCTATGCCTCCCAAAGTCCTCTCGTCGTCTATTGCCTCCAAGGTTAAAGATTCTTTAGTGCTGGCCAGATCAAATAAATGGAAGGGTTCTGGTATTGGACTTGTTTCCTCTAAAGTTCCCTCCAAAAAATCTAAGGGAGTCAAGCTTACTACACCTCTGTCCATAGTTCCTACTTCTAGCGTCGTCACCACCATGACCACTCTTCTGACTCAAGATCCTCCCGCTGAAGTTTTTTGTCCTTCTCTTCATCAATCTTTGGTTTCTTTACAACAAGCCTTGGTTCTTATTTCTCCACCTTTTGAGGATATTCCTCCTCCACCTCATCCTGGGGTAGGTTCCTCTTCTAATACTGATTTTGCAGAAAGGCTAGAAAGCATTCTTCGCTCTTCTGTTTTCACTTTGCCAAGGCCTTCAGAAGCTTCTTATTCTACCTTTTTCAAGGAAATTTGGATTTGCCTCTTACAACCTCTTGTTCGAGTATGAATTCTCTCTTTCTTTTACTAATCTTAACAGTTTTGTTTCCCTTCCTTTACTAATCTTATAGCACGATTCTTTTTAGGTTGGGAAACACTTATCTGACCTTTAGCGAGCATTCCAACTTTCTTCTCAGAGCATGTCTTCCTTCCAAAAAGAGAACTCCTCACTATCTACGAAGGTGGCAGCTCTTGAAACCCAACTTCGTGATATCCAATATGACGACAAATTGCTTTCTTTAGAGAAATATTCACTTTATTCTGAGAAGAAAGCTAAAAAGAAAAGAGCTAACGAGCTAGAGGATCAATAAAAATCTTAGAAGACAAACTTTCTCAAGTTTAACAAGAAGATTCTGAGCTTCGAATGACCTTGAATCGAGTTCCTGCCTTAGAGAAGAGTATAGAAAATAAAAACCCTACTATCACCAAACTAAGATCCTCCCTACATGCTATACAGTCTAAGTTATCTTCTTTCCTGAATGACACTCTCTCTTGGTGGAAGTAGTAGTGTACCGAAGTGGCTCTATTCACCGTTCATATGGATAATGTTGACCAATACCCAATTTGGACCTCCCTTCACTCAGCACTATAGAAATGGATTTAAAAAGGAACTTTGACATTCTCCTAGATTGCATCCTCATAGATTATTCCAAAGCAGAAGATGAAGTTACTATTTATCCTGCCAAGTCTATAGTTCTCGAATGATATACCATGAGATGATAATGAAGATGGAGAATCAAAGGATGACGACGACGAGGATGATGACAATGATAACAACGAAAGTGATGGTGGCACTGGTAGCCCTGCTAAGGGTGATTCACCATGAGAAGGTGGAAAAGATGGTTCAAACCAAGGCAGACCTGAAACTTTCCAAAGTCAAAGCCATACTCTTGATCTCCCCCTTCTGGTGCTAACAAAGAACATAACAAAGATTCTTCTTCCGTGCGTTCTTCTGTCAAGCCAATTCATACCGAATCGGGTAGGTCAGACCAGTCTTCTTCTGATGTTCCACATTTTTTATCCTTCAAGCCAAAAGCCACAGCGACTCCACCGCTGGTATCTTTCATTAGATTTCTTATTGTTTGTTTCTTATATGGTCATATTGCCAATAATTAATTTTCTTTTTATATCAATTATTAGCATGGAAGAGCCAATAGAAATTACATAGAGATTATAGTAGATAAAAAGAAAAAGGAAATTTTAAGACGTAACCGAGAAGGATAAAGGCTATGCAAAAATTTGAACTAATCGAATGAGAATATATGAGAATTCTAAAACGTCTCAAGTATCTTAAGGACTTCAAGAATAAAAAATTTGCACCCATCCTCCAGAAATCACACCTTCACCAAGCTAATTCTCGCAAGGACAATGAAAAATTAACCATGCTCTTTTAGATGCTGATTGAGGATAGAACTAAACGGTGCATATATCTCGTATATGCTCGATTTCCTATGATCGTCTCTTCATTCCTGGGTGATGGTTTTGATTAGACGCCTTCATTAAATGTAGCTGGATTTACACGGATCTGACCCTTATTTGCCCAGGGTTCCAACCGTGCCTTTAACTATTGATTCTCTACCTCCTGATAAGGTTAAATTTAACAAGGATAGATTGTTACCGAGTATTACAAAGAATCTATTCTTTATGAGCCTTTTAATGTTGTAAACTAATTATCTTTGGCTTTTAAGATGAAATTATGATGATTTTGTGAACTTTGTGTTTGAATATACTCATTACTAATGTGCAGGCTTCCAAATTTATTCTTGTTTTATTCATCATCTCCCATGTCAAAAGGAAATTCAATAAATTGGCCAGATTAAAAAGGACTTTCAAAGAAAATTTCTCCTTGATTAACAAATCTTGGCTAACAAAATATCACTTCCTTCAGGATATCCATTACATGTATACATGGTTCCTATATTTAGATTTCTCTTTCTTAGGTGACCATAAAGACCAATTCTTACATGATATTTAGACCAATTATGCCAAGCTATTGTGTAGCAGACTTAGCCCTCCTCCGGTAGAAAGGGACTACCGTGGGTTTCGCTAAGTTAACACGCCTCTTGTCATTAAGGCACCTTTTAGCACTACATTCCCCATCTTGCCTTCTTCTAGAAGATTCAAGACATCCTTCAAAAACTAGGAATTAGTTATGTTGTATCTCTTAAGGATATTGTTATTATGAATGTGATGGCTTCATATCTATTAATGAAAAACCTATAATCTTCGACATTTCCTTTCTTTTATTGAACGTTCATTATATTTGCTATCTAATTAGCGTAAAGATTGGTCATTATCTCTAGACAACCCTAGTCTTAATCAACGTCTTAAGAACATTCAAGTTAAACAGACGACAACTTTAAAAGATCGACCTTCTGGTTCTCTTATTAGCTCAAAACCTATTGACGAGACGGAGGCCAATAAATGGTATGAAAATATCTCCACATGAGATCTATTTCAAAGTCTTCTCAAGAGAAGGCTGAGGATCTTCAAAAGAAGGTCTCATCAAAGGATATCGAAATTGCAAGACTGATAGATAGGCTCAACTCATTCTCTAATCCCCAACAACAATTAGATCATGATGCAAGAATCACTCAGTTAAACTAGCATGTTTTTTATTTGGAAACTAAAGTGATGAAATACAAAAATGAATGTCAGTCATATGAACTTATATTGAACAAGGGTGGACAAGGATTTCCCACTTTTGCTCTAACCAAATCTCCTAGGAAAGCACCCTTGTTTAGTTCTTCTTCACCACCTTGGGGACGTTCGACACGTAGTAGCTATGTGTCTAACTTGTTTTTAAAAAGGGAGTCCAATGAACTTGTAAGGTTAAGTAGGTCCTTCAAGTTAGAGTGTAATCAAAAGGTAAAGGAATACTAGAACATGAACTTTATCGACACTTTCTAAGAACTCGGATTAGAAGTTGAAACTTTAGAGTGCTGATGCAACGAACATTCATCAATGATTAAAATACTCCAAGATGATAAAAGAAAATTATCTCATACGGCTTCCCAATTAAAGATGCTAACAAGACATATGAGAAAGCCTACTAGTTCAGATCGATTCCATTGATCCCCTTAATGTCATCCATCATTAGGAGAAGAAATTGAAGAAATATCTTCTTGTAGCTATTCAGTATACCGTTGTTACCCAACCATGCTACAAATGTTAATGAATGTGATAAAAGAGCATAAAGATCAGCTATAATTAATGTAATTTTTTTCTACTAAGGCATCACAACTTGACTCTTTTATTGATGACTTAATTGAAATTATAGTGGCTTTTAATTTGAAAATTTATTTCATATTTCTAAGCTCGGAGAGAAATTGCAGGTTTAAGAAGGCGGTTGCTTGTAATTACTAATGATATCAACACTTCTTCTAGTATGGTTGCTCTAATGCCTTAAAAGAGATTGGGGGACCTCTGATTTTATACAAGGATGCGGGATCGACTAGCGAACAACATTTACGTTCTTTAGGTGTATTTGAAAAAGGGAAGGAACATGTTTACCGGCACCATCCTCTCGTCTTTCAGGGCTATGAATTTAGAGGAAGCATTTTGCTGTATAAAAGGAAATCGTTATATAATATTATTGCGTTATGTAAAATATTATGAAATTTGTTTAACTAAATTATGTAGTGTCATCATGGCAAGGCATAGTATGTGTGTTATAACAAAGGTTTGCATACCTGACTTTTCTTGAAAACTTGCTTCATTTTTCTTGCCATTATAGTTCCTACATTTCACAAATATCTCGAATGCTTTCAAATTGTTAATTTTTGGAGTTGAAGGCCTACTTTTATTGCCACTTCTTTCTTTAGATGCGTGCTTTGGCTAGGCACGGAGGTGGGACCAAAGGCTTAATTGACCATCGCTCTTTGGATGGGTGCTCCGACCAGGCCTTGGGTAGGATCGTAGGCTTTTCATCTATATCTTTTAAATGGGTGCTTTGGCCAGCCCTTTAGCTAGGCTTGCAGTAGGACCAAAGGCCTAATTGACCATTGCTCTTTGGATGGGGTCTCTGGTCAGACCTTGCGGTAGGATTGAAGGCTTTTTTCCATCTTATTTGGATGAGTGCTTCGGCCAGGCCAGGCGGTGGGACCAAAGGCTTAATTGACCATCACTCATTGGATGGGTGCTCCAGCTAGGCCTTGTAGTGGGAACGAAGGTTTTCTTCCATCTTCCTTGGATAGATGCTTTGGCAAGGCTTAGCGGTAGGACCAAAGCCTTAATTGACCATAACTCTTTGGAGGGGCGCTTTAGCCAAGCCTTGCGATGGGATCGAAGGATTTAGAATTCATTAAAGCCTCCTTTTGTTTTGAGGTTTGAATTTTGATTATTGTTATCTTTTACACATGGCCTTGTTTGCCTTTTCTCTATCTCCTCGAACATTGAGGTTCTATAAACTCATGTAGTTCTCCCTTCCTTACATAAAATTTGATTATCCTAGATAAGGCTCAAAAATCATTACTGCGGTGCCCATTAGCTTTATGATAGTAGCAGTATGATCCTTCCTTATGTATTTCTTCCTTCCTTGAAATATTGTTGGAGATCCAATAGTTTAACCTCCCCCTGGTATGAAAATACACTTCTTCTTGAGAGATGAGAAAAGGAGTGACGACCTAGGCTTTTTTTCCCTTTTGCTATAGGATTTCCTTGTTCATCACTATACCTTTTCTGGACATTCTAACCCACTAAGTCCTCTTTGGGTTTCCGTTTTCTTAATTGAAAATCTCCCTTTTTAGAGGCCAAATTGACCGGTTCTCTGCATTTTAGAGCAAATTTCTCAAAATGATGGTTCAATTTAGTTTCAAAAATATTTGCTCGTGCTTGTGACTGAATGCTTTGTTTGGCCTATGAAAATGAGTCTTTTCCTAGTCTCACACTATCCTTATACTTTGGGTTTTATTTTTCCTATTGTAATCTATTAGCCATGGCATAAATTGACTCTCTTCCTATATGAAAGGAATTTAGGCTTCATTTAGTTAGACTATATTGAGCCACCCTCCTCTTTTCCTCCAAATTTTGCATGGCTAGCCTTCTCAAGTTTAACGCTTATTCTCTCTTAATTTGACAATCCGTTCGTAAATATGGTAAATGGTTCACACATGGCTTATTGGACCCTTGTTGGGATCTAATTATCATAATTCAAATTCAAGTGGGATAGGCAAACTTAAGAGAAGGAAAAGTCCCCAAGTTCAACTCTCAATGAAAGCACCACTAAATGTTGGGACAAAAGTTGGGCTTTATATGTTTCAGGTTGTTAAAACTATCGATCTGAAGTGAATAAAGAATGAGTAGTCGACATGTTTGTCCAAACCATAAGCAATATTCATAGTAGAGAAATAACCATGCACATAAGACAAAATCAAAAGTAATTGGTATGCAAATTATCTAAGTATTAATCCATGATTACAAAGTTCACAATTCAAGTTGCCCCAACGACCATGGATACCTAATTTGGAGCTCTCTTTACAATTTGAAAAGTAAAATGACAAATGAAGGAGAAAGAGAACAAGAAAATTTCGGCCCCACTTTAGGCGTGGTTACATTTCTATTTATAGAGAAATTGGGATGCTATATCTTTGACACATGGCAAACTGTTAGAGGTAGATGATCGTGATTTGTCCAAGTGGCACATGCTCAAATGGTATGTAGTGTGTCTTCTTTTAAATATTCCATGAAAGCTTCAATTTGTCATTCCAAAACAATAAGTGATGTCCTCGTAGAATTCTTTAGGACAATCTAGATTTTCCATTTTTGGATTGCATACGATAGCTTCATAGGACTTATCATGATAGTATGTATTCACTACTTTAAGATATCCTATGATAGCTTTATAGAATTCCCCACGATGGCCTTAACTTATCATTTGAAGATAGCATGCAATTGTTATATTGAATTCTTCACAATAATCTTTTGTTTACTATTTCAAGATTGCACGCGATGACTATACTGAACTCTTCACTATAGCTTTGCTACTTTATGTCATAATAGCCTTACAATATACATCATGATAGCTTCAGGATTCATCTCATTTGGCTATACAAGACACTTTATGATGGTTCTAAAAGATTGTCTACGATAACCTCGAAGGCTTCACCATGATGGCTATTTTAATAACTTGCCTCTCATTCCTCTTCTCATGATGATCTCAAGGAACGCTTCACGACGGCTTAAGTACATTGCTCCATAATGGCTTTAACATTTTATGATGGCTTTAACAACATACTCCATGATGGCTTTAAAGCTTCACACGAAGTCCTTTGGGATTATTATTTGATGGATTTGACTCCTTATATCACAATAGCCTTTTAAAACACCTCACGATGGCTCCCAATGCTTCATGTTGTGGTAGTTCTATAAAATAAAATTCCTCATGATGACACCAAGGGCTTTGTATCACGATAGCTCTTTGAAATACTCACGATGGCTTTTATGCACATTTCATGAGGGCTCTCGTTCATATCCTCATGAGCACTTTTATCATTTCCCTTATCTCATGATAGGTCCTATATATCTCACGAAAGCTTCTTATCCTGTTAATGTACAATAATTAGTATATTTAGGGTATAACAATGCTAACCTCATATAATTGAGGAGATGAATTCTCTATTGCATGATGTTTCACTTCCAATGCTTCAACTCAAACCCAATTTAATGGATGCTATGTCACGATTTTACTATAATCAAATTAGAGTGTCAACATTGAAGTTTAACGGTATTCTCAAGTCGAGAACTGTGTAATATTATCACTTTGAGATTCTCTATTTGACTTTAGTTATTTTAACTAACATAAAACTCTCGAGTGAGTTATTCCATACTCATCAAATAACTATCAGTATGTCACCCTTGGTACCTCCAGCAACTATGAGTAATACACTGCCCAACATTTGGAGAGCATTACCTACTCTAGTCTCAATAGGTATATCGATATTCTATCTTGAAGCACCTTTTCTGTGAATATTTAAAACAATATGTTATTTTTATTATGATAAATTTCTCATGATTTCAACACATTTTAATTACTATCACATAACATATTATTTAAGGAGTTTCTATTAAATATACTTAAATTAAATAATTAATTAACATAACACAATATGATAAATAGTAATAGAAAAAAAACATCTTTTATTTTAAATAAGATTTTATTATAGAACTAATAATTTATAATAAATTACAGAATTGCCTCTAAATCATACCCCCTAACTCTATCAATATATGCATTTATTGATATGTATAAACAAACAAACTATAAATGATATATTGGGTTATTTATCTTAAATAGTTTAAGACGAATAGTACAAAATTTCTGAAATTTTATTAAATCTAATTTATTATTTAATTAAATAAAATTGAAAATAAATTAAATAAGATTTAACTAATAGAACTAAATTAATTAAATATGATTTAATTAATAAATATATATGTATATATTTTATAAGTTAAATTAATTATAATAGTTTTGAATAAAGTATACTTATATAACTATATATGTATAAATATGATGAACGTGGTATTGAAATAAATCCAAGATAAATTTATGGAGTAAATCTATACGTATGGATATACTATCATATAACTATTTATATTCCCAAAACTATGTATTTTCTTCTATGTGTTTTGAAAACTAAAGTGATACAAGGATATAGATATTTAATCTATATTAGCTCACATACAAAAGTCGCATAGTGAATGGTCATGTTCGCAATACATGAACTCTCGACGAAAATGGTTTACTCGAGATAAGAAAGTAAAAAATAGTGCAAAATTATGTGTTAAATATGACTAAATATGATGATAATTTTGTTGCGTAGTAAATAATAAGAGACCAAGAACTAAATACTGACCTACGAATTCGATCGTTGAAATGTCACTTTTGATCAACTTGCTTAAGTGCAACCTATTCGATATTCTTAAAATGTTAAGAATATTTGATGCACTTTTGTAAAGAATTTGGTACAATCTTGTTGTATAATTACCTACTGAATGGTTCAACCATTTGAAAACAAAACAAACATTCGAGAGTGGATGTAAAATAAGCATAGTTGGGATGAAGAGAGTGAATGATTATTTCTTATTTATTAAGGACATCAGAAATGAGAATTGTATGAACTTTAGTAAGATTCCTAACATGGGATGATAAATTTGATTTTTATTCCAAATGTATTATATTTATAAAATCAATTTCTATAGAAGTTTTTTTATAGAGTTTAAGATATTTGATCGACAACTCTTGACTATAAACTAGTTACAATAAAAGGAATAAATAGCCCACAATAAGTAGTTGAATGGAGCTCCATATTTCATGCACTATTATAGTAATAGCAGAAATAATAGGAGCATACCATATGACACTTATATATGGATGTATCAGGAAATGAAAGATTCTTTTTGTACATATACCAAATATTATTTACGTAATAATAAATGTTTTCAATATTACTAAAAAGATATATACGTGTGTGTGTGTGTGTATATATATATCATGTTCGTTGGAGATGACATTGGGTGTGGAATCGCCTTGGATGTGGAATCACCTTGAAGTATCATGTTCATTGAAGATAATGTTGGGCGTGGAATCACTTGGATCTGGGATTGCCTTGGATCTGGAGGTAGAGTTTGTTTAGTTTTGGGTAAGCAGACAAAAGCGATATAGTGAGGTTAAAAAGTATGAAGGTTAATTTAGGAAATTCAAAAGGACAACGTTTATTTTATGTTCATTGAATTATCATTATTAGTAGTGTGTGTGTATATAGTTTTATTTTTTATGAATATTGTAGATGTTCATTATGAAATAAATCTAGAATAATGTTATTTCTCGCATTAGCTACATAATATGGAAATATCTAAAATTTTAACAATAATTTTTGGGGATTATAGACTAAGCCATATCTTGGAGGAATAATTCTTTAATTTATGCGCTTGTGAATCACATGATACTAGTGAATTGTACCTCAAGGATTAAGTGCTAAGCACCAATTCAGTGGGAGCGACAAAAGAGTTAATTAACTCTTCAGATTGTTGCATATAGATGTATGGAATCGAAGGTAAACTAATACCAAAATGAATCCACTTACTTCATTGAAATTCATCAAAGAATCATCATTGACATTAACATGTGTATTCGATACACATGTAGTACATCTTTGGTAAGTTCGTAGAATATAAAATGGAAGTATAAAAATAACATATTACGGAAATAAAACAATTTGATTTGATCATATAGGTGAGTATATTGGAAAAGGTTCCAAAAGTAACTAAAAATGAATAAAATTCAATCTCAAAGACACTCCTCCTGGTGATACATTACAATGTATCAATAAGAGCTAATCATATTTTGTTAGAAAACGTATGATTGATAATGAGTGATGTTGAATTAACTTCTTTCTATAAGGATGTGTACTTAAGAGTATGTACATATGTTAAATTTAATTTCATCTAAAACACTGTTTACAAAATCATATAAGATAGGAATTAACATGAAACCCCAACATGTCCTAGGTTAAAGGCTTGACAGGATGTGTGAGTAGAGAGGTTTCACATACAATTTGATTGTGAAGG
Organism: Allium fistulosum; assembly: GCA_030737815.1. Taxonomy (NCBI): domain Eukaryota; kingdom Viridiplantae; phylum Streptophyta; class Magnoliopsida; order Asparagales; family Amaryllidaceae; genus Allium; species Allium fistulosum. The sequence goes on along the minus strand of CM060901.1, from coordinate 283,828,385 downwards.
ATCTTATGTGAACCACCCCAACGGAGTTGGGACCAACCAACAATGGTTGACTAACTTAGTTTATGAGCATAAATTTCAACTCAAAACTGGATCAGTTTTATGTAAGTATTGAATATGATCCAAGCACTCTAACATGGAAACTTATTATATAATATGAGAAGAAATTATCTAAGCCTAAAACAGACATAACTCATTAAAATGTCTGATATGAATTATCACACATAAAGTAACTATGAGTTTCATATCAATGTCGAGGAAAGGAATTATTAATAGTAACAATTTTCTTAGTTGCTTATAAGTCGTAAAGAGTATAGACTCTAACATATGTCAAAGCTTAAATATGGAATAGATTCCAAGTACATCATCAAAAGATTTTGATAGTTGTACCTGAAGGGTTATGATCTATCAACTGCCGGTGTGTCTTCGAAAGGAAGACCGATGTAGTTGGAATAAACAACATTAATGAGAATAACATTGAAATTTCAATTGCTGAAATTAGCATAACAGATTATTCAGTCAATGAAATTAAGTTAATTCTGATTTTACATGCAAAATCATCACCTAATATGACTTCGAATTTTGGTACATTTTAGTTGGAACAAAAATTATGAATAATGATTTAGAATAGATGGTTTAGACATGAGACTAGAATGTCATGGTATTAGTGGGATCAATGACTGAGTTTGTAAGTGGTGGATAAGTCCAAAAACTTATATGATAGTATCGTTCGACTAGCTTCAGAGTTGAGCAAATATTTTGGCAAAGAAATCAAATTGTTTGATTTTTAATCAAAATGAAAAGGAAGCGTGTAAGAAAGAATATTATGGGTATTGAGGTATTTCTAAAATACAAGTAAAATACAATACTATTAATTGTTAATGATGTACCAATCTTTAATCAGTTTCAGTTTGGTTGTCGATGTACGATTTGAACATGACATCTTTTATAATAGCATAAAAGAATATTAAGGTTGCCTCGAATGATATAAGTCAATACCATATTAAATTTTTTAATATAGAGCATATGATATGGATTCCTTATGCCAGAGAAATAAAAAACTAACATATATGATTTTATTTTACTATATCATATTTCACTGTTGTACTTGATGCATTGAGCGAATATCCATCCAGATTTAATATCATTAAATTGCAGTTAATAGTATTCTCAAGTGTTTATGAAATACTAGAGAATTGTTCATAGTAACAATGAACTCCCTATGAAAGAGAGTTTGGACTCGAACTTTGTAAGTGATACTAAATACCATATGTCAATCCTAAATTCATGTTCAACCTCAGTTAAGGAGTTTTAAGTTGGAAATTTTCCAAACAAGAGGTGGTTGACGATTCAACCGAAAGGCTAAGTGCATCGCCTTAAATAGCGCTGCAATAAAAGCAGTATAAATATAGACGCATAACTGAGCTAGCGGCGATTCCAAATGTTGAAATCCTAAAACATTGTTTTGTGAAAACAACAGATCTTGAAAGAAACTAGAGCTCACAATTTGTCTAGAAACATACTCTGAAAGTTCCATATGATAAAGGTAGTTTATCAATGAAGGAGAAATGTTGGCTGGTATGAGTAGAGTGTAATACAATATAGTGGATCCATTCACTAAGGGAACAGCTTGATCGGTTTTGAATTGATCGAAGGAATGAGACTAAGATTCCATGTTTTTCCTTAAGTGCAAGTGGGAGATTGAAAGAGTTAGTGGTATGCCCTTGGGGCAATTATGTAATTTATTACATATCTCTAACTCTATAATCAGTCATGTTCATAGTAATAGTATTTGTTTTCTTTTATATACTTTGCTAAATTGTGATGTAATTAATTAAGAAATTAATTTAAACAAGAGTGGTTACGTACTCGTAGTTATTGGATAACTATAAAATGACTCTTTTGAGAGTTTCATGTTGGTTGATAACGACTATGTCAAATAGGAAATTATTATGTGAAGATGTTACATGGATCCCTCGACTTGAGAATAGTGTGAAATTTCAATATGAATACTTAACATTTATTATAACTAAACCAAGGCATCCTGATCCATCGAGCAACTATAGTTGGGTCTGTGTTGAATCATTGAAAGTGAAGCACTATTTCATAAAGAATATGACTCCTCAGTTGCATGAGGTTAGTATCACAGTCAACTTGTAACAACCCGCATATTTTAGGATTGTATATTTAAATGTTTTATTTAAATATAGCATCGTTAATCGGATTAAAGTCCGAAATGTTACTTTTTGTAAATAGTCAAATTGGGACTCAAGACCACTTCCATTGAGTCCAAAATGGCGTTTACAACTTTTTTGAGTATAAACATCGACATGTTTGGAGTTGAGTAGAATTTTGCTATTTTTCTATTTTGGGCTTTGGGTTTGGGTTTCAGCCCACTAACCCAACATAATACCCTAACTCCACCCCACTCCTCTTCATTCATTCCATTTCCTAACACTCTCAAGCCCTAGAAAGAATGGTGGGAAGAGGAAATTAAAATTCCTAAGCCCTAGTTTCTCTTAGGATTTCAAATTCAAGTTATAAATCAAAGAGAAGCTTAGGTAAGCATCCTCTTCATCCTCTTCATCTCAATCTCTCTCCAATTTCAGAAATTTCCTATAACCTAACATAGGAAATATTTGCTTATGATCTTAGATTAGAGCTTCTAGAGTTGAAGTTGAAGTGTGGTTGATCTTTCCTTTGTTTTAAAGCTTCTCACTTGTTGTTTTGGGTTTAAAGGTGAGTTTTTGAACTCACATCTATGTCTATAGTTTTCATTGTTGTTAGGTATGAATTCCTAACATCTATTCACGTTCATTTGCTTTTGATTTGAATTGTTTTGGTGAATTTTCCAGATTTTGGTATTTTGTAGTCAAAATCTTTAAAGATCCTATCTTGGATATTTGGACGTGTTATTTGGGGTGTATCGAAGAGCCTATAGGACTGGGTTGTCGCTTGGCATAAATCCCTAGCCTCCGTCGCTCATCCGATCGCTTCCAAATCATTTTGGCCATCATGGCCTAGGCAAATTGTTGCCCAGAAAAGGCAACCAGACGTCTGGTTGGAAGGTTCAGACGTCTGGTTTGGGCAACAGATGAAAAAAATATACGGCAGGAAAGAAAAAAAAGGCAGAGACTTGGACCAGACGTCTGGTTAGTTTTCAGACGTCTGGTTAAAGTTCAGACGTCTGGAAGGTTTCTGAAAATTTCCAGAACTTAAATCCAGACGTCTGGATTTTCAACCAGACGTCTGGAACTGCCAATTCTTCCTATTTTGGCTATTTTTTAGTGAATTTCCAATTTTAATCGATTTTTGTTGATCCAGTTAGTTGTTATCACTTATTATCGACTTTGATGACTTCTTTCTTTGGATTTTTGGGAATATCCATTTGATGGATTTGATATTGATTTTTATCGATTTGATTCACATTGTCGTATGTGAATTTTTGGTGACTGGTTGTTTTTACAATCATTTTGTGATTTGTCACTTTAAAATACAAAGGTTTCTATACTAGTAGTAAATACTAAAACTCTTTCATTAAAACAATTTCGACACTATTTTAAATATAAAGCTCACTTTTAAAACAGTTTTCCAATCTATTAGTATATACAAACCTTTACCTCATTCATATGAGAAATCTAATTAAACAACTTAGCAAATCAAGTGGTATGAAACACTTGCGTTTAGTTCGTCGGTTAATTCTTGGACTTGTTCGATTGAACTCTCGTGACAATTTTTGAGTGGAAATCTACAATTTGTTCGTAAATATTTATGTTAAACTAGTGGTTATGGGACATGAAGCTAAACTCATTTATTTACTAGCTTAGTGTAATTTACACTTGTCGATCATTGATGATCATTTTGTGATTTAGACTAGCGATGTGTGATGTCTGTTTATTTGTGTGGGGGACTCAAAACCCCGTTTGTGGAGCTTCGGTTCAAATTGGTGGGGTAGCGACCCATGGTCTTCGGGTCGTTTGTGGAACTTTGGCTCAAACTTGATGGTTAGCAACCATGGAATAGCGTTCCGTTTGTGACACACGTGTTGGTGAGTTTTCATGCTCCCGTTTGTGGTAGGCCTCCCCACTTTGTGTTTTCTGGATTTCTGGTTGTTGATTTCTAGAATTTGTGTTTCACCAATTTTGATGATATGCATTGATAAGCTCTATCAACATTTGTGTGTTGGTGAATAATTTAAAGAATATGACATTCTTTTTAGTGTTTGAGAATATTTGAGATATTGTATGATTTTTGTTGTAATCTGATGTATACTTGTCACAGTATGGCATTATTGTTATCATACGTTTTTGTGATATCTCTTATCCTATCTCATTTTATATGATATATATAGCTAGACTGATCCGTTTATTATTTTTCTTCTTAAATAATATTCGTGAAAGTGTATATGGATCGATAATATAGTTAAACTACGACTAGAAAGTGCGGAATTATAAATAATAGTAAATGGCAATAATAAAAATGACACCAGGGATTTTTATACTGGTTCGAACTTCTCGTTCTACGTCCAGTCCCAGACTGCTTCTGGAATTTCTCGAATAACCCTCACTTAACCCGGAGGAACAGGTATTACACCGCCTGAGCAACCGAACATGACTTTTCCGCCTAAGCAACCGAATAGGACTTTTCCGCCTAAGCAACCGAATAGGACTTCAAATACAATTTGGTAAATTGTTTCTTGACTTGTGTGTTCTTTGAATAACACGAATATAGTCAATGTAGTACACCCTTCCTATAATCTTCTTGATATGATGATTTGAATGTGCAAAAGATAGGAAGTAGAGAATAGAAAATCACTTGATATTATAACAATATAAGATCAGAATAGATAGAAAGAATTAGTTATTGAAATAGTGAATTTTTATCTCTATTTATAGTGTTGAATAGTTTTAATTCAATAGTTGCAACTCTTTGAAGAAGTGCAACTCTTGGTGAAGAAGACAACTCTTCAGATTTTGATATTTTATGAAGAGATGCTTTAGTTCATCAAGTTCAGATGTCTGAGATAAAAGTGACAGATGTCTGAATAATTTTGAATTTCGAAAAAATCAAGGAAACAAAAAACAGTTAATTTAGACGTCTGTTATTAAGTGACAGACGTCTATTTCATATAGAAATAGAGGTATTAACAACATAGTGCTCAGACGTCTGTTATCTTAATTTAGACGTCTGATATTGATGTCAGACGTCTGAATTAATATACAGACGTCTATTTCTGTACTGTTCTGTTCCTTTGTCCATTTTAGTATTTTTGAACTTGAGAAAATATATAATTTTGAAAATACCTTTTTATATTTATTTTAAAGCATGATTTTCAAAAGTATATTTGTGTGTGTGTGTTTCATCACCATATCAGAGATTGTACAAATATATCTAAATAGATTTTATAAAGAACTTTAATCTTGTTGATGATAATAGCTTCTTTTTAACGATTCCTGCAAGAATATTTGACATAATAATATATAGATTGAAATATATAGTTGTCGCATTAAAATCGAAGAAGTCAGGTTTCAACAATTCGGGTTAGACCGAGGTATTTCAGGTGCTTCTACTTGACTTCTTATCAGGGTCCATCATCTGATTTTTGGCTAACTACTTTAGATTAGTAGTTTTTGCTTTTATACATTCGAGCTAGAGACTCCTTGATGTATACTTATTCTTTTGTCTAGCACTTGTACGTATTCTTTTGTGATATTGTGGATCTTCTATGACCACTATTTTGATGTACACTCCTATGTGTTATATTCATATTTTTTTCCGCCTTAGAGATATGAATATTTATGACTGGTTTGTGTTATGCTTATTTCTATATTTGTTTCCGAAGCCCACATAGCCACTGTGTAGTAGCTTTGAGTTTGTATTTGATATGTCAGATTTCCTCTTGAAATGAAATGCATGTCATACTACCTGACATATCGGTACTCCCACAAAGCAATTACATAGATGGTCGCTCCTCAACAGCCTTATTCTCTACGCTAGTCGACGGCATTACCCAGTAGTGTCCTTGGCTAGTGTGAGTATAGAGGTAGGGCGTCACAGCTTGGTATCAGAGCCAAACTTCGGAACAATATAGAATAATCTAGCAAGGATCATTGTCCTAAGTCTTTCTTAGGAGTCGTGCCATAGGATTTAATTCGAGTCTTCATACCATTCTATCCTATTTTCTTTTATGATGACTTGTTTTATCAATCAAGTTTGTTTTATATTCATTCTGAGAATAACCTTTTTCCTCTTCTTTCTTTCTTTCTTAAAGAAGAGAAATGGTTAGACCAGGCCGTCCCAGCGCCGGTCAATCCAGTGCTACTCCTCAGGATGGAGTATTCATGTCTGCTCAACAACTTTTAGATCTTGTGAAGAATGCTCAAGCTGTCGAACCCATTCCAGAGCCTACTCATCCTTAATCTGGGTTTGCACGCTTGTGCAGTGATTACACCAACTTTGGTGGAAGGCCTTTCAAGGGTTCCGAAAGCATTATAGAAGTCCAAGCTTGGCATAGAACATGCAATCACATCTTTTCCCGCATGAATCTTATTGATCTACATCGAGTCCATGTGGCTTCTAGCATGCTCCAGGAGAGAGCATTAGATTGGTATGAGCTTTTGATTTCTGAAATTATTGAAGCGGATTTTACTTAGGAGCAATTCTGGAAAAGGTTCGAGTTAAAGTTTGTGCCGAAAGCTAAAAAAGTATCTTTAGCTCGACGCTTTGTCGACCTTGTTCAAGGTGAATCTTCTGTGACCGACTATGTCACATCTTTTGAATCTCTTTCTAAATATGGAGTCGATTATATTAATACCCCATTGAAGAAAAATCAGAGGGTAGTCTATGGGTTGAATAAGAACCTCAAAAAGCCATTACTTCTGAAACTAGAAGTTTCTTTCGATTAACTTAGTGGTGCTAGAGTCTTTTCACAGTTTGACTTAGCAACCGGTTTTCATCAGCTTCGTATTGCAGAGGATAGTATTCCTTTGACATCGTTCCGTACTCGTTATGGATCTTATGAATGGCTTGTTATGCCATTTGGTTTGACGAATGCTCCAGCTTTTTTCGTTGACCTTATGAATCGGGTTTTCAAAGACTTCCTCGATCGATTTGTTCTCATCTTTATAGATGATATTCTTGTTTATTCTAAACCGAGGAAGAGCATGAAAAACATCTTCGGATTGTGTTGGAAACTCTTAGGAGCAACCAATTAAAAGCAAAATTTTCCAAGTGCCACTTTTGGCAATCTCGTATTAAATTTTTGGGGCATATTATTTCCGAATCCGGAATTTCCGTGGATCCTTCAAAGATTTAAGTGATTCAAAATTGGAAGAGACCGGAGAGTGTGATGGAAATCCGTAGTTTCGTTGGATTGGCGGGCTATTACCGTCGTTTCATAAAAGACTTTTCTAAAATTTCCGCGCATCTTACTAGTTTGACAAAGAAGGGAGTTAAGTACATTTGGTCAGAACAATGTGAAACTGCTTTTCAAAAATTAAAAGAACTCCTTTCCGATGCTCCTATTGTTGTGATTCCCGAAGGGAACCAAAACTTTATTGTTTATACCGATGCTAGTCGTGTTGGTTTGGGAGCCGTTCTCATGCAAAGGGAATGTGTTATTGCTTATGCTTCTAGGCAATTAAAGCCTACCGAGACTAGATATGCCACTCATGATTTAGAGCTCGCAGCTATTGTTTTCGCCCTTAGAATTTGGCGTCATTATCTTTTGGGAAAGAAATTTGTTCTCTACACCGATCATAAATCTTTGAAGTATTTATTTTCTCAAAAGGAACTTAATTTGCGTCAACAACGTTGGCTCGAGTTCCTTGCATCTTATGATCTTGATATTCTCTATACTCTCGGAATGGGAAATCGTGTTGCCGGTGCCCTTAGTTGTAAGCAACAAGTGGTTGTTTCCATGATGATATCCGAATGGAATGATCTCGAGAGTTTATCCACTTGTGAGTCCGAGATCGTGAATCCAATTTATGTTCATCTCTTGTTTTGTGTAGCCTTGAGGCTCATCCTTCTCTTTTGGACCGCATCCTTGAAGCTCAAAAGCAAGATCCCGAATTCGTTTTTCTTAGCCAAAGTTGTAGGGATAAAATTGATATTGAAGGTTTGAAAGACTTTGATATTGATGCTCATGGCGGTATTCGAAAATTTGGTAGACTTATCGTGCCAAATATTAGTGATCTTCGTAAAGACATTTTAGAAGATTCTCATCGTTCTAAATTTACCATTCATCCCGGTAGTAGTAACATGTACCCGGACATGAAACGACTTTATTATTTGGATGGAATGAAATCTGATATTGCTAACTTTATTAAGCGTTGCATGACTTGCCAACTCATAAAGGCCGAGCATCAAAGGACCGGTGGGTAATTGCAACCTTTGGACATTCCCGTTTGGAAGTGGGATCAAGTCTCCATGGACTTTATTGACGGTATTCCCCATTCTTGTTCGGGTTATGATAGCCTATGGGTGATAGTAGATAAACTTACACAATCCGCCCATTTTCTTCCCATTCGGTCCAATCGGACCGTACCTCTTTTGGCTAAACTCTATGTCAAAGAAATTGTTAAATTGCATGGAGTTCCTACTTCTATTGTTAGCGATCGTGATCCATTATTTACTAGTGGATTTTGGAAAGGTCTTCAAAAAGCTTTGGGAACAAAGCTTAATTTTAGCACCGCTTATCATCCTCAGTCCGATGGACAAATCGAGCGTGTGAATCAAACTCTTGAAGATCTTCTTCGTGCATGTGTTCTTGATTTTGGTGGAAGTTGAGAAGATCATATTTCCCTTGTTGAGTTTTCTTATAATAATAGCTTCCAATCTAGTATTGGTATGGCACCTTTCGAGGCACTCTACGGAAGGCCATGCTGATCTCCTTCGTGTTGGCTTGAAGCCGGTGAGAAGCTAGTTTTAAGTCCTGATTTTATTCGTGATGCCATAGAAAAGATTGACCTTATTCGTCATAGGATGAAAGAAGCTCAGAGTAGACAAAAATCCTATGCCGATAACTGAATAAGGAAATTAGAATTTTCTGTGGGAGATTTGGTATTTATTCGTGTTTCACCTATGAAGGGAGTTGTGCGTTTCAGTCGATCGGGAAAATTAGAACCTCGATATATTGGTCCATTTCCCATCACCGAACGCATTGGTTCCGTGGCTTATCGCCTTTTGTTACCGGCTCAATTTTCTGCTATTCATGACGTATTCCACGTCTCTCAACTATGGAAATGCCTTAGAGATTCTGATTCTATTCTTGAGCCCGACGTTATTGGAGAAATCGAAGTTTCACCTAATTTGACTTATGAGCAACATCCTATTCGTATCATTGCTACGGAGGTTAAACGCCTTCGAAATAAAGATGTTCCACTTGTGAAAGTTCAATGGTCCTCAAATGCTAAGAATTGCTCTTGGGAATCCAGAGAATTCATCGAGCGAACACATCCGGACTTACTCTCTCGTGCTCATTAGGGTGAACTTCTCATTTCAAAATTTCTTCTTTTGTGTTGTTGTGCCTTAGTATGGTTGTTACTTTTTATTTTCTTCTTAAGTATTGCGAGGACGCAATTTCTTTAAAGAGGGGAGTCTGAAACAACCCGCATATTTTACGGTTGTATATTTAAATGTTTTATTTAAATATAGCATCGTTAATCGGTTAAAATCCGAAATGTTACTTTTTTAAACAGTCGAATTGGGACTCGAGACCACTTCCATTGAGTTCAAAATGGCGTTTACAACTTTTTTGAGTATAAACATCGACATGTTTGGAGTTGAGTATAATTTTGCTATTTTTCTATTTTGGGCTTTGGGTTTGGGTTTCAGCCCACTAACCCAACATAATACCCTAACTCCACCCCACTCCTCTTCATTCATTCATTCCATTTCCTAACACTCTCAAGCCCTAGAAAGAATGGTGGGAAGAAGAAATTAAAATTCTTAAGCCCTAGTTTCTCTTAGGAATTCAAATTCAAGTTATAAATCAAAGAGAAGCTTAGGTAAGCATCCTCTTCATCTTCTCCATCCCAATCTCTCTACAATTTCAGAAATTTCCTATAACCTAACTTAGGAAATATTTGCTTATGATCTTAGATTGGAGCTTCTAGAGTTGAAGTTGAAGTGTGGTTGATCTTTCCTTTGTTTTAAAGTTTCTCACTTGTTGTTTTGGGTTTAAAGGTGAGTTTTTGAACTCACATCTATGTCTATAGTTTTCATTGTTATTAGGTATGAATTCCTAACATCTATTCACGTTCATTTGCTTTTGATTTGAATTGATTTGGTGAATTTTCCAAATTTTGGTGTTTTGTAGTCAAAATCTTTAAAGATCCTATCTTGGATATTTAGACGTGTTATTTGGGGTGTATCGAAGAGCCTATAGAATAGGGTTGTCGCTTGGCATAAATCCCTAGCCTCCGTCGCTCATCCGATCGCTTCCGAATCATTTTGGCCACCATTGTCCTAGGCAAATTGTTGCCCAGAAAAGGCAACCAGACGTCTGGTTGGAAGGCTCAGACGTCTTGTTTGGGCAGCAGATGAAAAAAATATATCGCAGGAAAGAAAAAAAAGGCAGAGACTTGGACCAGACGTCTGGTCCAAACCTACCAGACGTCTGGTTAGTTTTCAAACGTCTGGAAGGTTTTGGAAAATTTCCAGAACTTAAATCCAAACGTCTGGATTTTCAACCAAACGTCTGGAACTGCCAATTCTGCGTATTTTGGCTGTTTTTTTAGTCGATTTCCAATTTTAATCGATTTTTGTTGATCCGGTTAGTTGTTAGCACTTATTATCGACTTTGATGACTTCTTTCTTTGGATTTTTGGGAATATCCATTTGATGGATTTGATATCGATTTTTATGGAATTGATTCACATTGTCGTATGTGAATTTTTGGTGACTGATTGTTTTTACAATCATTTTGTGATTTGTCACTTTAAAATACAAAGGTTTCTATACTAGTAGTAAATACTAAAAATCTTTCATTAAAACGATTTCGACACTATTTTAAATATAAAGCTCGCTTTTAAAACCGTTTTCCAATCTATTAGTATATACAAACCTTTACCTCATTCGTATGAGAAATCTAATTAAACCGCTTAGCAAATCAAGTGGTATGAAACGCTTGCGTTTAGTTCGTCAGTTAATTCTTGGACTTGTTCGAATGAACTCTCGTGACAATTTTTGAGTGGAAATCTACAATTTGTTCGTAAATATTTAAGTTAAGCTAGTGGTTATGGGACATGAAGCTAAACTCATTTATTTACTAGCTTAGTGTAATTTACACTTGTCGATCATTGATGATCATTTTGTGATTTAGACTAGCGATGTACGATGTCTCTTTGTTTGTGTGGGGGACTCAAAACCCCGTTTGTGGAGCTTCGGTTCAAATTGGTGGGGTAGCGACCCATGGTCTTCGGGCCGTTTGTGTAACTTCGGCTCAAACTTGATGGTTAGCGACATGGAATAGCGTTCCGTTTGTGACACACGTGTTGGTGAGTTTTCATGCTCCCCTTTGTGATAGGCCTCCCCCCTTTGTGTTTTCTGGATTTTTGGTTGTTGATTTCTAGAATTTGTGTTTCACCAATTTTGATGATATGCATTGATAAGCTCTATCAATATTTGTGTGTTAGTGAATAATTTAAAGAATATGACATTCTTTTTAGTGTTTGAGAATATTTGAGATATTGTATGATTTTTGTTGTTATCTGATGTATACTTGTCATAGTATGACATTATTGTTATCATACGTTTTTGTGATATCTCTTATCCTATCTCATTTTATATGATATATATAGCTAGACTGATCCGTTTATTATTTTTCTTCTTAAATAATACTCGGGTCAGACCGAGGTATTTCAGGTGCTTCTACTTGACTTCTTATCAGGGTCCATCATCTGATTTTTGGCTAACTACTTTAGATTAGTAGTTTTTGCTTTTATACATTCGAGCTAGAGACTCCTTGATGTATACTTATTCTTTTGTCTAGCACTTGTACGTATTCTTTTGTGATATTGTGGATCTTCTATGACCACTATTTTGATGTACACTGTTATGTGTTATATTCATATTTTTTTCCGCCTTAGAGATATGAATATTTATGACTGGTTTGTGTTATGCTTATTTCTATATTTGTTTCCGAAGCCCACATAGCCACTGTGTAGTAGCTTTGAGTTTGTATTTGATATGTCAGATTTCCTCTTGAAATGAAATGCATGTCATACTACCTGACATATCGGTACTCCCACAAAGCAATTACATAGATGGTCGCTCCTCAACAGCCTTATTCTCTACGCTAGTCGACGGCATTACCCAAGTAGTGTCCTTGGCTAGTGTGAGTATAGAGGTGGGGCGTCACACAACTGTAATCAACTCAAAATCAAAATCTCTGGCACGAGTAGTATATTTCATAATAAATGTTATTATTGAACCAAGGACTTTGGTTTTGGATAACCTAGTTTAATGTGGATAATGTTGGAATTTTTACCAATACCAGATTCCATATATTCCAAAATTATATAGTTTTGACTAAGAGAATGTGTGCATATTATCGTTACTACAAGGTGTTGCTTAATAAAATATTTGATTTTACCAAAAAAATCTATAACTACTAAATTCAACCAAGCTATCACACCACTAGCTAAGATGACGTGTGAAATTTAATAATTGAACTGATCTATATTAATTGTTGACTAAATTCACACCTCTAAGTCTCACAATCTTATTTATGAATTCTCCAAAAAACCACACGATTTAATTAGTTTATAAAAATTTATAAAATAACTAAAATACTTAAATTTTAAGAAATATTAAATTATTAATTTATTTGATGTTTTGGTGTTGTTAAGAATTATTTAAATATAGATAAGCTATATATGCACGTATCGAGATACAATATCGGTATGTATTTCAATGGGCTTTAAATATAGTTAATTACTTAACGGGTCTTTTGGAAAATTTGTTCGTGCAGGGAGAAATGCTTGGACGCTATGAAAAGGAAAGAGAGGATTGGATTGATCGAAAATCAATTAATAATTCAAAGGATAAATTTTCAAAGAACAAATAGGAAATGTTTCTATTATGTCCTTAAAACAAATTCCTCTCATTTATTTTCACTCATTCATTTTTCCTCCTTCTTCCCTCATCCATGGCTATATCCTCCATCTCTTTCATGGCTGAAAATTCCTTTTCTATTTTTGGAAAATATCAACCCCAAAATAAATCAAAACATCAAGTAAACATAAAAGCTATGTGTTTTATCCACCTCTTGTAAAGACTGAGTGTAGATTCAAGGATTTAAGGAGGGATTTAAAAAGTAAAGTGTCCTGGATCTAAAAGGTATATTCTAATTTTTTTTTGATGTAATATATTTATCATAATTTTATATGTATAGATTATTGCCTTACCTTGATTTAGAATTAGTAATATTGTTTAAACAGCTTGTTAAATGATTTGATCTGTATTAAGTATTAAACTTGACAAATTAAAACAAAAATTTATATATGCATAAAACGATGTTTTAGGTCGTGAATCTATGTTTTAAAATTACCAATAATAATATTCTAGACATATTATATAATTTAATGGTTTAAATGTTTCTTTTTGAATTTTCAATCAATCCTATAATATAGCGGTTGTTGATATCCTGCTTGATTTAATGTATTAAATTTTGGTTTTATAATATTTTGATAAAAAAGTAAATTTTTTAGCTATCACTTTATGTATGTATGTGTATGCATGTATGTGTGTGTGTTTGTGTTTATATTTGCAAGTACATCAGAATGGATTAATGTAATACAGATTTTTGTTTTAAAATATATTGGAAATTATTTTGAATTAATATTTATATATATTTGTATGTGTGTTTTAAACATTTATATTGCTAAGGCATGCATTTTAGAAATAATTTATTACCATAAATTTATTTTCATTGAGAAATTCGAAATTAAGGCATAAATATATGTATGTATAAATGGATAATATATACATGGTAGATATATTTTGACCATGTTTTTATTTGTTGGCTTTATTAGTTTAAACATATTGTTGTAACATATCATCCTTTGTATATTGATTAGGTGTAGTATCAATTAAATTTTGTAAAAACTAAAAGTAGAATCAATCATTGATGCCCCTTATATCTCTTTTCTTTTAGATATTGATGTGATTATATCTAGTTCCAATTTCATGTTTATTCCCATCTTTATATACCTAATAATTACACCCACTATATGTTTGACATGTTCATCAAACCTTTTAAAATATGAGTATATTTGATGTATTCATACCTTTTCAAATTTCACAGTTAGCTAAAATATATTTAATTAAATAAGAATAAGACAATATTATTAAAATAGGATTTTATTAATAATAACTAGATTGGATCTAGTATAACGCATTAGACTTCATATGCGCGCTATGATCCAATAGGGAATTTTTTTTGAAATCTACTCATTTCACCCAATACAAAACGGATAGACTCCTTCACAATTACCCTATGTGTTGTTTTGTCTACTATATCATATTTTTCTTATATGCCCGATACGTTGAGCGGGTATCAAATCTAGATTATGATCGTTGAATGGTAATTAAGTGTATTCTAAATTATTTATGAAATAATGGAGAATTGTTTATACAAACAATGAACTCTATATGAAGGAGTATTTGGACTAGAACTTCATAAGTGATATCGACATAGTATGTCAATCCTAAATTCATGTTTGATCTTAGTTAAGGAGCTTTAAGTTGGAAATGTTCCAAACAAGAGATTGTGACTGATTTAATTAGAAGGCTATGTCTATCGCTCTTAATAACACCATAGGCAAAGCTATATATATAATGCATAAATTTATAACTGAGATAGGATTGGTTCCAAATGTTAAGAATACAATAACATTGTTTATGATAACAATGTCATGATGCAGATCGAGAATGAACCTAGAGCTCACTAGAAGTCAAGAAACATACTTCGAATGTTCCATATGATAAAGGCAGTTCATCAGTAGTGAAATGGTGTTGATTGGCAGAGTTTATAATAAACTAAAATAGCATATCATTTATGAGGGCACTAGATCGATCAGTTTTGAGTTAACCTATCAAAGGAATGGGATTATGAATCCATAATTGCTTACAAGTTCAATTGGGAGGTTGAGAGAGGTAGGGACGTACCCTTGGGGCAATTATGTTATTTGTTACATATATCAAACTCTGTAATCAATCTTTTTCATAATTAAGATGTTTGATTTCTATTATACACTTTGTTTCATAATGATATAATTAATTAAGTAATTAATTTAAAGTATATAAATTAGAAATTCCTTTAATAAAATGTTATGTGATTATAGTTTCCAATAGTTGCATTCGTGAGTAATTAATCACAATATAACATAACATTTGTTTTAAGTATTCCTAGTCAAGATGTTTCGAGAAAGGATTTTGATTCACCTGTTGTGACCAGAGTGCATAATGCTCTTCAAATGTTAGGCAATGAATTACTTATGGCTTCTAGGGTTATCGAGGGGTTACGTACTCATTGTTATTGTATAACTATAGAATGACTGATCTGAGAGTTTTCTGTTTGTTGATAACAACTAGGTCAAATAGGAAGCCTCGGTGCGACGATGTTACACAGTTCTCTAGACTCGACAATAATATGGAACTTCTATATGGATACTCCACTCTGATTACATTTAAATCATGGTATAGGGATCGTCGAGCGGTGAAAGCATAGGAAGTGAAGCACTATTTAACAGAGAATTTGTCTCCTCGGTGGTATCACGTTAGTATCACGGTCAACTGTAGTCAACTCAAAGTCAAAATTTCTATCAGAGTAGTGTGGTTGATAATAAAATTTATTATTGAACCAAGGACCTTGTTTATGGACTAATCAATTTAAATAAGGATAATACTAAAATTTAAAAAAAATTGAATTCCATACATCCTAAAGTGATATAGTGTTGATAAAGAGAATGTGTGTAAACAATTGTTACTAAAAGGTACCTTTTAAATTGTAAAATTGGTTTCTAACAATGAGTTATATATTTGCAAAGAATTATGCCAAACTATCACACCACTAGCTAAGGTGACATATAAATAATAATATTTGAACTGTTTAAACATTAATTAGTAACCAAGTTCACATTTATGAGTCGCACAACCATATCTATTTGGTCTTCGAAAGACCACCTAATTTAATTGGTTTACAATCATTATAAATTAATTAAATAAATTCATGTTTACAAAATATTAATTTTTGTTATAATTCTTGGATGGGATATATTTAGTAAATAGGGTAGCCTCTAGAAATGTTTTGGGCGCTATTAGTATTTAATTGAATGCATATATAAAAGTAATATATGTCTATATCGATATACGATATCGGTGTACACTTAAATTTGATTTAAATAGAACTAATTACGAATGGGTTTGAGTGTATAATTGGTCTATTATGGGACTAATATAGGCTGGCCAAAGAAGGGGTTAAAGTGGGAAAGTGTTGTTGATCCGGTTTGAATTAGTAGGAGAAAAATGTGGAGTTTTGGTCATCCAATTCTACGTATAAATACAAATCTAAACCACCACTTTTATTTTGGGGAATTTTTTCTTTATTCCTCCATAGTTTTGGTTGCATACACCTTCTCCCCCAACTATCCATTTGCTGACCCCATTTTTCCTAAATGCAAGGAGATATAACAATTTCTGGTGACACATCGATTGCTAGAAATTTTGGTGTAGATCTTGGAGATTTAGGAGACCGATAGATTAATATGTGAATCTTAGGCATCTATCTCTTAGGTAAACTCTATATTTACAATATATATGCTATACTTTTGCAATTTAGAATAATTTTATATATTTTTTGATGTCTCCCGTTAAGTATAAGAGCATTAGCCCTCATTAAATAATGATTTTAGATAAAATGTTTTTTTCATACAAAGTTAGAATTAAAAATGTATCTAAACATTATATTTCGACCATATATATACTTTAATATATACTATAATTTTCTACAAATTAAAATAATTTTCAGTAATTTTTAGTGGTTATTAATTAATTTTAAACCTAAAATTCGTTTGAAATCATATTACATGCATACATACATATATATAATTGTTTTAAAATAAATTCTATTTTTTAAATTTTGTAAACAATTCTATTTGAAACATAATTTATTGTATATATGTTGATGGTAGATTTGCTGCGGTAGATCGGGTTGAAACCAGTGGGATAACTAAAAATAAGGTGAGCAGTATTATAAGAAATGACCAACTAGACCTATCTATTTATTCTATAACAAGAGAACTTGAAGCTCCAATTAAACAAGTCAATATTTGCACCAATAGCAAAGAGGGTACTGGAATGGGATAAAGGAAAATTCTCATTTAAAGATGCTTGGAAAAAATTAAGAACCCATTATGATATTCAACCTTGGGCAAATGTTGTGTGATAATATTATTAGTCATAAAATGGCTTTCTACGCTTACTAGGCCTTTATGGGCAAACTCAACACCAAAGATAAATTATCTTTAAGGGACAATTCTATTAACCCTAAATGTGTTATTTGTGAGATAGAAAACGAAAGCGTGGACCATCTAATAGAAAATTAGAAAGAAATACTTTCAATCCTGAGATCTTAAATAGGTGGGGTATTGAATAAAAAGATTAAGGATGAACTCAAAGTCTTCTGCATCCTAAACCCTGATCGTCTGAGTTTGGTGCGAATTTTCTAATTCCAAATTAACGCTAGTTGGTGGGTCATTCTTGCATTTATTAACTATTGGGGATGAATTTTTGAACTGTAGTGGGTGAATGAACATTATTAGAGACTTTAGCAGTGGATTTGTACGAAGCAGGCATTGGAAGTAAGGAAGACATGACTTCCTTTTTGGAAATTAGCATTGGCTATTATATTTACTTTTATTTTTATGCTATCATGTAATTTTCTTTCTCTTCTATATTTTATTGTTGTGTACTGATTGTAAACATTTATGTATAGCAATAAAGAAACCATACTATTTTTCCTTGTGCAATACTATGCTGGTATTGTTCAGGTTTTTAATGAGGTGGTAGTACCAATTTTCAATATATATACATATATATTAAAGTAATGTGTATCTTTAATATTATGTATATATATATATAATTTTTTAGCAGATTAATGTTTTGCATATATATAATTTTTTTTAGCAAGGCTAGTCGGTGTTTTAAGTGTGATGTCCACTTATAATTTTAAAATATTTATTTTATAATAAATATATGTAAACTATTTATATATATTAAAAAAGTGTTGTGTGTTTTAAATAAATAAATCATAAATAAAGAAGTAATGAAAATAAAAAAAATTTAACTGTAATAACTAATTTTTTATAAATACATATATTTAAATTTAACTGAAGATATTTTTATTCATAATTTTAAGATCTAGTTTCATATTTTAAGAATGCCTTGCTACGTTTTAAATAGATATTTTAAATACAAAATTTAAATTTAAAATTTATTAACTTAGGAAAAATTAGACTGGATAGTTATATTTTACTATATATAAATAATTCAAAATTTACATTTATAATTAACATATTTTATAAGTATATTAAACAATGTTTTAAGACAGTTATCGTATATATATATGTATGTATGTATGTATGTATGTATGTATGTATGTATTTGGCCAGTTTATACATAGTAAATATAAATCTCAACATCTAATTATGTATATATTAACCATGTACACCTTGCTTTGTTGCACATTACACACATATATACACATGTGTATATATTGAGATAACAAAAACACATAAATGTTAAATTAATTAACATACAATAATTAATTAAATCAATAAAGTAAAATAAAATATGGATTTATTTATAAACATCTAGATTGCATCTAGTGTAAAATTAGACTTCATAGGCGTAGTAAGATACCAATAGGGAAATTTTTTGAAATTCGCCCATTTCATATGTTGTAGACCAAGCAATTCCAACAAAGTGTTTAGTGATTCTCAACTAATCATGAACCTAATAGACAAGGTATATCAAGCAAAGGATGCTTGATAATCTTAGTATGTTAAAAAGTTCCAACAGATATTAACATTATACGAAAATTTCTTCGTCCATCAAATACCAAGGAAAAAGAATGCTTAGGCGGTCACCTTAGCACAATTAGCTTATTCTCGAGGGGCATATGAGTTAATGTTGTCCTAATAGGATTCTATAAAGAACCTAGTATAGAAACAAAGTGGAATGAATCTGTAACGACCCAGAATTTTGAACGAATTAAATTGAGAATATTTAATTAATTTTAAATATTTGAACGATGATTTAATTTGAATCCCCGATATAACTTTGAATTTGGTGATTAAATTATAAAATTTAATCTATTGTAAGTTGAATAAAATTGGTATCTTCAATTGTGAGCCGAAGAAAAATATTTCAAAAGCCTTTAAAATTCGTATTGACAATACCGAAGATAATAGAAGCTTCAGAATTGAAATTTAAACTGTTTTGCTCAGTTTTGAATTTAATTGTTTGAACCGATATTTAAAAATAGTCATTTTTCAAACAGTCTCGGAATTCGACGAAACTAGTTCCGTTGGGTCCGTAATATTAAATTATTACCGGATTTCAAATTTCGTGGCATTTGGAGTTGTTATGTGCGAATACGACACGTAAACGCGCTGAAGTTTTAAATCGAATTTGATTTAAAATTTAAATTTTAAATATTTGTCAACGCACACACGTTCTCCCCTCAACCACGCCTAAAAACACGCCCCTTTGTTTCAGCCTAAATTCACGCAACCCATCCTTCTTCATTTTCAAATACGCCTCTCCCTGGTTTCAAATCAAAGCAGAACGAGACAAAAACAATGGCCGCGTTCCCTTTCATCTCAAAACAATCGTTCGAATTTATAATGGCCAATGCAGATTCGTTTTCCCTCTTCTCTTTCTCCAGTTAAACAAAATGAAATCATTTCCTTCCCCAATCTTTATTCCACGAAACAGTATACTCCTCTTCAATATTTACGAACGAAATCTTAGAAAAAAAAAAGTGATTCCCGTTCTCACTCGTGGCCGCGAAAAAGGAGGGAGCTTGCGCTCGCGCACACGAGGATGGCTCTTGCGAACTCACATCGTCGAATCAAGTGGTGGTATGAGTAGCTCGACAATTGGTTTTGGGGTCGTGATAGGTGAAGCTGGCGCTCGCAAATATGTCGAGTAGCAGGGACTGGCGAATCGAAATGCGCGTATGCGCGATGGGGAGGTTTTGCGTTAGGGTTTGTGAAACAGACGATGGTCGATGGGGGCAGTATCACGCGTGAGGCGGAGGCAATGTCGCGGCGTCGCCTGAAGCTGTGATGTGATGCCGAGGTCGTGGCATATCGAGATGGGTGGATGTGGAAGCGAGTGATACTCAGCTACTTTCGTTTGGGGGAAGCATTGAATCGCGAGATAGAGTCTCGTTCGATAGGGAGGTATATGTCGATTTATCCTTAAATTGAATCTAAGTATATATATATATTTTTTTTGTATATGAGATCTGGACAGGGGATGCAGACATATGATAAAAAGATAATTCTGCTTAATATATAAGTTAAGAAATTATAAGATTTACAGTATAGTTTTAAGAACAAAATCTGTTTTAAAGAATTTGATAGTGAAATTTATTACTGTTTATTTTTTTTAGTAAAAAAGAAAAAAAAATAGAAACTGTTTATTTCTCAACTTATATGAAATTTTATTTGTGCAGTAAAAGGGAAATTCTATTTTTTTTCAGTGAAGATTTTATATACAGTAAAATATACATAAGCAGTTTTAAAATTGTATATATATATACATAAAGAAATCAGAAAAAGGAAATTTGTTTAAAAAAATTATCCTTTGATTTAAATAAAATCATTAAGTCAAAATAAATCAATGGTTGATTAAAATTGTTAAAAGGGAATAAATTGTTCGATTTACATTCGAATATTAATAAAATCATATAATTGTTATACAAGGTTAAATAAAATTTGAATAAGAGAAATTGGTTTAGAACGGAACTATCAGAATTAAACAATTAAAAACGGAAATTGGTTAATTAATTGTTTCGAATATTAATAAATGTGTATAAATTATTTATACAAGGTTAAAGTCGAGAAAACAAAAGAAGGATTGGATTGGATTGCAAAATAAAAAGCTAAGGTGAGATCTTCTCACTCAGATTTATAAATGATTTGCAGTTATTTTTGAATTGATTGATTTGTTGGATGTGATATTAGATATAGTAGGATATATCTATTATATATATAGCAATATATACATATTGGCATATGTATATATTGGATTGATTGATTTCCCGCCTCGTATAGCGGATGAGACCCTATTGCGCCGTTAATTAGTAAGCGGATATTTTTATAAAACGCATATACCGCGATATTCCACCTCGAAGTGGAATTGGTATTGTGCTAACGTCTTTGGATGCAGGGAAACAGGTTGGAGGGATCCAACTGGACCCCTCACATTGATTGAATTTATTTCTATTGTGAATGATTATTGATGTTATTAATCATATTGATGTCTGGAGATTATTTGAAAGCTAAAATTTAGCTGAATGGATGTTTGATATCATTGGATTCCAAAAATAAACGAAATTGAATTTTTGAAATCAAAATAGAAATTTCTAAGTGAATTAATTTTAGAAATTGAATAAATTTTGAAGAAAGGAATTTTTAAAGTATAAAAAGTTAATTTTTATAATCTTATCAAATTAATCCCAGAATAAAGTGAAAATGCTAAATAAATGGATTTCATAAAACAGTGATTATAAATTGAAGAATTTAATTTAAAATTTGGATTTTTAAATAGATTGAGAGAAACAATTGAAATTTATTTTCTTAAAAAGGAATTTATTTAAAAGGAGATAAGTTGGAAATCCAATTAGAAATTTAATTGGTAAATTAAAATGATTTGGGAAATCTATGTAAAATGATTTCAATTTAAAGAATCCATTTAAAAACAGGATATTGAATAATTTGAAGGAAAATAAGGAATTTATTTTAGTAGGGATAAATAAGATTAGAAATCAATCTGTAATTGATTTAATATTTGGAAAAGAACTTTTGAGAAATCAGTATGGAAATTTTATTTAAAGTTGAAAATAAATTTAGAAATCAATATTGAAATTGAATGGATATTGAAGTTTTTTATAAATAGAATTGGAATTTATAAAAGTTGTTTATAAATCCGAAATCACTTATTTTGATGAGTTAAATATAGAAGTTAATAAAAGAAGATTTATAAGTCGAAGTTGTTATTAAAATGGAAATAGAATTTATAAACGTGTTTATAAATTCGAAATAGATTGAATTGGATAAATTAAATATAGAAGATTTTTAAAGAAGATATATTCGCGATTTTGGATAGCGAATCTCTATTGAAATTAAAATGTGTAGAAATGATTGAAATTGGGTTAAGTGAATTATATTCACGATTTTGGACAGTGAATATATTGTTTAGTAAAATGGATTTATTTTGGAAGAAGTGATATTTTAAAAATGAAGCTAAACATTTTAAAAATGTTTTAAAATGTATTAGGAATCGAAAGCATAGATTTCAACACTTGTTATTGAAATAGACGTTTTCGAGAAATAAGGGAATGATGGACTATAGCACTGTTGTTATAGTAAATGATTTCCGAAAGGAAATGTTTTTATCTAGTATTGGGATTTACATATCTATCTTAATTTCGAATCCCTATACTAGTCGTAACGATGTTTTACGTAACATTCGTTTTGACTCAAATTGATGTTGTTATAGAAAATAGATTTCCTTAAAGAATGAAATGTATACTTAATTTTGATTTAAGTATAACGAATATTTTCAAATGTTGAAAATAAAAGATTTGTGAAACACTTATTATTAAATAAGTATGGAATGTTTTCCAAAATGAAATGAACTGTTTTGAGATTTTATCTTCAAAGATAAAATGAAATGTGGAAATTGATTTGAAATTGTTTTCAAACGGTTAAGTGTGGAAATTTTATATCTAGTAAAGATATTTTTGAAGATAAATAATTTGGAAAATTATTTGGAATCTGATGATGTTGCGCATCTTTATTGATAGTTAAATAACCGACTATCAATAATTACCTTTAGATAGGTATTTGTTGTGATTGGATGAATTTGAATGCCACACTTATTTTTGAATAAGCGCTCACTATTCGGGTTAGCCGGGAAAGGACCATGGGGTCGTATAACCCATTCCGAATATGTGATACGTCGTTATGAATCACATTTGAAGACCGGTGTTGAAGACCGGATATTTTTGAAAACGGAGGGATTACCGTCGAGTTACTCTACATCGGCTGATCTCCGATTTAGAGGTTTTATCACCCTTAGTGACGGGAAGTCCTGACGTGATTGAAAATTATTCGGATATGCAAGGGCTTCGTGAGAAGTGCCTTCGGTTCTGTTCGATCCCGAAACAGACTTGTATGGATTGTGTGTCTGACGTTACAATTTGAGATATAAAGCTGATTTCTTTCAAATACATTTCTGTTGGTGGCGGAGAATTTATTCTCTTAGCTTAACACCCTTCTCTGAGACGTACGAGCTCAGAGGTTATGTAGTTGAAATTTATCAGCGATATATCCCAATTTGGTAACGTGGCACACTGAGTGTTGCTGTGAAATGATCAGTGTTTGATCATTTGTGATATGATCATTTGTTTGATCTTATATCTTTGTGATCATAGGTTGATCATTTTGTTTGACCCGAAGCAGGGCTTTTTGAGAAAGCGTAGCTTTGTGGACGAGACTTCGTCGAGCCTCACACCCCGGAAATGGTCAAAACAGGAAGGATGCAGCAAGGTTCTAGGGAGTAGCGCCCCTTAGTGTATGTCATTCCTTCTGGATAGAGGTGGTATCATGGTATGGAGCCCAGATACTTAACCTATGTGGTTGCTGCATTATTATCTATGTGGTTTGTTGGAAATCGGGGATCCTCGGGAAGATCGGTTACGATCGGGGAATGACATACGCGTGTCAGTAGTTACCTATTTTTGCAGAGGTAACCCGGCCTTGTGTTGGCAGAGATTTAACCGTAATGTTAGGTTATTTCTCGGGTCGTCTATTCCAGGGACGTACCCATCGTGGATAGGAAGTTCCTTAGCCTGACCATTTGTTGGAAATCCAAACTCCAATACGAACCCTGTACGGTATTAGTTGTAGAACCTGCCATTTACGTACGGTGGTCACCACTGTTTAGATGGTAGCTATAGTAGGCATACGATACTGGTCGTATGTTGGCTAAGATTAATATTATACTTTCGAAATGATTTCTACACTATGCACTAATAATAATATCAAAAAGAATTTGATTTTGCGTAGTAAGCATCTTTGACTATCATAAGAAGAAATCTCCTCCAATTTTGCGTTTGCATTGTGTGTGTGGTGGGAGGTCTTATGGTAGTTTCATTTTCCAAAAAGCATTTCGAATTGACTTAAAAATTATTTTGTTGTTATAAAGAATAACTGTTTTACGATCTCACACCAGTCACCATGACTGACTCGGAGTTTATTGTTTCCCTTCTAAACTCTGGGTGCCCACCAATTTCCACACGGCAGTTTAGAGTTAGATTATCAGGATATTCTGGATATTCTGGAGCTTGGAGATAAGCTGGATGACGAGACGTAGTATTTGTATCTGATATTATTTTATTCCGCTGTGTATTCTGTATGAGGACAAGTTATATAACTGTCCATTATTGTATATGACTCTGATTGATGTATGTATAAACTGATATAGTTCTTTGTTTTAAAAGACTAGTGTTATCTATTATATATTGTTCCGCTGCGATGTGTAAGATTCTGATATTGTTTCTGTTTCTGGTGTTGTTCTTCTCTTCTTTCTTCTATCTTCTTCTTCTGTTTCTTTTTCTTTTTAAAACCCTCATGCTTCGTATTTTCGTGCATCTTGAGTTAATCAATGGAGATTAGTGGTTAATCAAGAGGTACGGATTTGCGGGCCATGACATTTGGTATCAGAGCATATGGTTAAGCGACAACCCTGCTCTGTTGGGTGTTACTCATTAGAGATAGAGTCAGTAGTACTCTAGAATGAGTTGAGTGTAATAATAGATACGAGTGCGTATTTGTTAGTGAATATAAAATTGTTTTATATTGTGATGATTGGTTTGTTGAGTGGTATATGGATTCTGGTCGGTATTGTCCATACAACTCTATCGATAGGGATCTCTAAACACTTATATAGAACAATTCGGCACAGTATTGTTTTAAATAGGGTAAATGAAATAATTTTACCCAAAACTATTTTTTTTGTATATATAAGGAATGATTTTCTGTAAATTACTATAGTATATGGTTGCATGGATGTTAGGAAGTAATAATAGTGAATTATCATCACTGAAATTGAATAAGAAATTGGAATCATAACTCCAAAGTTAAGAAATAAATTCACATGCGAATGAAATTTGAGAATATAAATTATAAATGTGATTTGTAATTTAAAACGGAATTCCAGAGAAGTTTTTGGAAATGTTTTGAAAGGAGTTTGAAAATTTTGGAGATTTGAAAAGTTTAATTCCTTTTTGATTTGAAAATGATTTTCAAAGGGTTTTGAAAAATGTTCTGAAGGAATGAAAAGCTCTAAACTCTTTTAGGTCGCTGGAAAATAATCCTAATGATGGTGGCCACATCATTAGAATTCATTTTCGGGTTTCCAAAAGAGGAATTGCTGCTAAATTGATTTTAAAATGGAAGTTGTTTGGAAAATTTGGAGTTTGTTTTGGAAATTCAAAGGATAGTTTGAAAGGTTTAAAAGACTCTGGAATGCTATATAAAGATATTTATGAAATATTACTAAGTTGATAACTTATACCAATTGAATTTTGGTAGAATAAATTTAACTTAAAAGAATGAAGTTAAATCAAAGCAAGTATAAGTGAATCAATTAAATGAAAATGAAATTGAAAGTTGAAATTCATTTCGAATTCGTAAGCAAATGAATTGAATTGAATAATTGTAAATGAAAGATGAATTAAAATTCGTATAGAATTTGAAATCCAGTTTAAATGTAAGTAGATTTAATCGAGGTAGAATTAAAATAAATTGAATTGATATCAATTTGAATTAGTAATTGGAACTAATTTAAAATGATGCAGTTGTGAATGAAAGATAATTGATAAAATTCAATATTCAGAAGTTAAATAGAATCCAAATAAGATTGGAATTGTGAATTGAATTCAAATGAGAATTGAAATGTAAAATTGAATGAAAATAGATATATAACTTCAACAGTGAAGTAAAAATGTATAAGAAGTAAGTATCAAAAATTTTTGTAATGGAATTTGCAAAATGGTTTGAATGTTGTAACTAGATATTATGGCTAGTACGATATACAGGTGTAAAGGAATTGGAATTTTGATTTCAAAGATAATTTGAATTGCTCGACAAAAGGTAAGTATTTGAATTTCTATATGAGATTTGATGATTTCTTGTCTAGCCGCTTGGCTTTTTCTTTTTCTTTTTGAAATCTGAGAGTCCGTAGGGACGTTTTGTAGTCGTACCGTATTAGCCGCGCAAAGGAGACGCTGGCGAAATTTTTCGAAAATTTAGAGTGTTAGAAAAATTTTGATAAAATTTTGAAAGTTAAAATTTGAATCTAAATTTAAATTCGAATTTTGAAGTAAAACAATGCTGTTGAAACTTATAATTGAAGTTGGAAAGTTAGTTGAGATAATAACGAATCTTTAGTAGAAAGATTTGTTTTGAAAATTTGATAAAACTATTGAATTGTGAAAAATAGTAGACGAGTTAAGGACATTTTTTCCTAACTTGTAATTTCGAGGACGAAATTCTTTTAAGGGGGGAAGTCTGTAACGACCCAGAATTTTGAACGAATTAAATTGAGAATATTTAATTAATTTTAAATATTTGAACGATGATTTAATTTGAATCCCCGATATAACTTTGAATTTGGTGATTAAATTATAAAATTTAATCTATTGTAAGTTGAATAAAATTGGTATCTTCAATTGTGAGCCGAAGAAAAATATTTCAAAAGCCTTTAAAATTCGTATTGACAATACCGAAGATAATAGAAGCTTCAGAATTGAAATTTAAACTGTTTTGCTCAGTTTTGAATTTAATTGTTTGAACCGATATTTAAAAATAGTCATTTTTCAAACAGTCTCGGAATTCGACGAAACTAGTTCTGTTGGGTCCGTAATATTAAATTATTACCGGATTTCAAATTTCGTGGCATTTGGAGTTGTTATGTGCGAACACGACACGTAAACGCGCTGAAGTTTTAAATCGAATTTGATTTAAAATTTAAATTTTAAATATTTGTCAACGCACACACGTTCTCCCCTCAACCACGCCTAAAAACACGCCCCTTTGTTTCAGCCTAAATTCACGCAACCCATCCTTCTTCATTTTCAAATACGCCTCTCCCTGGTTTCAAATCAAAGCAGAACGAGACAAAAACAATGGCCGCGTTCCCTTTCATCTCAAAACAATCGTTCGAATTTATAATGGCCAATGCAGATTCGTTTTCCCTCTTCTCTTTCTCCAGTTAAACAAAATGAAATCATTTCCTTCCCCAATCTTTATTCCACGAAACAGTATACTCCTCTTCAATATTTACGAACGAAATCTCAGGAAAAAAAAAGTGATTCTCGTTCTCACTCGTGGCCGCGAAAAAGGAGGGAGCTTGCGCTCGCGCACACGAGGATGGCTCTTGCGAACTCACATCGTCGAATCAAGTGGTGGTATGAGTAGCTCGGCAATTGGTTTTGGGGTCGTGATAGGTGAAGCTGGCGCTCGCAAATATGTCGAGTAGCAGGGGCTGGCGAATCGAAATGCGCGTATGCGCGATGGGGAGGTTTTGCGTTAGGGTTTGTGAAACAGACGATGGTCGATGGGGGCAGTATCACGCGTGAGGCGGAGGCAATGTCGCGGCGTCGCCTGAAGCTGTGATGTGATGCCGAGGTCGTGGCATATCGAGATGGGTGGATGTGGAAGCGAGTGATACTCAGCTACTTTCGTTTGGGGGAAGCATTGAATCGCGAGATAGAGTCTCGTTCGATAGGGAGGTATATGTCGATTTATCCTTAAATTGAATCTAAGTATATATTTTTTTTTTGTATATGAGATCTGGACAGGGGATGCAGACATATGATAAAAAGATAATTCTGCTTAATATATAAGTTAAGAAATTATAAGATTTACAGTATAGTTTTAAGAACAAAATCTGTTTTAAAGAATTTGATAGTGAAATTTATTACTGTTTATTTTTTTTTTAGTAAAAAAGAAAAAAAATAGAAACTGTTTATTTCTCAACTTATATGAAATTTTATTTGTGCAGTAAAAGGGAAATTCTATTTTTTTTCAGTGAAGATTTTATATACAGTAAAATATACATAAGCAGTTTTAAAATTGTATATATATATATACATAAAGAAATCAGAAAAAGGAAATTTGTTTAAAAAAATTATCCTTTGATTTAAATTAAATCATTAAGTCAAAATAAATCAATGGTTGATTAAAATTGTTAAAAGGGAATAAATTGTTCGATTTACATTCGAATATTAATAAAATCATATAATTGTTATACAAGGTTAAATAAAATTTGAATAAGAGAAATTGGTTTAGAACGGAACTATCGGAATTAAACAATTAAAAACGGAAATTGGTTAATTAATTGTTTCGAATATTAATAAATGTGTATAAATTATTTATACAAGGTTAAAGTCGAGAAAACAAAAGAAGGATTGGATTGGATTGCAAAATAAAAAGCTAAGGTGAGATCTTCTCACTCAGATTTATAAATGATTTGCAGTTATTTTTGAATTGATTGATTTGTTGGATGTGATATTAGATATAGTATGATATATCTATTATATATATAGCAATATATACATATTGGCATATGTATATATTGGATTGATTGATTTCCCGCCTCGTATAGCGGATGAGACCCTATTGCGCCGTTAATTAGTAAGCGGATATTTTTATAAAACCCATATACCGCGATATTCCACCTCGAAGTGGAATTGGTATTGTGCTAACGTCTTTGGATGCTGGGAAACAGGTTGGAGGGATCCAACTGGACCCCTCATATTCATTGAATTTATTTCTACTGTGAATGATTATTGATGTTATTAATCATATTGATGTCTGGAGATTGTTTGAAAGCTAAAATTTAGCTGAATGGATGTTTGATATCATTGGATTCCAAAAATAAACGAAATTGAATTTTTGAAATCAAAATAGAAATTTCTAAGTGAATTAATTTTAGAAATTGAATAAATTTTGAAGAAAGGAATTTTTAAAGTATAAAAAGTTAATTTTTATAATCTTATCAAATTAATCCCAGAATAAAGTGAAAATGCTAAATAAATGGATTTCATAAAACAGTGATTAGAAATTGAAGAATTTAATTTAAAATTTGGATTTTTAAATAGATTGAGAGAAACAATTGAAATTTATTTTCTTAAAAAGGAATTTATTTAAAAGGAGATAAGTTGGAAATCCAATTAGAAATTTAATTGGTAAATTAAAATGATTTGGGAAATCTATGTAAAATGATTTCAATTTAAAGAATCCATTTAAAAACAGGATATTGAATAATTTGAAGGAAAATAAGGAATTTATTTTAGTAGGGATAAATAAGATTAGAAATCAATCTGTAATTGATTTAATATTTGGAAAAGAACTTTTGAGAAATCAGTATGGAAATTTTATTTAAAGTTGAAAATAAATTTAGAAATCAATATTGAAATTGAATGGATATTGAAGTTTTTTATAAATAGAATTGGAATTTATAAAAGTTGTTTATAAATCCGAAATCACTTATTTTGATGAGTTAAATATAGAAGTTAATAAAAGAAGATTTATAAGTCGAAGTTGTTATTAAAATGGAAATAGAATTTATAAACGTGTTTATAAATTCGAAATAGATTGAATTGGATAAATTAAATATAGAAGATTTTTAAAGAAGATATATTCGCGATTTTGGATAGCGAATCTCTATTGAAATTAAAATGTGTAGAAATGATTGAAATTGGGTTAAGTGAATTATATTCACGATTTTGGACAGTGAATATATTGTTTAGTAAAATGGATTTATTTTGGAAGAAGTGATATTTTAAAAATGAAGCTAAACATTTTAAAAATGTTTTAAAATGTATTAGGAATCGAAAGCATAGATTTCAACACTTGTTATTGAAATAGACGTTTTCGAGAAATAAGGGAATGATGGACTATAGCACTGTTGTTATAGTAAATGATTTCCGAAAGGAAATGTTTTTATCTAGTATTGGGATTTACATATCTATCTTAATTTCGAATCCCTATACTAGTCGTAACGATGTTTTACGTAACATTCGTTTTGACTCAAATTGATGTTGTTATAGAAAATAGATTTCCTTAAAGAATGAAATGTATACTTAATTTTGATTTAAGTATAACGAATATTTTCAAATGTTGAAAATAAAAGATTTGTGAAACACTTATTATTAAATAAGTATGGAATGTTTTCCAAAATGAAATGAACTGTTTTGAGATTTTATCTTCAAAGATAAAATGAAATGTGGAAATTGATTTGAAATTGTTTTCAAACGGTTAAGTGTGGAAATTTTATATCTAGTAAAGATATTTTTGAAGATAAATAATTTGGAAAATTATTTGGAATCTGATGATGTTACGCATCTTTATTGATAGTTAAATAACCGACTATCAATAATTACCTTTAGATAGGTATTTGTTGTGATTGGATGAATTTGAATGCCACACTTATTTTTGAATAAGCGCTCACTATTCGGGTTAGCCGGGAAAGGACCATGGGGTCGTATAACCCATTCCGAATATGTGATACGTCGTTATGAATCGCATTTGAAGACCGGTGTTGAAGACCGGATATTTTTGAAAACGGAGGGATTACCGTCGAGTTACTCTACATCGGCTGATCTCCGATTTAGAGGTTTTATCACCCTTAGTGACGGGAAGTCCTGACGTGATTGAAAATTATCCAGATATGCAAGGGCTTCGTGAGAAGTGCCTTCGGTTCTGTTCGATCCCGAAACAGACTTGTATGGATTGTGTGTCTGACGTTACAATTTGAGATATAAAGCTGATTTCTTTCAAATACATTTCTGTTGGTGGCGGAGAATTTATTCTCTTAGCTTAACACCCTTCTCTGAGACGTACGAGCTCAGAGGTTATGTAGTTGAAATTTATCAGCGATATATCCCAATTTGGTAACGTGGCACATTGAGTGTTGCTGTGAAATGATCAGTGTTTGATCATTTGTGATATGATCATTTGTTTGATCTTATATCTTTGTGATCATAGGTTGATCATTTTGTTTGACCCGAAGCAGGGCTTTTTGAGAAAGCGTAGCTTTGTGGACGAGACTTCGTCGAGCCTCACACCCCGGAAATGGTCGAAACAGGAAGGATGCAGCAAGGTTCTAGGGAGTAGCGCCCCTTAGTGTATGTCATTCCTTCTGGATAGAGGTGGTATCATGGTATGGAGCCCAGATACTTAACCTATGTGGTTGCTGCATTATTATCTATGTGGTTTGTTGGAAATCGGGGATCCTCGGGAAGATCGGTTACGATCGGGGAATGACATACGCGTGTCAGTAGTTACCTATTTTTGCAGAGGTAACCCGGCCTTGTGTTGGCAGAGATTTAACCGTAATGTTAGGTTATTTCTCGGGTCGTCTATTCCAGGGACGTACCCATCGTGGATAAGAAGTTCCTTAGCCTGACCATTTGTTGGAAATCCAAACTCCAATACGAACCCTGTACGGTATTAGTTGTAGAACCTGCCATTTACGTACGGTGGTCACCACTGTTTAGATGGTAGCTATAGTAGGCATACGATACTGGTCGTATGTTGGCTAAGATTAATATTATACTTTCGAAATGATTTCTACACTATGCACTAATAATAATATCAAAAAGAATTTGATTTTGCGTAGTAAGCATCTTTGACTATCATAAGAAGAAATCTCCTCCAATTCTGCGTTTGCATTGTGTGTGTGGTGGGAGGTCTTATGGTAGTTTCATTTTCCAAAAAGCATTTCGAATTGACTTAAAAATTATTTTGTTGTTATAAAGAATAACTGTTTTACGATCTCACACCAGTCACCATGACTGACTCGGAGTTTATTGTTTCCCTTCTAAACTCTGGGTGCCCACCAATTTCCACACGGGCAGTCTAGAGTTAGATTATCAGGATATTCTGGATATTCTGGAGCTTGGAGATAAGCTGGATGACGAGACGTAGTATTTGTATTTGATATTATTTTATTCCGCTGTGTATTCTGTATGAGGACAAGTTATATAACTATCCATTATTGTATATGACTCTGATTGATGTATGTATAAACTGATATAGTTCTTTGTTTTAAAAGACTAGTGTTATCTATTATATATTGTTCCGCTGCGATGTGTAAGATTCTGATATTGTTTCTGTTTCTGATGTTGTTCTTCTCTTCTTTCTTCTATCTTCTTCTTCTTCTGTTTCTTTTTCTTTTTAAAACCCTCATGCTTCGTATTTTCGTGCATCTTGAGTTAATCAATGGAGATTAGTGGTTAATCAAGAGGTACGGATTTGCGGGCCATGACAGAATCCAACAAGGAGATTCTGATAGCAACTTGCTCTCATACTTATCAATGGAGAATCAACGAGCATCAACTCAAGGGAAGCGATGGTAAAGTTTTATGTAAAGAATAGACACCTGTAAGATATTCGAATGTAAGAAGAGTAATTATTTTGATCTTATTTTAGTAGTTGTCCCTATTTTGGCTAGGTGAATGTTGACGAATATGTCACCTGCTCGAGTGCGTCCCCTAAAGTGGTTAAGGAACTTGTTGTTTGATCACTTGTTCCTATTTGCATAAACACTTGAGATAATTTTTGTATTAACTTGTTTACCAGCTAGGGATATTGTCATTTACTACTGTCGTGGTGGGGCTACTCCATTGGTAGGAGCAAGCAAGATGTTATATGACGAGTCACATCATTGTATGGTCACTCCGTCGGAGGGAGCGGCTACGTTCTTTTATATCAAGCCCCATCGTGGTGGAGCCGCTCCATTGGAAGGAGCATGAAGGTTCTTCAATACCGGTCCCCATCGTGGTTGGGTTGCTCCATAGGAAAGAGGTCAAGTTCTTAATAGCATAGTTCCGTCATGGTGAGGCCACTCAATTGGAGGGAGTAGGTAGGTTCCCCATGTGTCGATTCCCATCATGGTGAGGCAACTAACTTAATAAAGCTAGAAATTTTTTATGGCCTAGCCCCATCATGATGCCTCCACTCTAACTTGGTGTAGCAGACAGCACAATGGATGCAAGAGGAGGGAATACTACGTGGGTAATCAGGCTTATCTTTGCACTAGTTCCCCATTTCGCTCTTATGGGAATGGGCAACATCACAGATGAAGGAATCTAGGCCAGTCTTTGTGAATCAATCGTAACCCCTATCAGTTTGTCGATGCCTCATTTTGCTCTTGAGATAACGATTAAATGCACCGCAAATGCATGAATTAAGACCACTCTTGGACGGTTGTGCCATCTATGCGCAAGTGCCACAAGAAAGGGGTCAACCTCTTAAGCTACGCTCACCTTCTAGTGCATTCTTGACCATGGTGTTAGAATGTGGATTAAGGATCTTAAGGCTAGAATTAACATTAGAGGGGGGGTGAATAGTGTTTTAAGAAATTTGTTAATCTTTTTGAGTTTATCTTAATTTGTTAACAATGTATACACTAATCAGACACAGATATGAACACAGAATCAAACACAGATGCAAATATAAATTAAAAGCAGTAAAGGAAAGAACACACCAGATTTTATACTGGTTCGGAGTTACCCTACATCCAGTCCTGCAACACAAGTACGGATTTCCTTTCAAAAACAATTCTTACAAATACAACCCTCGATTTCAATGCTACGAGGTACACCGCTCTAGATTCACAATCCTCTGGGTAGAGATACTTGATTTCCGGGGCAACAAGTTCACCCAATTGATTTCCAAGGCTACAATCACACCTTTTCTCGCTTTATTGGTTACAAAAAGTCTATAACTCAGATTAGCACTTGGATCTTGTAGTGATAGTGGAGAGAATCAAAACCAGAAATTATCTAGTTAGATTCGATATTGATTTCGGTAGAGTAATGGTGTAATTTGTAAATAAGAAAGTGGAGAAGAAGAAGAGAAGTTAAATCAGAGAAAAAAGTGATTAAAATTCGTTGAAAACACCCTTTATTTATAGTAGATCAATAGCCATGTCCATTAGTGAAGGGATGTGGCGAATAGACACTTCTTTTAAAAAACAATTTAACTGTCACCATGTCGACAGGGGTACATGTGACCATGTCGACATGTCCTTGTATTTTTTGGTGGTTTGATTTTCTTTGAAAATAATTTCTATATTATATTATACTTATATTTAAACTTTAAAATATACTTATATATAGTTATAATACATAAATAACTATAGAGAACAATATTAAAATATATATAATAATTTTCTATACTTTTATATTTAAATCTTAAGTATAAATATATAAAACAGCTAAATATATTAATATCAGAATTATAGTTTAAAAACTTAGGATAATAATTTAAAATCAAAGATATTTAAAATTAAGGATATTTAAAACTTAGGATATTTTTTAGGCTAAAATATATTGAAAAACTAGGACAGATGATTTTGGTTTTTAAACAGGAATATTTAAAATCATTTTGAAAAACAAGCTATATATATTTTGAATATCATTTTGAAATAAAAGTAAGTGGATACAAAAAGATGTTCCACTAGATTTTTCGTAGGTTCCATCCTACTTAGGGTTCCATCCCTTTAACGAGCACGAAGTGGATTCCATTCCACGAATAAAATAGATTTTAAGATGTCAGTGCCTTTCTATGAGTTTTAACAATATTCCTAACTATATAACTTATCTTGGAAACTTGAACTCTTGAAATTCTTGATACTCATGAGTCTTGAATCTTGATATCTTCAATCTTTGATCTTCTTTATATTGTACAGTTCTTCATTCTTTAGTACCTGCAAACATATCTATATATATCTACACAATAATGTTAGTATTATATATTTTATAATCTAATTCTAAGTAAGGTTGTTGTCATCAAAACCAACTCCTCAGGGACTAACAATCTCCCCTTTTTGATGATGACAACCTTTGTTTATAAAATATCACTTCTATCCTAATACTTCTAATAACTCCCACTTAATCTATGCCTAACTATCCTATTTTATACTTCTCCCCCTTTGTCATCAACAAAAAACCATATAACTCCATAATTATAATACTATATAACTCTATATAACTCCCCCTGAAACTAAGACTACATTACTTGTGATTATAATGATAGTGTTATCATACATAATCAATACTTAACTTTAAACTAAACTCTTAATAACTATTTTTCCTAACTAATAAACTATATATTCAAAAGATAAGAGAATATACGAATAAGAGAACACAATTTATTATATAAAGTTATATTTACATGTGTGTAAACTATGTAAACAAATATACATGTGTTTTTTAATATAAACAACTATATATACAACAATACGAATGAAAGAATGAAAGAAAGAATACTAAGGAGTATTCTTGACAATAGGAGACCTATGAATCGAACAATTAGGATAGTGGAGACAGAAGTTTCAACGCTGTTCGACAAGGTTTCCATCCTTATCAAAACATACTTCACCAACGCAAACTACGGTGTCGTCGTCTTCAACTTGCACTTCATGAACATGTGCATCCTCTTCTTCCAAGGGTGCTTCTTCCTCTTCCATTGGCTCTTCTTCGCTGTCCTTTTGTGCATGGTCACTAGAAGACTCTTCTTCGATCAAGATCGGGTTCGCTTGGTTATCCATTAGGAACTTCTGCAAATTTCTAAGGATTCGACCTTGCTTCTTCTGTTCTTTACTCATCCGAATTTGTTTGACTTGAATCTCAGTCACCATTTGCAGAATATCCTTTGTAGTATCCTCTAATTTTATCACACGAGCATGAATGGAGCATTGAAGAGGGCCGGGAGTAGGAGAGTGAAATGAAAAAGTCGAGTTTATGTTTGAATTTGATGGAAAAGCCATTATTTTCTTTGTTTCAGAAGTTAAATCAGAAGAAAATGAGAGAGAATGAAGAGAAAGTCGAAATATGGAAGAATATATAACCAACTTTTCAAATTTTGGTGGGAATTTTTATTTTCAAAAAATACTGTTATATGTCGACATGGTGGGATATGGGGTTGTCGACAGGGGTATTTTAATTTTGGCTTCTAATTTATTTTTAATTTATTTAATTATACTTGTTATATATTTATGTTTTATATTTCAGTTATTGAACAAATACCTAATTCTCTTCTTAATTTAGTAAATATAGATTCATTTAATGGTTTTGTTAAGATATCAGCAGTTTGATTCTCAGAGTTTATATATTCGAGAGTAATTACTTCTTTAGTTATATTATCTCTAAGAAAATGATGTCGAATATCAATATGTTTAGTTCGAGCATGATGAGAAGGATTTTTAGATAAATTTATTGCACTAGTATTATCACAATAAATTGGCGATTTTGAGATATTTAATCCAAAATCTCTTAAGGTTTGTTGCATATATATTACTTGAGAACAAGCCAAAGCAGCAGAAATATACTCTGTTTTAGTTGTTGATAAAGAAACTGTATTTTGTTTTTTACTAAACCAGGAAACCAGAGAATGTCCCAAAAAGTGACAAGTTCCACTTGTACTTTTTCGGTCTGATTTACATCCAACATAGTCAGTATCACAGTATGATATTAAATCAAATGAATCATTTTTAGGATAAAATAAGCCATAATCAGAGGTGTGTTTAATATATCTTATGATACGTTTTACAGCTTTTAAGTGAGTTTCTTTAGGATGAGATTGATATCTTGCACAGAGACATACACTATGCATGATATCAGGTCTACTAGCAGTGATATAGAGCAATGATCCGATCATTCCTCTATACAACTTTTGATCTACATCTTTGAGAGATCTTCTTTACTTAGATATTCATTGGTTGCCATGGGAGTAGGTTTTCCACTCGTAGTAGTCAAACCAAATTTATTAACTAGTTCTTTAGCATATTTTTCTTCACTAATAAAAATACCATTATCTAACTGTTTTATTTGCATTCCTAGAAAGAAGTTTAATTCACCCATATGACTCATCTCAAACTCTTTTGTCATTATTTCAGAAAATTCTTTATCCATTTCGAAGTTAGTTGAACCAAAAATGATATCATCTACGTATACTTGAACTAGTTGAATATCATTTTTATTTCTTTTAATAAAAAGAGTATTATCTATTTTACCAATTTCAAAATTTGATTGTAATAAATAAGATCTTAGTCTATCATACCAGGCTCTAGGAGCTTGTTTTAGACCATATAAAGCTTTCTTAAGTTTGTACACATGGTTTGGTAATTTTTCATCTTCAAAAAGTGGTGGTTGTTCAACATATACTTCTTCTTTTACAAATCCATTTAAAAATGCACTTTTAACATCCATTTGAAATAATTTGAAATTATTATGATTTGCGAAAGCAAGTAGAATCCTAATGGCTTCTAATCTTGCTACAAGAGCAAAGGTTTCGTCACAATCTATACCTTCTTCTTGACAATAACCTTGGGCGACTAATCGTGCTTTATTTCTAACGACCTCACCTTGTTCATTCATTTTATTTTTATAGACCCATTTAGTTCCAATTATAGTTTTATCTTCAGATCTAGGAACAAGTTCCCAAACTTCATTTCTAGTGAATTGATTTAATTCTTCTTGCATAGCCAAAATCCATGAATCATCAGTTGATGCTTCCTTAGGATTTTTGGGTTCAATAGATGATATAAATGCTACATTACTCATTTTACTTAGTGGATTTCTAGTTGTAACAATAGATTGCATATCTCCTATTATATTTTCAATAGGATGATCTTTTAAAAGTTTAATCCTTTTATTAGGATGATTAATTTCATTATTAATTTCGGTTGATTCCTGATTGTGAGTAATTAAATCTTCTTCATCATTTGTAATTTCAAAATCTTTTAAATTTTCATCAAACGAAACATGCATTGTTTCTTCGATGGTGTTAGATCTTAAATTAAAAACTCCAAGCTTTACTTCTATTAGAATATCCGATAAAGATTCCTTTGTCAGATTTAGGATCAAATTTATCCAAATTATCTTTTGTATTTAAAATAAAGCATTTACTTCCAAAAATTATGAAGTATGATACCTTAGGTTTCTTTCCATGAAGAAGTTCATAAGGTGTCTTATCAGTTAAAGGTCTAATTAAAATTATATTCAAAATATAATAGGCGGTAGCAACAGCTTCTGGCCAAAAGTGTTTTGGTAAATTACTATCTGAAAACATAGTTCTCGCACACTCTTGTATCGTTCTATTTTTACGTTCAACTACTCCGTTTTGTTGTGGAGTTCTTGGAAATGAGAAATTGTGAGTTATTCCCTTTTTATTGCAGAATTCCTCAAACTTTTCATTTTCAAATTCACCACCGTGATCACTACGAATAGTTATAATTTTTAAAGATAATTGATTTTGAATCCTTTTTGTAAAGTTCTTAAAACATTCAAAAGTATCACTTTTATGTTTCAAAAATATTGTCCATGTAAATCTAGAATAATCATCTACAACTACAAAAACATATTTACTATGATTTAATGACTGAATTTGAGATGGACCAAATAAATCAAGATGAAGTAACTCAAGGGGTTTTGAAGTTGAAATCATATCTTTTAATTTAAAGAAACTTTTTCTAAGCTTTCCTAAATGACATACATCACATAAACTATCTACTTTAAAATTCATTTTAGGGAGGCCTCTTACTAGATCATGTTTTGACAATCTAGATAAGAGTTTGAAATTCAAATGTCCAAATCTCTTATGCCAAATCCAAGGGTCACTTGTATTTGCCAAAAGACATAGGTTATCATTTGAAACTTTCATACTAAGAATATAAATATTCTTTTTCCTAATTCCCTCAAATATTATGGTTGAGTTATTATCTTCAATATGACATTTATCTTTTTCAAATTTAATCTTATATCCTTTATCACAGAGTTGACTAATACTTAGTAGATTATGTTTTAGATTCTTAACTAGCAAAACATTAGTAATAATAGTAGTTTCAGAGTTACCGACATTACCGATGCCAATCACGTATCCTTTCGAGTTGTCTCCAAAGTTAACCAGTCCTCCGTCTTTGTATATAATATTATTCAACATATCCAGATTATTAGTCATGTGTCTAGAGCATCCACTATCAAGTATCCACTTATTCCTTTTGATCTGCACAGATTGTCCATTGTGGATTGATTCCTTAATACCCATAAAGTATCTTTCCTGCACATTATAAAATTTGGGTAGACAACTAGAATTTGAATAACATTCATATGCAGACTCATGGAACAATGATGATTTAAACAATTCTAAACTAGTTTTAACAGATTTTTCAAAAATAGCCATTTTAAAACTTTTCAAAATTCAGATTATGAAACTTTTGAAAACAAAGCTCTGATACCAATTGTTAGAATGCGGATTAAGGATCTTAAGGCTAGAATTAACACTAGAGGGGGGTGAATAGTGTTTTAAGAAAT
Organism: Allium fistulosum; assembly: GCA_030737815.1. Taxonomy (NCBI): domain Eukaryota; kingdom Viridiplantae; phylum Streptophyta; class Magnoliopsida; order Asparagales; family Amaryllidaceae; genus Allium; species Allium fistulosum. The sequence continues at coordinate 283,788,700 of CM060901.1, read as the reverse complement.
TTGTTAATCTTTTTGAGTTTATCTTAATTTGTTAACAATGTATACACTAATCAGACACAGATATGAACACAAAATAAAACACAGATGCAAATATAAAGTAAAAGCAATAAAAGGAAAGAACACAGCGGATTTTATACTGGTTCGGTGTGACGCCACACCTCTATGCTCATAATAACAAAGAGTATTAAAAGAAATACTGTCTATTATTACGAAGAATAAGGCTGGATAGGAGCGACCATCCGTAATTGGCCTTACACTAATATTGGTTATCTCGGTAGGAGTGGTATATACTTTTTATTTTTCATCTATTATTTATTTACTCCCATCGACATATTCAATTATCAGTATAAAACAAACTACGATAGTTCATAATAGTTTAGGACATTAGATATAACAATAACACAGATAATATAAATGCGGAACACAGATTAACAAAAATCTCATATATATATAACCGATGTCAGTTACAATATAGTTGACACGATACATATGATACAACTACAACTGCCGACTCTAGAAGTTATATATACAAGTACATTATCGACTAATATACATGAATACATATCGTTCTATACAATGACACGACTACTACAAAATGACACTGACAACTTTAGAAGATGTGAAAAGTCTTCATATCCTGAACAGCAACTCAAAGAAGAAAATCTACAACCTGAAATAACTCGGGTCTGACCCGAGTATTACATTCAAAAGAAAATAATACCCAGGTCAGTCTAATTCAAACCAGTTTATTAGTGCATATAGGCAGTAATAATTTAAATAGACGACAGTCACAATAATTCCCGTCTATCCGATTCTTTAAACAAAGAAACCGGACAACGGTCAATATAACACTTAACAGTGTTTAACAAAAATCAGCAGATTTAAATTATGAACAGAGATAAATAAACAATTTATCAAATCGACTAAATCAATTTAAAACTGTCAAATCTGATAGGGCTGCAGTACACGCACGCGTGTACTGCCTCGCCACTATCGCAGGAGATACACAAAAGCTCAATGAAAGTCACAAGTGATCACAAGGTCAAACCCCGAAATCGGGTTCAACTCAAGTGAATTCAAGAACAAATCCCAACAGGGGGAAAAACTGCAAAGCGCATGCGACTGCAGACATAAGCGAATACGAAGCAACCGCCACGATGAAGCTATAGTAGCAAACAGTTGCAAAGACAAGGGCAGAATGCAACTACAAAGAAGACAGTGGCAGCAAGTGAAACAAGTTCAACCAATATCAAAGAGCATGTGCAAGAGGCAGCAAAACTCAAACTAGCAACTGCAGCAAGACTAAATGGAGAAACAAGGCCATCAAGAGGCAAAGACTTAGCAATGTCAACGCCAAGAAGAATTACATGAATAAAGAATGCTCAGAAGACACTAGCATAAGGCCGGTGACTCAAGTTCGATTTGACTCAAGTGAAGCTACAGGTCAGCTGCAAACATCAGTTTGAAAAATGGAAGAGAGACACAAAACAAGTTCAGTGAAAATCTGAACTAATACACATGACTGTGCCAGACCAAAACCATGCAGAGTGATTGCAAGACAGGTTGAACAACTTCACACTAGTAATGAAGCACAGAGATGATGAAAATGTCCATGCAACATGACAAAGCCTCGGTAATTAAACTATGAAGGCAACATGCAAGCTCGATTAGCAGGTAAGTGTGCCACAATAATAAATACAACAGGTCAAAATAAAGTGCATCAGTGAAACAGACTTAAGAGAAAAAGACAAGTATACCAGTCATATACAAAGGCACACTGGTATGTATATAGGGCATAACAAAGTGCAGACACGATGAAGCCAGTGATAGCCAATCATAATGAACATAGGAACCAGTGTGAACCCAACAGGATCTATATATACCATGTAGACATGCACCAATCAAGTATACAGGAATTAGATTTCATATATACATGCAATTAGATGATGCCTGATCATAAAGAAATAGATCACTTCGAATAACTCAAGTACAACAAGACTACCTCGGAACAAATACTACACGATGAACCTAACACTTTCAACTGACACATATATGCAAGTATGGATCACATGTGCAGCAGCCTCAATAATGTAATAGCCTTGTTTGAAACCCAAAACAGGGAACTACATGATGAACAGGTATGCAAGTAAATGCAACATGCACCAAATAGGATACCGGTAACATCTACTTGAAAATGGACAGTGCAAACTCAAATAGAAACAAATGTACCAATATAGTACCGCAGTGTAAACATCGACAGGCACTAGGCTCGAATTCAAATCAGTGTACAACAAATCAGAAGCTACTGCACACATGAATACAATGGTGAAAGGAAGTGGACAGTACAACCCTGCCTCAACAACTACAAATTTATATGTATATGAAAGCAACTGCGCAACTGGAATGCAACTATCTCAACAAGGTATAGTGACGATACACAAAGAAAATGCAAAGCCAAAGTCATCAGAATTTCACAAAACTAGTTCAATATCAAAAAGACAGAGCCGATAAAATCAAGGAATCAACTAAGTTAAAAATCAAAGCCGTGGTCATCACGAAAACAAGTCGTGAGTCGAACAAATCAAAACGAGAAATTCACGGAGCAGTAAATTCAAGCAACATCGATTACCAATACCAAATGAAAACAAATGGCCGAGATAAAACAAGGTCGAATCCAACTCGAATTACAGAAGCATCATAAGACAAATGAACTAGATGTGAGTAAAGTTACTCACCTTTTTGATTGGGGCGGTCGAGGCTAAGCATGAATCCAATTCTCAAGCAAAGCCGAGCTCACAAGGGTTAAAATCCCCAAATTCAATAGTCTGGAGAAATAGGGAACGAAGCCCTAATTTGCATTTGGGGACGAAGAAGTATAAGGCCGCCATTTCTTTTCTCGTTCGATCGCGTTTGATTTTTGGAGTTTTCGAAAGTGAAAGGGGAATCGGTTTTGAACGACAAGGAAGAGGCCACCATTTTTAATTCCTTTTGATTGCTTGGTTCTAGGGTTTTCTTGTTTAGATTTCGAACGAAAGAGAATAAAGGGTAGAGGGACGGTTTTCTCGAGTGAACGAATAAAAGGGGAAAGGTACAGATAAACGTCACGGCAACAACGAGTGGGCCAAAACAATTTTTCTTTAAAGCCCGCTTCAATATATTTACAAATTCAAAAGAATTTCAATCCAATTTGAGAAGAATTTCGCTTGGTTAAACGCTAAAAACAACCGGCAACCCAATTAAATCGTCACATGACGATAATAATAATTCTGTGAAATCTCGGGTTGTTACAGACTCCCCTCCTTATAAAAATTGCATCCACGCAATCATAGGGAATAAATGGATAAAAGGTAACAACCAAAAGAGCATGGCAATGTCGAATGTATAAGCAAAGCAAGTGTCAGCGGGGAAGTATTAGATAAGAAATCGAAAGGTTCGACTGCTTCAAATCAAAAGAATCAACCTCGTGGGAATCAGGGATCAAAATCAGACGACTAACAAAAGCAAGAACAATCGAGTTCCAGCAACTAAAAGAGAAGGAAAAACAGAGCAGAAATCCCATACAGAGCACGAATTGAATGTGAGTAAATCAAATTACTCACCTGAATCGCCAGAGAAAAAGACGAAGCTCAAATCTCAAAAATCGCGAATATTCAATCATCAAAAACGATAATTGAATTTTCAAATCGCAAATATTTACTTATCTCCAACGATAATCAGAAGACAAATCAATTATCTGATTATCTCAAACGATAGTCAAATTTCTCAAATCAACAAATATTCGATTATCACAAGCGATAATCAAATTTCAAATTCAACAAATATTCAATTATTAAAAGCGATAACTAAATCTCAAACCAGCAAATATTTAATTATCAAAAGCGATAATTAAATCTCATATCAACAAATATTTAATTACCTAAAGCGATAATTAAATCTCAAATCAACAAATATTTAATTATCTAATAGCGATAATTAAATCTCAAATCAACAAATATTTAATTATCTAACAGCGATAATTAAATCTCAAATCAACAAATATTTAATTATCTAACAGCGATAATTAAATCTAAAATCAACAAATATTTAATTATCTAACAACGATAATTAAATCTCAAATCAACAAATATTTAATTATCTAACAGCGATAATTAAATCTAAAATCAACAAATATTTAATTATCTAACAGCGATAATTAAATCTAAAATCAACAAATATTTAATTATCAAAGACGATAATTAAATCTCAAATCAACAAATATTTAATTATCTAAAGCGATAATTAAATCTCAAATCAACGAATATTTAATTATCAAAAGCGATAATTAAATCTCATATCAACAAATATTTAATTATCTAAAGCGATAATTAAATCTCAAATCAGCAAATATTTAATTATCAAAAGCGATAATTAAATCTCATATCAACAAATATTTAATTATCTAACAGCGATAATTAAATCTAAAATCAACAAATATTTAATTATCAAAGACGATAATTAAATCTCAAATCAACAAATATTTAATTATCTAAAGTGATAATTAAAAGCAACAAATATCCGATTATCAAAAATGATAATCAGAACTCATATCAACAAATATCTAATTATCACAAGCGATAATTAGAAACAACAAATATCTAATTATCAAAAACGATAATCAGAACTCATATCAACAAATATCTAATTATCACAAGCGATAATTAGAAACAACAAATATCTAATTATCAAAAACGATAATCAGAACTCATATCAACAAATATCTAATTATCACAAGCGATAATTAGAAACAACAAATATCTAATTATCAAAAACGATAATCAGATATCATATCAACAAATATCCAATTACCTGCAGATAATTGGAAGTAACAAATATCTAGAAATCAATTAAGAAGACTAGAAAATCAACATGAAAGCTTGGATCGATCCCATCAGATGGCGAGTTTTTAATTCGCCGCACGTGCATCTCAGAGTGGCCGAAGCCTACCAAGTACTCAACATAATTTTGGCGCCCATCAGATTGACCCGAAGGTCCGCAGAGTGACCCGAAGGTCTAGTACTGGTATTTGACCCGAAGGTCCGCAGAGTGGCCCGAAAGCCCAACAAATGACCCGAAGGTCCACAGAGTGGCCCGAAAGCCCAACAAATGACCCGAAGGTCCTCATAGTGGCTCGAAAGCACACGAAAGCATCAAAATGTTTCAATTAACGAGTCCGGAATTAACCGAAATAGCAAACGCACATGTCCCATACCACGTGTTTTACTAAATCGTTTGATTCTCTTCATCGTTTCCTTGAAAGTGTAAAATTCATCAAAATCATCAAAACAACAGATATTCAATTAACGAGTCCGGAATTAACCGAAAAAGTAAAAGTGTGGTTCCATACTCCGCACTTTTGCTAAATCGTTTAAATCTCTTCATCGTTTCTTTGAAAGTGCAAAATTGTGTATTTTGTAAAAATACACTTTACATTCTCAAACGGACAAGTCCGGAATTAAGCGAATCAGTAAAAGAAAGGGGTCATAGTCCTCGATTTTGCTGAAACGTTTAAATTGCTTCCTCATTCTTTTGAAATCGCAAACTGTAAAATTTTTGAAAACAATTTTATTTATTTTGTAAAAATAACAATTCGCATTCTCAACTGAACAAGTCCGGAGTTAAGCGAAACAGTAAAAGAAAGGGGTCATAATCCTCGATTTTGCTGAATCGTTTAAGTCGCTTTCTCATCCTTTTGAAAACGCAAACTGCTAAAATTTTATAAAACAATTTTCCAATCACGTGATTAAAATAGTAAATCAGTAACAATTTCGGTAAGGAAATCGTACTTCTCAAAATACCGTAAAAACGGTCACAAAACAGCATTGCGGAATAACCGCTTGAAAATCCACTTTTAAAATTTGTCGGTTACTGAAGCCAAAGCGACAGTAGTTTTAAAACGTCAAAATCACATCAAAACAATCTACATCAAAATGTAATGTCAGTGAATTCTCATTCATCAAAATGCCACAAAACACCGTACTTCAAAATATAGTATTGGTGTAAAATTCCGTTGTAAAAATAACGACAACAAAATACGTTTCATAACCAAGCATCGGTTCAACGTAAAATAAATGCAATAACGTGCAATTTAAATTTTTGCACGTACTACAAAATGAACAAAGAATCATTCAAATGTATCTTCAATGAAGATAATTTAAAACAACAAAAATCTAATCAATAGATGATTAGTACAAAAGAAAGCCAGCGGAAATTTCAACAAAAATCACATATCTGCAATTTCTTCGAATCCTCAATTCGGATTCGAAGTTCTCAAAGAAATAAAATAATTACAGCTAGGTAAACAACAAATGAAATTCATATTAATTTCGTATTTTGATTTTTAAATCAAAAAGATTATCAGTTGTACTCAGCGAAGACAGTTTCACTGTTTCCGCTGCGCACTCTGATAAACAGAACACAAATCAATCAAATCATCAGAACACAATTTCACTATTATTTTTAAATAATGATATTTAAAAACTTGCATCAAAATTTCAAAACTTTAGTTTTGACTCCAATCACAATAAAACATCGACCAATAGTTGTAACATATGTTCCATCCAAGTTATGTTTTATATTATGTCCATAAACCCCAAGCTCTGATACCAACTGTGACGCCCCACCTCTATGCTCATAATAACAAAGAGTATTAAAAGAAATACTGTCTATTATTACGAAGAATAAGGCTGGATGGGAGCGACCATCCGTAATTGGCCTTACACTAATATTGGTTATCTCGGTAGGAGTGGTATATACTTTTTATTTTTCATCTATTATTTATTTACTCCCATCGACATATCCAATTATCAGTATAAAACAAACTACGATAGTTCATAATAGTTTAGGACATTAGATATAACAATAACACAGATAATATAAATGCGGAACACAGATTAACAAAAATCTCATATATATAACCGATGTCAGTTACAATATAGTTGACACGATACATATGATACAACTACAACTGCCGACTCTAGAAGTTATATATACAAGTACATTATCGACTAATATACATGAATACATATCGTTCTATACAATGACACGACTACTACAAAATGACACTGACAACTTCAGAAGATGTGAAAAGTCTTCATATCCTGAACAACAACTCAAAGAAGAAAATCTACAACCTGAAATAACTCGGGTCTGACCCGAGTATTACATTCAAAAGAAAATAATACCCAGGTCAGTCTAATTCAAACCAGTTTATTAGTGCATATAGGCAGTAATAATTTAAATAGACGACAGTCACAATAATTCCCGTCTATCCGATTCTTTAAACAAAGAAACCGGACAACGGTCAATATAACACTTAACAGTGTTTAACAAAAATCAGCAGATTTAAATTATGAACAGAGATAAATAAACAATTTATCAAATCGACTAAATCAATTTAAAACTGTCAAATCTGATAGGGCTGCAGTACACGCACGCGTGTACTGCCTCGCCACTATCGCAGGAGATACACAAAAGCTCAATGAAAGTCACAAGTGATCACAAGGTCAAACCCCGAAATCGGGTTCAACTCAAGTGAATTCAAGAACAAATCCCAACAGGGGGAAAAACTGCAAAGCGCATGCGACTGCAGACATAAGCGAATACGAAGCAACCGCCACGATGAAGCTATAGTAGCAAACAGTTGCAAAGACAAGGGCAAAATGCAACTACAAAGAAGACAGTGGCAGCAAGTGAAACAAGTTCAACCAATATCAAAGAGCATGTGCAAGAGGCAGCAAAACTCAAACTAGCAACTGCAGCAAGACTAAATGGAGAAACAAGGCCATCAAGAGGCAAAGACTTAGCAATGTCAACGCCAAGAAGAATTACATGAATAAAGAATGCTCAGAAGACACTAGCATAAGGCCGGTGACTCAAGTTCGATTTGACTCAAGTGAAGCTACAGGACAGCTGCAAACAGTAGTTTGAAAAATGGAAGAGAGACACAAAACAAGTTCAGCGAAAATCTGAACTAATACACATGACTGTGCCAGACCAAAACCATGCAGAGTGATTGCAAGACAGGTTGAACAACTTCACACTAGTAATGAAGCACAGAGATGATGAAAATGTCCATGCAACATGACAAAGCCTCGGTAATTAAACTATGAAGGCAACATGCAAGCTCGATTAGCAGGTAAGTGTGCCACAATAATAAATACAACAGGTCAAAATAAAGTGCATCAGTGAAACAGACTTAAGAGAAAAAGACAAGTATACCAGTCATATACAAAGGCACACTGGTATGTATATAGGGCATAACAAAGTGCAGACACAATGAAGCCAGTGATAGCCAATCATAATGAACATAGGAACCAGTGTGAACCCAACAGGATCTATATATACCATGTAGACATGCACCAATCAAGTATACAGGAATTAGATTTCATATATACATGCAATTAGATGATGCCTGATCATAAAGAAATAGATCACTTCGAATAACTCAAGTACAACCAGACTACCTCGGAACAAATACTACACGATGAACCTAACACTTTCAACTGACACATATATGCAAGTATGGATCACATGTGCAGCAGCCTCAATAATGTAATAGCCTTGTTTGAAACCCAAAACAGGGAACTACATGATGAACAGGTATGCAAGTAAATGCAACATGCACCAAATAGGATACCGGTAACATCTACTTGAAAATGGACAGTGCAAACTCAAATAGAAACAAATGTACCAATATAGTACCGCAGTGTAAACATCGACAGGCACTAGGCTCGAATTCAAATCAGTGTACAACAAATCAGAAGCTACTGCACACATGAATACAACGGTGAAAGGAAGTGGACAGTACAACCCTGCCTCAACAACTACAAATTTATATGTATATGAAAGCAACTGCGCAACTGGAATGCAACTATCTCAACAAGGTATAGTGACGATACACAAAGAAAATGCAAAGCCAAAGTCATCAGAATTTCACAAAACTAGTTCAATATCAAAAAGACAGAGCCGATAAAATCAAGGAATCAACTAAGTTAAAAATCAAAGCCGTGGTCATCACGAAAACAAGTCGTGAGTCGAACAAATCAAAACGAGAAATTCACGGAGCAGTAAATTCAAGCAACATCGATTACCAATACCAAATGAAAACAAATGGCCGAGATAAAACAAGGTCGAATCCAACTCGAATTACAGAAGCATCATAAGACAAATGAACTAGATGTGAGTAAAGTTACTCACCTTTTTGACTGGGGCGGTCGAGGCTAAGCATGAATCCAATTCTCAAGCAAAGCCGAGCTCACAAGGGTTAAAATCCCCAAATTCAACAGTCTGGAGAAATAGGGAACGAAGCCCTAATTTGCATTTGGGGACGAAGAAGTATAAGGCCGCCATTTCTTTTCTCGTTCAATCGCGTTTGATTTTTGGAGTTTTCGAAAGTGAAAGGGGAATCGGTTTTGAACGATAAGGAAGAGGCCACCATTTTTAATTCCTTTTGATTGCTTGGTTCTAGGGTTTTCTTGTTTAGATTTCGAACGAAAGAGAATAAAGGGTAGAGGGACGGTTTTCTCGAGTGAACGAATAAAAGGGGAAAGGTACAGATAAACGTCACGGCAACAACGAGTGGGCCAAAACAATTTTTCTTTAAAGCCCGCTTCAATATATTTACAAATTCAAAAGAATTTCAATCCGATTTGAGAAGAATTTCGCTTGGTTAAACGCTAAAAACAACCAGCAACCCAATTAAATCGTCACATGACGATAATAATAATTCTGTGAAATCTCGGGTTGTTACATTCGGAGTTACCCAACATCCAGTCCCGCAACACAAGTACGGATTTCCTTTCAAAAACAATTCTTACAAATACAACCCTCGATTTCAAGGCTACGAGGTACACCGCTCCAGATTCACAATCCTCTGGGTAGAGATACTTTATTTCCGGGGTAACAAGTTCACCCAATTGATTTCCAAGGCTACAATCACACCTTTTCTCGTTTTATTGGTTACAAAACGTCTATAACTCAGATTAGCACTTGGATCTTGTAGAGATAGTGGAGAGAATCAAAACCAGAAATTATCTAGTTAGATTCAATATTGATTTCGGCAGAGTAATGGTGTAATTTGTAAATAAGAAAGTGGAGAAGAAGAAGAGAAGTTAAATCAGAGAAAAAAGTGATTAAAATTCGTTGAAAACACCCTTTATTTATAGTAGATCAATAGCCATGTCCATTGGTGAAGGGATGTGGTGAATAGACACTTCTTTTAAAAAACAATTTAACTGTCACCATGTCGACAGGGGTACATGTGACCATGTCGACATGTCCTTGTATTTTTTGGTGATTTGTTTTTCTTTGAAAATAATTTCTATATTATATTATACTTATATTTAAACTTTAAAATATACTTATATATAGTTATAATACATAAATAACTATAGAGAACAATATTAAAAAATATATAATAATTTTCTATACTTTTATATTTAAATCTTAAGTATAAATATATAAAACAGCTAAATATATTAATATCAGAATTATAGTTTAAAAACTTAGGATAATAATTTAAAATCAAAGATATTTAAAATTAAGGATATTTAAAACTAAGGTTATTTTTAGGCTAAAATATATCGAAAAACCAGGACAGATGATTTTGGTTTTTAAACAGGAATATTTAAAATCATTTTGAAAAACAAGCTATATATTTTGAAAATCATTTTGAAATAAAAGTAAGTGGATACAAAAAGATGTTCCACTAGATTTTTCGTAGGTTCCATCCTACGTAGGGTTCCATCCCTTTAACGAGCACGAAGTGGATTCCATTTCACGAATAAAATAGATTTTAAGATGTTGGTGCCTTTCTATGAGTTTTAAAAATATTCCTAACTATATAACTTATCTTGGAAACTTGAACTCTTGAAATTCTTAATAATCATTAGTCTTGAATCTTGATATCTTCAATCTTTGATCTTGAATCTTTATACTGTACAGTTCTTCATTCTTTAGTACCTGCAAACATATCTATATATATCTACACAATAATGTTAGTATTATATATTTTATAATCTAATTCTAAGTAAGGTTGTTGTCATCAAAACCAACTCCTCAGGGACTAACACATGGGCGTTGGTGTAACAACCGGGGATTTTCGACCCTCGAAAATAGACAATAATACGTCTATTGTATTGCGGCCGAGCAATCGAATGCTTGAAAACCAAATTGTTAGGGAAAAGAAAGAAGATAAGAAGAAAGACTAAACAACACAGAATCTCACAGCGGAATAAATAATCCATAATATACAACAAATTTTTACACAAAATAAACTGGAATATATGTCTATACAGACATCAATCAGAGTATACTAACATATTTCAGCTTGGACAGTTATAACAGTCTGTCCACACAATTTGCTGATAAATACAATAATGAATACAGTAGAAAATAACCACATATGTGAATACGTCTCTGGGTCCCCAACTCGTCTTCTGAAGCTCCAAAGCATCCAAACTAATCTGTAATATGCTCGGTCTGACTCGAGCATTGTAATAGAATAACACCCGAGTCAGTCTGGAAAACCAGCATGAGAAAACACACCCAACTGGATTTAAAGTTATAAAATATCTTTAAAATCAAAAGTATCTCGTAAGACCATACTGCACATAAACACGAATAGGGTAGGATAACCAAAAAATTTTCTATAGAAAATCCATTGATATTATAATAATGTCTAAGGGTGAAAAATATAATAATCAAGTAGCTATGATGCTCGTGAGCGTACATCACAACAATACTAGCTATATAACCAAAAATCGATAAGGCTCGTTCACTAATTGTGTAGGATTCCATGGAGATGCCCTCGGTACTTCAAGAACAGTCCTCTTGCACAAGGATCAAAGATATCTTTCCGAGGCAGCATACAACCCTAGTGATGTACCATAGGAAAAACACAACTGGTCTCGCTAAGACCGAATGCATTGCCCCATGCATGCATAACTGTTAGTTCCTGAGATGATGGTTTTGATGACAACAACCTTAGGACTTGTTATAAAATATAAATACTAATATTCTTGTGTAGACTAGGCCACAGCTTCATTCCCGTTCGCCGTAGCCAACTATATATGTATATGCTGGGTATATATATGCAGGTACCGAGAATGAAGACTGTACAATATAAAGATTCAAGACTGACAAATTCAAGATTGAAGAAATCAAGACCGAAGACTCATGAGTATCAAGAGTTCAAGAGTTCAAGATATCAAGATAAGTAATAGAGTCTAGATTTATGTTAAAACTTCATAATAGCACTAAAATCTTTATTAGGATTTTAATTATGGAATGGAATCCACCTTTTCGCTTTAATAATGGGACGGAACCCATGACCTTCTTTAGTGGAATGGAATCCACGAAATTTTCAAAATGATTTATTTTTAAGATTTTTTCCAAAACTATATTTTCAAAAGTTATCTCTCTAGGTTTAAATATTTTAGCCTTAACTATTTTTTAATTTCAAAATCATCTATTGTTTTTAAACTATCTCCTAGATTTAATATTTTAGCTTTAAATCTCAAAAATATATCTATACTGAGTTTTTAATATTTTATAGATTATATATATTTTTAGATTATTTTCTAAAACTCTTTTATAAGTTTAAACTATATTCAAAATGGTATACAATGTTTAGAAATTGTTTTGACAAGTTTTAGAATAAAATCATTTTAAAGCAAAATCAATTTTTAAAAAATACATAGGCATGTCGGTATCCCCCATCCCCCCATGTCGACATGGTAGCCGTAGAATTTAAATTTCAAATTTTCAAAAGAAGTGTCTATTCGTCATAACCTTTCACGAATGGACATGACCGTTATTCCCCTATAAATACCAATTGTTTTCAATGAATTTTAAGTTAGTTTTTCTTCATTTCTTCACTCCTTCTTCTCCACTAAAATATTCTCTTATATTTTAACAAAACTCTGCCGAAATCCTAAGTGAATCAAACTCAATCATCTCTATTTTGATTCTCTGTCACTCTCTCTCAAAGATCTTAGTGCTATTCGGAGTTATAGGATAATTTGTAATCAAAGAAGTGTATCGAGTCTCTCTATCTAATAAAGTGATATTGGAAACGGTGTGATTGTGGCCTGTAAATCAATTGGGTGTGATTGTCAATTAGGTGATCTTGTAGCCTGGTTAAATCCAGAGAGTTTGCCTTGGACTCGGAGACAAGAGAGTGTATCTCGTGGCCTTGAAATCGAGGTTGTAATATCGACATTATATTTGAAAAGAAATATGCACAAGAAATTGTGTGGGACTGGATGTAGGGTAACCCCAAACTAGTATAAAATTCCGGTGTGTTCTTTCCTTTACTGCTTTTATTTACTATTTGCCTCTGTATCTGATTCTATGATTGTTTCTGTGTTTGTGAATTGCATATATTTGGATTTAATTTGAAAAGATTTCAAAAAGATTCATAAAATTAATTAAACACTATTCACCCCCCTCTAGTGTTAATTCTGCCTTAAGATCCGTAATCCGCATTTCCTACATTTGGTAGCAGAGCTTTGGTTTTCAAAGTTATCATAATCTGAATTTTGAAAAAGTTTAAAATGGCAATTTTTGGAGAATCTGTTAACACTAGCGAACTGTCCAAATCATCATTGTCTCATAAGTCTGCATATTGTTATTATAGAAAATCAAGTTATCTACCGAATTGGTGTGTTGTGCAGGAACAATATATGGCTTTTGAAGAATCAACACTCAATGGACAAATGTTGCAAACCAAGAAAAACAAATGGATACTTGATAGCGGATGTTCAAAACACATGACTGACAATCCGGAGATACTGAATGACATAATTTATGAAGATGGAGGACTGGTCAACTTTGGAAACAACTCAAAAGGATATGTGATTGGAATTGACAATGTCGGTAACTCTAAAACTCCTACTATTTCTGATGTTCTGTTAGTTAGGAATCTAAAACACAATTTACTTAGCATAAGTCAACTATGTGATAAGGGCTACAAAATTAAATTTGAAAAGGATAAGTGTCACATCGAAGATAATAAATAAAATATTATCTTTGAAGGAATTAGGAAGAAAAAATATTTATATTCATAGTATGAAAATCTCAAATGATTACCTATGTCTTTTGGCTAATACAAGTGACCCTTGAATTTGGCATAAAAGATTTGGGCATTCGAATTTCAAACTCTTAACTAGACTTTCAAAACATAATCTAGTAAAAGGTCTCCCTAAAATGGATTTTAAAGTAGATAGTATATATGATGCTTCTCAATTAGGAAAACTTAGGAAGAGTTCATTCAAATAAAAGATATGGTTTCAACTTCAAAACCCCTTGAGTTACTTCATTTAAATTTGTTTGGTCCATCTCAAATTCAGTCAATAAATCACAATAAATATGTTTTTGTAATTGTAGATGATTATTCTAGACTTACATGGACAATTTTTCTAAAACATAAAAGTGATGCTTTTGATTTATAAAACTTTTGCAAAAAGTATTCAACATAAACTTTCTTTAAAAATCAAAACTATAAGTAGTGATCACGGTGGAGAATTTGAAAATGAAAATTTTGAGAATTTTTGTAATAAAAAAGGAATAATTCATAAATTTTCCTTTCCAAGAACTCCACAACAAAACGGAGTAGTAGAGCGTAAAAATAGGACGATTCAAGAGTGTGCAAGAACTATGCTTTCAGATAGTAAATTACTAAGAAATTTTTAGGCTGAAGCGGTCGCTATAGCTTGTTACATTTTGAATAGGATTTTAGTTAGACCTCTAACCAATAAAACACCATATGAACTTCTTTTCAATAAGAAACCAAAGGTATCCTATTTTAAAGTTTTTGGAAGTAAATGCTTTATTCTAAATACAAAGGACAATTTGGATAAATTTGATCCTAAATCCGACAAAGGAATCTTTATCGGATATTCTAATAGAAGTAAAGCATACAGAGTTTTCAATTTAAAAACTAACACCATTGAAGAAACAATGCATGTATCTTTTGATGAAAATTTCAAAGATTTTGTTCAAATAAATGATGAAGATGATTTTGTTACTCTAAATAATGAATCAAATGAAACAAATTGTGAAACTGTTCATCCTTATAAAGGGATCAGGCTTTTAAAAGATCATCCTATAGAAAATATAGTAGGAAATAAAGAATCTGTTGTTAGAACTAGAAATCAACTAAACAAGATGAGTAATGTAGCTTTTATATCAACTATTGAACCCAAAAATCCAAAGGAAGCATCATCTGATGATTCATGGATTCTTTCTATGTAAGAAGAACTGGATCAATTCACCAGAAATGACGTATGGGAACTTGTTCCTAGACCTGAGGACAAAACTATAATAGGAACTAAATGGGTTTATAAAAATAAATGAATGAACAATGTGAGGTCGTTAGAAATAAAGCTCGGTTAGTCGCGTAAGGTTATTGTCAAGAAGAAGGAATAGACCATTATGAAACCTTTGCACCTGTAGCAAGATTATAAGCCACTGAATTCTACTTGGTTTCGCAAACCATAACAATTTCAAATTATTTCAAATGGATGTCAAAAGTGCATTTTTAAATGGTATTGTTAAAGAAGATGTTTATGTTGAACAACCCCCACTTTTTGAAGATGAAAAGTTTCCAAATCATGTTTACAAATTAAAGAAAGCTTTATATGGTCTAAAACAAGCTCCTAGAGCCTGGTATGATAGACTAAGACCTTACCTACGACAATCAAATTTTGAAATTGGTAAAGTGGATAATACTCTTTTTATTAAAAGAAACAAAAATGATATCCAATTAGTACAGATTTATGTAGACGATGTAATTTTTGGATCAACAAACTATGAAATGAACAAAAAGTTTTCTGAAATAATGACAAAAGAGTTTGAGATGAGTCATATGGGTGAACTTACTTTCTTTTTAGGATTGCAAATAAAATAATTAGATAGTGGTATTTTCATTAGTCAAGAAAAGTATGCTAGGGATCTAATTAGTAAGTTTGGTATGACCACTGCGAGTGGAAAACCCACTCCTATGGCAACCAATGAAGCCTTAAATAAAGAAGACATGTCAAAAGATGTTGATAAAAAACTATACAAGGGAATGATTGGATCGCTACTCTATATAACTTCGAGTAGGCCTGATATCATGCATAGTGTCTGTCTCTGTGCAAGGTACCAATCTCAACCCAAAGAAACACATTTAAAAGCTGTTAAACGTATCCTAAGATATGTTAAACACACTTTAGACTATGGCCTATTTTACCCTAAAAATGATTCATTTGATATAATCTCATATTGTGATGCTGACTATGCTGGTTGTAAATCAGATCGAAAAAGTACAAGTGGAACTTGTCACTTTTTAGGACGTTCTCTGGTTTCCTGGTTTAGTAAAAAGCAAAATACTGTCTCACTATCAACAACTGAAGCAGAATATATCTCTGCTGCTTTGGCTTGTTCTCAAGTTTGTGGATTTGTATATATTCATTTATATTTGTGTAATATAATAACATATATAATAAAATTAGATTTATGTTTTCACTTATTATACTTCGTTATTAGCGTTTAGTTTCATAGTATTAGTTTAAGGGGGAGTTATATAGTTTAGGCTTAGTTTTTGTTGATGACAAAGGGGGAGAATTATAAAATAGGATAGTTAGGCTGTTAGATAGGCTTAGATTAAGGGGAGTTGTTGGAATAAGGGGGAGTCAGAGTAGAATCGAAGTTTGTGGAGAAGATTTTATAAGCAAAGGTCGTCATCATAAAAAAGGGGGAGATTGTTAGTTCCTGAGATGGTCATTTTGATGACAACAACCGTAGGACTTGTTATAAAATATAAATACTAATATTCTTGTCTAGATATGTGTGTATATGCAGGGTATATATATGCAGGTACCGAGAATGAAGACTGTACAATATAAAGATTCAAGACTGACAAATTCAAGATTGAAGAAATCAAGACCGAAGACTCATGAGTATCAAGAGTTCAAGATATCAAGATAAGTAATAGAGTCTAGATTTATGTTAAAACTTCATAATAGCACTAAAATCTTTATTAGAATTTTAATTGTGGAATGGAATCCACCTTTTCGCTTTAATAGTGGGACGGAACCCACGACCTTCTTTAGTGGAATGGAATCCACGAAATTTTCAAAATGATTTATTTTTAAGATTTTTTACAAAACTATCTTTTCAGAAGTTATCTCTCTAGGTTTAAATATTTTAGCCTTAACTATTTTTTAATTTCAAAATCATCTATTGTTTTTAAACTATCTCCTAGATTTAATATTTTAGCTTTAAATCTCAAAAATATATCTATACTGAGTTTTTAATATTTTATAGATTATATATATATTTAGATTATTTTCTAAAACTCTTTTATAAGTTTAAACTATATTCAAAATGTATACAATGTTTAGAAATTGTTTTGACAAGAGAATAAAAATCATTTTAAAGCAAAATCAATTTTTAAAAAATACATAGGCATGTCGGCATCCCCCATCCCCCCATGTCGACATGGTAGCCGTAGAATTTAAATTTCAAATTTTCAAAAGAAGTGTCTATTCGTCATAACCTTTCACGAATGGACATGTCCGTTATTCCCCTATAAATACCAATTGTTTTCAATGAATTTTAAGTTAGTTTTTCTTCATTTCTTCACTCCTTCTTCTCCACTAAAATATTCTCTTATATTTTAACAAAACTCTGCCGAAATCCTAAGTGAATCAAACTCAATCATCTCTATTTTGATTCTCTGTCACTCTCTCTCAAAGATCTTAGTGCTATTCGGAGTTATAGGATAATTTGTAATCAAAGAAGTGTATCGAGTCTCTCTATCTAATAAAGTGATATTGGAAACGGTGTGATTGTGGCCTGTAAATCAATTGGGTGTGATTGTCAATTAGGTGATCTTTTAGCCTGGTTAAATCCAAAGAGTTTGCCTTGGACTCGGAGACAAGAGAGTGTATCTCGTGGCCTTGAAATCGAGGTTGTAATCTCGACATTATATTTGAAAAGAAATATGTACAAGAAATTGTGTGGGACTGGATGTAGGGTAACTCCAAACTAGTATAAAATTCCGGCGTGTTCTTTCCTTTACTGCTTTTATTTACTATTTGCATCTATATCTGATTCTATGATTGTTTCTGTGTTTGTGAATTGCATCTATTTGGATTTAATTTGAAAAGATTTCAAAAAGATTCATAAAATTAGTTAAACAGTATTCACCCCCCCCCCTCTAGTGTTAATTCTGCCTTAAGATCCGTAATCCGCATTTCCTACATTTGGTATCAGAGCTTTGGTTTTCAAAGTTATCATAATCTGGATTTTTAAAAAGTTTAAAATGGTAATTTTTGGAGAATCTGTTAACACTAGCGAACTGTCCAAATCATCATTTTCTCATAAGTCTGCATATTGTTATTATAGAAAATCAAGTTATCTACCGAATTGGTGTGTTGTGCAGGAACAATATATGGCTTTTGAAGAATCAACACTCAATGGACAAATGGTGCAAACCAAGAAAAACAAATGGATACTTGATAGTGGATGTTCAAGACACATGACTGACAATCCGGAGATACTGAATGACATAATTTATGAAGATGGAGGACTGGTCAACTTTAGAGACAACTCAAAAGGATATGTGATTGGAATCGACAATGTCGGTAACTCTAAAACTCTTACTATTTCTGATGTTCTGTTAGTTAGGAATCTAAAACACAATTTACTTAGCATAAGTCAACTATGTGATAAGGGCTACAAAATTAAATTTGAGAAGGATAAGTGTCACATCGAAGATAATAAATAAAATATTATCTTTGAAGGAATTAGGAAGAAAAAATATTTATATTCATAGTATGAAAATCTCAAATGATTACCAATGTCTTTTGGCTAATACAAATGACCCTTGAATTTGTCATAAAAGATTTGGGCATTCGAATTTCAAACTCTTAACTAGACTTTCAAAACATAATCTAGTAAAAGGTCTCCCTAAAATGGATTTTAAAGTAGATAGTATATATGATGCTTGTCAATTAGGAAAACTTTGGAAGAGTTCATTCAAATAAAAGATATGGTTTCAACTTCAAAACCCCTTGAGTTACTTCATTTAGATTTGTTTGGTCCATCTCAAATTCAGTCAATAAATCACAATAAATATGTTTTTGTAATTGTAGATGATTATTCTAGACTTACATGGACAATTTTTCTAAAACTTAAAAGTGATTCTTTTGATTTATAAAACTTTTGCAAAAAGTATTCAAAATCAACTTTCTTTAAAAATCAAAACTATAAGTAGTGATCACGGTGGAGAATTTGAAAACGAAAATGTTGAGAATTTTTGTAATAAAAAAGGAATAACTCATAAATTTTCCTTTCCAAGAACTCCACAACAAAACGGAGTAGTAGAGCGTAAAAATAGGACGATTCAAGAGTGTGCAAGAACTATGCTTTCAGATAGTAAATTACTAAGAAATTTTTGGGCTGAAGCGGTCGCTATAGCTTGTTACATTTTGAATAGGATTTTAGTTAGACCTCTAACCAATAAAACACCATATGAACTTCTTTTCAATAAGAAACCAAAGGTATCCTATTTTAAAGTTTTTGGAAGTAAATGTTTTATTCTAAATACAAAGGACAATTTGGATAAATTTGATCCTAAATCCGACAAAGGAATCTTTATCGGATATTCTAATAGAAGTAAAGCATACAGAGTTTTCAATTTAAAAACTAACACCATTGAAGAAACAATGCATGTATCTTTTGATGAAAATTTCAAAGATTTTGTTCAAATAAATGATGAAGATGATTTTTGTTGGGCGAATTCTCACCACCGGACCAGCATAGCCGGACCAAACCATCTCCATACCATCTAGATGCCGGACCAACTCAACGCCATGCCATGCTTCTCTAAGCTCCCACCGGACCACTTGCCTCTGGTCCAACTCCACTGCCTACCGGACCAGACTTTACCGAACCAACTGCAAAGCCTCCCTGCTGAATCGACCTCCACCGAACCAGAATGCTATCAAACCAGCAACCCTCCATCCACTACCGGTCCAAACACTGCCGGACCAACCTACTCCTACCACTACCGGACCAACCTGCTCCTACCACTGCCGGACCAACCTACTCCTACCACTACCGGACCAATCGTCTCCTAGCTGCCACCGAACCAAGCTCCTACCGGACCACCTACTACCGGACCAAGACATTCCGAACCAACACTACCAGGCCAGATCGCGTCAGCCCAGGCCCATCAGTAGCTATATACATCCAAGACCCCTACCCCCAGCCTCACTCTATAAATAGAGGGGCAGGGGTACAACAATGGGGACAAGTTTGAGAGCTCAAGCACGGAGAGAACTTTCAAACAATTTTCTTTTACTTGTATCAAAGCTTTGTACTTGTAATCTAAACAAGAGAAGAGAAATAACATATAAAGTGGACGTAGGCACATTCTGGCTGAACCACTATAAATCCGCGTGTCTTTTTACAGTTTAGCCCCTGCTTTTCATATATTTGCATAAATCACCCAAACCACTAAGAACAACATAAGATCTACTAAATCATACGACTTTGAGGTGTTTGTCCATTTTTTGTGCAAACATTTTTGGTGCTTTCATTGAGAGGTAGAAGCTCGAAGCTTCAGCTTCCTCCACTTAACTTTTTTCCTAACAACATCATCCACCGTTCGGAAAATATGCCTCCCAAGCAGAAAAAAGATGTTAACAAAGGAAAAAACATCGCTTCCAGCAGTCTTCCAGATCCAGCGGTCACGGATCAAGTAAATCGTCCTCCTCTAGCGGTAGTACCGAATGAAGGACAGGCTAATCCGACCACTCCTACCGTAGAACAGCCCGCAGCAATTACTAGGGCAGATCTAGATAGGATTGTGGTTGAAGTAACTAATCGCTTCACGTCCCAGCAGGAAGCCTTGGTGGACCATCTCATGTCACGCTTAAGGGATGCTGAAGAGTCCAACCGCAACACTGAATCATGGGGCGAGTCCCAGTCTGGAGGATCTCAGAGACAACAAAGATCTTCCTTCTTCGAAGGAGCTAACGGCAGAAGTAGCCATGGTAGGAGCCGAGATCGAGCACAGCCCGAAGTTAGGCCTGGGGAAACATTTGGTACCGAACCCAACGGGGGAGGTACCGGGCGAAGGTCAACTGTAGTTGAGCCTGTCACACTGCCTAACCACGGAAACACCGGTGAACGGGGCCGAGCTAGAGTCCAGCCCGAAGTTGGACCCGAGGAAGTGCTTAGATCATAACCCAACAGGGGAAGATCAAGGCAAGGGGCAACTGTAGCTGACCCTAGCATGCTCACAGAAGATCAAAGGCAGCCACTAGAAAATATGAGGAATGATAGACGATACCATCCCTACAGGTCATCTGGACGGAATCAACCCCACAGAACAGAACCAAACTCGTTTCTATCTGCTCCAAATTCTGATGAAAGGATGGCACGCTTATTCGGAGAGTGCGTCCAAAGGGAGCAAAGAGATCGAGGGATAGGCGCTAGGGTAACCAGCCCTTTCGCCCGCAACATCGAAATTGCTATCACCCCCCGAGAATGGAAGATGCCAACAATGGAACCTTACAAAGGAACCTCCGACCCCGTTGTACACTTACAGAGATACACACAACATATGCTCATGAGTGGGGCAATAGAGGGAGTACTGTGCAAATGCTTTCCGCTCTTCTTAGCAGATCTCGCTACCTCCTGGTTCTGTCATCTACCCCAGGGATCCATCAGCTCGTGGGAAATGTTGAAAGAAAAATTTATCAGTCAGTTCCGCATTCATGTGGAACAACCTAAGGACGCTTATTCCTTATCCAGCGTCAAACAGAAACCTGGAGAGAAACTGCAGCAATTCCTAACCCGATTCAACGCCGCAGCAGCCGCAGTCCAAGATGCCGATGAGAAGCTTATCCTAATGGCCCTCTGTAGTGGTGTGCATCCGGACACTAAATTTGCTAGAAGGTTGACAAAAGAAAAACCAGCTACTTTACCCGATTTCTTCCATGAAGCCGGGAAATATATGAGGCTTGAGGATGCTGCCGTTGAGGGGCAGTCAGGACAGCAAAATAAGGCAACTCATAGCAACGCCCCTGCTGTAGCAAGGGACGTTCGAAGAAATGATTCCAGAGACAATGCTGAGGGCAAGAAGGGAGAAAAGCGCCTATATCGGCCTGGACCGAGATTCGACACTTACACTCCTTTGAACGAGACCGTCGAAAATATCTTCCTTGCCACCCAAGGCGAAGTTAGATACAAACGCCCACCATACAAAAAGGAATCAGATAACATGTAGAAGTCTGGAAAGTTCTGCCGCTTCCACGAATCTCACGGGCACGATACCAATGAATGCCATCATCTCCGGGACCTGATTGAGGAACACATCAGAAGGAAGAAACTGGAACGTTATGTAAAAGGTCAGGACAGGACTCCAGCTCCTGCCAATGAGAACCCAAGGCTACCCTCACCGGAGATCGTCAGAGGAAACCACAACACTAGCGGCTCTAGTCAAGAGAAGATAGTGGTCCATACCATCTCGGGAGGACCGCACATCGCAGACAGGAGCTGGAAAGAGATGGAAAGATATGGAAAGTCGCTCAGAGACAATAAAGACTGTGTCAATTCAGTTATAGAAGAACGCCACCCGAAAAGGAAAGAAAGTGATGACATCACATTCGGTAAGCGTGACCTAGAAGGAAGGCAATACCCTCATATGGATCCCATGGTTATCTCTGCCCGGCTCGGTCCCGCCGAAGTTTACCGAATCTTAGTGGACACTGGAAGCTCAGTAAATATCCTGTTCAAACATGCCTTCGACAAAATGAAACTATCAATGAAGGATGTATCTCCCTGCGATAAACCACTACACGGTTTCACTGGAGATGCGAAGATGCCCCTCGGGCAACTGGACCTCTTTGTTGAGATTGGAAGCCATCCCCGCTCCATTGTACGGAAACAGACGTTTGTGCTAATAGAAAACCATTCGGCCTACAACGCCTTCTTAGGAAGGCCGGCCTTGTCTGACTTCCAAATTGTCCTAGCCCCATGGTGCCTAAAGATGAAATTTCCAACGGACAATGGAGTAGGGGAAGTAGAAGGAGACCAGGACATTGCTCGAGACTGCTATGTGACCGAACTTCGCAACAACCACAGGAAAGATAAAGGGAAGGGTGTAGAGGTTGCCCTCTGCA
Organism: Allium fistulosum; assembly: GCA_030737815.1. NCBI lineage: Eukaryota > Viridiplantae > Streptophyta > Magnoliopsida > Asparagales > Amaryllidaceae > Allium > Allium fistulosum. Next base: position 283,765,484 of record CM060901.1, on the reverse strand, counting down.
CAAAAAGTCTAGAAGCATAGCAACTAAAGAAAGCCCCTCCTCTTCGATATACCAGCGACCCTTTCAATGAATTAGACCCTAGGTACAAAGAGGAGGAGGCCACCGCCGAGCCTGCAGAGGCTATGGAGTTTGTATCTATAGACAAGCACGACTCAAGTAGACTATTAAAAATTGGGTCCCAACTAAAAGCAGAGTTGAAGGAGCAACTCATTGACTTTCTCCGCCACAACTTGGATGTATTCGCATGGTCACACGCTGATATGACCGGAATCTCCCCCGACGTAGCATGCCACGTACTAAACATTGATCCTACCAAGGCGCCCGTAAAACAAAGAAAGAGAAGTATGGGGGCAGAGCGATCGGCAGCCCTCGATGAAGAAGTAAAGAATCTACTCGCCAATGACTTCATACGAGAAGCCATCTACCCGGAATGGATCGCTAACCCGGTGCTGGTAAAGAAGGCTAATGGGAAGTGGCGAACATGCATTGACTTCTCCAACCTAAATGACGCTTGCCCAAAGGATTGCTTCCCACTTCCCTGAATCGACCAACTTGTAGACAGCACAGCCGGGCACGAGCTCTTATCTTTTATGGACCCATACTCAGGGTATAACCAAATTCCTATTCATGCTCCCAACCAAGACCACACTAGTTTCATCACCGACCGGGGTTTATACTACTATAAGGTAATGCCTTTCGGACTTAAAAATGCAGGAGCCACCTACCAGCGCCTCGTCAACAAGATGTTTGCGGGGCTAATAGGGCAAACTATGGAAGTGTACGTGGATGACATGCTGATAAAGTCAAGGAAAGCCGACGATCACGTAAGCCACCTAGGCGAGATGTCCCAAGTACTTCGACAGTATGGAATGAAGTTGAATCCTCTAAAATGCTCCTTCGGAGTGTCATCAGGAAAGTTCTTAGGATTCATCGTCCATGCCAAAGGGATTGAAGCAAACCCTGAACAAGTCCGAGCGCTAAGGGATATCAAGATACCTTCCACTCGGAAGGAAATGCAAAGCCTGAATGGAAAAGTGGCCGCCCTAAGCCGATTCATCTCCAAAGCAACGGACAAGTGTGTCCCCTTTTTCGAAGCTCTAAAGAAAGACAAAGGAAAGTTCGAATGGACCGACGAATGCCTGACCACTTTCCTTAACTTAATCGAACACCTCCAGAAACCACCGGTACTCTCAACTCCAAGCGAAGGCGAAGAATTATACATGTACCTTGCTGTGTCATCTCACCCCTAAGCGCTGCCTTGGTAAGGGAAGACAACCGCACGCAGCGGCCAGTTTACTTCGTCAGTAAGAGGTTTACGGGGGCAGAAGTCAAATATCCTAAACTTGAGAAGCTAGCATACTGTTTACTAATCACATCGCGGAAACTGCGTCACTACTTCCAGTCCCATTCCATCAAAGTTCTGACCGATCAACCACTGAGGCAGGTACTCCATCATCCCGACACTTCTGGTCGACTACTTAAATGGTGCATTGAACTAAGTCAGTATGATATCACCTATCACCCTCGCACCGCCATCAAGGGACAAGCGATGGCTGATTTCATTGCCGAATTCACTACCAACGAAGATAAGGAGCAATTGGAAATAGCAGAAGACATCAAGTGGAATCTCTTTGTGGATGGTGCATCAAACGAACAAGGCTCGGGGGCAGGTGTGGTAAAAATCACTCCCAGGGGAAATAAGCTGCACTATGCTATAAGGTTGGAATTCGCTGCCACCAACAACGATGCAGAATATGAAGCAGTGATAGTTGGATTAGAACTTGCCATAGAAATCGGAGCCAATTCTTTGTGCCTTCATAGCGATTCTCAACTTATTGTTAATCAAATACTAGGCGAATTCCAAGCTCGAGAAGAACGACCCATAGCATATTTAAAGAATACCAAGTTACTTCTCAGCCGATTGGACCACTACTTAGTCAAACACATCCCTCGGGAAGAGAACCAAGAGGCCGACGAATTGGCAAAGCAAGAAAGTATGAGAGACATCGCTATCTTCGGAGCAGTAACCATCTCAAAGCAACTGACCCCAAGTTTTGAGCAAGTAAATCTGATAGCTGCAACCGAAGAAGCAGCTTGGATGACTCCCATCCGAGACTACCTACAAAGTGGCACACTACCCAACGGGCGTAACGAAGTCAAGAAAATCTTGAGGAAAGCTTCCTGCTACACAATACAAGAAGACATCCTCTATCGGCGCAGATTCTCTAACCCGTTATTAAGGTGTGTCGCTTGGAGGGAAGCCAAGGAAATCTTATTCAACATTCATCAGGGAAGCTGCGGAGATCACACCGGAGGGCAAACATTAGCAAAAAAGATACTCCGGTACGGATATTTCTGGCCCACCTTAAGCAAGGACGCCTTAGATTTTGTCAAAAAGTGTGACAGAAGCCAGAAGTTTGCTAAGATTCCACGGCTACCAACAACTGAGATTACTCAAATGACCAGCCCTTCGCAATATGGGGAATTGACTTAATCAGCGAGCTACCAATGGGCCGAGGCGGGGCCAAATATGCTATAGTGGCAGTCGACTATTTCACCAAATAGGTGGAAGCGGAACCTCTGAATAAAGTATCTTCAGCAAAAGTTATTAACTTCTTGATCAAAAATGTTTTGTGCAGGTACGGAGTCCCACTCAAAATCATATCAGACAATGGACTTCAGTTTGACAGCGAGGAATTCGCCAACTGGTGCTAAGAGCACGAAATTCACAAAAGCTTCTCATCCGTAGCGTATCCCCAGGCAAACAGACAAGTCGAAGCCGTCAACAAAATTCTGAAAACTCTAATAAAAAAGTAGCTCGAAAAGTCAAAGGGCGCTTGGGTGGATGAACTTCCTACGGCACTATGGGCCTATCGCACATCTTTCAGAACATCGACGGGGCACACTCCTTTCTCTTTGGCATACAGATCGGAGGCTATGCTCCCAGTTGAAACCATTGTGCCTTCCCACCGTAGGATCCACTATAACCCAGAAGAAAATGAAGAACTCCTTCACATGTCTTTGGATCTAGTTGAGGAGAGAAGAAATGATGCAGTCCTTAAAGCAGCAGCCCACAAACAAAAAGGGGCGGCACAATACAACTCCAAAGTCAAGCATCGTACCTTACAAGAAGGGGATCTTGTCCTCAAGCGAACCTTCCCTCGCCCCGGAGCGCTAGACCCAATCTGGGATGGACCATATGTAATTCATAAAGATCTCCACAACGGAGCCTATATTTTGTCAACAGTGGACGGAGAGGTGTTCCAGAGGGCATGGAATATCCAACACCTCCGTCGATACTTTTCTTAACTTGTATTGCCCATATGAAGTGAATTAACAAAGAGAATCAGTGGACGTAGGCATTTTCGTGCCGAACCACTTTAAAAAACCTTCTCTTTTTTAACTTGTTCCTTTATATCTTGGCTGCTTGTTAATTTTATCCTTTTCTGTTGAACAAAATCCTGTGCATAAAGCATTTCAATTCAAAGCACTCCACAGCGCAACTTCACCTGGACAAGACCTAACAGGTACTACGCGAATCTATGCCCTCGCCAATGAGACACTTTTGCTCCGGCATCCCTCTGCTGCGGGTTAACTCATTGCTCGCGACGGCCCTTAAAGCCAACTGTAATGAGCCGATTATAAGCCACCGAGAAGGCCGACTATAGCCGAGGCAGCTCATTACGGCGTTCGGCTCGCCTGCAACTGTGAACCGACTATAAGCCCCAACATAAGGTGTGGCCAGCCAGGGGCAGTTCACAGTTGACGATCGACACCCACGCTAGCCGGCCACAGTAAGTCGAATAATACCCACGATTACGGGCCATAATGGCTCGGGTAGTTACTGTGCGCGATCTCGGCTCCGATGTATCTTAAGTGCGGCTATGGTAAAAAAGAATTAACTCCCCGCGGAGGCGTAAGATGGGTGACAAATGTCTCCAAGACCCACAGCTAGGGAAAGTGACTACAAAGCCCGTTTGCCACGAACTTAAGCACATCGAAGGCCTTCCGTGATTGGAAGTTTTACTTTTTCACATATTTCAATTTTACTTAAGCGACTTTTCTCCTATCCTCTATAACGATCCCTAATGCACAGGTCACAGAATAGGAGGCATTCGCAAATGAGACCGGATGGCCGGGCACTCGACCATATTTTCGCACTCAGTCACGCTAAAGCCGCCGTCTACCACTAAAGCAAGAGGGACGGTATTTTATTTTTGTGTGCCTAAAAACATAGCTATAGTTTATTCGCACCTCACGCTAACATTGCAAGTCATAAAATTATGTTTTAAACAAGAACCTGACATCAAACACAATTTGATTACAAGAATATGCATAGCTATATTTCTCATACAACATGTTAAAATAGCAACAAACATTCAAAAGACGACAAGATCATCTTAAGTTAAAAAATTACCACCTAAGAGTTACTTTACTAATTTAAGACTAACATATACAACCATGTCAAGCCCACAAAAAGAATTTTCCAGGCCTAATCAAGGAGCCGGCTGCGTCGGAGTCTTGCCCTTGTCCTGTTGCCCACCTATCCGGTCAGAAAAATAAATCATTAGTGATAAGCAACAGAGTTGACAAAAGAAGAAACTAAAGAAGAAGAGGTTACCAGCAGCTTCCCCTTGATCATCTTGGTCGTCATCCCCTACTTCCACGCCTGCCTCCTCAGCTGCAAACAACCGCATCCCCTCCTTCACCGCTATCTTCTCCTCCTTGGTAAACTGAGCGGTAACCACATCCATCCTAAAGGCCGCTCCACCCTCCTTATCCGCCTCAGCCTTGGCCTCCTCTAAAGCCCTGAGGTAAATCCTAGCCATAACCCGGGGGTAGTCGTCCATCCAAGATAAGTTGCCCTGTTTCCAAATGCGAAAGTACATATCCTGCAGCATATCATCCATCATCCCCTCATTTTCCTCAAACTCCCTCATACGAGCCTCAGAAACCGATAGCCTTGCAATGGCAGCATCCCTTTCCAGTCGGTATCGCGAGCAGTCAGCCTGAAGGGACCTCCTCATCACCTCCATCTCCTCCTTTAGCCTGACCTGAGCAAGCTCTGCGGCTTCAAGCTTCCCCGACAGCTCCTCTACCTGCTCAAGATCCGCCCTCCGAACCTCGTCCACTGTCGAGATGGCCATATTTATCTGCTCCTTGCAGGCAGCCTTCATCTTCCGCAATTCCGCCTTACTAGCCTCCTCCATAGTCCTCCTCAACCGCCCGGAGGCAGCCTCATGCTGAGAAATCTGAATGGCCTGATCAGCAAGTTGTTTGGCCTGGTTCGAAACCATCAATCGTAGTCGGATGTTGGCACTCCCAATCTCCTCTACAGCCTTAACCAGTCGGGCATGATGCCCCATCAGCTTCCTAGTCTCCTCCGCCGCCCGGTCAATATTGGCCTTGGCCTCGTCTCCCATGGTAACTATTCGAGTAGTAAGTAAATCGAGATCTAAGGACTTATCCTCATCAAGCACCCGTACCATGGGATTACGGGGAAGAAGGTGCTCACCGGTAACCTCGTCGAAGGTAATATCATGGGAACTTGGATCCAGATCCGAGTGACCCGCAAATGGATTACGAGCCAAGCTAGGACGATCAATCTGAATAACGGTAGGATTTTCAGACAGGTGCGGAGAGAGTGCGAACTCAGTATCCTCCTCCGTGATATCGTGAAGGGGCTGAACTGGGGGCTGAGGACCAGGTGAAGGTTCGGATGAAGAATGACTCCTTTTTCTCTTTTGAATACCCTCTTCAATAACCCCGAGAAGAGGACGGTAGCCGACTACATCCCCGGAACGGTGGGTCGAAGGCTTCGGCTTGGCGGAAGCTTTGGAGAGCTTGTATTGTTCAAACTTGTGCCGAAGATCTGAGGCCTTGGCCGTTTTACCTGCTCCTGATATGAAGAACAAGTGTCACAAGCTTACATTGATCCATAATTCGAGAAACGCGGTAAATTAAAAGTTAAAAGAAGAAAGGAAACACATTAGTTATACAAACCATGGGGAGGAGTAGGATACTGCAATGAGTCCTGGATTTCATTCCAGGACGGGAGCGGATCATAAAATATTCCTAATTCCCTATCATAAATGGAGCCTGCAGGAGTCAAAAGTTCACCTTTAGTCGTCGGAGCCACCTTGGCTGGAATAGTCTGAGAAGACTCGCTTGCACCGGTCCCGGCCTTGTCAGCTTTCCCGGATTTCTCTACCAAAGCCGGTTCTCCGTCCAGCCCCTCGAAAGCTTGGTGGAATGCATCATCCGTCCACTCCTGAATCTCGCCTGCTTGCCCAGGAAGCAAGGCCCCGATGCCATCGCCACCATCACCACCTTCCCGGTCATCTCCACCCTCACCTCTCTCCTCCTCCACATCTTCCTTCCCCGGAGTAAGTGGACAAGTGCTGGGGGAAGGACCGTCCGACTTCTTAAGCTTCTTACCTCCGACCATTGGAGATTTTGCGAAAGGTTTCCTCTTTCCACTCTCTACTGTGACACCTCCCTTAGCTTAAGCAGCCGCCCTCTCCTCCGCCGTTTCCCTCTGCTTGACTACTGACTGCTGTGGAAGGATCAAATTATACTCCAGAAGAGTCGCATTTCTGATCAGGTAAGCAGCCGATCTATCTCTCCCGGGGATAGCTTCTATCTCAGCCGCCATCTGAACCAGGCGATCAGTCTCCACAACCGCAAAGCCACCTGTCGCTAGCAAGAAATGAAAACGTATGAGAAGAAGCATCGCAACTAGAATGGAAATTATAAATAAAGCATCGACTTACATCCAGAGGTGAAACGCCGAATAGAAACAGAGTCGTCCCTGACGAAGAACCATTCCTTCTTGAACATGCTATACTTAGAATACAGATCCAAGACCGGCTTGAAGGTTACAGCTGACTCCAAGCTGATGTATGGGGACCCCTTCTTATAGCCCCTCAGATTATATAAGTACCAGATCTCCCGGGTGGAAGGAGCACGCCCATGCTTCCTCTGAAAGATGACGAAGAGGCTCACCAGTATAGTATAAGAGTTGGGTTGAAGCTGGAATGGGGCCACCTTTAGATATGTAAGAAAGCTGAGTACCCAAGCATTAAGAGGCAGGATGGCACCACACATACAGTGGTATCTGCTGTAGGCAAAGTACCCTTCGGGAGGGTCGTGCAAAGTACCCTTCGGGAGGGTCGTATGGCATAACTTCTCTCCCTGGCAACAGCATGCGCGCCCTATCAATTCCGAAAGAACGGGAGACGACATCAAGCTGCTCTTCCTTAAGGGAGCTGGGAAAGCAATCGGGCAGGGAGTTCAGAAGTTCCTGAGGGCCGTACCCATCCATCAATGATCTCGGGGCAGTTCCGTGACGTTCCGGTCCTGGCTGAGCAGGGGGCACTGCGGAAGATTCTCCTTCGCCTTGGGATTTCTTTTTATCTGATCGAGTTTCTACTTTACGAGACATTATCTACAACATCGGAAGAACGTGTTGTTAAAACAGAGGAAATAAACAAACAAGTACATATAGTCCGGAATTTCGTTCGTGATATGAAAAATGAAAAAATCAAGTGTATAAGGCTCATTCGGCATTCTCAACTAGGGTCCATTCGGTATTAAAACTTCAAGCCCATTCGGTGAAAAAAATTCATTCGGTAGCAAAGAATTCTCACCTGGTTCGGCTAGCACTTTGATCAGGCGAAAACAAGGGTTTGATTCGGCAAATGATTTGGCTCGGTTTGTGAAGAATGACGAAGGCCTAACACCTCTACTTATAGGCAAATAAAGGACACCGGACCAACTGGACCGGCACTCAGAGACCGAATGAAGATGACCAAGAAAACAAAGTAAGCCGTATGCCAGCATACGCCCCACTTTGGGGGGCAAATGTTGGGCGAATTCTCACCACCGGACCAGCATAGCCGGACCAAACCATCTCCATACCATCTAGATGCCGGACCAACTCAACGCCATACCATGCTTCTCTAAGCTCCCACCGGACCACTTGCCTCCGGTCCAACTCCACTGCCTACCGGACCAGACTTGACCGAACCAACTACAAAGCCTCCCTGCCGAATCGACCTCCACCGAACCAGAATGCTACCAAACCAGCAACCCTCCATCCACTACCGGTCTAAACACTGCCGGACCAACCTACTCCTACCACTGCCGGACCAACCTGCTCCTACCACTGCTGGACCAACCTACTCCTACCACTACCGGACCAATCGTCTCCTAGCTGCCACCGAACCAAGCTCCTACCGGACCACCTACTACCGGATCAAGACATTCCGAACCAACACTACCAGGCCAGATCGCGTCAGCCTAGGCCCATCAGCAACTTTATACATCCAAGACCCCTACCCCCAGCCTCACTCTATAAATAGAGGGGCAGGGGTACAACAATGGGGACAAGTTTGAGAGCTCAAGCACGGAGAGAACTTTCAAACAACTTTCTTTTACTTGATCAAAGCTTTGTACTTGTAATCTAAACAAGAGAAGAGAAATAACATATAAAGTGGACGTAGGCACATTCTGGCTGAACCACTATAAATCCGCGTGTCTTTTTACAGTTTAGCCCCTGCTTTTCATATATTTTCATAAATCACCCAAACCACTAAGAACAACATAAGATCTACTAAATCATACGACTTTGAGGTGTTTGTCCATTTTTTGTGCAAACAATTTTGTTACTCTAAATAATAAATCAAATGAAACAAATTGTGAAACTGTTCATCCTTATAAAGGGATCAGGCTTTTAAAAGATCATCCTATAGAAAATATAGTAGGAAGTAAAGAATCTGTTGTTAGAACTAGAAATCAACTAAACAAGATGAGTAATGTAGCTTTTATATCAACTATTGAACCCAAAAATCCAAAGGAAGCATCATCTAATGATTCATGGATTCTTTCTATGTAAGAAGAACTGGATCAATTCACCAAAAATGACGTTTGGGAACTTGTTCCTAGACCTGAGGACAAAACTATAATAGGAACTAAATGGGTTTATAAAAATAAATGAATGAACAATGTGAGGTCATTAGAAATAAAGCTCGGTTAGTCGCGCAAGGTTATTGTCAAGAAGAAGGAATAGACTATGATGAAACCTTTGCACCTGTAGCAAGATTATAAGCCATTGAATTCTACTTGGTTTCGCAAACCATAACAATTTCAAATTATTTCAAATGGATGTCAAAAGTGCATTTTTATATGGTATTGTTAAAGAAGATGTTTATGTTGAACAACCCCCACTTTTTGAAGATGAAAAGTTTCCAAATCATGTTTACAAATTAAAGAAAGCTTTATATGGTCTAAAACAAGCTCCTAGAGCCTAGTATGATAGACTAAGACCTTACCTACGACAATCAAATTTTGAAATTGGTAAAGTGGATAATACTCTTTTTATTAAAAGAAACAAAAATGATATCCAATTAGTACAGATTTATGTAGACGATGTAATTTTTGGATCAACAAACTATGAAATGAACAAAAAGTTTTCTGAAATAATGACAAAAGAGTTTGAGATGAGTCATATGGGTGAACTTACTTTCTTTTTAGGATTGCAAATAAAATAATTAGATAGTGGTATTTTCATTAGTCAAGAAAAGTATGCTAGGGATCTAATTAGTAAGTTTGGTATGACCACTACGAGTGGAAAACCCACTCCTATGGCAACCAATGAAGCCTTAAATAAAGAAGACATGTCAAAAGATGTTGATCAAAAACTATACAGGGGAATGATTGGATCGCTACTCTATATAACTTCGAGTAGGCCTGATATCATGCATAGTGTCTATCTCTGTGCAAGGTACCAATCTCAACCAAAAGAAACACATTTAAAAGCTGTTAAACGTATCCTAAGATATGTTAAACACACTTTAGACTATGGCCTATTTTACCCTAAAAATGATTCATTTGATATAATCTCATATTGTGATGTTGACTATGCTGGTTGTAAATCAGATCGAAAAAGTACAAGTGGAACTTGTCACTTTTTAGGACGTTCTCTGGTTTCCTGGTTTAGTAAAAAGGAAAATACTGTCTCACTATCAACAACTGAAGCAGAATATATCTCTGCTGCTTTGGCTTGTACTCAAGCTTGTGGATTTGTATATATTCATTTATATTTGTGTAATATAATAACATATATAATAAAATTAGATTTATGTTTTCACTTATTATACTTCGTTATTAGCATTTAGTTCCATAGTATTAGTTTAAGGGGGAGTTATATAGTTTAGGCTTAGTTTTTGTTGATGACAAAGGGGGAGAATTATAAAATAGGATAGTTAGGCTGTTAGATAGGCTTAGATTAAGGGGAGTTGTTGGAATAAGGGGGAGTCAGAGTAGAATCGAAGTTTGTGGAGAAGATTTTATAAACAAAGGTCGTCATCATAAAAAAAGGGGGAGATTGTTAGTTCCTGAGATGGTCGTTTTGATGACAACAACCGTAGGACTTGTTATAAAATATAAATACTAATATTCTTGTCTAGATATGTGTGTATATGCAGGGTATATATATGCAGGTACCGAGAATGAAGACTGTACAATATAAAGATTCAAGACTGACAAATTCAAGATTGAAGAAATCAAGACCGAAGACTCATGAGTATCAAGAGTTCAAGAGTTCAAGATATCAAGATAAGTAATAGAGTCTAGATTTATGTTAAAACTTCATAATAGCACTAAAATCTTTATTAGGATTTTAATTGTGAAATGGAATCCACCTTTTCGCTTTAATAGTGGGACGGAACCCACGACCTTCTTTAGTGGAATGGAATCCACGAAATTTTCAAAATGATTTATTTTTAAGATTTTTTCCAAAACTGTCTTTTCAAAAGTTATCTCTCTAGGTTTAAATATTTTGGCCTTAACTATTTTTTAATTTCAAAATCATCTATTGTTTTTAAACTATCTCCTAGATTTAATATTTTAGCTTTAAATCTCATAAATATATCTATACTGAGTTTTTAATATTTTATAGATTATATATATTTTTAGATTATTTTCTAAAACTCTTTTATAAGTTTAAACTATATTCAAAATGGTATACAATGTTTAGAAATTGTTTTGACAAGTTTTAGAATAAAAATCATTTTAAAGAAAAATCAATTTTTAAAAAATACATAGGCATGTCGGCATCCCCCATCCCCCCATGTCGACATGGTAGCCGTAGAATTTAAATTTCAAATTTTCAAAAGAAGTGTTTATTCGTCATAACCTTTCACGAATGGACATGACCGTTATTCCCCTATAAATACCAATTGTTTTCAATGAATTTTAAGTTAGTTTTTCTTCATTTCTTCACTCCTTCTTCTCCACTAAAATATTCTCTTATATTTTAACAAAACTCTGCCGAAATCCTAAGTGAATCAAACTCGATCATCTCTATTTTGATTCTCTGTCACTCTCTCTCAAAGATCTTAGTGCTATTCAGAGTTATAGGATAATTTCTAATCAAAGAAGTGTATCGAGTCTCTCTATCTAATAAAGTGATATTGGAAACAGTGTGATTGTGGCCTGTAAATCAATTGGATGTGATTGTCAATTAGGTGATCTTGTAGCCTGGTTAAATCCAGAGAGTTTGCCTTGGACTCAGAGACAAGAGTGTATCTCGTGGCCTTGAAATCGAGGTTGTAATATTGACATTATATTTGAAAAGAAATATGCACAAGAAATTGTGTGGGACTGGATGTAGGGTAACTCCAAACTAGTATAAAATTCCAGTGTGTTCTTTCCTTTACTGCTTTTATTTACTATTTGCATCTGTATCTGATTCTATGATTGTTTCCGTGTTTGTGAATTACATCTATTTGGATTTAATTTGAAAAGATTTCAAAAAGATTCATAAAATTAGTTAAACACTATTCACCCCCCCTCTAGTGTTAATTCTGCCTTAAGATCCGTAATCCGCATTTCCTACATTTGGTATCAGTGCTTTGGTTTTCAAAGTTATCATAATATGAATTTTGAAAAAGTTTAAAATGGCAATTTTTGGAGATTCTGTTAACATTAGCGAACTGTCCAAATCATCATTTTCTCATAAGTCTGCATATTGTTATTATAAAAAATCAAGTTATCTACCGAATTGGTGTGTTGTGCAGGAACAGTATATGGCTTTTGAAGAATCAACACTCAATGGACAAATGGTGCAAACCAAGAAAAACAAATGGATACTTGATAGTGGATGTTCAAGACACATGACTGACAATCCGGAGATACTGAATGACATAATTTATGAAGATGGAGGACTGGTCAACTTTTGAGACAACTCAAAAGGATATGTGATTGGAATCGATAATGTCGATAACTCTAAAACTCCTATTATTTCTGATGTTCTGTTAGTTAGGAATCTAAAACACAATTTACTTAGCATAAGTCAACTATGTGATAAGGGCTACAAAATTAAATTTGAAAAGGATAAGTGTCACATCGAAGATAATAAATAAAATATTATCTTTGAAGGAATTAGGAAGAAAAAATATTTATATTCATAGTATGAAAATCTCAAATGATTACCTATGTCTTTTGGCTAATACTAGTGACCCTTGAATTTGGCATAAAAGATTTGGGCATTCGAATTTCAAACTCTTAACTAGACTTTCAAAACATAATCTAGTAAAAGGTCTCCCTAAAATGGATTTTAAAGTAGATAGTATATATGATGCTTGTCAATTAGGAAAACTTAGGAAGAGTTCATTCAAATAAATGATATGATTTCAACTTCAAAACCCCTTGAGTTACTTCATTTAGATTTGTTTGGTCCATCTCAAATTCAGTCAATAAATCACAATAAATATGTTTTTGTAATTGTAGATGATTATTCTAGACTTACATGGACAATTTTTCTAAAACTTAAAAGTGATGCTTTTGATTTATAAAACTTTTGCAAAAAGTATTCAAAATCAACTTTCTTTAAAAATCAAAACTATAAGTAGTGATCACGGTGGAGAATTTGAAAACGAAAATTTTGAGAATTTTTGTAATAAAAAAGGAATAACTCATAAATTTTCCTTTCCAAGAACTCCACAACAAAACGGAGTAGTAGAGCGTAAAAATAGGATGATTCAAGAGTGTGCAAGAACTATGCTTTCAGATAGTAAATTACTAAGAAATTTTTGGGCTGAAGCGGTCGCTATAGCTTGTTACATTTTGAATAGGATTTTAGTTAGACCTCTAACCAATAAAACACCATATGAACTTCTTTTCAATAAGAAACCAAAGGTATCCTATTTTAAAGTTTTTGGAAGTAAATGCTTTATTCTAAATACAAAGGACAATTTGGATAAATTTGATCCTAAATCCGACAAAGGAATCTTTATCGGATATTCTAATAGAAGTAAAGCATACAGAGTTTTCAATTTAAAAACTAACACCATTGAAGAAACAATGCATGTATCTTTTGATGAAAATTTCAATGATTTTGTTCAAATAAATGATGAAGATGATTTTGTTACTCTAAATAATGAATCAAATGAAACAAATTGTGAAACTGTTCATCCTTATAAAGGGATCAGGCTTTTAAAAGATCATCCTATAGAAAATATAGTAGGAAATAAAGAATCTGTTGTTAGAACTAGAAATCAACTAAACAAGATGAGTAATGTAGCTTTTATATCAACTATTGAACCCAAAAATCCAAAGGAAGCATCATCTGATTATTCATGGATTCTTTCTATGTAAGAAGAACTGGATCAATTCACCAGAAATGACGTATGGGAACTTGTTCCTAGACCTGAGGACAAAACTATAATAGGAACTAAATGGGTTTATAAGAATAAATGAATGAACAATGTGAGGTCGTTAGAAATAAAGCTCGGTTAGTCGCGCAAGGTTATTGTCAAGAAGAAGGAATAGACTATGATGAAACCTTTGCACTTGTAGCAAGTTTATAAGCCATTGAATTCTACTTGGTTTCGCAAACCATAACAATTTCAAATTATTTCAAATGGATGTCAAAAGTGCATTTTTAAATGGTATTGTTAAAGAAGATGTTTATGTTGAACAACCCCCACTTTTTGAAGATGAAAAGTTTCCAAATCATGTTTACAAATTAAAGAAAGCTTTATATGGTCTAAAACAAGCTCCTAGAGCCTGGTATGATAGAATAAGACCTTACCTACGACAATCAAATTTTGAAATTGGTAAAGTGGATAATACTCTTTTTATTAAAAGAAACAAAAATGATATCCAATTAGTACAGATTTATGTAGACGATGTAATTTTTGGATCAACAAACTATGAAATGAACAAAAAGTTTTCTGAAATAATGACAAAAGAGTTTGAGATGAGTCATATGGGTGAACTTACTTTCTTTTTAGGATTGCAAATAAAATAATTAGATAGTGGTATTTTCATTAGTCAAGAAAAGTATGCTAGGGATCTAATTAGTAAGTTTGGTATGACCACTGCGAGTGGAAAACCCACTCCTATGGCAACCAATGAAGCCTTAAATAAAGAAGACATGTCAAAAGATGTTGATCAAAAACTATAAAGGGGAATGATTGGATCGCTACTCTATATAACTGCGAGTAGGCCTGATATCAGGCATAGTGTTTGTCTCTGTGCAAGGTACCAATCTCAACCCAAAGAAACAGATTTAAAAGCTGTTAAACGTATCCTAAGATATGTTAAACACACTTTAGACTATGGCCTATTTTACCCTAAAAATGATTCATTTGATATAATCTCATATTGTGATGTTGACTATGCTGGTTGTAAATCAGATCGAAAAAGTACAAGTGTAACTTGTCACCTTTTAGGACGTTCTCCGGTTTCCTGGTTTAGTAAAAAGAAAAATACTGTCTCACTATCAACAACTGAAGCAGAATATATCTCTGCTGCTTTGGCTTGTTCTCAAGTTTGTGGATTTGTATATATTCATATATATTTGTGTAATATAATAACATATATATTAAAATTAGATTTATGTTTTCACTTATTATACTTCGTTATTAGCATTTAGTTCCATAGTATTAGTTTAAGGGGGAGTTATATAGTTTAGGCTTAGTTTTTGTTGATGACAAAGGGGGAGAATTATAAAATAGGATAGTTAGGCTGTTAGATAGGCTTAGATTAAGGGGAGTTGTTGGAATAAGGGGGAGTCAGAGTAGAATCGAAGTTTGTGGAGAAGATTTTATAAACAAAGGTCGTCATCATAAAAAAGGGGGAGATTTTTAGTTCCTGAGATGGTCGTTTTGATGACAACAACCGTAGGACTTGATATAAAATATAAATACTAATATTCTTGTCTAGATATGTGTGTATATGCAGGGTATATATATGCAGGTACCGAGAATGAAGACTGTACAATATAAAGATTCAAGACTGACAAATTCAAGATTGAAGAAATCAAGACCGAAGACTCATGAGTATCAAGAGTTCAAGAGTTCAAGATATCAAGATAAGTAATAGAGTCTAGATTTATGTTAAAACTTCATAATAGCACTAAAATCTTTATTCAGATTTTAAATGTGGAATGGAATCCACCTTCTCGCTTTAATAGTGGGATGGAATCCACGATCTCTTTAGTGGGATGGAACCCACGAACTTCTCTAATGGGATGGAATCCATGAAATTTTCAAAATGATTTATTTTTAAGATTTTTTTCAAAACTATCTTTTTAAAAGTTATCTCTCTAGGTTTAAATATTTTAGCCTTAACTATTTTTTAATTTCAAAATCATCTCTTGTTTTTAAACTATCTCCTGGATTTAATATTTTAGCTTTAAATCTCAAAAATATATCTATACCGAGTTTTTAATATTTTATAGATTTTATATATATATATATATATATAATTTTCTAAAACTCTTTTATAAGTTTAAACTATATTCAAAAGGGTTTACAAAGTTTAGAAATTGTTTTGACAAGTTTTAGAATAGAAATCATTTTAAAGCAAAATCAATTTTCAAAAAATACACCGGCATGTCGACATCCCCCATCCCCCCATGTCAACATGGTAGACGTAGAATTTAAATTTCAAATTTTCAAAAGAAGTGTCTATTCGTCATAATCTTTCACGAATGGACATGACCGTTATTCTCCTATAAATACCAGTTGTTTTCAACGAATTTTAAGTTAGTTTTTCTTCATTTCTTCACTCCTTCTCCACTAAAATATTCTCTTATATTTTAACAAAACTCTGCCGAAATCCTAAGTGAATCAAACTCGATCATCTCTAGTTTGATTCTCTGTCACTCTCTCTCAAAGATGTCAGTGCTATTCAGAGTTATAGGATCATTTGTAATAAAAGAAGTGTATCGAGTCTCTCTATCTATCAAAGTGATATTGGAAACAGTGTGATTGTGGCCTGTAAATCAATTGGGTGTGATTGTAGCCCATAAATCAATTAGGTGATCTTGTAGCCTGGTTAAATCAAGAGAGTTTGCTCTGTACTCGGAGATAGGAGGGCATATCCCATGGCCTTGAAATCAAGGTTTTAATATCGACATTATATTTGAAAAGTAATCTGCATAATAAATTGTGTGGGACTGGATGTAGGGTAACTCCGAACCAGTATAAAATTCGGTTGTGTTCTTTCCTTTACTGCTTTTATTTACTATTTGCATCTATGTCTGGTTCTGTGATTGTTTTTGTGTTTGTGAATTGCATTTATTTGGATTTAATTTGAAAAGATTTTAAAAAGATTCATAAAATTAATTAAACACTATTCACCCCCCTCTAGTGTTAAACCTGCCTTAAGATCTGTAATCCGCATTTCCTACAATAATAACTGTAAGTAATGTTTAGGTGGAGCCGACTACACCCTGTGGGTTTGCCAACCCTACTGGCCATGCCTTCTATCTATGGTTTTAGTCATTACCGCTGACGAGGCTAGGTCCAGCATTCCAGCAGACGCACCACCACCAAATAGATTACGGAATCCCACATGGATTCCCATACCCCAACTGGTCTCGAAACCACACATGGATTCCAACATTTCAGTATATGTCATGAAACTCCTCCATAGAACCGTATATTGTTTCGGAGTGGTTATGGTTTTCGAGTTATCTCTTACGAGGACACTCTTCCATTTTCCTGGCGCTCCAAAATCCAATCGTCGATTTTTCGGAATGCTCAATTCCGGTTCTTTAGGAAATAATCAGACAATACATAAGAGCGGGGATCACCCCATAACCGTTTATGTGGACGGAACTCCCAATCATTTGTCCTAGAAGAAAAAAATGAGTTTATACGTACAGTATAACACCAACCGACGGTAACTGTACTATATAATTTCCGTGTTTCTTCTAGATATTTCCCGAGTTAAAATCCTTCGGTGTTAAGTAGGAAATATTTCCGTACCACCAAAATTAAGAAGGATTACATGTTTAGGCCAAGATTTGGTAGTCGGTTATTTAACTATCAACTAACACACATTCAAACAAAGATTTATTCTATAGGGGAAACCAGCATTGGTTAAGCACATAAGCAACCACTAGCCTCCATTAATAAATCTTTCATTTATAAAAATTGCGTTGTAAATTAGTTGTATAAAAATACTTTTACAAAGGTATATTCGCAAATCCCTTAATTTTCAATACTCAGAAGATATCTATATACTTATCTCAACGGTATAAGTATACCTACAAAATTGAGAATTTCTTTTTTTTTCGATTCAAAAATCATTTATAAAACTCCTTATAGTTGTCTAAAACCATTTATAAACCATTTTATAATCTCTAAGAATCATTTATAATCCCTTTTATAAATTCACTCACTTATAAATCTTCTTTGTACATTTCTAAAGCTCGTTTATAAATCCTTTATAAATTTCTGAAACCATTTATAAAACTTTTTTTATAAATCTATAAACCTGTTTCTTAAGTCTCTTTACAAATATCTAACCATTTATAAAACTCTTTCATCTTGTAAATAATCTTCCCTTACGTGTCCAAACCATTTTATAAACTTCTCTCATATAATCCAAGTCCATTTATAAAACTCTATTTATGAGTCTCGAACACATTTAACAAATCAAGATCATTTACTTCTATAGAGTATTATATAAAATTAATTTTTAAAATTAAACATTATGAATAAATAAATAATAATTGTAAATTTAAAAACATCTTAACTTAAAAATTAATCATTTCAAAATCAATGATAATTAATCTTTACCCTTATTATAAATAGTAATAATTTATTTTCAAAACCTTATAATAAATCCTTATTATTAATTTCAAACCATAATTATTCTTAAATAATTACTTTTTCAAGATATTAGCATTTTGATAAATACTTTAAAAGAATATTAACTATAAGCAAATAACATTTAAAACAATATTAATATAATTAAATAACTTTAACAAAATATTAATATAATTAAATAACTTTAAACAATATTAACATAATTAAATTTCTTAAAAACAACATTAATATAATTAAATAACTTTAAAACAATATTAATATAATACATACCTTAGAAGAAGATAGAAAAATAGGTCAAACAAAATAGAAAATTAAATCTTTAATAAAATATTTCCGAAAACCCAATTTTCGGATTTAAAATCTTTTCCTGTCTCTAAAAACCAATTCCAACTCAAATTGAAATTTATAGTATTTCAAAATACTAATCTAAGGCCAATAGCCACCCACCAATCAACCAATATTGATATTGATTTTCTATCACCATGGGTTTTCAGTTTTTAACATATAATGATGTCATAACTCATATTTCCACAAATTAGGTTTATTATCCAATAATTCATATAACTGGAATATTATTGAAACCAATTCAACAATAGCGAGGAATCCCGTTGGATCCCTCCAACCTGTCCCCTACATCACAACTCATATATATCAGCATATATATGTAAATAAAATCAACATTGGTGTGGAATCCTGTTGAATCCCTCCAACCTGTTCCCCTGCATTACATACAGTATATAATCAAATAGTATAAATCAATCACTTCGAGGCGGGATTCGTATACGAAGGGTCATCCGCTCTTACATGGGAACGTAATAGGGTCTCATCCGCTCCAGGGGCAGGAGTATATCCAAACCAACAATATAAATCAGTAAATTATCTAAACAGTCAATAATAGCTACCAATAAAATATTCACACAGGTAATAAATAATTTTATTGACTATATATATATATTCTGATTAACCAAAAAGGTGAGATTAACTCACCTTTATTTCAGTTGCCCCCGAGGCGCTTCGGATTCCATTCGAATTTAGCGTAAAATTCGACAAGCACCATTCTTTGCCAAATCAACTCCATATCATAGCATTCGTAGATAATAACGCAACACAACTTCCCATGCTTGATTCCGACCTCGTATAAACAAGGTATACAATTATTTAAGTTATTGATTTAATTATTTTAATTAAATTATTAATTACAACACTAACATCTAAATTACCCACATAAAAAATATAAAACCTCCTTTAAAACTGCTCCTGCTCATTCCCAGGTTCGAGCACCTATGTCTGCCACTCTTTCCCCCTTATTGCCGCCGCTACGGCTAACAATACACCGCCGCGTCGCCAATAATGGCAAGCCCCCGCTTCGCCGCATCTTCCCACCTCGCCCTCGCTCCCTCCACCGCTACGTGGCCCCGTACGAACCCAAAAACTGAAACAACCAATTCTCTGCTCAAACCAAAAACGCCGTCGCCACATGCCACGCTACCAAACTTCATCAGAGTCTAGCCTACAACCTCCCCTACCTTTCTCCTTTAGGAACCCTCACCAAAAAGTCCTTCAAAACACCACAATCGGCGAAAAACTGCTTGCCGATCATCACCCAAATTTTGCCACCACGTACCACCATCGTCAATCTCCACCGTCCAACTTCATCATCATACCATTGCTGTAACAACCCGCATATTTTGTGATTTGTATATTTAAATGTTGAAATTTAAATATGGCAATCATTAGTCGGATTTAAGTCCGAAATGCTACTTTTTGTACACAGTCGAATTAGGACTCGAGACCCCTTCCATTGAGTTCAAAATGACATTTACAACTTTTTTGAGTATAAACATTGATATATTTGGAGTTGAGTAGAATTTTGCTATTTTTCTATTGGGCTTTGGGTTCGGGTTTCAGCCCACTAAGAGAACCCAACTCCTTTACATAATAACTCCTACTCCACTCCAACTCCTCTTCATTAATTTCATTTCCAATTTCCTAATACTCAAACTCTAAAAGAAAAAATGGGGGAAAAGAAAAGAAATCAAAATTCCTAAGCCAAGATTCTTAGGAAATTCCAATTCAAGCTCTAGAAATCAAGGAGAAGCTTAGGTAAGCATCATCTTCATCTTCTCTGTCTCAATTCCTCTCCAATTTTCAGAAATTTTCTATAACCTAATTTAGGAATATTTGCTTGTGATCTTAGATTTGGAGCATCTTGAGTTGAAGTTGAAGAGGAATTGGTCTTTCCTTTGTTTTAAAGCTTCTCATTCATTGTTTTTGGGTTTAAAGGTGAGTTCTTGAACTCACATCTATGTCTATACCTTTGATAGTGTTAGGTATGAATTCCTAACATCTATTTCTTGTCCATTGGCTTTCGAATTGGATTGGTTTGATGAATATTCCAATTTTTGGTATTTTGAAGTCAAAATCTATGAAATTCCTAATATGGATGTTTGGACATGTCATTTGGAGTGTATTAATGTGTTTATAGGGTTGGGTTGTCGCTTGACATCGATCCCTAGCCATTGTCGCTCATTTTTTTTGCTTCGAATTTGATTAGGCCATCAATAGCCTTGGCAAGAATTGCCCTGAGTTTTAGCTCGGACGTATGGTATTAAGTTCAGACATCTGATGCTACGAGAATAAAATTCCAGTCTTTTAGCTCAGACGTCTGAGCTTACTTCCCAGACGTCTAGGCGATCTGGAAGAAATTCCAGAGCTTCAGCTTAGACATCTGAGAAGTCTACCAGACGTCTGGAGCTGCTTATTTCAGCCAAGTTGCCTATTTTGAGTGGATTTCTATTTTAATCGATTTTGTGGTTGATTCGATTAGTTGTTGTCATTTATTATCGACTTCGATGACTTCTTTTTGGGATTTTTGGGAATATCCATTTGATGGATTTGATATCGATTTCTATGGTTTTGATTCACAACATCGAACATGAATTTTTGGTTGATTGATTGTTTCTACAATCATTTCTGTGATTTGTCACTTCCAAAAATACAAAGGTTTCTATACTAGTAGTAAATATTCAAACGCTTTCACAAAGATGATTTCAATACCATTTTTAATACAAAACTCATTTTTAAATCCGTTTTCCAATCTATTTGTATATACAAACCTTTACCTCATTCGTACGAGAAATCCAATTAAACGACTTAGCAAAACAAGTGGTATTAAATGCTTACGTTTACTTCGTCGGTTAATTCTTAGACTTGTTCGATTGAAATCTTGTGATAATTTTCGAGTGGAAATCTACAATTTGTTCGTAAATATTTAAGTTAAGCCAGTGGTTATTGGACATGAAGCTAAACTCATCTATTTACTAGCTTGGTGTAATTTACGCTTGTATTGATCAATGACGATCATTTTGAGGTTTAGACTAGCATCATGCGATGTCTCTTTGTCCGCGAGGGGGACAGTACCCCGTTATGTTGAGCTTCGTCTCATTTTTTATAGGCTGGCAACCTATGGTTTTATGGTGCTTCGTCTCATTTTTATAGGCTAGCAACCTATGGTTTTATGGAGCTTCGTCTCAATTTTTATAGGCCAGCGACCTATGGTTTTATGGAGTTTGGTTTATCGGGCGTACCATTGTTGTACTATGTCGTTGTTCCAGCTTATCAGGTTCATCGGGCGTACCGTTATTGTACTACGTCGTTGTTCCGAATTATTTGAGTATCAGATTCCTCGAGCGTACCGTTATTGTACTATGTCGTTGCACCAGCTCTATGGTTAGCGACCATGGGATAGCGTCCCGTTTGTGATACACATGTTGGTGAGTTTTCATGCTCCCGTTTTTGATAGGCCTCCCCCTTTGTGTTTTCTGGATTTCTAATTGTTGATTTCTGGAATTTGTGCTTCACCAATCTTTGCGGTTGATATTGATATGTTTTGTCAATATTTGGGGTTTGGTGAATAGGCTAAAAGAATGTGATATTATTTTGGGTATTTGATGAGATTTGAGATATTGTATGATTTTTATTGTTATTGAATGTATACTTGTCACAGTATGACATTATTGTTATCATACATTTTTGTGGCATCTCTTATCCTATCTCATTTTATATGATATTTATTGCTAGACTGATCCGTTTATTATATTTCTTCTTAAATAATACTCGGGTCAGACCGAGGTGTTATAGGTGCTTCCACTTGACTTCTTAGCAGGGGCTAGCTTTTGACTTTTGGCTAACTACTTTAGCTTAGTAGTTTTTGCTTTTATACATTTAAGTTAGATACTCCTTGATGTATACTTATTCTTTTGCTTAGCACTTGTACCTATTCTTTTGTGATGTAGTGGATCTTTTATGACCACTATTTTGATGAACACTTTTATGTGTTACATTCATATCTGTTTCCGCCTTTGTGATATGAATATCTGTGACTGATTTGTGTTAGCTTATTTCTATTTTTGTTTTCGAAGCCCACATAACTACTATGTAGTAGCTTTGAGTTTGTATTTGATATGTCGGATTTCCTCTTGAAATGAAATGCAAGTCATTCTATCTGACATATCGGTAATCGCACAAAGCAATTACACAGATGGTCGCTCCTCAACACCCTTATTCTTCGCGCTAGTCGACGGCATTACTCCGTAGTGTCCTTGGCTAGTGTGAGTATAGAGGTGGGGCATCACAGCTTGGTATCAGGGCCAAACTTTGGAACAATGTAGAATAATCTAGCAAGGATCATTGTCCTAAGTCTTTCTTAGGAATCGTGCCTTAGGATTTAATTCGAGTTATAGGACCCGGTCTATCCTATTTTCTTTTATGATGCCTTGTTTTATCAATCAAGTTTGTTTGATATTCTTTCTGAGAATAACCTTTTTCTTCTTCTTTCTTTCTTTCTTAAAGAAGAGAAATGGTTAGACCTGGCCGTCCTAGCGCCGGTCAATCCAGTGCTACTCCTCAGGATAGAGTATTCATGTCTGCTCAACAACTTTTAGATCTTGTGAAGAATGCTCAAGCTATCGGACCCATTCCAAAGCCTACTCATCCTAAATCTGGGAATGCACGCTTGTGCAGTGATTACACCAACTTGGGTGGAAGGCCTTTCAAGGGTTCCGAAAGCGTTATAGAAGTCCAAGCTTGGCTTAGAACATGCGACCGCATCTTTTCTCGCATGAATCTTGTGGATCTATATCGTGTCCAAGTGGCTTCTAGCATACTCCAAGAAAGAGCATTAGATTGGTATGAGCTTTTGATTTCTGAAATTATTGAAGCGGATCTTACTTGGGAGCAATTCCAGGAAAGGTTCGAGTTGAAATTTGTGTCGAAAGCTGAAAAGGTAACTTTGGCCCGACGCTTTATTGACCTTGTTCAAGGTGAACCTTCTGTGACGGATTACGTCGCATCTTTTGAATCTCTCTCTAAATATGGGGTCAAGTATATTAATATCCCATTGAAGAAAAATCAGAGGTTTGTCTATGGGTTGAATAAGAACCTCAAAAATCCTTTACTCCTGAAACTAGAAGTTTCTTTTGATCAGCTTGTTGATATCGCTCTTCGACTTGAAGAGGCTGATAAAGAAAGTGATGTTGAAGTTGTGGGCGCCAAACAGAACTTCAACAACAACAGGAAGAGGCCTATTAAGTTCAAGCCCAATCCCAACAAGAAAGGGAAGCAAGCAACTTCGGTAGCGAAGACTCCTACCTCTAGTCGTGGGCAATGCTACAATTGTGGTTCTAAGGACCATTATGCAAATAGGTGCCCAAAACCTCTTTTTTGTCGTTATTACAAAAGTTCGGGTCATCTTTTATCTTCATGCCCCAAACTTCCAAACAAGAAAGAGGGAAAGCTAAACATTGTGCAAGCTCCTAGTAACACTTCTTTTGGTCAAGTTATTTCTCATTCTATCCTTGATGGCATTATTATGTTTTGTGATCTTCCTATTCGAGTTCTTTTTGATACGGGTGCATCTCACTCTTTTATATCAAAATAACTTGTTGATACTTTGTCTTTAAATGTTATGGGCTTGATGACTTCACTGAGAATTGCGAATCCGGTTGGTGGATCCGCAACACTCAGTTTATTTTGTAAAGATGTTGAGATTATTTTATGTGATTATTCTTTCCGAGCCGATTTGCATGTTATGCGCTACTTAGGTTTTGGAATGATTTTGGGAATGGATTGGCTTAATCGATATGAAGCCCATATCCTATGTCTCGAGAGGACTATTTATCTTTGACATCCTCAATCTGTTAAGCAGATTTCTATTGTTCTTAAAGATTCAGATTCCAATTAGGTAGCATCCTTATATTCTCTGAATCCACATGATGACGATAATGATGATGAGGAAGATGTCATTTCCCTCATTCACATTGTTTGTGAATTTCCCGACATATTTGAGCCTGTTTTAGGATTACCACCTAAGCGAGCAATTAAGTTCAGAATTAATCTAATCCCTGGAGCTCTACCTATCACTCGTCCTCCTTATCGTATATCCAATAAGGAAAATGAGGAGATGCGTAAACAATTATCAGAATTGGAAGCCAAAAAGTTTATTCGTTCTAGTTCCTCTCCATGGGAAGCTTCAGCTATCTTTGTGAAAAAATCCGATGGTACACTTTGGCTTTGCGTTGACTACCGCACGCTAAATGATCTCACCATGAAGAATAAATATCCCTTGCCTCGGATTGATGATTTATTCAATCAACTTAGCAGTGCAAGAGTCTTTTCACAGTTAGACTTAGCTACTGGTTTTCATCAGCTTCGCATTGCAGAGGATAGTATTCCTTTGACATCATTCCATACTCGTTATGGATCTTATGAATGGCTTGTTATGCCATTTGGTTTAACGAATGCTCCAGCTTATTTCGTTGACCTTATGAATCGAGTTTTCAAAGACTTCCTTGATCGATTTGTTCTCATCTTTATAGATGATATTCTTGTTTATTCTAAAACCGAGGAAGATCATGGAAAACATCTTCAAATTGTGTTGGAAACTCTTAGGAGCAATCAATTGAAAGCAAAATTTTCCAAGTGCCACTTTTGGCAATCTCGTGTTAAATTTTTGGGACATATTATTTCTGAATCCGGAATTTCCGTGGATCCTTCAAAGATTGAAGCGATTCAAAATTGGAAGAGACCGGAGAGTGTGACAGAAATACGTAGTTTTCTTGGATTGGCGGGATATTACCGTCGTTTCATAAAAGACTTTTCTAAAATTTCGGTGCCTCTTACTAGTTTGACAAAGAAGGGAGTTAAATACATTTGGTCAGACAAATGTGAAGCGGCTTTTCAAAGATTAAAGGAACTCCTTTCCGATGCTCCTATTCTTGTGATTCCCGAAGGGAACCAAGATTTTATTGTTTATACCAATGCTAGTCGTGTTGGTTTGGGTGCCGTTCTCATGCAAAGGGAACGTGTTATCGCTTATGCTTCTAGGCAATTAAAGCCTACTGAGACTAGATATGCCACTCATGATTTAGAGCTCGCGGCTATTGTTTTCGCCCTTAGAATTTGGCGTCATTATCTTTTGGGAGAGAAATTTGTTCTCTACACCGATCATAAATCTTTGAAGTATTTATTTTCTCAAAAGGAACTTAATTTGCATCAACAACGTTGGCTCGAATTCCTTGCATCTTATGATCTTGATGGTCTTTATAATCCTGGAATGGGAAATCGTGTTGCCGATGCCCTTAGTCGTAAGCAACAAACAGTTGTTTCCATGATGATATCCGAATGGAATGATCTCGAGACTTTGTCCATATGTGAGATTCGAGATCGTGTATCCGATTCGTGTTCATCTCTTGTTTTATGTAGCCTTGAGGCTCATCCCTCTCTTTTAGACCGCATTCTTGAAACTCAAAAGCGTGATCCCGAATTAGCTCTTCTTAGCCAAAGTTGTGGGGATAAAATTGGTATCGAAGGTTTGAAAGACTTTAATATTGATGCTCGTGGCGGTATTCGAAAATTTGGTAGACTTATCGTGACAAATATTATTGATCTTCGTAAAGACATTTTAGAAGATTCTCATCGTTCAAAATTTACCATTCATCCCGGTAGTAGTAAAATGTACGCGGACATGAAGCGACTTTATTATTGGGATGGGATGAAATCTGATATTGCTAACTTCATTAAGCGTTGCATGACTTGCTAACTCGTAAAGGCCGAGCATCAAAGGCCCGGTGGGTTATTGCAACCTTTGGACATTCCAATATGGAAGTGGGATCAAGTCTCCATGTACTTTATTGACAGCCTTCCCCGTTCCCGTTTTGGTCATGATAGCCTATGGGTGATAGTAGATAGACTTACAAAATCCACCCATTTTCTTCCTGTTTGGTCCAATCGGACCGTACCTCTTTTGGCCAAACTCTATGTTAAAGAAATTGTTAAATTGCATGGAGTTCCTACTTCTATTGTTAGCGATCATGATCCATTGTTTACTAGTGGATTTTGGAAAGGTCTTCAAAAAGCTTTGGGAACAAAGCTTAATTTTAGCACCGCTTATCAACCTCGGTCCGATGGACAAACCGAGCGTGTGAATCAAACTCTTGAAGATCTTCTTCATGCCTGTGTTCTTGATTTCGGTGGAAGTTGGGAAGATCATATTTCTCTTGTTGAGTTTTCTTACAATAATAGCTTCCAATCTAGTATTGGTATGGCTCCTTTCGAGGCACTCTACGGATGGCCACGCCGATCTCCTTCGTGTTGGCTTGAACCCGGTGAGAAGCTGGTTTTAAGTCCAGATTTTATTCGTGATGCCACCGAAAAGATTGACCTTGTTCGTCATAGGATGAGAGAAGCTCAAAGTAGACAAAAATCCTATGCCGATAATCGAAGAAGGAAATTAGAATTTTCTGTGGGGGATTTGGTATTTATTTGTGTTTCACCTATGAAGGGTGTTATGCGTTTCAGTCGATCGGGAAGGTTAGCACCTCGATATATTGGTCCATTTCCCATCATCGAACGCATTGGTTCCGTGGCTTATCGCCTTTTATTACCGGCTCAATTTTCTACTATTCATGACGTATTCCACGTCTCTCAACTACGGAAATGCCTTAGGGATTCTGATTCTATTCTTAAGCCCGGTGTAATTGAAGAAATTGAAGTTTCACCAAATTTGACTTATGTGCAACATCCTATTCGTATCACTGCTACGGAGGTTAAACGCCTTCGAAATAAAGATGTTCCTCTTGTGAAAGTTCAATGGTCCTCAAATCCTAAGGATTGCTCTTGGGAATCCAGAGAATTCATCGAGTGAACACATCCGGACTTACTCTCTCGTGCTCCTTAAGGTGAACTTCTCATTTCAAAATTTCTTCTTTTTTGTTGTTATGCCTTAGTATGGTTGTTACTTTTTATTTTCTTCTTAAGTATTGCGAGGACACAATTTCTTTAAGGAGAGGAGTCTGTAACAACCCGCATATTTTGTGATTTGTATATTTAAATTTCGAAATTTAAATATGGCAAACGTTAGTCGGATTAAAGTCCGAAATGCTACTTTTTGTAAACAGTCGAATTAGGACTCGAGACCCCTTCCATTGAGTTCAAAATGACGTTTACAACTTTTTTGAGTATAAACATTGATATGTTTGGAGTTGAGTAGAATTTTGCTATTTTTCTATTGGGCTTTGGGTTTGGGTTTCAGCCCACTAAGAGAACCCAACTCCTTTACATAATAACTCCTACTCCACTCCAACTCCTCTTCATTCATTTCATTTCCAATTTCCTAATACTCAAGCCCTAAAAGAAAAAATGGGGGAAAAGAAATCAAAATTCCTAAGCCTAGATTCTTAGGAAATTCCAATTCAAGCTCTAGAAATCAAGGAGAAGCTTAGGTAAGCATCATCTTCATCTTCTCCATCCCAATTCCTCTCCAATTTTCAGAAATTTCCTATAACCTAATTTAGGAATATTTGCTTGTGATCTTAGATTTGGAGCTTCTTGAGTTGAAGTTGAAGAGGAATTGGCCTTTCCTTTGTTTTAAAGCTTCTCATTCATTGTTTTCGGATTTAAAGGTGAGTTC
The DNA here is from genome assembly GCA_030737815.1 of Allium fistulosum. Classification (NCBI taxonomy): domain Eukaryota; kingdom Viridiplantae; phylum Streptophyta; class Magnoliopsida; order Asparagales; family Amaryllidaceae; genus Allium; species Allium fistulosum. Next base: position 283,737,389 of record CM060901.1, on the reverse strand, counting down.
TTGAACTCACATCTATATCTATACCTTTGATAGTGTTAGGTATGAATTCCTAACATCTATTTCTTGTCCATTTGCTTTCGAATTGGATTGGTTTGATGAATATTCCAATTTTTGGTATTTTGAAGTCAAAATCTATGAAATTCCTAATATGGATGTTTGGACATGTCATTTGGAGTGTATTGATGTGTTTATAGGGTTGGGTTGTCGCTTGAAATCGATCCCTAACCATCGTCGCTCATTTGTTTGCTTTGAATTTGATTAGTCCATCAAAGGCCTTTGCAAGAATTGCCCTGAGTTTCAGCTCAGACGTCTGGTATTAAGTTCAGACGTCTAATGCTACGGGAATAAAATTCCAGTCTTTCAGCTCAGACGTCTGAGCTTACTTCCAAGACGTCTTGGCGATCTAGAAGAAATTCCAAAGCTTTAGCTCAGATGTCTGGGAAGTCTACCAGACGTCTGGAGCTGCTTATTTCAGCCAAGTTGCCTATTTTGAGTGGATTTCCGTTTTAATCGATTTTGTGGTTGATCCGAATAGTTGTTGTCATTTATTATCGACTTCGATGACTTCTTTTCGAGATTTTTGGGAATATCCATTTGATGGATTTGATATCGATTTCTATGGTTTTGATTCACGACATCGAACGTGAATTTTTGGTTGATTGATTGTTTCTACGATAATTTTTGTGATTTGTCACTTTCAAAAATATAAAGGTTTCTATACTAGTAGTAAATATTCAAACGCTTTCACAAAGATGATTTCAATACCATTTTTAATAAAAACTCGTTTTTAAATCCATTTTCCAATCTATTAGTATATACAAACCTTTACCTCATTCGTACGAGAAATCCAATTAAATGACTTAGCAAAACAAGTGGTATAAAACGCTTGCGTTTACTTCGTCGGTTAATTCTTAGACTTGTTCGATTGAAATCTTGTGACAATTTTCGAGTGGAAATCTACAATTTGTTCGTAAATATTTAAGTTAAGCCAGTGGTTATGGGACATGAAGCTAAACTCATCTATTTACTAGCTTGGTGTAATTTACGCTTTTATTGACCAATGACGATCATTTTGAGGTTTAGACTTGCGTCATGCGATGTCTCTTTGTCCGCGAGTGGGACAGTACCCCGTTATGTTGAGCTTCGTCTCATTTTTTATAGGCTAGCTACCTATGGTTTTATGGAGCTTCGTCTCATTTTTATAGGCTAGCAACCTATGGTTTTATGGAGCTTCGTCTCAATTTTTTTAGGCCAGCGACCTTTGATTTTATAGAGTTTGGTTCATCGGGCGTACTGTTGTTGTACTACGTCGTTGCTCCAGCTTATCAGGTTCATCGGGCGTACCGTTATTGTACTACGTCGTTGTTCCGAATTATTTGAGTATCAGATTCCTCGGGCGTAACGTTATTGTACTACGTCGTTGCACCATCTCTATGGTTAGCGACCATGGGATAGCATCTCGTTCGTGATACACATGTTGGTGAGTTTTCATGCTCCCATTTTTGATAGGCCCCCCCTTTGTGTTTTCTAGATTTCTAATTGTTGATTTCTGGAATTTGTGCTTCATCAATCTTTGCGGTTGATATTGATATGTTTTGTCAATATTAGGGGTTTGGTGAATAAGCTAAAGAATGTGATATTCTTTTTGGGTATTTGATGAGATTTGAGATATTGTATGATTTTTATTGTTATTGAATGTATACTTGTCACAGTATGGCATTATTGTTATCATACATTTTTGTGGCATCTCTTATCCTATCTCATTTTATATGATATTTATTGCTAGACTAATCCGTTTATTATTTTTCTTCTTAAGTAATACTCGGGTCAGTCCGAGGTGTTACAAGTGCTTCCACTTGACTTCTTAGCAGGGGCTAGCTTCTGACTTTTGGCTAACTACTTTAGCTTAGTAGTTTTTGCTTTTATACATTTGAGTTAGAGACTCCTTGATGTATACTTATTCTTTTTCTTAGCACTTGTACCTATTCTTTTGTGATGTAGTGGATCTTGTATGACCACTATTTTGATGAACACTTTTATGTGTTACATTCATATCTGTTTCCGCCTTTGTGATATGAATATCTGTAACTGATTTGTGTTATGCTTATTTCTATATTTGTTTCCGAAGCCCACATAGCCACTGTGTAGTAGCTTTGAGTTTGTATTTGATATGTCAGATTTCCTCTTGAAACAAAATGCAAGTCATTATATCTGACATATCGATACTCGCACAAAGCAATTACATAGATGGTCGCTCCTCAACAGCCTTATTCTTCGCGCTAGTCGACGGCATTACTCCGTAGTGTCCTTGGCTAGTGTGAGTATAGAGGTGAAGTGTCACAATCGCCGACAAAACTTTAATTGACGATGAGCCCTGATATTCCCTCTGGCGGAGCCGATGATCCTCGGCCATTGGATGATGGTCGTTGTTTTAAAAAGAAAATGAACATTTTTTTCCTTTTTCTCTTTTTCTTTGTTTCTTTGATTCTCTGGTTTGAAAATCTTTTAAGAGGGGAAAGCTGAAAATATAAATTAGAGGTGGGTATAGGCTTGGGCATGGGAATGGTATGGTGTGAATAGTGGGAATGTATGGGTTGGTTATGGTTAATATATTTATATATATATAATGTATATCCAACAATCTCCAACTTTAAACGTCCGAAAACCTCGAACTCCAAAGGAGGCATGCCGCCTGGTGTTCTATATGTAATACCCTTATTTCGAACACAATGGAATAAGTCTCAAGGCCTAATTCGATCGTATGCAGAAGGTAGTTTTTCAAACCTAATTATTATATCAATTTCTAAAATTAATTTCTACGCGTTTCGATCCCGTACGACGAAACGATACTTTTGATCGCCACAAAATTCGTTACATATAATAATTTCACTATTATGGATCCAATGAAACAGGTTTCGTCGAAATCCAAGACAGTGCCCCGGAAGGTTATTTTCACTCGTTAAATAGAATGAATTATTATTAAAAACCAAATTAATCACCATTAAATCTGAATTAAAAGTTTCTTATTACCATTCTTATCCAACAGAATTTAAATAGGGTACTTTTGGCACAGGTCCTTATTAAGTTTCAAAATTCACGAAAAATCCTTCACTAAATTTCAGTGTAAATTAGGTCCCTGTTTTTTATTCACGATTATTGCAGAGCATGATGCAACATTTCATAAAAGTTGCTGACATTTCCGCAACAATTCTGTACACTGTGAACATAGTGTATGAAAGTTGCTGAAATATCAACACTTATTTATAAAAGTTGCTGATATTTCAGCAACATTTATGTACACTGTGAACACAGTTTATGAAAGTTGCTGAAATATCAGCACTTATTTATAAAAGTTGCTGACATTTCAGCAATAATTTTTCTTTGTTTTTACAATAAAACTTTGACACAGATAGTTGCTGAAATATCAACACTTATTTATAAAAGTTGCTGACATTTCAGCAATAATTTTTCTTCGTTTCCAGAAAACAGGGACCCACTTTACAATGAAACTTAGACAGGGACCCGCTTTACAATATGAAAGTATGATAGGGATGCCTCCCTAATTTCCACATTTAAATAAGCTTGGAAATCATTTTTATCCAAATTAAAATCAAAGATTCAATTATTAAACAATTCAAAACATTAAATTCAACAATTTAATTATCAAATAAATCACTATATTTGAAATTCAAGTTATTTAACTTATAAAATTAACTTTTCAATACTTAAAATCGATTAAATATTCCAAATTCAAATGACAAAAATTCTGGGTCGTTGCATTCTCCTCCCTTAAAAAGAATTTCGTCCTCAAAATTTCCAAGGTAAGAGAAATGCCCAAACCCATTACCTTTAAAAACCAATTAGTTGAAATAACTTACCAAATCCATTTAAGCCTTTAACTTTTCGCAAAAATCAACTCATTGAAACTTTGTTAGTACTTTTACTAAGTTTCCAATTCATTCATACATTCCAACTAATATCATCCCATTCAATCATTTCAGGTTATAACTCAAAATCAAATTTCAGTTATCAAAAATTTCTTTGAAATTTTTTTCAAAAATTTCTAACTCTTAAATTTACGGAAAATTTCGCCAACGTCTTCTTTGCGCGGTTAGATTAGAACATACAAACTTCCAATACGGGCCCAATTCAATGAAAGAAAACAAAAGCCAAGTGGCTCAATCATAAAACCATCAAACCAAACAACAATATAAACATGAACCTTTTAGTCGGGCAACCAATTTTTACATATGAAACCAAAGACATCAAACTAGCTCTAACTTTTATATACCTGCATCTTATTTACCAATGATATCCAATCATATAATTCATAATCATATCATCATGCATTTCCAATTGTCTACATTTACTTTACTAAAGCTCGTACGATGTACATATATCATCCGTACGCAACATCAAATCCGACCGCTCACTCGATCATACAATTTCACTTCCGAACTAGTATTGTTCATATGACCACTCTAGTGCGGACTCAGATTTGGTTCTTGATTAGAAACTGCCATTCTCCTTGCATAGCCATATACCATGATAGAGAATTCCAGAATCAATCAAAAATCCATATCCAGTGTTCGCCATCGAGAATCGGGTGAAAAATCCCAACTTGGATCGATGTAAATCATCTCGAATCCTGTGCTTGAATCTGGATCAAACAGTTATGCGATTAAATAATATACGTACAACTTATGTATTTGTTTCAATTAATTGCTTAGCTATACCAAATTCCTTTTATTCACATTCACTCCATTATTTATTTTATTCACATTCAAGTGATCTACATTCACTTATTCACATTCACTTATTACTTAGTATATTTCTTCAATACCAATATCACTCAAGAACCATTCCATCAAAATTTCTTAAGTTTATTATAAACATTTTATACAACACTTCTTATGTTTACTACCACTTCACAACTTAAGTCCATATCCATTTCACTAATCCATTACAAATCGAATTCAATTCCATTTAACTTGTTTCATTAATTCACCCCATTATTCAATTTAAATATTCAATTCTATCAACCAACATTCCAAAACCATATTCAATTCACTAGTTTATTTGATTAGTCCATTTTTTAATTCATTTCAAATCACAATCAATTCCGGTTCAAAAATTATTTATCTCATCCATTAATTCACTTCATTTGTCTTTACTTAAGTCAAATTTCTTTTCAAAATTCATATTCAACAATTAAAACACTGTTTTTAACTTACTAATTCTCAACATTTATAAGTTATCTAACTTAACTTTTTAAATTTCATAAAATACAGAATGAAAATTTTTCAGAGTTTAAACACCCTGTTCTTATTTATTTCAAATCAATTTGAAATCATATATATATATATAATCCCCTTGATATATTAAATCATTCTTTTGGATTTTAAAATTAAAACTAGTTTTACCAAAACAAAACTACAATGGTAGCAATTCCTCTCTTGGAAACCCGAAAATAAACGTCGATGATGCAGCAGTCATCATCGAAATTACTTTATTGCGACCGAAGTGAGTTCAGTGCTTTCTATTTCTTTAAAATACTTTTTAAATATTTCTGTTCAAAATTTTTCCAAACAATATTATTATTATTTTCCAAAACTTTGAAAAACCATTTCCAAAATTAACAGAATTTAAATCCTCAATTTCTCAACTTGTAAATTCTTTTTAATTTATAAACCGCTTTTATAAATCATATTTATATAATTTCACTTTGGTTACATAAAACCATTCCTTAATTGTTTTATCCTTGTTTTCATTATGATAATAATTTTTTTATTCAATCACAAACAACAATCAACAAATGATTATAATCAAATATTATCATTCTCTAACAGCCAAACATATCATATACAACTATAATAATTTCTAAAAAATTATTTCTTTATATATAAAATATAATAAAGGTAAAATTATTTCATTTACCCAATTTCAAACAATACCATGTCGAATTGCTCTGTTCAAGTGTTTAGAGACCCCTATCACTAACGTTAATTACTCATATTGACCAGAATCCATAGCCACTCAACAAATCAATCAACACAATATAAAACAATTTTATATCACTAACAAATACGCGCTCATATACATATACACACACACTCAAACTCGTAATAAGGCATTCCATTACCTTATCTCTTAATGAGTTACCCCAGCAAAGCCAAGGTTCTCGCTTAGCCTTCAGCTTTGATACTAAGTGTAATAGCCGAGAATTTTTGACCCTTGAAAATCGATACTTATACATCCACTGTATTGCGTGCTGAGCAATCGAATGCCGAAAAACCCAATGTTAGGGAAAAGAAAGAAGATAAGAAGAAAAACTGAACAACACAGAATATCATAGGGGAACGAATAATCTATAATATATAATAAATCTTTACACAAAATAAACTAGAATATATGTATATACAGACATCAATCAGAGTATACTAATCTATTTCAACCTGGACAGTTATAACAGCCCTTCCTTACAATTTGCTGATAAATACAACAATGAATATAGCGGAAAATAACCATATACGTGAATATGTCTCTGGGCCTTCAACTTGTCTCTTGAAGCTCCAAAGCATCCAAACTAATCTGTAATATGCTCGGTCTGAACCAAGCATTATAATAAAATAACACCCGAGTCAATCTGGAAAACCAGCATGAGAAAACACACCCAACTAGATTTTAAAGTTATAAAAAAATCTTTGAAATCAAAAGTATCTCGTAAGACCATATCGCACATAAACACGGTTAGGGTTTACCTTACGATAACCAAAACCTTTTCTATAGAAAATCCATTGATATTATCATAATGTCTAAGGGTGAAATATAATAATCAAGCAGCTGTGATGCTCATGAGTGTACATCACAACAATACTAGGTATATAATCAAAAATAGACAAGGCTTGTTCGCTAATTGTGTAGGATTCTATGGAGGTGCCCTCAGAATTTCGAGAACAGTCCTCCTAAACAAGGATCAGAGATCCTTCTGAAGCAGCGTACATCGCTAGTGATGTACCATAGGAAAAACATAACTGGTCTCGCTAAGACCGAATACATCGCCTCATGCATGCATAACAACTGTAAGTAATATCTAGGTGGAGCCGACTGCACCCTATGAGTTTGCCAACCCTACTGGCCATGCCTCCTATCTCTAGTTTTAGTCATTACTGCCGATGAGGCTACGTCCGGCGTTCCAGCTCATGCACCGCCACCAAATAGATTATGAAATCCCATCTGGATTCCCATACCCCAACGGGTCTCGGAACCACTTGGATTCCAACATTTCAATATACGTCACGAAACTCCTTCATAGAACCGTATATGGTTTTGGAGTGGTTGCAGTTTTCAAGTCATCTCTTACGAGTACACTCTTCCGTTTCCCTGGCGCTCCAAAATCCAATCGTCGATTTTTTCGGAATGCCCAATACCGGTTCATTAGGAAATAATCAGACAAATACATAAGAGCAGGGATCACCACCTAACCATTTAAGTGGACGGATCTCCTTATCATTTGTCCTAGAAAAACAAAATGAGTTTATACGTACAGTATAGCATCATCGATGGTAATTGTACAATATAATTTCCGTGTTTCTCCTAGATATTTCCTGAGTTAAAATCCTTTGACGTTAAGTAGGGAATATTTCTGTACCACCAAAATTAAGAAGAATGACATATTTAGGCTAGATTTGATAGTCAGTTATTTAACTATCAACAAACACACATTCAAATAAAGATTTATTCTATAGAGGAAAACCAACATTTCTAAGCACATAAGCAACCACTAGCCTCCTTTAATAAATCTTTCGTTCATAAAAATCATTTTGTAAATTATTTGTATAAAAATAATTTTACAAAGGTATATTCGCAAATCCCTATATTTTCAATACATAGAAAATATCCATATACTTATCTCAACGGTATAAGTATACCCACAAAATTGAGAAAGATTTTCTTTTTATTCGATTCAAAAATCATCTATAAAACTCCTTATAGTTCTCTAAAACCATTTAAAAACTATTTTATAATCTTTGAGAATCATTTATAATCCCTTTTATAAATTTCAATCACTTATAAATCCTTTTTGTACATTTCTAAAGCTCATTTATAAATCCTTTATAAATCTAAAACCATTTATAAAAATTCTGTTATAAATCTATAAACCTGTTTCTTAAGTCCGTTTATAAATATCTAACCATTTATAAAACTCTTTCACCTTGTAAATAATCTTCCCTTACGTCTCCAAACCATTTCATAAACTTCTCTCATATAATCCAAGTCCGTTTATAAAACTCTATTTATGAGTCTCGAACACATTTAACAAGTCAAGATCATTTACTTCTATACAGTATTATATAAGAATAATTATTAAAATAAACATTATAAATAAATAAATAATAATTATAAATCTTAAAACATCTTAACATAAAAATTAATCATTTCAAAATCAATAATAATTAATCTTTACCCTTATTATAAATAGTAATAATTTATTTTCAAAACCTTATTTATAAATCCTTATTATTAATTTCAAACCATAATTATTCTTAAACAATTACTTTTTCAATATATTAACATTTTTATAAATACTTTAAAACGACATTAACTATAAGAAATAACTTTTAAAACAATACTAATATAATTAAATAACTTTGAAAGAATATTAATATAATTAAATAACTTTAAACAATATTAACATAATTAAATAACTTAAAAACAATATTAATATGATTAAATAACTTAAAAACAATATTAATATAATACATATCTTAGAAGAAGATAGAAAAATAGGTTGAATAAAATAGAAAATTAAATCTTTAATAAAATATTTTCGAAAACCCAATTTTCGGATTTAAAATCATTTCCTGTCTCTAAAAACCAATTCCAACTCAAATGGAAATTTACAGTATTTCAAAATACTAATTTAAGACCATTAGTCATCCACCACTTAACCAATAATGATATTGATTTTCTATCACTACGGTTTTTCAATTTTTAACATATAATGATGTCATAACCTATATTTCCAACAAATCAGGTTTTTATCTAATAATTTATATAGCTGGAATATTATTAAAACCAATTCAACAATAGCGAGGAATTCCGTTGGATCCCTCCAACATGTCCCCCCGCATCACAACTCATATATATCAGCACATATATATGTAAATAAAATAAACATTGGTGTGGAATCCTGTTGGATCCCTCCAACATGTTCCCATGCATTACATACAATATATAATCAAATAGTATAAATCAATCACTTCGAGGCGGGATTCGTATACGAAGGGTCACTCGCTCTTACACAGGTACGTAATATGGTCTCACTCGCTCCAACGGAAAGAATATATCCAAACCAACAATATTAATCAGTAAATTATCCAAACAATCAATAATAGCTAACAAAAAAATATTCACACATTCAATAAATAATTTTATTGACTATATATGTAACGACCCGTAAATTTCAGTGGTTTATTTATTTAATTAATGGAATTTTTGTGAAATTTTAAACAATAAAATTTTGAAATAAAAATTTATTGTTTGGAATATGTCTAATTAAACATAGCAACTGATATATTTTCATCTGATAATATGGAAGTTTATTTTCTTGTATAATTTTATTTTATTCAAATCAGTTAAAAATTGATGGTAATAAAATGTTTTCCAAACCTGAATATTTTTCTATAGAAAATTTGTAAATCATCTTCTGAGTGAGACGTCATATTTTGTTTCTCTAAATTTTGACTGCTATTGCTCCGTCGATCTTATTTTCGACGAAATAGCAGCATTTTGGTACCGATATCGACTTTTGATTGGATGGTCGTACCGCAGATTTATGTATACCGTTTTGATCGTCTCGTCGTGCTGATCGTAGCGGTATATTCAATTCTGTGTTTTGAAGTTCAGTACACGGTGGAATACGTGAAAAATGATTTCGTATCCGTATCGATTTTAACCTTTTGGGTTTCTTGTCACTTCATCTAGCTACCGTTGAATCAAACAGCTGTTTGTAATAAATATTTCCATCATGCATGTTTTTTTTCTCGGAATTTTACTCATGACTTTACATATCCCTTCTGTCCTTTCATTTCTTTTGTGTTCACTGTTTTCTTCAAAGAAAACTCTTACACACTCTTTCAATACTTTGGCTTCATATATTATTTCAGATCCTGCTCCTTCATCTTCCCTTCCACCTGACGTTCAAATGCTTATGCTTTCACAAATGCTTTGCCTTCTCTCGTCTTCTAAATACACTACCACAATCACCCACCACCGACCCTTCATGGCCACTTCCTCCTCTTCTATTCGGCCTCCATTCCCGACCACCGTGAGCAGCCCTCCCCGTCCTTTCCTATGTAAGTCTCATCCAACCGCCAAGCCCAAACCCAACCACATCTCCTCAGCAACCCACTTACGCCTGGCCATCAGCCTCTTCCGTCTCCCTTCTACAACGTGGCTCCAACCTTGTTTGCATCTTCCATGACTGATCATAGTTGCAACAGCCTCCTTTTATATAGTATGTAGTTATTTTACTGTGCGTTTTGGAAAGACAAGCTCTCTCTCTCTTATATATATATATATATATATATTGTATTCATATAGATGTTTACACATTGTTTAAAATCCATAAGTATATATATATATATATGCGTGGGTTTCAAATGTATAACCTTTACTTTATACGCGTTGAATCAAATATTGATTTGGAATTGTATGTTTTAAATTGATCTTGAAACAGATGTATATTTATAGATTTGAATTTTTGTGTTTTGATTTTTTTTATATAAAAGTTTGTATAAAGGTTGTTTTGACATATATATTATAAAGTTGTTCTGGTGATTTTTGAACAAAGTTCGCATATCTCTGGAATCAAGGTCGCATATATATTTACGGTCTTCTTTTGCTTTACAGAAGGTGTATTGATTTTTAGGTATGTTTCATATACATTGTATTGTATCATTTATATTACGGTATATCATACTTTAAGTTATAGCCTGTGGCAAGTATATATTATTTTAAAATAAACTATGTGATAGAGTTATATATTTTAGATGATACAGCTACATCATAACGTTGTACAGTGTTTATGCTTTACTGTTATATATATAGTTCACATGAGTTTTGTTTTCAAGTATATATACATACTAAATGTTTTATTACAGATTTGTCATAATAGAATGTATGTGTGTTTATCATAGAAGTATTTTGCATCTGACTATTTACAATCTGATACGTATATTTGTTTATTAGTATATATTATTATATCAGAGTTTGTATATCCAAATTTGTAGTTTATATATATAGTTTGTACATATATTGCTTTAGTTGATCTAATAGTCAATATGAAGAGTATTATATGATGTTGCTGTATATATATATACATATAAGCTATATTATATTTCATAAGTCGACCATATGTATGCTGCATTTTATGTATGTTTCAGTATTGGATTATATAAGTTATATATTCCATGTTATTGTATAAGAGGTATATATTTATATATTTAAAGTGTTATCTTATATGTATATTACTAGTTTATATAAATCTTTTGGGTTTGGTTATATAGTGATTTGCATAGGATAGTTATATAGGCTGTTTATGTATTTATTTATAAGTATATATATTCATTTATTTCAAATTATACTATGTAGATATGTTGTTTTATATGTATAAAAAAACAATGATTTTGAAATGCATATATATTTAATTTAATATGTGTTTAAATTCATATTGATTTGAAAATAATAATAATAATAATAATGTAATGTATATTTCGTTTCTGTGATATCAAACTGATTTTGGTTCTTGATTCCTACCTTTCAGCTTGTCCGTCAAAATTCGTGTCAATTTAGCTTTGCTTTGGAATTCGTGCTTGGATTCGTAACCCGTTTCATTGTCAAATATCTCTAGCTTCGAAAGGTGAGCAATCACTCACGATTAACGTTCTTATATTTATTAAATTTGATTTCAATTGAAACGACAATTGAAATATGCTGTTATTAGTTATGTACATTGTTATATATGCCATTATCTGTGTCTGTTCACCTGTGACATCAGACACCATTATATGTTATTTATATTGGTGATATATGCCTGTTACTGATTGTTATATTATTATCATATCTGTTATCACTCTTCAAGTTCCCTGTTAGTATAGAATTCACTATGGGTTGAAATGATACATACCCGAACGATCTATAGAATAGGAGAAAATCGTTATGGGTTGAAATGGTAAACCCAAGCGATTTTCATTTGAATTGAATTTGGGATTGCGGGTTGAAAAGATATATACCCGTATATATTTAAATTGTGGATTGAAATGATAAATATCTGTATCACTTGACCATAGGATAGAAAATTATATACAGACACCGTTGGTCTATATATATAATACTTTGATATTGATTTCTATGGTTTTGAAAAGAAATATATGATTTTAATAAATATTGATTTTAAAGATTTAATAAAGTTTATATATAATATGTTTAAGTATTTATTTAATATCTATATTTTTAAATATAGAGTGTATAATGATTCAGGTTGGAAAGATAAATTTGAAATTGATTTGAAATTATATTTATTTGAGAATTATACTTAAATAAGTTTGATTTGGAATTTATTAAATCTAAAATTTTAAAGATATGTTTTATAACATGAATTTGATTAAAAGTGACTTAAATGAATATTTCAAACTTATACAAATTTAAATGGGATATTTTGTTTATTTAAATTTGTAAACTGAAGTTGTATTTAGATGTTATTGAAATGATTAGTAAATATTTCAAAACTAAATAATAGTAAAGTGAATTTGATATATATGAAATTATCCAATTTAGTTTTGAAATGTTGAATATTTAAAGGTTTGAAATATATTGAATGAAAAGGTTTATTTTTGTGGTTCAAGTCTGTATTTGAAATCGATATATTTTGAAATGATTTATTGAGAAACTGAATTGAGTTGAAATTTATGAATTGAGATTTTATTCAGTTGAATTTGGAAGTCGAATTAATTTGAGTCGATTTGTGAAATTGAGGTGGCTATTTTATTTATATTTTACTTTATAAATTATTTTAATATTAACTATTTTAATATAAACTATTTTAACTTAAACTATTTTAATATAAACTATTTTAACTTATAACTATTTTAATATAAACTATTTTAACTTATAACTATTTTATATAAACTATTTTACTTTATAAACTATTTTATTATATAAACTATTTTACTTTATAAACTATTTTACTTTATAAACTATTTTCTTATGTATACTATTATTAATATCTAAACTGTTTGAAGGAAAGTGATATGATCTCAAAGTGTTATGATTTCCAAAGTTATGAATTTCAAAGTATTATGATTTCCAAAGTATTATTATTATTTCGAATTGTTTGGTTTCGAAAGTATTATATCTTTGAAAGTACTATAATTTTGGAAGTGAATATTTTTGAGATGGAAATGATATCGTATTGATTTGGGGTTTTGAAATGGAAATGATATTTTGGCTTTGAAGTATAAACTATTTTGAAATGACTGCGGTGTTACAATAATGATTGGTTGTTAAAGAGACCGGGATCGGATATGGGCATACTCTATGTCGATACCGAAAACAACTTTAACAACTGTGTACGTGGTGGAGATTCCAGAATGAAGTAGGATGGTGGCGACGATCCTAAAGGTATATACATGGACCCAACTCCCATGAGTTGGCATAAGGTGGCTAAAACAGGAGCGATTTTGGGCCAATGAGGTAGCTCCTCTGATCGGACACACTCCATCGTATGCCATTCTATTACTTTGTGATTGATTTGGTGTGCACCCTTGATTCGGGAGTGTGGCTCGAGGTGGGCGGTAGTGGCTGCTATGCGTTACCACCCGTCCGAATGCGTAATTGGTATATCTACCCTGGCATTGCCTAGTTGTGCCGTGTCACCTACCCTAGCGGGCCTTATACGAGTTTGATTTGTGTCGTACCTATGGAGTATCCTCTGGTAGCCTCCCGATCTGGAGGTGCTACGGTACTGTATAGACTATTGGCACTATATATGTATTAAGGTGGAAAATGTAAAACCTTAACGCTATTTTTAAGTAAGTACTTTACTATAGACATTATTATAATAGCGTATATTACTACATAGTAAATAGTTTAACGGATCCTTAGAGGATGGTTATCCCAAACATCCTTTAAGTTACTTGTATTTCAGTTGATATTTCAGTTGATATTTCACTTGAGTTTGATTTATTGATATAAGAATGTTAATCCTGACTCGAGTGTTTTGTGTTTTGCTTTACGCTCGGGTCAGACTGAGTGGTTCGGTGTTCGAGACTCACCTTTGGAGTTGGACCTTCGCTTGGAGATCCAACTATCTATCCAGCTTTCAGTTATTCAGTTGATTCCAGTGATGTATTTAGATCTTGTATTTGACTACTGTATTGAGACATCTATGTATTCATGACTTCTGTTGTATCTTGTTTAACTTTGTTATATATATAGTACCTTCATGAACTACTATTCTTTTGTTTCCGCTGCATTATTGTTATATTACTCTATGTCTGTGATTCTGTGATTATTTATTTATTTTATATGCTGAGTTTTGCCAAATTTAAATTAACAATCTGATATTTTGAGCAATTCAAATCCGACATGTATGGATACGAATGGCTGAAAATTTAGGGCCGTTATAGTTGGTATCAAAGCTCTGGTTTTAGGTAAAACTCAGCATATAAAGTAAAATTCAATTACAGAATCACTTTCGTTCGAGCTTGAATTCCTTCTTCTTTGACTCGGTTTCTTTGAATTTTGGAATGTTCCCTTCGGTTCCAAAGTCCATTCGTGTATCCCCTATTCGTGTCTTTTGATTCTGGAGTATCCCATAACTCCACTTCGAATGATCTCTATAATAAATCGGCGGTCCCGCCAATCTCTGAATGATTTGTAAAGGGGTGAAACTCCTTCACAATAAGCATTGATTCACCGGAGATTTTGTATCGTCGGTTTACGATGCTGTTATCTTTTGTTATACCCGAATTCTATCTCTGGCGATCGAATGTCGATTTGCCTCAGAATTCTGCATCGATCTTATTTATGAAGTCACGGTTGACCCGGTTAAGGTTTCCCGCGATTTGTATAAGTTTATCCATCTTCCTGTTTGAAATTCAATCATCTTATCTCCCTATCGAGCCTATCTTCGAATTTGAATTCTTTGATTTAGGTCCCTTTAATTTGGATCTCTATCCTTGCCTTGAAATCAGTCTGTATTATCGAGTGAAGGAGTGTATTTGTAATTAATATTAAAATGTTTTATATATTGTGTTGTTTGAGTTGTTGATGTTGATTTGGGTTTTCGATCGATTCGTCTGATCAGCGATATCGATAGGATTTCCAAAACACTTGAACAGAGCAAACTGACACAATATTATTTTCAAATTTGGTCAATGAAATAAATTTGTATGTTTATATTATAAATATATAAGTAAAATTTTCTGGAATTAAAAAAAAGTTAATTAAATTGGTTGTTTGAAATGATAATATTTGATTATCATTTATTGTTATATAAATACATTTATAAACATGGTTTATAAATTGATTTGGAATTCAAATGAATTTAAATTAGGAATTTGAGAATTTAATTTCCAGTGATTTCAACTTTGGCTTTAAAGTTTTAAAGTGTATATTATTCAAAGTATTGTCAAATAGAAATTGTTTTCAAGAAATAAAAAAAAGGTTTAAATCAGTACTCTTCTCTTTGTCGCTGGAAAATAATTTCGGTGATGGCGGCCGCATCATCGACATTCATTTTCGAGTTTCAAAGTGGAGAGACCATTCTGTAGCTTTGCTACGGTTTTGTTTTGGAAAAATATTTTGATTTGAATTTCTTAAGTATGACTTGATTTATATATATATATATATATATGGGTATATTATTTTAAATTTAATTTGATTTAATATATATAGTATATACATAATTATCTTTAAAGGGTTTGAAATTAAATGGAAATTTAATTCTTAAAATTAGGTTAAAGGATGTTTTCAATTATAAATAAAGCTAAAATTTTGAATAAGTATTTAAACTTGAAATAATTGAATTGGAAAATTTTATTTGTATAATATTAAATTGCATTTCAATATAACTTACCTAAATTATTCAGAAGTTAAAAATGTAATTGGATAATATACAATATAAATTGACTTTATAAGGAAAGATTTGAGTGTTATAATAAATGTTATACACTAAAATTTTATCATAAAGATGTTAATAGAGATAAATAGAATAATAAGTTAATTGAATAATAGATGAGACAAATAAATTTGTTTTGAAGGAATTAATAAATTGAAATTAGATTAACTTGTGGAAATACCTTGAATTTAAAATCAATTATTGAATATAATTAATTTAAATTGTAATTTATATGGTTTAAATTAATTTATATGGTTTAAATATATGTGATAAGATATATTAAGTGGAATAAAGTTAATAATAATTCAAAATAAAAGAATTAAATTTGTTGAACAAAATATGAGTAAAATAAATGATTATACAAATTGATGATTTAGAAAATGTTAATAGAGGATGACTAGACAATAAGATAATGAATTTAGAAATAGATGGATTGATTTAACTTAAGTGAACGCAAATGGATTAAACCAAAATGTTGAATATTAATTAGTTAAATTTGAAATTTATATGGTTTTAAATTTATTGTTTATTTTGAATTTCAAATCTATTTTCTTCTAATTGTTTCTATTCTCCTACCTTCTTCCTTTTCAGGGACGAAAAGTTTTGAGTGGGGGAGAGTGTAACGACCCGTAAATTTCAGTGGTTTATTTATTTAATTAATAGAATTTTTGTGAAATTTTAAACAATAAAATTTTGAAATAAAAATTTATTATTTGGAATACGTCTAATTAAACATAGCAACTGGTATATTTTTATCTGATAATATGGAAGTTTATTTTCTTGTATAATTTTATATTATTCAAATCAGTTAAAAATTGATGGTAATAAAATGTTTTCCAAACCTGAATATTTTTCTATAGAAAATTAGTAAATCATCTTCTGAGTGAGACGTCATATTTCGTTTCTCCAAATTTTGACTGTTATTGCTCCGTCGATCTTATTTTCGATGAAATAGCAGCATTTTGGTACCGATATCGACTTTTGATCGGATGGTCATACCACTGGTATATGTATACCGTTTTGATCGTCTCGTCATACTGATCGCTGTGGTATATTCAATTCTTTGTTGTGAAGTTCGGTACACAGTGTAATCCATGAAAAACGATTTCGTATCCGTATCGATTTTAACCTTTTGGGTTTCTTGTCACTTCATCTATCTACAGTTGAATCAAACAGCTGTTTGTAATAAATATTTCCATCGTGCATGTTTTTTTTCCTGGAATTTAACTCATGACTTTACAATATCCCTTCTGTCCTTTCATTTCTTTTGTGTTAATTGTTTTCTTCAAAGAAAACTCTTACACGCTCTTTCAATACTTTGGCTTCATATATTATTATTTCAAATCCTGCTCCTTCATCTTCCCTTCCACCTTACGTTCAAATGCTTATGCTTTCACAAATGCTTTGCCTTCTCTCGTTTTCGAAATACACTACCACAGTCACCCACAACCGATCCTTCATGGCCACTTCCTCCTCTTCTATTCGGCCTCCATTCCCGACCACCATGAGCAGCCCTCCCCTTCCTTTCCTATGTAAGTCTCATCCAACTGCCGAGCCCAAACCCGACCACATCTCCTCAGCAACCCACTTACGCCTGGCCATCAGCCTCTTCCGTCTCCCTTCTACAACGCGGCTCCAACCTTGTTTGCATCTTCCATGACTGATCATAGTTACAACAGCCTCCTTCTTTATATTATGTAGTTATTTTACTGTGCGTTTTGGAAAGGCAAGCTCTCTCTCTCTCTTATATATATATATTTTGTAGTTATATACATGTTTACACATTGTTTAAAATCCGTAAGTATATATATATGCGTGGGTTTCAAATGTATAACCTTTACTTTATACGTGTTGAATCAAATATTGATTTGGAATTGTATGTTTTAAATTGATCTTGAAAGAGATGTATATTTATAGATTTGAATTTTTGTGTTTTGATTCTTTTTTATATAAAAGTTTGTATAAAGGTTGTTTTGACATATATTATAAAGTTGTTCTGGTGATTTTTGAACAAAGTTTGCATATCTCTGGAATCAAGGTCGCATATATATATTTACGGTCTTCTTTTGCTTTACAGAAGGTGTATTGATTTTTAGGTATGTTTCATATACATTGTATTGTATCATATTATATTACGGTATATCATTCTTTAAGTTTTAGCCTGTGGCAAGTATTTATTATTTTAAAATAAACTATGTGATAGAGTTATATATTTTAGATGATACAGCTACATCATAACGTTGTACACTGTTGATGCTTTACTGTTATATATATATATGTAGTTCACATGAGTTTTGTTTTCAAGTATATATACATACTAAATGTTTTATTACAGATTTGTCATAACAGAATGTATATATGTTTATCATAGAAGTATTTTGCATCTGACTATTTACAGTCTAATACGTACGTATATTTGTTTATTAGTATATATTATTATATTAGAGTTTGTATATCTAGATTTGTAGTTTATATATATATATATATATATATATATAGTTTGTACATATATTGCTTTAGTTGATCTAATAGTCAATATAAAGAGTGTTATATGATGTTGTTGTATATATATAAGCTATATTATAT
This sequence comes from Allium fistulosum, assembly GCA_030737815.1. Classification (NCBI taxonomy): domain Eukaryota; kingdom Viridiplantae; phylum Streptophyta; class Magnoliopsida; order Asparagales; family Amaryllidaceae; genus Allium; species Allium fistulosum. The sequence continues at coordinate 283,718,620 of CM060901.1, read as the reverse complement.
TTCATAAGTCGACCATATGTATGCTGCATTTTATGTATGTTTCAGTATTGGATTATATAAGTTATATATTCCATGTTATTGTATAAGAGGTATATATTTATATATTTAAAGTGTTATCTTATATGTATATTACTAGTTTATATAAATCTTTTGGGTTTGGTTATATAGTGATTTGCGTAGGATAGTTATATAGGCTGTTTATGTATTTATTTATAAGTATATATATTCATTTATTTCAAATTATACTATGTACATATGTTGATTTATATGTATAAAAAAACAATGATTTTGAAATGCATATATATTTAATTTAATATGTGTTTAAATTCAAATTGATTTGAAAATAATAATAATAATATAATGTATATTTCATTTCTGTGATATCAAACTGATTTTGGTTCTTGATTCCTACCTATCAGCTTGTCCGTCAAAATTCGTGTCAATTTAGCTTCGCTTTGGAATTCGTGCTCGGATTCGTAACCCGTTTCATTGTCAAATATCTCTAGCCTCGAAAGGTGAGCAATCACTCACGATTTGTAACGACCGTGATTTTTGAATTAGTGTCGAAATAAATATTTTAAATATAAATTTTTTAAAATAAAATCTGTTGTAAAGTCAGTAGGAGATATAACTTAGTAAAGTTGTATTCTCATTTTAGCTTTTGACGTGTTATAGAAATGGGCAAATTTAAACTAAATGAGTAAAAGTCAAAGTTGTGTTATTATACTTTGCATTTACGTGTAGGTATGGGTCCTGTATGAAGCATAATGTGAACACTTTGCATTATTTATTTTAATCATCACTTTTGCCTGGGTATCACTCTATCTATAAAGCAAATATTTGAACATTTGCTATCATCAATTAATGCAGTGTGTACCTTCTTTTGCTTAGGCACGTTGCCTTAAATGCTATTGTACCACAAATATGACCAGCACACATCTTTCAATTTGGTTTATTTTCTTCCAATTGCCTTCATCATTTCTGTTGTTTAAAAATATTCCAGTAGTCTTCATTTCGTTTTCACTTTTCAAGTTGTAGCTTTGAAAACTCACTAATGGTTGCTCAAAGACTTATCTTTCTTTGGATTCCTTTTTGCCAGTGAAACAATCTAAAGTGAGTGAAAAACTCACATTGCTAATTTATACATACTTCATTTTTGTGATACTGCAATGTTGGCTTGCATTTAGTTATAGCCGCTGTCCACCATATTTCTGCTTTTTTTATTTGTCTGGTCTTGTTCACTTGAATACACTACATATATAGTTCACTGATTTATAAAATAGTATTCTGGGCTATGTTTTGAAGTCTCTGAGAAAAATTTAGTTCTGGACATGCATTTGGCACTTGTGTGCGTAAGAAACATTTTGCACTTGAGTGCAGATTGAAGTACACAAACTTCTAGTTTAGACCATTTATAGTTTGTAAGTGGGTGTAGTACATTTTGCAAGTTGCATTACTTTTAGCCGTGCGTGCATGTATATAGCTGGGTTCTTTTTATTTAATTATCAAGTGTGCATGTATTGAGTATGTGCAATTTCATATAGGCCTCGATTTTAATGTGTGCATGAAAATGATATAGCCTGAGTCTCTTTCTTTTCTTTTCTATTTGGCGCGTATATATATATATATATATATATATATATATTGCCCAGGTCTAAATTTTGTTTTGCTTTGCATATTTTTAACATGTTGCATTATACTAAAATGCATGCGTGAGTCAAACAAATTCTGTTTTGTTTTGCATTTTGTGGCTGTGAAGGAAACATGCATTTTATGAAAAATTAAGTGCCAGGTTTTATATATACTATGGACGTGTGTGCAAAGTGTTCAGTCCAGGTCATTCTTGCAAGCAAAAAGGTCGAAGCATACAAAAGTATGCTCAGTTCCTTGTGGCGTGCGAGTGTACATCGCAGGGTCAATTGCATTTTATTCATTTGAAAGTGTGTTGACTGTTTGTATTGAACCATGGTAAAGTATGTGGAAAAAAAATTCCTTGACTCCTGTGCGTGTAAAATTGTTTGCACGTTAAAAAATTTTCCAGTCATTTTGCATTTGTTTAATTCTATTTCGTAGGTATAAATCTCAAGTCTAGGCAGTGCAATATTTTGGTGATTATATAAATAGTATAGATCACTATTTATAAATTTATATTTGAACCAGGGTTTGGTTTTAAAACGAATTTTGCTACCATTATTTTATAACGGAAATTTTTACTCCGGTGCTATATTTTAGAAGCGTGTTATTTTATGAGATTTTTGACGAATAAAAATTACTGTTGTTTTGACTTCAGTAACCGTTAATTTAAAGTGAATTTTTAAGCGGTTATCCCGCAACGCTGATTTGGTATCCGTTTTTACGGTGTTTTGTGAAGCGCAATTTCTTCATCGAAATTGCTACAGATGTTGCTGTTTTAATCACGTGTTTTAAAAATCGTTTTAAAATAAAAATTGTTTCCAATTTTTTTACAGTTTGCGCTTTCAAAAGAATGAGGAAGCGATTTAAACGCTTCAGCAAAATTGAGGACTATGAACCCTTACTTTTACTGATTCGCTTAATTCCGAACTTGTCCGTTTGAGAACGTAAATTTAATTTATATAAAATACACAATTTTGCACTTTCAAGGAAACGATGAAGAGATTTAAACGATTTAGCAAAAGTGCGGAGTATGGAACCACGCTTTTACTAATTCAGTTAATTCCGGACTCATTAATTGAAATATTTGCTGGGGATTTGCTGTTTGAAGGTTTTGATGATTTTGTTGGGCTTTCGAGCCACCCTATTGGACCTTCGGGTCATCTGATGGACCTTCGGGTCAATTACCAGTACTAGACCTTCGGGTCACTCTGTTGGACCTTCGGGTCATCTGATGGGCGCCAAAAATTTATAGTACTTGGTAGGCTTCGGCCATATGAGATGCACGTGCGGCGTAGCTTAGACTCGCCATCTGCTGGGATCGATCCACTTTTATGCCGATTTTTCTAGTTATCGTATTTTGATTTCTAGATTTTGCGACTGCTGATTTTCTAGTTATCTATTTTGATTTCTAGATTTTGTGAATTGCTGCTTTGACTTCAATTGTGAATTTGAAAGTTGATTTTGATGGAGTTTAAATTGAGATTTCTTCATTTAAACGATGCTAATTATTTATGCTGAACAGTTTCATTCAAGACTATAGTTATTTGCTTAAGTGTTGTTTATTATACACTTATTTCTGAGTTTAAATTAGACTGATCCATTTATTATTTTCTTTTAAATAATACTTGGGTCAGACCGGGTTATTTCAGGATAATCGCTATCTCTGATTCAGTTGCAGCTTCAGCTTTTGGGATTTCACTCCATCTTTTGTCTAGTCTTCGAGGTGTTACTTTTGGTGTATTGACTCTCATCTCATGTATGTTGATGACATGTATATGTATATTTGGTTCATGTGAACTATCGATTGTTGTAGCATGTATCCAGACTTGTCTTCCGCTATATATCTGATATTTCTGTTCTGATATGATTATACTTTTTTTTAAAACAAAAACCAGTATTATTATAAAAAGGAGAAACAAGCCTTTCTCCAACGGCTCACAAAACACGGCTAGGCATACAAAATATGCCTCCCACACACCCGAAAATAGAAACAGTAGATAAAAAAACAAAGGGAAAGAAAAAGCTAAGCTAACAGCAGCACCGAAATACAAAGCTAAAAAAGAAGTAACGAACAACCGCTCAACCATCATCCCCGCTACACCAAAAATGGTGTAGGCCAGTCCACCAGATAGAAAACCACCCACCGACAGAGGGAGATAATACCAATAGAGATCCCCAAGCCAAATCACGCTAATCCTAGAGACCCATAACATGCGGCCTCAAGCAAACCCAACCAGCCAAACAACAAGACCCGATGAGCTCCGAATTCCAACAGCCGAAAAGAAGATCGGAAAACTGAAGTGCAAACCAATGGAAAAAACCCCAGCCAAAGTTAACGACCAAATCTCCCTACAAAGCCTGAACCTGAAAAACTAGCAACCACATCAAAACAAAAAAAAGGGGGGGATGAGAGAGTCAAGAGCGTCGGCTGATGACCAACGCCCCGACTGGATCAGTCAACCAACGCCAGTTCTAGTGGTACTCAGCGCACAAGTAATAGACAAAAGGCCCGCGAGATGATGGATACGGGGGCTCATGCGTCCCCTGAAAGGCCGACCTCAGAAACCAAGGAATACGTCATTCCTGACGCGCCGAATAATGGCCACGGGTTCCATAGGAGAACTGTCGAAGATAGCCTTGTTCCGAGCACACCAAATGTGCCAGCAAAGGAGACAAGGAATCAAGCGATGAATGATCGAACGAAGAGATTTCCTGGAGTTCCCAGACCACCAGGTTGTTGGTAGATCGTTAACAGATCGGGTAATTCCCCGGACACCAACCAAATTTTCGAAGAAGTTCTAGCAAGATCTGGCTGAGGAACCGGCGAAGAATAAATGGTTCAAGGATTCCGATTCCCCGCTGTCGTAGCAACTGCAACGGGAAACCAAGGGGATGCCTATCCGTTGGAGATTCTCGTCTAATGGTAGGCCATCATGGAGGATACGCCACATCAGGGTCGAAACTTTTGGAGGAGAGCGAGAATCCTAGATGAAGGAAAACAAAGGACGAATGGGGGAAGGAATTCTAATCGACGTCCAAGCTCTGAGGATGGAAAACGGGGCACCGTCCCAGCCTAAAAGACCGCCATGGGAATCAGATAAATATTTCACTGACTGCATGTGCTTCCAAGTCTTGCTAGCATAGGACGGAGAACCCGTATAATTAGAGCCCGCTAGCCTATGGTACTTAGCGTGAAGGAACGAGGACCATAAAGAGTCGTTAGTACCAAATCTGTACCACAGTTTGCAAGCAAAAGCAGAGCAAATATCCTTGGGGTTGTGCAGCCCCAATCCGCCCTCGTTCTTGGGGCGACAAACCGTGTCCCACGAGATCCAGTGATGGCGGCGTCCGTCTTCCTTGTTGCCCCAGAAAAAGGAAGAGGCCAAAGAATGATACGACCGAAAGAAAGAGGAGGTTGGGGTCATAGTCGCAAAGACATGAGTTCCCATCGAATCTAACATAGACTTTATAAGAACCAGTCTGCCAGCCTGAGAGAGAAGAGCCGCATTCCAACGAATGACTTTACCCCTCACCTTGTCAGCTAAAGGGTCGAAATAAGCGTTAAGCTTCCTACCTCGGTACAGAACGATACCCAGGTAGGGTAATGGAAGCGAGGTTTCGTTGAAACTAGAAATTGTCTCAATCCAGGAAGATCGAGAGGTGGAGCAATCCGTCGCACGGACGAAACAACTTTTAGAAGCGTTAACGAGCTGACCGGAGGATCTCTCGTATTGATGTATGAAACTAAGGAGCCTCCGGATAGAGGAGCGACTACCGTTAGAGAAGATAACAATGTCATCAGCAAACGACAGAGACGAAATGAGAGGACAACCCCTAGGAATCCCGAAACGCTGAATCTGACCATATATCGTTAAGGTATGTAGGCCGCGATTGAAAGCCTCGGCCGCAATCACAAAAAGCGAAGGCGAGAGCGGGTCTCCTTGGCGCAGACCCCTCCCAGCCCTGAAATACCCATTAGCCGAACCATTAATGAGCACAGAGAACCAGCAGTTGGAGATAAGCCTCCAAACAAGGTCAATGAAGGTTTCCGGGAAACCGAAAGTTCTCAAAACCTTTATGACGAAAAACCACGACATACGATCGTAAGCCTTAGCCATGTCCAGTTTGAAAACAACATTAGAGCCCCGCACTTTCCTGTCAATCTGGGAAATAAGTTCCTGAGCCAACAGGACGTTGTCGGAAATTAAGCGACCTTTAACAAAACCCGCTTGAGACGAAGAGATAATATGCTCAAGGAAAGGGGCCAAACGGCTAGCCAAAATCTTGGAAATAACCTTATTTGAAAAGTTGCAAAGGATGATGGGCCGAAAGTCTCCACAGGATCGCGGCTGGTCGCACTTAGGGATGAGAAAAAGGTTGGTGGATGTCCAGCTAGAGGGAGGAAACTACCAACGAAAAATGACTGGACAGCAAGACAGAAGTCAGCCTGAATAATTGGCCAACAGCAACGGTAAAAGGTACCGTTGAACCCGTCAGGGCCGCTAGCACTATCCTTACTAAGAGCAAAAACACTAGCTCGGATTTCCTCAGGCGATGGGTATTCCTCAAGGATATCACTTTCAGGCGAGAGAACCAACCTGGGAATGAAAGCTAAAAGAGAAGGGTCGCTACCGGCAACCGATGGCGATCCTAGGAAGGATTGGAAGTGAGTCACAATTGTATCTTTGACTTCCTCAGGCGAGGATGCTAAAGATAGATCAGGGCGCAAGATCTCCCGAATGGAAAGAAGGTTGTTTTTCTTCCGAATAAAAGAGTGGAAGAACTTGGAGTTCACGTCGCCGTCGACCACCCACTTGACCCTCGCCTTTTGACGAAGGAAGTCATTCTCAATACGAAGTTCCAAAGCAAAGAAGGATTAAGCAGAAGCCCACGCCTCCTTGTTGGATAAAGACGGAGACTCGTCTAACAAAGATTCAGCAACGATAAGAGATTCTTCGGCAGACCGAACACGATCGAAGATGTTCTTGAAAACGTTCGTGTTCCAAGCCTTAAGACAGCACTTGAGGCGCTTCAGCTTGCGACTGAAAACAGAACAGGGAGGACCGACGATGGGATCGGACCAAGAATCAGCTACCACTCGAGGAAAAGTATGATGAGATCTCCACATACTTTGGAAGCGAAAAGAAGAGGGCCCTGACAGAGAGAAGGGAGAGCATCGAACTAACAGAGGAGAATGGTCAGAAAAAGTCCGATGTAGATGAACAACCGAGAAGGAGAAAGGTAAGCAGAACCAATCCTCCGAGCCGAAAACCCGGTCTAGCCTGGAGAGAATACGACTAGGGCCTACTTGGTTATTAGACCAGGTGAACGCCGAGCCCACGAACGGGAGCTCAGAGAGACCAGATCCGACAATGAACGAGTTAAAATCCGCCATCGCAAGACGGTTGATGGCTGCTCCACCCCGTTTCTCTGCCTGGCATGCGACGATATTGAAATCGCCGCCAACCACGGAGGGAGAAAAGCCCAGTGAACCGAGACCTAAAATGTCGGTCCAAAGAGTTAGCCTCTCCAAACGAACACATTTGGCATACACAGCCGAGAACAGAAAAGGTGAAGCAAAATAAGAAGAAGTGCAGGCTACCGAGAAGAGTTGAGAAGAGTCAAAAATAGAGTGGACCGAGTAGGATTTGGACCATAAAATCCAAATCTTACCCGAGACGTTGGCAGACCCGCCGCCAAAACCTAAAGATAAAACGGTACTGTTTATGCCCACCGGATCTAGAAAAGGTTCCAGAATAGCAATCAAACCCATCGAATGTTTCCGGACAATGCGTTTTAGCCTAGCCAAAGATGCACCGTTGCCAATACCGCGAACATTCCAGAAAAGAAAGTTCGACATGACGAAAAAAGCAGAAATAGGAAAAAGCAGACCACAACAAGCAGGATGACCGGGCGAGCTCAGACAAGATACAGTGAGTATCGAGTAGATCTGTCGACCTGCTCGGACGCCGCTATAGAGCGTGTACGGATGGTGCGAGGAGTAGAAGGGACTCTACGCAATCTACGATGGGACGGACGAACAGAAGAAACCGCGGGCTCAAAAGAAGCCACAGAGGACTCCTCACTATCGGTCGAGGCCGACCGAGAAGCCCCAGCAACCTCCGTAAAAGAGTTCCTGGACAGACAGTCAAGGCGCTCGTTCAGAAGCACAATTTCTGCCTTACTCATCATCGGGATGGTAATGGACAGAGAGCATGAAGAAGAGGGGAGGGAGCACTCTGCTGAGCAGTAAGAAGTAGATGAACCCGAAGGAACAGAAGGAGCAGAAAGAGCAGAAGAAAATCGTAAGCAGAAGGGAAGGCGAATCAGGCGAACTGCAAACTGCCACTTGAGCCGATCAGTAGCAGGGCAGATAGGAGCTGCTAAAAAGCGGATGGAGGAGGAGGAAGGGATAACAGAATCAGATACCCCCGACTCAACTAACTGCGAGGGTAGATCAGGATAATGATGGAAAGGAAGAGCGACACGGGGGAGACAGAAATAAAACCGGTCAAGTGTAAGGGAGCAATCCTGATGCGTCCCATCTTGCTGTGGGAATCTTACTAAAACGAGACTGTCACTAAAAGTACAGCCCCGCATCGTAGATAAGATTCGCGAGGCGCACCAAGCAGCGGGACCAGAAGAACGGAGCACCGAAGGCTGACAGTATCCCATGTTGTCCGTATAGTGATCACAGACGATCACTATACGCACAGATAAGGAAATAGGATACCGCCCACGCCAATCGCTCCAGGCCCACTGAGCTGTTCGATGGCCCCGATAGAATACTATCAATACCGGGAAACGAAAAAGCAACCAAGTCACTAGCGACACAGAACTGGAGCCGTAGTGACTCAGAAACAAAACCCAACGGATAGAACCCTTCGAATCGTTCCAGACTAAAAGCGAAAATTGGACTAAAACACTGCTGAAAGCCAACAACACCGACGATGACCAAAAGCTCATCTTAAAACTACCAATCAAACAGTCAGACGAAAAGGCGAAACCAACATAACAGTGACCTGACACACTGCCAGACCCGAGAGAGACAGTAGTGTCAGGGAGCACACACCTAAGTGTGTCAAGGCTCAAGTAAACAGTATCGACAACAATGGATAACCCCCAACAGTCAAAAGGCAACCCAGCAATAACTACAAACAAAGAAGGCGAACAAGAGAAACAAACCTTCTAACAAAGCTCCTCAACAACGGCAAGACAAGGGGCAGCCGAGACCTCATCTACCGAATCTCCCAAAACCGATACAGCAGACAAGATCCCGCCACCAGCCATAGACCACCCAGTAGCACCACTCACAGCCAAGGGTGAACACCCACTCGTAACCGAAACAGGCACTATCGGATGGCACGGGGAAGGAGACAAAGTGATCAAATCTCTATCTACCAAACCACCGATAACTGAACCAAAGCAGAGAGCGTCAGTAGAAGGACTAGCAACCACACAGCCCAGAACTGACAAGCGAGGAGAAAAAGGAGCGATGAACTCTCCCTTCTTCCTCGACTTTAATTCAACCTCATGGCACAAACCCAACTGACCACAATCGAGACCAACAGCAACAGTACCAAAAGCAATATCAGCTACATCGAAGTCGACAAATCCAGCGCCGCCCCAAAAACCAATTTGGGCGCAAATTGGATCTGGAGATCCCGATACGCCAGAGTTTCAGATCTAAACGAGTAATGGGATGACTTCTCAAAGCAAGGCAACAATTCCATGAACAGACCATCCACCAAAATAAACTTGTGACGAGCCAGAGAAGAGAAGGCCACCGAAGAAAATATGGCAATATCAACCGAGCTTTCACTCGTGAAACAGACCGACACAGGAGGAGGAACAATCGCAAGCAAGGCGTCAGCGATGACAGCGAAAGGAGGGCATCGCCTCACAAAATCTCCTGTAAATGAGAAAACCCCCAAATCCATACAATAAACCAGGATCCAACAGCGGAACAACCAAAAGACTAAACGCAAAGCAATCGAAACCAAAGCCTCTCGCTGAGAAGCAAGACGAGCTGCAGAAATGTCGATGAGAAAGTAGGAGGGGAGAATAAAGGAGAAAAATCGGAGCAGAAAAAAGAATTCAGGCAGCCATTAACGAGAATAAGACCGTTGCTCAAAAAAAGTGATATGATTATACTTATCTGTGTTGTTGTTATTATGAGTTGTTCTGAATTATTCTTAAGCCATCGTAGTTTCGTTTTAGATTTGGATTGAATGTATATTGTTGGGAGTAATTTACACAACTCCTATCGATGTAATCAATACTCGTCTAAGGCATAACTTACGGATGGTCGCTTCTATCAAGCCTTATTCTTCGCAATAGCAGACGTTATTCCTTATAATAACCTTTGTTATTGTGAGCATAGAGGTGGGGCGTCACACGATTAATGTTCTTATATTTATTAAATTTGATTTCAATTGAAACGACAATTGAAATATGCTGCTGTTAGTTATTTACATTGTTATATATGCCATTATCTTTATCTGTTCACCTGTGACATCTGACACCATTATCTGTTATTTATACTGATGATATATGCATGTTACTGATTATTATAATATTATCATTTCTGTTATCACTCTGCAAGTTCCCTGTTAGTATAGAATTCACTATGGGTTGAAATGATACATACCCGAACGATCTGTAGAATAGAAGAAAATCATTATGGGTTGAAATGATAAACCCAAGCGATTTTCATTTGAATTGAATTTGGGATTGCGAGTTGAAAAGATATATACCCGTATATATTTAAATTGTGGATTGAAATGATAAATATTTGTATCACTTGACCATAGGATAGAAAATTATATACAGACACCATTGGTCTATATATATAATACTTTCATAATGATTTCTATGGTTTTGAAAAGAAATGTATGATTTTAATAAATATTGATTTTAAAGATTTATTAAAGTTGATTTAATAAAGTTGATATATAATATGTTTAAGTATTTATTTAATATCTATATTTTTAAATATAAAGTTTATAATGATTCAGGTTGGAAAGATAAATTTGAAATTGATTTGAAATTATATTTATTTGAGAATTATACTAAAATAAGTTTGATTTGGAATTTATTAAATCTGAAATTTTAAAGATATGTTTTATAACTTGAATTTGATTAAAAGTGACTTAAATGAATATTTCAAACTTATACAAATTTAAATGGGATATTTTGTTTATTTAAATTTGTAAACTGAAGTTGTATTTAGATTTTATTGAAATGATTAAGTAAATATTTCAAAACTAAATAATAGTAAAGCGAATTTGATAAATATATGGAATTATCGAATTTAGTTTTGAAATGTTGAATATTTAAAGCTTTGAAATATATTGAATGAATAGGTTTATTTTTGTGGTTCAAATCTGTATTTGAATTCGATATATTTTGAAATGATTTATTGAGAAACTGAATTGAGTTGAAATTTATGAATTGAGATTTTATTAAGTTGAATTTGGAAGTCGAGTTAATTTGAGTCGATTTGTGAAATTGAGGTGGCTATTTTATTTATATTTTACTTTATAAATTATTTTAATATTAACTATTTTAATATAAACTATTTTAACTTATAACTATTTTAATATAAACTATTTTAACTTATAACTATTTTATATAAACTATTTTACTTTATAAACTATTTTATTATATAAACTATTTTACTTTATAAACTATTTTACTTTATAAACTATTTTATTATATATACTATTATTAATATCTAAACTGTTTGAAGGAAAGTGATATGATATCAAAGTGTTATGATTTCCAAAGTTATGAATTTCAAAGTATTATGATTTCCAAAGTGTTATTATTATTTCGAATTGTTTGGTTTCGAAAGTATTATATCTTTGAAAGTACTATGATTTTGGAAGTGAATATTTTTGAAATGGAAAAGATATCGTATTGATTTGGGTTTTGAAATGGAAATGATATTTTGGTTTTGAAGTATAAACTATTTTGAAATGACCGCGGTGTTATAATAACGATTGGTTGTTAAAGAGACCGGGATTGGATATGGGCATACTCTCTATCGATACCGAAAACCATTTTAACAACTGTGTACGCGGTGGAGATTCCAGAATGAAGTAGGATGGTGGCGACGATCCTAAAGGTATATACATGGACCCAACTCCCATGAGTTGGCATAAGGGGGCTAAAACAGGAGCGATTTCGAGCCAATGAGATAGCTCCTCTGATCGGACACACTCCATCGTATGCCATTCTATTACTTTGTGATTGATTTGGTGCGCACCCTTGATTCAGTAGTGTGGCTCGAGGTGGGCGGTAGTGGCTGCTATGTGTTACCACCAGTCCGGATGCGTAATTGGTATATCTACCCTGGCATTGCCTAGTTGTGCCGTCTCACCTACCCTAGCGCGCCTTATACGAGTTTGATTTGTGTCGTACCTATGGAGTATCCTCTGGTAGCCTCCCGATCTGGAGGTGCTATGGTACTGTATAGACTATTGGCACTATATATGTGTTAAGGTGGAAAATGTAAAGCCTTAACGATATTTTTAAGTAAGTTTACTTTACTATAGACATTATTATAATAGCATATATTACTACATAGTAGATAGTTTAACGGATCCTTAGAGGATGGTTATCCCAAACATCCTTTAAGTTACTTGTATTTCAGTTGATATTTCACTTGAGTTGGATTTATTGATATAAGAATGTTAATCCTGACTCGAGTGGTTTGTGTCTTTCTTTACGCTCGGGTCAGACTGAGTGGTTCAGTGTTCGAGACTCACCTTTGGAGTTGGAGCTTCGCTTGGAGATCCAGCTATCTATCCAGCTTTCAGTTATTCAGTTGATTCCAGTGATGTATTCGGATCTTGTATTTGACTATTGTATTGAGACATCTATGTATTCGTGACTTCTGTTGTATCTTGTTTAACTCTGTTATATATATAGCAGCTTCATGAACTACTATTCTTTTGTTTCCGCTGCATTATTGTTATATTACTCTGTGTTTGTGATTCTGTGATTATTTATTTATTTTATATGTTGAGTTTTGCCAAATTTAAATTAACAATATGATATTTTGAGAAATTCAAATCTGACATGTATGGATGCGAATGGCTGAAAATTTCTGGCCGTTACAATATATATATATATATATATTTAGATTAACCAAAAAGGTGAGATTAGCTCACCTTTATTTCAGTTGTCGCCGAGGCGATTCGGATTATGTTCGAATTCGAACAACGTTCGAATTTAGCGTAAAATTCGACAAGCACCATTCGTTGCCAAACCAACTCCATATCGTAGCATTCGCAGATACTAACGCAACGCAACTTCCCATGCTTGATTCTGACCTCGTATGAACAAGTTATACAATTATTTAAGTTATTGATTTAATTAAATTATTAATTACAACACTAACATCTAATTTCCCATATAAAAATATAAACCCTCCTTCTTTAAATACTACTCTCGCTCATTCCCAGGTTCAAACACCCATGTCTACGTGCTTTCCCCTTTGTTGTTACCACCATGGACAATAGTACGCCACCACGTTGCCACCAATGGCAAGCCCACGCTCCGCCGCACCTTCCTACCTCATCCTTGCTCTCTCCGCCGCTACGTAGCCGCATGCGAACCTAAAAACCGAAATAACCTATTCTCCGTTCAAACCAAAAATGCCACCGCCACATGCCACGCCACGCCACCTAACTTTTCCAGAGTCTAGCCTACTACCTCCCCAACCTTTCTCCTTCAGAAACCCTAGCCAAAAAGTCCTTCGAAACGCCGCAATCGACGAAAAACTACTCGTCGATCATCACCCAAATTCCACCGCCACATACCACCATCGTCAATCTCCATCGTCCAACTTTATCATCACACCACCGCTGATAGAATTCCCTTTGGCGGCGCCGATGATCCTCGGCCATTGGATGATGGTCACTGTTTTACAAAGAAAATGAATGTTTTATACATTTTTTCTTTTTTATCTTTTTCTTTGTTTCTTTGATTCTCTGGTTTGAAAATATTTTAAGAGGGAAAAGCTGAAAATATAAATTAGAGGTGGGTATCGTAACGACCCGTATTTTTGGCAATTAAAAATATTCAATTAAATAAGATTTTGGAATTTAGTATTGTAAGAAATTAAAATTTATGACTTATTAGTGAAAAAAAATTGTTAGAATATATAACTTAATCTTAAATGAATTCTAAAACGACAAATTTCAATGGAGATTAGAATATAATTTAATGATATTTATTTGGATATAATTAATAACTGTTTGAATGTAAATTTTATCGGTTGTAAATAATAAATGTTAATAAAGAATGAAATGAATGTTTATTTCTAATGGGAATATAATTTTAAGTTTAAATTGGGAAAATTGTAAAGTTAATAGGAATAAAATTTATTTATGTGTTAAATTACTTTAATGTAACAATTGTTTTATTTCTCACTCATTTAGTTAATCATTCTGAAATTTAATTTTGTAATCAATTAATTTTTTTGTAATTGAAATATTACGGTTAAAATGAAAAGACGTTAACTGTAGAATGTGAGTGGAATAAAATGAAAACTTATGTTTAATAAATTGATAAGGTATTTGTTAATTTAATAATAAGAATGTAAATCAAAATAAAAAAATTGTTTGAAATTAAAATATAATGAACTGAGATTTTATTACTGTTGTAATTTAACGTTGAAATTAATATAATATTTAAATCTTGGATTCAACATGAAAAAATTAATTTTAAAATATTATTAATTTATGTTTAATCTAGAATGATGATAAGAAATTTTAATTTAGAATTTAAAAGTGATTAAACGTGTTAAATTTTAATTTAGAATCTAAAATAATAATTCGCTTAATTAACGTGCAAAAATGAATATAAATTGATTTTTAAAGCTAACTTCCATATACAATAGAATTAGGGTTTGAGATTAGTTTCATTGAGTTTAAAAATGTTGAAAACCTATATTTCGATATATAGGATGACCTACTTTCGTTTCGGGAAAGAAACGGGCTTTTCGGGCCTTTTTTATCGCGTGGGCTCAGTCGATCTATTCCATCTATTCATGTTCCATCTTTGTCTATATATATATATATATATTGTAACAACCCGCATATTTATCAATTTATCATTTAAATATTTTATTTAAATATTATTTCGTTAATCAGATTTTGGTCCAAAAAGCTACTTTTTGCAAACAGTCGAATTAGGACTCGAGACCACTTCCATTGAGTTGAAAATGTCGTTTGCGATCTTTTTGAGTATAAACTTTGATATGTTTGGGGCTAGTCAAAAATTTGACCATTTTTCACTTTGGGTTGGGTTTGGTTCAGCCCTATGTTTTGACTTAACACTCCAAACTGAAACCCCCTCTTCATTCACTCCCTCCTCCTCTTCATTTCAGTTCTAAAGAGATTAATGGTGAGTGGAATGGGAAATTAAAATTCTAAAACCCTAGTTTCCATCTACAAATCAAGTTCTAGCTCCAAATCAATAGAAGAAGCTTTGGTAAGTCTCCTCTTCTTCTTCCCCAACTCACTCTCCTATCAATTTCAGAAATCCCTAAACCTAATTTAGGAAATGTTTCTCTTTTTAGCTTAAAATCAAGCTTGTTGAGCTGGGATTGAAGAGAGATTGTCATTGCCATTGCTCTATAGCTTCTTCATTCTAGTTCTTGTGCATAAAGGTGAGATTTTTATCTCACATCTAAGTCAATAATTATCTTCGATTGTTAGGTATGAATTCCTAACACTTATCCTTGTGCAATTCCTGAGTCGTTGTGGCTCGACCGATCGTTATCGATGTCGTTTGGCCATTTTTTTGGCCTAGGTTCAGGGAATGCCCTGAATAACAGTTTCAGCCGTCTGAACGTATGGTTCAGACGTCTGAATGGAATACTGGGAATTTTCTTCTCCCAGCATTCAGACGTCTGAATCAAAATTTCAGACGTCTGAATTGGTTCGTTTTGAACCAGAAAAGGAATAGGCTAAAAAGTGCCTATTTCAGACGTCTGAAATCTAGGATTCAGACGTCTGAATTTTGTTCTGGAAAATAGTTTATTTTCCAGATTCAGACGTCTGAATTCTTGACCTCAGACGTCTGAATCTGCTGTGTTTTGCCTAGTTGTTTTTTTAGCTTGAATATCCAACTCTAATCAAGTCGGGTTGATTCCCTTTTTGTTGTTATCATTTATTATCGGCCACTTTGTTAAGTCGCCCGCCTTTTTAAACTTAGGTCGCTTGTCTTCACTAAGTCGTACCGTTTTGACGGGGCGCTGCCCCGCACCCCGCCGTGGGCGCTGCGTAGGCAATCTCATCTGAAAAACATTTGTCAGAATTTCTACTTTGATGGTTTTGGGACTGACTTCTTTGGACTTTACTCACGTCTTCGAACGTGAATTGATTTGTTTCTACCATCGTTTTATGACTTGTCACTTTAAAGATATATAAAGGTTTCAATACTAATAGTAAATATCAAAACTCTTTCATCAAAGCGATTTCAACACTATTTTAAATATCAAAAGTTCGTTTTCTCAAACCGATTTTCAATCTACTAGTATATACAAGCCTTTACTTCACTCGAATGAGAAATCGACTTAAACGACTTAGTAAAACGGGTGGTATGAAACGCTTGCGTTCACTTCGTCGGTTAGCTCTTGGACTTGTTCGATTGAACCCTTTTTGTGACAATTTCCTAGTGAAGATTTACAGCTTGTTCGTAAATATTTAAGTTAAGCAAGTGGTTATGGGACATGAAGCTAAACTCATATATTTACTAGCTTGGTGTGATTGACACTTCCTTATGATCATGACGATCATTTTTGTGATTTAGACTAGCGATTGAGCGATGTCTCTTTGTCTACGTGGGAGACTATACCCCGATCATGTGATGTTTCGCCATCACATTTCTAGGGTAGCACCCTACGGTCTTCGGGCCATTCCTGTTTGAAAATTTAATGGATAGCTTCCATGAGATAGCTTCTCGTCATGTGTTTACGCGTAGGTGAGTTTTCATGCTCCCATTCATGTGTTAGGCCTCCCCCTTTTTTTTATGCGTTTTCTGGATTTCTGATGATGATTTCTGGAATTTTTTGCTTCACCAATTTTCATGATTTTCATTGATATGATATCAGTTTTTGTGCATTGGTGAATTCATGTGTTATTGACTTGTTATGAATACAAGTTTAGGGTATGATACCCTACCTTATCTTTGAGAAGATTCTTGTGATATTGATTAATCTTTTGTTGATTATCATTTACATACTTATAGTAGTATGTCGTAATAGTTATTTCATGTTCATGTCATGCCATTTACTTTATACCATATCATCTGATATTTATAGTTAGACTGATCCGTTTATTATTTTCTTATAAATAATACTCGGGTCAGACCGAGATGTTACAGGTGCTTCTGCTTGACTTCTCTTCAGGATATTTCTGACTTTTGGCTAACTACATAGATTTGTAGTTTTTGGATGTACACCTTTGAGATATAGACCCTATGTTGTGTACTTATTCTTTTGTATAGCACGTGATGCTATTCTTTTGTATTATCGTGGATCTTTCTGACCACTACTCTGATGTACACTTTCATGTGTTATATATTTATTCATATCTTCTTCCGCCTTTGTGATATGGATGTCTGTGACTGATTTATGTTATGATTATTTCTATGTTTGTTTTCCGAAGATTATATATAGCCACTGTGTGATAGCTTTGTGTTTGTATCGGTATGTCGGATTTCCTCCTTACAAGATATGCATTCTATTCTATCTGACGTATCGGTGCTCGCACAAAGAAGTTACATGGTTGGTCGCTCCTCCACAGCCTTATTCTCCGCGCTAATTGACAGCACTACATCGTAGTGTTCTTGGTTAGCGTGGGTATAGAGGTAGGGCGTCACATATATGCTGTTATGAAACCCTATCAAGCTTCTATTCTATTTTTTGTACGTACATTTCAGTTCTAATCTGCTCCTCCTCAATGGTCATTAGCCTGAAACCCTAATTACAATTTCAAGTCAAATCCAAAAATTCAAACTGCTCAAACCCTATCAAATTATATATCGTCACGAAGCTCTCGACGAATGGAATTAGTGTCTGCAATTCATTTTTGCAATCAAATCTCGGTTTGACCCAAAATTAGCAAAGAAATCTCGGTCATCCATTCTAGGGTTTGGATTCAACGTTGGATCGTCAACCATTCGATGATCGGGAAGTTGCTGCTTGTAGAGGAGACGAAGTAGAGTTGATCTATGGTCTCTGATCATGTCCATGAGGCTCGTGTTCACCAAAAATTGGCGATTTGGGTGCGTCGTTCAAGGCATTCAGGGCGGCAGAGTGATTGATTTAATTGTCGAAGGTGGAGGAAGGCATGGCAGATCTCGTGGTGATCTCCGATCAAGGCGTAGCGGCGTATGGGACGTGCGGTAGTAAGGTGCACGTGGGCGGCTGATGCACTATTGTGGTTCGATGTTTGCTATTAGGGTATGGGAAGGAGATAAGATAATTACATTTCTGCCCTTTTGTTTTATTTTAATTTAATTTTAAATTCAAATGTTCCAACTTGCATAACTTTCCATACGAACTTGGATTTGCACGTGATTTCTTCCGTTGGACTCGTATCGAAATTCCGAACAATATGAAACTACTTTGGTTGAATTTGAACACTGTTGAATTTTTGGGCTTTTATTGGACTTTTAACAGGCTTTAAATCAAAGGTGAGTGATTTAACCCACTTACGTAATACTATAATTTCTTATGTTAGTTAAATTGAAATTATGAAGTTATTTATTTTATTGGTTGTTGTTTGGTAGTTTAAATTGACATTTAAATTAATTTTAATTTTATATTGAATTAAATTGATATTTAAATTAATATTGAATTTAATTGCTAGTTAAACATCGACAACTGATAATTTGTAATTGTTATGATATATTGGTTGATTTGGATGTTGATTGTTATCGGATGTCAATTGATTGATGTTGGATGTATGGTTGTTGATTTATTTTGATATATTCCTGTTTTTACCCCATTTATTATTTAACATTCTATAAATTGTCATTTGAATTATTTCAAATAAACTAAGAAACAGGTTGAAATGATATATGCCTACGTCATTTAATTTTGGGTTGAAATGATATATTTCCATCCATGTAATTAAAAATTAAATTAACCGATCACTTGGCCATAGGGTAGAAAATTATATACAGACAGCGGATTTGGTTAAATTAAATGGTTTTAAAATCTTGAATTTTGATTTATATGAATTAAATTATTTTCTAATTCAAGATTTTGGAATGTTGGAACTGAAACTGTTTTAATGAAATTGTTCAAGGATTTAATTTGAAACCTTAAAGTTGAAATTGAGATATGATTTGAATTTATTGGAAGTGAATTATTTTAAAGGTTTAAACTTTAATTTAAACTATGAATTTACTATAATTAAAATAGTTTTAAATTGGTATTTCAAAGTTTTAGATGTGAAATGGTTTTAAAGTAAATTGTTTAAAATGAGAATGCGAACTTGAACTTTCAGCCTTTGAATACAATCATTTAAATTGATTTTGAAGTTAAATTTGAAATTGATTTGAATATGAAGTTTGACTTGAATTGGAAGTCGAAAACGGAATTCATGGTGATTCAGAATTTGAACCTTGTTGTATAAGAAGAAATAGTTTTAATATAAACTATTTTAATAACCAAATTATTTTATATATAAACTATTTTAATTATCCAACCATTTTTAATATTAAAACTATTTTATATTCAAAACTATTTCCAATCCTTAAAACTATTTTAATTATTGCAAAGTATTTTTCAATATTAAACTATTTTAATTATTCCAAACTATTTCCAATATTAAAACTATTATCCAAACTATTTTCAATATTCAAACTATTTTCATTATTCAAACCATATTTAATATTCAAACTGTTTTAAAAGTGGGAATTGTGTAGATTTAAATCATTGATTTAAATACAAATGTTTTGAGGTATAACCTATTTGAATTCGAAATGATTTTGAAGCAAAATCTGATATTTTGATATGAAATATGACTTGTTATTGAAACGTAAAAGAACCAACTGGTGTGAAAAATAACGTTTGGTTGTTAAAGAGACCGGGGCCGAATGTTGGCATACTCTTTGTCAATACCGGAACCATTTTAACAACTGTGTACGCGGTGGATGATCCAGAATGAAGTGGTTGAATTGGCGAACGTTTGCTGGATTTGAAGTAAGAGAACGATGATAGATGATCCCGACACTTGTGTCAATTTGAAATGACTGAAACAGGAGCCTATGTTTGGCCAAGGGGTTCGCTACCTTTATGGGCCATCACCCCTTCGTATTATATTCATTTTTGACTTGATCGGTGCACATTGATTTGATTTGGGGGTGGTGGACTCGGTCGGCCGTTAGGGGTTACGACCAGCCAGAAAGGGTAAACTGGTAGAATCCTACCTTGGGCATTGCCTCACGTGCCTTGTCATACTTTTACCCTTATACGCGACCACTGCGATTTTGTTTTAGTGTTGTCTTATCATGGCACCTCCCTGACTACCGACGTTACTGGTGGTGTCACAAGGCAAACTGTAGGGCAATGCTTAAAACGCATTAAGGGGGATTAATGTAAAGCCTTAACGCTAGGAAAAATATTTATTTTATTGATTAGACACTACATATGTAGTGTATCTTACTACATATAGATAGTTTAACGGATCCTTAGGAGATGAAAATCCCGTAACATCTCTTAAGTTATTGCACTCACATTGTACACTGGACAGGAGATGGAAAACCCCGTAAACATCTCTGAAGCTATCACACTCATTTTTACTTCTTGATTTAACTTACATAAGAACTTTTAGTTCCGACTCGAATGTTTTGTCTTTTCATTACGCTTGGGTCAGCCTGATTATTACAGTATTTAAAGACACTATTCCTTGAAGATGAAGATAGAGTTTGCTACACCTTATTTATTATTATTATTCCACTGCATTATTTTGGTATGTTTATTGATTTTACTCTGATTATGTTGTAAAATTGTGTATTCAAATGTGTAAAACAGCTTCATGAACTGTTTATTTGATTATTATATGTTGTCATTCCGCTACGAGATTCTGTGTTTTTGCTTTTCTTCTTTTCTATTATTTTCTTATTAAACTCCATTGACAATCCTCCCTTTTGAATGGTTTGAATTAGCATGTGTGATTTATTATCGACTTAAATCGTCCAAAAAGGTGGGTCGTCACAGTTTGTATCAGAGCTTTGGTTTAGAGATACCTTAGCCTGTTGGGGATAAACTCGTTAAAGATAAGGTTAGTAATACCCTAGAATGAGTTTGAGTATATATATACGAGAGAGCGTATTTGTAAGTGCTATATAAAAAAAATGTTTTGTATTGTGTTAATTTGTTCTGTTGAGTATTTATAAATTCTGGTCGGTACATAGGATGCTATGGCATCGATAGGGATTTCTAAACACTTGAACAGGGTAAACTGATACAATATTATTTTTGAGATAGGTAAATGAAATAATTTTACCTAGTATTATATTTTTATTTAAAAAGAATTACTTTTCATAAATTGATCGCTATTTTTGGTGTGTTATTTGTTAGGAAATGATAATATTTGATTATTGTCATTTATTGTTTGGTTAGTCAAATTTCTTAAAAACTATTAACTATTATATGCTATAAGAAAATATAATTTTATAAATATAGTTTATAAATTATGATTTACTAATAAAATGAATTTAAATTTAAAATTTAAGAACTTAAATTCTGGTGTTTGAAATTGGTTTTCAAAGATTTTTGAAAAAAATAAATTAGTATTATTTGGAAGTACTTTCGGATCGAAATATTTTCAATAAGATTGAAAGAAATGTTTTTAAAAGAATTTTAAAAAAGGAAGTAAGTTTTGTAATCCTCTCTTCATTCGTTGGAAAATAATTTCGATGATGACGGCCGCATCATCGACATTCATTTTCGAGTCTCAAAGTGGGGAGGCCACTTAGTAGCTTGCTACGCATTTGGTTCGATAAACAGATTTTGATTTAAAATTTCTAAATATGATTTGATATATATAAAAGATATGAGTATATATATTATTTCAAAATGATTTGAAATGAACCCGGGATTTGAATTCTTAAGTTCCTATTAATTAATGATTTTCAGTTGTAGAAATAAAGTGAAATTTTAATAGTCAGAAACTTCTAAAATGAGAAATAAGAAATTGAAGCTAAGTGTTTAAATGAAGTATGAGAAGTTAAATCTTAATAGTTGTAAATTATTGAATATTCTTGCTAACTAAAATGAATAAGATAAATTTGTATAACACTCGTTTACATTCTAAAAACATATATAAAACTTACCAGAAATGTTTAAAAAGTTGAAATGTTAAACATGAATATTTAATAGAATATTAAACAAGTACGAACTTAAGTAATAAAAAAATATTTCAAATTGGAATTCTGTTTAAAGAAATGTTTATATAAAAAAAATGTCCACAATAAAATTATGTCCATATATAAATAAATAAAAATTAAGATGTACCAGAAATGATATAAACATGAGTTAATGTTTGAAATGCTTAATAATTAAATTGAATAGTAAAAAGTGAATACTATTTAAAATAAATAACTATAAACTTAAGAAAAAGTTGAAATGATTCATTAATGAATATTAATATTAATCTGAAATCAAGCTATATAAACAATAAATGTGTATTAAACTGCAAAGAAACATATGTAATACTTTAAGAACTTATTCATTGATAATTTCAAATATTGAATGGGGAATAATTTATGTAAGTAAATGAATGTAAATTAATAAAAGATGACGTTGTAGGAATGAATGAGAATTAAAATAAATGATGCGTTTAAAGAAAACAATGGAATAAAATATGTAAGTTGTACGTAGATCATTTTATTCGCATAACAGTTTTGATCCGGATTCAAATACATGATTTGTAGTAATTCACACCAGTTCGAATTATGATTTTTTGCTCAATTCTTGGCGACAAACGCTTAATGGATTTGATAGGATTTTGAAGTTTTCTATCATAGTTTATGGTTATGCAAGGAAAATGGAGAATTCTAATTAATAAATTGAATTAGAGTCCCCACTAGAGTAGTTAGGTTAACAATATGTAACGATTTGTAAATTTTAATGATTTTTATAATGTAATTAACTGAATTTTTCTTGAAAATAAAACAATTAAATTTAACAATGGGAATTTAATATTTGGAATATGTCTATTTTAACATAGCAAATGGTAAATTTTTATTGGAAAATATGAAAGAAAATTCGGTTGTGTAATTTTCAATTTAAAATCAGTTAATTTATTGATAATAAAATATCTTCAAAATCTGAATATTTCTATATAATAAAAATGTAAACCATTTTCTGAGTGAGACGTCGTATTTCGTTTCGCCAAATTCGGACTGCTCTAGCCCCGTTTATCATATTTTCGGTGTATTAGCACCATTTTCGGCACCGAATATTGACTTTTGATAGGATGTTCGTATCGCTGATATCTGTGTACCATTCTGTTCGTCTCGTCGTGCTGATCTCCGCAGTATATTCATTTGTTTATTTCGGTGACTGGTATGCGGTGAAATTGACAAAATGATTTGCCATATCGGTTCTACTTTTGGGTCTCTTGGGTTTCTATGACCTTTCATTTGTCACCGTATAATATGAACAGCCACTAGTCTCTTATTATTCCCAGAATACAACGTCGGCTTTTGTCATTCCATCCCTTCAAATTTATATCCTCTGGTTTGTTTTCTTTATATCTAGTTTTAATTGAAAAAGAGAATAATAAAATAATATAAGTTATAAAATATAAAGACATATACTTGTTGTAGCCTACAATCTTCCTTTCCCTTGACCTGCTGCTCGTGACCTTCATTACCGATCTCACCCTCGGCCTCTCCCTCTCGTTCACGTCCATCTTCCTTTTCCACCGTTCATCCCCTCTCTCCCCACCATATCCACCTATGCAGCTAACACGCCATAATTGCTAACACCATTGCCATCGAAAACCCAGATCTCCACACTTCCAAACTTCAAAACCCACTCTTCCCTCAACCATATCATGGCCACCCTCTACCTTTACCCACACGCGACCCTTCCTCTCCCTGTCAGCCGCCAGCAGCTCCAACGCCCTCCGCCTTAAACCGATCAGCTAGCCTTCCCACCAGCAAAACCTGCTTCACCTTCTATGCTTACCAGACCCAAAATTCACGGCATCAACCCTTACCGCAAACCCTCAAACCCGTCCCTTTCTCATAGCCGCAACCATCTCCAAGTAGCAGCCCCTTGAGCACAGCTTCCCCGACCACAGCCTTGCTCCAAGATTCCCCACCGCCAGCAAGTTGAAATCCAAACCCCGCCTTGCCTCTACCATTTTCGTGCATAGCCTTCCCACTAATGATCCATCGCCACCTGATCGTCTTCTCCCCTTCACCGCTATCCACTCGAACTCAGCCACATAAGCGAGAAGTTTTCCACTTCCCACCGACTATGCTCAAGCAGTAACAGCCATCCAAACCCGAACATCCTCCTTCCTGTGCTCCAACCCCCGCATCACCCAACAGCCATCGTCCACCACTGCTCAGCCTTGTTCCCATCTCCTGCTCGAACCACCTATAGCCGAGCATTGCACCTCTTCATGCACAGGCCACCATCATTCCCTACTCCCACCTAGTCTGCCTCTTCCCATCAGCCCCAGCCTTGTTCGCCCGACCTTCCACCCAGCCCATACCTAGTGTACCCAGCTTCGCCTCACCTTTCCTCGCCTCCGCAACCCTAGCTACGTCGTGCCGAACCCCACTGACCTTCTCTTTCCCTTGCAGCAGTCGTATCAAATTATTGTACCTCTCTTCTACAATTCTATATATAAGTTATATGTTAGCTTATATATTAGTTTATATATATAAGTATATATGAGTTTATATATTTGTTTCTTATATATTTTTTATAAGAAATAAATGTGTTTTTAGGAATTAATGATTATAAAGGTTTTATTTTATGTGTTTTGATTTTCAAAGATAATATAAAAGTTAATATGTGTTTAAGAAGTAATAATTTGATATATACATATATATATATATATGTGTGTGTGTGTGTGTGTCTAAATTAAATATTGATTTGAAAATATATATATAAAGATTTTATTTTGATATTTGTTTTAAATTGAATATTGATTTTAAAATATAATATATAAAGATTTTTATATGTGAGTAAATATTGATTTTTAAATTTTATATATTTGTTTCCATCGATTCAAGTCCATCGTGCTTTGCTTTGGGATTATCGTTTGGATTGGTCGATTGTCGAGTTCGTGATTCAATTCGTAGCTCATTTCATTGTCAAATTTCTCTAGCCTCGAAAGGTGAGCAATCACTCACGATTAACATTCTTATTTTTAGTAAAATTTAATCCATATGAAATGACGATTGAAATATGTTGTTAAATTTGAATTGTTAGTTATTTAATTATTAAATATGATATGCCATTATCTGTAACTGTTTACCTATGACATATGACACCATAACCTGTTGTATATTATATTTAAATTTGTACCGATGATATATGCCTGTTGTTGATATGTTATATTATTATCATATCTGTTCTCACTCTGCAAGTTTCCTGTTAGTTTAGAAATTCCCTATGGGTTGAAATGATACATACCCGAACGATCTTGTAGATTAGAAGAAAGTCGTTATGGGTTGAAATGATAAACCCAAGCGATTTTCATTGATTTGAAATTTTAGGACTATGGAATGAAATGATATATACCCGTAAATATTAAATTTAAATTTCGAATTGAAATGATAAATATCTGTATCACTTGACCATAGGATAGAAAATTATATACAGACACCGTTGGTCTATTTTTGAAAAATGATTTCCGAAGTTTTGAAAGGAAATATTTGGGCTTTAATAAATATTGATTTTAAATACAATATAAATATCTTATTTTTATATATGTGCTAAATTTAGATTTTTAAAATTATATGTCTTGGAAATTTAAAATTATAAGTTAAGTTTTAAAATGTAAATTATAAAATTTTACTTATAACTTTATTATTTAAAAAAAATATAAAATAAGATTTAAAATAGATTTAATAATAATAAGATTTAATTTAATAATTATTAATATAATAAAATTTAATAAGAATTTAATTTAACTTTTATTTATATAATATGTTTTAAATATTTTAAAAATAGATTTTATAACTTTAACAAATTAATGATGGAAAGGTGAATTGAAATTGATTTGTAATTTAAATGGTTTGAAAATTGAATTTAAATAAGAATTGATTTGTAATTTAAGTTAAATAAGAGTTGATTTGAAACTTATTGATATAGATTTTAAAGATATGGTTTTATAAATTAATAACTTGATTTTGATAAGGGTGATTTAATGGATATTTCAAATTTAAATAAAATTGTAATTGAATATTTAATTTCGAGTTAGATTTGTAAATTGAGGTTTTAGTTAAATGATCATTAAAATGATTAAGTGGATATTTGAAGTTTAAATGGGATTAAGTTGAATTTTGAATATAAATGAAATTTATCAAATTGAGTTGTTGTAAATTTTTGAATATTGAAACGTATTGATTTGGGAGTGGATTAAATTTGTAATTCAAACCTGGATTTTGAATCAATATAAATTTAAAATGGTTTAATTAAAATTTGAATTGATTTGTGAAATTGGAAGAAACAATTCTAATTATAAACTATTAGTGATATATAGATTATTTTAATATATAACTATTTTTAAATATAAACTATTTTAATATATAAATATCTTTACATATAAACTATTTTTAATTTATAACTATTTCAATATATAAACTATTTTCAATATTTAAACTATTTAAGTCAAAAGTGGATATGATTTCGAAAGTGATATGATTTTGAAATGAATATGATATTTTGATATCAAGTGTAAACTATTTGAAATATAATTGACCACGGCGTGAAATAAGCGTTTGGTTGTTAAAGAGACCGGGATCGAATATTGTCGTACTCTCTGCCAATACCGAAAACCACTTTAACAACTGTATACGTGATGGAGATTCCAGAACGAAGTAGGATGGTTTGGAGACGATTCTGTATGCGGTATTTACGCAGCCCTGACTCCCACGACTCAGCTTAGATGTGACTAAAACAGGAGCCAGGCCGGGCCAAGTGAGGTCATTCCTCCTATCGGACAAATTTCTTCGATACCATTCTATTACTTTGTGATTTGATTGGGTACACCTTTCATTTGGGAGTGTGTCTCGAGGGGGCGGTAGTAGCTGCTATGTGTTACCACCAGTCTGGATCCGCAAACGGTATATCTACCATGGCATTGCCTTGCGTGCCGTGTTCACATGCCCTATCGTGCCTTCTACGATTTGTTTTGTACCGTACCTAAGGGGTGTCCTCTGGGTAAACCACCGGTTTGGTGGAGCTTATGGCATTGTATAGACTACTGGAATATATAAAATGTGTTAAGGGGGATATGGGTAATGCCTTAACGCTATTTTAATACTTTACTATACTAATAGACATATTATAATAGCGTATATTACTACATAGTAGATAGTTCCACGGATCCTTAGAAGATGGAAATCCCAAGCATCCTTTAAGTTACCTGTATTTCAGTTGACATTTCACTTGAGTTAAATTTACTGATATAAGAATGTTAATCCTGACTCGAGTGTTTGTGTTTTGCTTTATGCTCGGGTCAGACTGAGTGTCACCACATTTGAGACTCGCCTTTGGAGCTTGGAGCTTTGTTTGAAGATCTGTCCTTATCTATTTAGCTTTTCAGTTATTTTAGTTATTTCCAGTGGTTCAGACTTGTCAGTTGCTTTTGTATTAGTGACTACTTGTATTTGAGATTTCTGTTGTATCTTGTTTTAAACTATGATGTTTATATAATAGCTTCATGAACTACTATTTATCTATTCTGCTGCTTATTGTTATAATACTCTGTATTTGTGATTGATTTATTTACTGTATATGATTAGTTTTGCCAAATATAAATTAACAATCTGTTGTTTTGAGCAATTCATGTCTGACATGAGTGGATGATTGTCGATTTGAACGGTTCAAAATCCCGGGTCGTGACACAAATACTAGGTCGAAAGTAAAATTTATGTATTTAAGCAAGCGATCAGAATTGA
Organism: Allium fistulosum; assembly: GCA_030737815.1. Taxonomy (NCBI): domain Eukaryota; kingdom Viridiplantae; phylum Streptophyta; class Magnoliopsida; order Asparagales; family Amaryllidaceae; genus Allium; species Allium fistulosum. The sequence goes on along the minus strand of CM060901.1, from coordinate 283,690,804 downwards.
TATTTTGTACAAATGATATATGTACATCGTACAAATTTAAATAATATTTAAATTCTTTGTTGTTTGGCTTATGGTAAGTTTGGAAAATGACACTTCAAACTGTTTAAGGTTGTATGAATAATCTATTAAGTAATTACCTAAGGCTATTGAGCGTAAGGTACACTTGATAGTTTATTTATCACCCTTGTACGATGAAAAGTTTCTGAACCTGGATAAACCATTAGTTTTAATTGCTATGGATGTGTGATAGATTCTTTTATTGCATATAATGGTTGTACTACTTTTGTTTGCATATGATTATTATATATGTTGTGTTGCTTGTGCTATTGATTGAAACAACTAAAATATTACTCTTTTTACATAGTTTTAACTCTTTTGGATTACGTAAGTAAGATACAGTTTTGGAAGCAATAGTTGTTGCTTTTGGTTTCATAAATACAGTTTTGTTTGCTTAACAAATAGGTATGCTTTCGGATTACAGTTTTTGTAGTGGTATTTTATTGGTTTTTCCCATGGTTTGGGATGTTTTTGTAACACCCCGTATTTTTATATAATTAAATAATCAAATAATTATGAACAGTGAAAATAAGCATTTTTGGAATGGTCAGAATTTGGCCTTGAAACTTATTCCATTGTGTTCATGGCGATTTTCTTATCAATTTACATATATAATATGTCTCGAACGGAGTTCGTATGAAAAAGTTATTGACGTTCGAAGTTTTGTATCGAAAGGTAATTATACATGTAAATGTACGTAAATATATTTGTTATAAATAAATATATGTGCATATGAAATTCCAAAAATAATGCACATTCGAATTTTAAAATAGACGCGCGTCATAAAGGCAATTAATTAGCATTGCCATCATAAAGGAAATTAATTGATATCGGTAATTAAAGGCAATTAATTAACATTAGCAGGCAAGGTAATCAAATCAGCTATTGGAGGAAATTAATTTGCATTAATTGGTCACATGTGAAATTCAAAATAGACAAGTTTTATATTGGGAAATTAATCAAGCAATTGATGGTGATTAATTAGAATAAACAAGCAACATAAAAAAAGTTAAACGTTTATAATTTATAACGTTTAAAAGTTAACGTTTATAAATAACATTTAATAAAACAAATAAGGCACATTTAAAATCCAAAATAGAAGTGCGTTATAGAGAGACTTAAATTAGATAATTAATGAGAGTTAATTAGAATGAATAGGCAACAGTTAAAAGTTAAGGTTTAATAATTTGATTTTCGCGCAATCTCGAGCGTTTTTTTCTGGATCCAACGATTTGCAGCAAGCCTGTGACATGGTGACTCCAGATTCAATCCAAGAATCCAACGGTCTGAGATCACCAAACTCCACTATAAATAGGATCTTAGGCCTAGCTATTTTTTCACAATCAGATTTTGTCTCAATTGGGTTCATTGCCCGAGGCTGAACCATAAATAGAAAATATTTCTAGGGAGAAGATCTTATTAATAAAAATATTAGACGCTTGAGAAGGGGATCCAGGAAGGCCATGGAGCAAAGCTAAGGACGACATGTGAGTGGATTTAAATTATATACTTTTTTTGTTTATGATATATTATCGTTAGATTCCCGTTAATTATTTAATTAAGCATTTATTTCAGTAGTTAATTATGTTAATTTATTATGCTGAGACTATAAATCTATATTTAACTATTTAGATGGAAAAGAAAGATAGAGATCTATTTAAATAGGAATAAAACTAGGCTTAACAATTATAGGAAAAGGCTTTAGCCTAGAAGGAAGACATTTACAGTAATTATGCTAAAACGGGAGTAATAAATTAAAATCTAATAACTTGATTTGGAAGTAAGTGATAGGTTAATTGGTTGGTTTAGAAAATAGAATACATTTCTATAGTTTAATATATTAAAAAAAGATAACGATAAACGTAATTGCAAGAATAAAAAAAGAAAATGGGAAATAGTGTAAAATAGAGAAACCACTGTATTTTGCTGTAAAAACCCGCATATTTGTCGATTTTATATTTAAATATTTTATTTAAATATTTCATCGTTCGTCGGATATTAGTCCGAAAAGCTACCTTTTGCAAACAGTCGAATTAGGACTCGAGACCACCTCCATTGAGTTCAAAATGTCGTTTGCGATCTTTTTGAGTGTAAGCTTCGATATGTTTGGAGCTAGTCAAAAATTTGACCATTTGCACTTTGGGTTTGGGTTTGGGTTCAGCCCCTTTGCCAACTTAACCCCCAAATCTGAACCACTTCTCCCCATTCTCCCTCACTTCCTCCTCATTTCAGTTCTTGAGCAACAATGGTGAGTGGAATGGGAAATTCGAATTCCCAAGCCCTAGTTTCCATTTGCAAATCAAGTTCTAGCTCCAAATTCAAAGAGAACCCATTGGTAAGCATCTCCTTCTTCTTCTCCAACTCCTTCTCCTTCCAATTTCAGAAATTCCTAAACCTAACTTTGGGAATGTTCTTCTTTCAAAGCTTAGATTGAAGCTTCTTGAGTTGTTATTGAAGAGGAATTGATCTTAGCTTGTTTTAAAAGCTACTTCTTCCTTTGTTTGGGTTCAAAGGTGAGATTTTTATCTCACATCTTAATCTATATTTATCTTCGATTGTTAGGTATGAATTCCTAACACTTATTCTTGTGCAAATGCTTTTGGTTTGGATTGATTCGGTGAATATTCCAATTTTTAGTGTTTTGAGTTCAATTCTTTGAAAATCCTAACTTTGATGTTTTGATCATGTTTTCGGTGATGAATCGGAGTGCCTATAGGGCCGTAGTATCGATTGACAAAAGCCCCGTAGTCCATTGCTCGACTCGGGTGAAAGTGTGGGAGATTTCTCTCCCACTTGGCTGAAAAACAGTTTCAGCTCGACACCAGACGTCTGCAGGTAGGCTCAGACGTCTGGAGTCTGTTTTAGGAAGTCCCCGAAACTTGCTGCAGACGTCTGAGCATTTACCCCAGACGTTTGGAGCCTGTGACCTGCTCTATTTCGCATGTTTTTTCCTATTTAGCTCGGGATTTCAATTTCTATCGGATCAAGGTTATCCGATTCGTCGTTATCATTTATTTTCTTCATTGATGACTTCTTCTCGGGATTTTTGAGAATGTTGCTCGCCTCTCTTGTCTTCACTAAGTCGTACCGTTTTGGACGGGGCGCTGCCCCGCACTTCTTCTCGGGATTTTTGAAAAACATTCATCAGAATTTCTACTATGATGGTTTTGGGAATTGGTTTCTTTGGTTTTTTCTCACGTTTTCGAATGTGAATTTATGTGATTCGATTTGTTTCAACAATCGTTTTGTGACTTGTCACTCCAAAGATACGAAGGTTTTAATACTAGTAGTAAATATCAAAACCCTTTCATCAAAATGTTTTCAACTCTATTTTAATACCAAACTCGTTTATCAAACCGTTTTCTAATCTACTAGTATATACAAGCCTTTACTTCACTCGGATGAGAAATCGAATTAAACGACTTAGTAAAACGAGTGGTATGAAACGCTCGCGTTCACTTTATCGGTTAGCTCTTGGACTTGTTCGATTGAACCCTTTTGTGACAATTTTCTAGTGAATACCTACAACTTGTTCGTAAATATTTAAGTTAAGCAAGTGGTTATGGGACATGAAGCTAAACTCATATATTTACTAGCTTGGTGTGATTGACACTTCTTGATGATCGATGATGATCACTTTATGGTTTAGACTAGCAACGTGCGATGTCTCTTTGTCCACGTGGAGGACTGTTCCTCGTTTTAATGAGCTTCGTCTCACTTCTCGCATGGGTCGTACCTATTTAGGTGCGTCGATGTTTATTTCACGCATGGGTCGTACCTATTTAGGTGCGTCGATGTTTATTTCACGCATGGGTCGTACCTATTTAGGTGCGTCGTGGAGCAATCGGCTCAATAAGTCGGGACATGGGGCGTATCTATTTAGGTGCATCGATGTTCGTCTATGCATGAGGCGTATCTTTCTAGGTACGTCAATGTTCGGCTTTGCATGGGGTGTATCTTTCTAGGTGCATCGATGTTAGACATTACATGAGGCGTATCTTTCTAGGTGCGTCGATGTTTATTTATGTATGGGGCGTATCTTTCTAGGTGCGTCGATGCTAGAGCATGGGGCGTATCTATTTAGGTGCGTCGATGTTCGACTTTGCATGGGGTGCATCTTTCTAGGTGTATCGATCCTAGACTTTACATGGGGCGTATCTTTCTAGGTGCGTCGATGTTTAGTTTATGGGATTGGCCATCCTCTTTCTTGTGTCTTCTGGATTTCTTGTTGATGATTTCTAGAATTTGTGTGTTGTTAACTTTTGTGATTTCTGGATATTGATTTCTGGAATTTATGTTTCACCAGCATTTACGATGAGCATTGATATGTATGTCATTATTTGTGGCTTGGTGAATTAAATTAAGAATATGACGTTCTTTTCTCTGTGTTGAGATTATTGAGATATTGTATGACTTTTGTGGGATTTCTAATGTATACTTATCACAGTATGACTTTATGGTTATTATACGTTTTGGTCATATCTCTTATTCTATATCATTTTATCTGATAATTATAGCTAGACTGATCCGTTTATTATTTTCTTCTTAAATAATACTCGGGTCAGACTGAGATTTTACAGGTGCTTCCTCATGACTTCGTATCTGGAGCCATCTTCTGAGTTTTGGCTAACTACTCTAGTTTAATAGTTTTTGTTGTATACATTTGAGATTAGACTCCTTGATGTATACATATTCTTTTGGCTAGCACTTGTATCTATTCTTTTGTGTTATTGTGGATCTTATTTGACCACTACTCTGATGTACACTTTCATGTGTTATATTCATATCTATTTCCGCCTTTGTGATATGAACTGTCTGTGACTGATTTATGTTATGTTTATTTCTATATTTGTTTCCGAAGTCCATATAGCCACTGTGTAGTAGCTTTGAGTTTGTATTGGTATGTCGGATTTCCTCTTGTGATGAAAAGTTATATTTTTATCTGGCATATCGGTACTCGCATAAAGCAATTATACAGATGGTCGCTCCTCAACAGCCTTATTCTCCGTGCTAGTTGACGGCATTACCTCGTAGTGTCCTTGGCTAGCGTGGGTATAGAGGTGGGGCATCACATTTGCACTATCCAAAAAGTAAAGAAATAATAAAAGAAATATCTTGCAGTTACGGATTATTTTTTATAGCATTATTTAGTATTAAAATATGGAAATGGATTTTTAGTACATTTTTCGTAACCAACCAAATAGAATAGAACCACTTCCTAGAATATAAGCAAATAAAGTAAAGAATTGAAGGAATTAAGTTAATTATTAGATAAGACTAGAAGCTAAAAACAGAAATGTACCTAGATCTGCATTTACTGTAGATAATAGAATAAAAGTAAAGCAGTTATTATGATAAGTAAATTTATGACAGTCGGACGTAGTCCCAAGCCAAGATTGTCATATAATATAAGAGAATTAAAGAGAATTCAATATCATAATAAAAGAAGACATACTAGAATAGAAAAGAGACGCTTGTAATTATATTTATAATGTACAGATTATAAAAGAAAATAAAAGTGACAATTACAAGTAAAATTATAACATAGGTTATAATTAAGTAGAAAGAACAGAAAAGACTTAAATTAAGTTAATAAGCAAATAGAGCAAAAATAATAGAAGAGACTTATTTTAATAAACTTAAGACTTAATTAAGTTAATAAGCAAGATAATAGAAGTGGCCCATACCAAAAGCATTCCCTTTCAGTCAGGAACTGATGGTCTCATAATAGTTAGGTGAGGCTGGGACAAGATTAAGCTAATTAGGGTAAATAAGTAGCCAACAGAATAAGAAAAGTGAACTAAACACAAAATAAAAGATTAGACTTAGGGTATAATAAAAGAGTGAGATGCGTTTGAAGCAGCCCAAAGGATGAAGAGCCTAACGAAGCAGTTCTTCAGCACAGAAGAAGCACGCCCAACTTAGTTATTTTGGACTAGAAGGAAGTACGAGACTTCAACGGGACGTGAGGGTACTCTAGGATGGCCCTCTGGGGCGGGCATAGCGGAGCAGTCCTCCATAGGCAGGTCTGTAGGTGTTCCATCAAAAGAGTATGCCTTGATTGCTTTTTGCATGGCAGGACCATTGTAGGCAGTCAAAAGGGGTTGATGTTTGGAGTAGGATATTCGTATGTCCCAGTACTTGCAAGTAAGTTTTAGTGGGCAGGACCCAAAAGGATAGTCGCATGCGGATATCGGGCCAGCATCAAAACCAAGAAGCGAGTTCGGGAAAGACTAGAGTTAAACCAACAGTCCAATGAACCTTTCACTATCGAGACATTGGATGAGGGGCGCAGTCAATTGGATGTTTAGACTGTTTGCAGTAGGGCACAGCCACTTAGCTCTTTAGAGGTCTTTCGATTAGTTGAGGGGTGGCTGCGTGGGGCCACAACCACAATAAGAAAAGAGATAGACCAAATAGAATATCTATATTGTAGGCCTAACATGGCACTCCTTTATAGAAATAGAAAATCCCCGACTGAGTTCCGTACAAGGTAGACCTTGTTAACTGGGATTCAGGGAGTAGACAGAACGATTACGTATAGTCCTCAAGGTATGCACTGGGTGGTACATTGTGGATGTCCAAGCATTATTATAGACTAGTGCGGACGCGGTTTTACATTTTCATAGTAGACGATGAAACATCTGCATTGTAGGCCTTATGAGGCAGTCATTTATAGATGTAGTCAAAGAACGCCAATACGGAAGGTACTGTGGGTAGTATCTAGGACCGATGCGGTTAAGGGGCATATAGCTATATATATATATATATATCAGTTATTAGGTTTTAATCTACGAGTAGATGGGCACGATTCATGCACCGAGGCGAGAGTATTATAAACCTAATATAATAGTAAATGGAAATAAAACGGTATATGTAGAATTAAGCTTAGAAGTGTATAATTTGTCCATTCACCAGAACTTTAGTTCTGACCCCCTCCTCATAACATCCTACAGGTTAGGTAGATGGCAGAGACTTTCCAGCTTTGAGACACTTGTTTAGAAAGTGTTATTTTATTGGTTAGTATTTACTTACTATTATATTTTAGTCAGTTCCGCTGTGAGATATTTATCCGAGCTATGATATATTTATCTTTGCCTATTTTGCAGGGATACCAGATACCCAACTCGGGTTTCAGTGGGCTTGGATTTTAGCATTTTTGCGAAAAATCCGGACTCACTGGGATTCGGGTTGTTATAGTTTTTTTATTGAAATAAAATATATACCATGTAATTATTGATATTGTTATTTTTTCAAACCTAGCCGCGCAAAGGAGTTGCTGCCGAAATTTTTCTTAAATTTAAGATTTAGAAAATTTGTGGAAGTTGAGTTATTTTCAAACATATACTAAATTTAAATATGTAAGATTATTATTTATAAATTGACTATTTTGAATAAAATATATCAAACCTCTTGATCCTTCTTGTTCCTTTTCGGGGACGAAAAGTTTGGAGTGGGGAGATTGTAATGACCCGTATTTTTGGCAATTAAAAATATTCAATTAAATAAGATTTTGGAATTTAATATTGTCAGAAATTAAAATTTATGACTTATTAGTGTAATAAAAATTGGTAGAATATATAACTTGATCTTAAATGAATTCTAAAACGACAAATTTCAATGCAGATTAGAATATAATTTAATGATATTTATTTGGATATAATTAATAACTGTTTGAATGTAAATTTCATCGGTTGTAAATAATAAATGTTAATAAAGAATGAAATGAATGCTTGTTTCTAATGGGAATATAATTTTTAAGTTTAAATTCAAAAAATTGTAAAGTTAACAGGAATAAAATTTATTTATGTGTTAAATTACTTTAATGTAACAATTGTTTTATTTCTCACTTAGTTCGTTAATCCATTCTAAAATTTAATTTTGTAATCAATTAATTTTTTTGTAATTGAAATATTACAGTTAAAATGAAAAGACGTTAACTATAGAATATGAGTGGAATAAAATGAAAACTTATGTTTAATAAATTCATAAGGTATTTGTTTATTTAATAATAAGAATGTAAATCAAAATAAAAGAATTGTTTTAAATTAAAATATAATGAACTGGGATTTTATTACCATTGTAATTTAACGTTGAAATTAATTTAATATTTAAATCTTGGATTTAACATGAAAATTTTAGTTTTAAAAGATTATTAATTTCTTTTAATCCAAAATGATGATAAGATATTTTAATTTAGAATTCATTTATTAAATCAGTTTAATAATAATTCGCTTAATTAACGTGCAAAAATGAATATAAATTGATTTTTAAAGCTAACTTCTATATACAATAGAAATAGGGTTTGAGATTAGTTTCACTGAGTTTAAAAATATTGAAAACCTATATTTCGATATATAGTATGACCTACTTTCGTTTCGGGAAAGAAACGGGCTTTTCGGGCATTTGTTATCGCGTGGGCCCAATCGATCTATTCCATCTATTCCTGTTCCATCTTTGTCTCTATATATATGCTGTTACGAAACCCTATCAAGCTTCTATTCTATTTTCTGTACGTACATTTCAGTTCTAATCTGCTCCTCTTCAATGGTCATTAGCATGAAACCCTAATTACAATTTCAAGTCAAATCCAAAATTTCAAACTGGTCAAACTCTATCAAATTATATATCGTCGCAAATCTCTCGACGAATGGAATCAGCGTCTACAATTCATTTTTGCAATCAAATCTCGGTTTGACCAGAAATTGGCGAAGAAGTCTCGGCCATTCATTCTAGGATTTGGATTCAACGGTGGATCGTCGACCATCCGACGATCGGGAAGTTGCAGCTTGTAGAGGAGACGAAGCAGAGATGATATATGGTCTCCGATCGTGTCTAGGAGGCTCGTGTTCGCCAAAAATTGGTGATTTTGGTGCGTCGTTCAAGGCGTCGTTCGGAGGCACATTCAGGGCGGCGGAGTGATTGATTTTCTGGTCAAAGGTGGAGGAAGGCATGGCAGATCTCGTGGTGATCTCTAATCAAGCCATAGCGGCATGTGCAACATACGTCAGTAAGGTGAACGTGGGCGGCCGATGCACTGTTTTGGTTCGATATTTGCTATTAGGGTATGGGGAGGAGATAAGATAATTACGTTTCTGCCCTTTTGTTTTAATTTAATTTAATTTTAAATTCAAATGTTCTAACTTGCATAACTTTTCCATACGAACTCGGATTAGGACGCGATTTCTTCCGTTGGACTCGTATCGAAATTCCGGACAATATGAAACTGGTTTGGTTGAATTTGGAGACCGTTGAATTTTTGAACTTTTGTTGGACTTTTAATGGGCTTTAAATCAAAGGTGAGTGATTTAACCCACTCACGCAATACTAAAATTTCTAATGTTAGTTAAATTGAAATTATGAAGTTATTTATTTATTGGTTGCTATTCGGTGGTTTAAATTGACATTTAAATTAATTTGAATTTTATATTGGTTTAAATAAATATTTAAATTAGTATTGAATTTAATTGCTAGTTAAACACCGACAGCTGATAGTTGGTAATTTTTATGACATATTGGTTGATTTGGATGTTGATTGTTATTGGATGCCTATTGATTGATGTTGGATGTATGGTTCTTGATTTATTCTGATATACTCCCGTTATTACCCCATTTATTATTTAAAATTCTATAAATTGTAATTTGAATTATTTCAAATAAACTAAAAAATAGGTTGAAATGATACATACCTATGTCATTTAATTTTGGGTTGAAATGATATATATTCATCCATGTAATTAAAAATTGAATTAACTGATCACTTGGCCATAGGATAGAAAATTATATACGGACACCGAATTTGGTTAAATTAAATGGTTTTAAAATCTTGATTTTTGATTTATATGAATTAAATTATTTTCTAATTCGAGATTTTGGAATGTTGGAACTGAAACTGTTCTAATGAATTTTTTTAAGGATTTAATTTGAAACCTTAAAGTCTAAATTGAGATATGAATTGAATTTATTGGAAGTGAATTATTTTAAAGGTTTAAACTTTAATTTAAACTTTGAATTTACTATAATTAAAGTAGTTTTAAATTGGTATTTCAAAGTTTTGGATGTGAAATGGTTTTAAACTAAATTGTTTAAAATGAGAATGTGAACTAGAACTTTCAGCCTTTGAATAGAATCATTTAAATTGAATTTGAAGTTAAATTTGAAATTGATTTGAATTGAGGCCGATTTAAATCGGAATTTTGAATATGAAGCTTGACTTGAATTGGAGGTCGAAAATGGAATTCATTGTGATTTGGAATTTGAACCGTGTTATGTAAGAAGAAACAATTTTAATATAAACAATTTTAATATATAAACTATTTTAATAACCAAGTTATTTTATATATAAACTATTTTAATTATCCAACCATTTTCAATATTAAAACTATTTTATATTCAAAACTATTTCCAATATTTAAAACTATTTTAATTATTACAAACTATTTTTCAATATTAAACTATTTTAATTATTCCAAACTATTTCCAATATTAAAACTATTATCCAAACTATTTTCAATATTCAAACTATTTTCAATATTCAAACCATTTTTAATATTCAAACTGTTTTAAAAGTGGGAATTGTGTAGATTTAAATCGTCGATTTAAATATGAATGTTTTGAAGGTATAATCTATTTGAATTCGAAATGATTTTGAAGCAAAATCTGATATTATGATATGAAATATGACTTGTTCTTGAAACGTAAAAGAACCAACCAGCGTGAAAAATGACGTTTGGTTGTTAAAGAAACTGGGGCCGAATGTTGGCATACTCTCTGTCAATATCGAAACCACTTTAAAAATCGTGTACGCGGTGGATGATCCAAACTGAAGTCGTTGGATTGGCGAACGTTTGCTAGATTTGAAGAAAGAGAACGATGACGGATGACCCTGACACTTGTGTCAATTTGAAATGACTAAAACAAAAGCCTATGTCTGGCCAAGGAGTTCGCTACCTTTAGGGGCCATCACCTCTACATATTATATTGATTTTTGACTTGATCGATGCACATTGATTTGATTTGGGGGTGGTGGACTCGATTGGCCATTAGGGGTTACGACCATCCATAAAGGGTAAACTGGTAGAATCCTACCTTGGGTATGGGAAAGGTATGGTGTGAATAATGGAAAGGTATGGGTTGGTTATGGTTAATATATTTATATATATATAATATATTTTTGAAAATATCCAACTTTAAACGTCCGAAAACCTCAAACTCCAAACGAGGCATACCGCCTAGCGTTCTATATGTAATACCCCTATTTCAAACACAATGGAACAAGTCTCAAGGCCTAATTCGATCGTATGCAGAAGATAGCTTTTCAAACCCAATTATTATATCAATTTCTGAAATAAATTTCTACGAGTTTCGATCTTGCACGACCAAACAATACTTCCAATCGCCATGAAATTCGTTAACATAAAAATATTTCACTATTACGGATCCAATGAAACTTGTTTCGTCGAAATCAAGGATAGTGCCCCGGAAGGCTATTTTCACTCGTTAAATAAAATGAATTATTATTAAGAACTAAATTAATCACCTTTAAATCTGAATTAAAAGTTTTTTATTACCATTCTTATCTAACATAATTTAAATAAGCTTGGAAATCATTTTTATCCAAATTAAAATCCAAGGTTTAATTATTTAAATAATTCAAAATATTAAATTCAACAATTTAATTATCAAATAAATCGCTATATTTAAAATTCAAGTTACTTAACTTATAAAATTAATTTTTCGATTAAATATTCTAATTTCAAATTACTAAAATTTTGGATCGTTATGTTCTCCCACCTTAAAAAGAATTTTGTCCTCGAAATTTTCAAGGTAAGAAAAATGCCCAAACCCATTACCTTAAAAAACCAATTAGTTGAAATAACTTACCAAATCCTTTTAAGCCTTTAACTTTCCCCAAAAATCAACTTATTGAAACTATGTTATTACTTTTGCTAAGTTCCCAATTCGTTCATAGATTCCAACTAATATCTTCCCATTCAACCATTTTGGGTTATAACTCAAAATCAAATTTTAGTCATAAAAATTTCTCTTAAATTTTTTTCAAAAATTTCTAACTCTGAAATTCATAGAAAATTTTGCCAGCGTCTCCTTTGCGCGGCTAGATCAGAATAACTACAAACTGCCAATATGGTTCCAATTCATCGAAAGAAAACAAAAGCCAAGTTGCTCAATCATAAACCCCTCAAACCAAACAACAATATAAACATGTACCTTTTAGTCGGGCAACCAATTTTTATATATGAAAGCACAGACACCAAACTAGCTCTTGCTTTTCTATACCTGTATCTTATTTACCAATGATATCCAATCATATAATTCATAATCATATCATTATGCATTTTCAATTATCTACATTTACTTTACTAAAGCCCGTACGATGTACATATATCATCTGTACGCAATATCAAATCCGATCGCTCACTCGATCACACAATTTCACTTCCGAACTAGTATCATTCACACGACTACTCCAGTGTGGACTCGGATTCGGTTCCATGATTAAAAACTATCATTCTCCTTGCATAGCCATATACTATGATAGAGAATTCCAGAATTAATCAAAAATTCATATCCAGTGTTCGCCGTCGAGAATCGGGTGAAAATCCCAACTCGGATAAATGTAAATCATCTCGAAATCCTGTGCTCAAATCTGGATCAAACAGTTATGCGAATAAATAATATACGTATGACTTACGTATTTATTTCAATTGATTGCTTAGCTATACCAAATTACTTTTTATTCACATTCACTTCATTCTTATTTTTTTATTCACATTCAGTTGATCTATATTCAATTATTCACATTGCTTTATTCACATTCACTTATTACTTAGTATATTTCTTCAATACCAATATCACTCAAGAACCATTCCATCATATTTTCTTAAGTTTATTATAAACATTTTATACCACACTTCTTATGTTTACTACCACTTCACAACTTAAGTCCATATCCATTTCACTAATCCATTACAAATCGAATTCAATTCCATTTAACTTATTTCAATAATTCACCCCATTGTTCAATTTCAACATTCAATTCCATCAACCAACATTCCAAAACTATATTCAATTCACTAATTTATTTAATTACTCCATTTATTAATTCATTTCAAATCACAATCAATTCCATTTCAAAATTATTTATCTCATCTCATTAATTCACTTCATTTGCCTCTACTTAAGTCAAATTTCTTTTCGAAATTCATATTCAACAATTTAAAACACTGTTTTAACTTACTAATTCTCAAAATTTCTAAGTTATCAAACTTATTTTCCCATATTTTCATAAAATACTAAATGAAAATTTTCCAGAGTTTAAACACCTTGTTCTTATTTATTTCAAATCAATTTGAAATCATACATACATACATACATACATACATATATATATATATATATATATTGTAACGATCCGGAATTTCGCTGCTTTGATTTGCGAATATTTAATTAATTTTAAATATTCAAATAATAGATATTATAATGGAAATAAAAATCTTTTTAATAATATATAATGAAGGTAAAATAGTTTTCCAATTTGGTTTACAAAAATATCTAGTTCGAAGAAAAATCGAAAATGTGACTGGAAACTGTTTTCCCAATTTTTTGATTTTTCATCGGCTAAAAGTTGTTTGAAATGTTGTGTACACATTTGCATATATATATATATATATATCAATATATATATATATGAAAAGTTATGAATATGGATTAGTAATTTATTTAGAGTTAAGTATAATTAAGTAAGGTTTAAAAAATATATATATAAAATGTCACATCAGGAGAGATATTAAGTACAAAGGTACTTAAAACATGTTTAAACATGTTTATCATGGAACAGAAGGGGAGGGGACATAGTGATGGGTTGAATTGAGTAATGGGAGGGTAGGGGTAAAAGGGTTAATGACTAGGGAGGCTTGCTTATAAAAGGGGAGGGCTTTCTTCTTCTTTTCATTTTTTTAAACCACCTTCTCCATTTTCCTCCCACTTCACTCGGCCATTACTTCCTCCATATTACTCCAAATCATGACTTTCATTTTTTTAAAGCATGTATAATTCTGGTGGCTACAATTTTGTAGTTTACCTCTTTTTCTAATTTGAGCTTAAATACTCCAAAAATCCATTTTTTCGAGAGTGTTTTTTTAACCTAGATTATGAAGTCCGAAAATTCCATTAACCATTTTGAACATAACTTCCTCAAAAATTATCCAAATTGAGAAATTATTTTTTTTAAATGATAGAGAAAAGAATTATCTAAAATTTTTCTTTTGACTACATTTTCAAATTCCTAGAATAAATGGTCCAAAAATCGATAAGAAAATGGCCAATTTTCGAGTGATTTTTGTATGGTTTTCCAAACTTTGCAAGCCTAAAGCATTTCAAGTTCTAAAAAGTTTTGGTGAGGTTAACATTAGTTTAAAGTTCAGAGTTATTAGCATGAAATATGTGATGGTTATTTACTTTATGAGGTATGTTGGCTTATGTTTGGTTGGTTATGTGTTGGATATTTTGATTATGGTTGATATGAGATATATGGTAAAAATGGACTTGAATTGAAGTCCACTTAGTATGGTTTAAAGTTGTGAACTTGGATGTGACATAGTATGTGAACATGAGATATTTTATTTAATTGGATTTGGTTATGATATTGTAAGTGTTGGGTAAATTTCTCACCCAGAAGATCTCAAGACCATGGAAAGCTAAAGTTCATTCGGCATCCTCGCCTCCCACCGAACCACACTTCCCACCGAACCACACTTCCCACCGAACCACACTTCCCACCGAACCACACTTCCCACCGAACCAAACTTCCCACCGAACCAAGACGATGCAGAACCAGATTTGCCAGGCCAGATTGTATCAGCCCGGGCCCATCAGCAGCTGTATACATCCAAGACCTCTACCTCCAGCCTCACTCTATAAATAGAGGGGTAGGGGTACAACAATGGGGGACGAGTTTGAGAGCTCAAGCACGGAAGGAACTCTTCAAACAGCTTTCTTTTACTTGTATCAAAGCTTTGTACTTGTAATCATAAAAAAAAGAAGAGAAATAACATATAAAGTGGACGTAGGCACATTCTGGCTGAACCACTATAAATCTGCGTGTCTTTTTACAGTTTAGCCCCTGTTTTTTACGTATTTGCATAAATCGCTCAAATTACTAAGAATAACATAAGATCTACTAAATCATACAATTTTGAGGTGTTTGTCCATTTTTTGTGCAAACATTTTTGGTGCTTTCATTGAGAGCTAGAAGCTCGAAGCTTCAGCTTCATCTACTTAACAAGTTTTCCTAACAGCATCGTCCGCCACTTGGAAAACATGCCTCCCAAACAGAGAAAAGATGTTAACAAAGGAAAAAACATCGCATCCAGCAGTCTTCCAGATCCAGCTGTCACGAATCAAGTAAATCGTCCTCCTCCAGCAACGGTAACAAATGAAGGACAGGCTAACCCAACCACTCCTGCCACAGAACAGCCTGCAGCAATTACTAGGGCAGATTTGGACAGAGTTGTTGTTGAAGTAACTAACCGCTTCACGTCCCAGCAGGAAGCCTTGGTGGACCATCTCATGTCATGCTTGAGGGACGCTGAAGAATCCAACCGCAACACTGAATCATGGGGCGAGTCCCAGTCTGGAGGATCTCAGAGATAGCAAAGGTCTTCCTTCTTCAAAGGAGCTAACGGCAGAAGTAGCCGTGGTAGGAGCCGAGACCGAGCACAGCCCGAAGTTAGGCCTGAGGAAACGTTTGGTACCGAACCCAACGGGGAAGGTACCGGGCGAAGGTCAACTGTAGCTGAGCCTGTCATGCTGCCTAACCACAGAAACACCAGTGAACGGGGCCGAGCTAGAGTTCAGCCCGAAGTTGGACCCGAGGAAGTGCTTAGATCAGAACCCAACAGGGGAAGATCAAGGCAAGGGCCGACTGTGGCTGACCCAAGCATGCTCCCAGAAGATCAAAGGCAGCCACTGGAAAATATGAGGAATGATAGACGATACCATCCCTACAGGTCGTCTGGACGGAATCAATCCCACAGAACAGAACCAAACTCATTTCTATCTGCTCCAAGTTCTGATGTAAGGATGGCACGCTTATTCAGAGAGTGTGTCCAACGGGAGCAAAGAGATCGAGGGAGAGGCGCTAGGGTAACCAGCCCTTTCGCCCGCAATATCGAAATTGCTATCACCCCCCGAGAATGGAAGATGCCAACAATGGAACCCTACAAAGGAACCTCCGATCCCGTTGTACACTTACAGAGGTACACGCAGCATATGCTCATGAGTGGAGCAACAGAGGGAGTACTGTGCAAATGCTTTCCGATCTTCTTAGCAGATCTTGCTACCTCCTGGTTCTGTCATCTACCCCAAGGATCCATCAGCTCATGGGAAATGTAGAAAGAAAAATTTATCAGTCAGTTCCGCATTCATGTGGAGCAACCTAAGGACGCTTATTCCTTATACAGCGTCAAACAGAAACCTGGAGAAAAGCTGCAGCAATACCTAACCAGATTCAACGCCGCAGCAGCCGCAGTTCAAGATGCCGATGAGAAGCTTATCCTAATGGCCCTCTGCAGTGGGGTGCATCCAGACACTAAATTTGCTAGAAGATTGACAAAAGAAAAACCAGCTACTTTACCCGATTTCTTCCATGAAGCCGGGAAATACATGAGGCTTGAGGATGCTGCCATTGAGGGGCAGTCAGGACAGCAAAGTAAGACGACCCATGGCAACATCCCTGCTGTGGCGAGGGACGTTCGAAGAAATGATTCCAGAGACAATGCTGGGGGCAAGAAGGTAGAAAAGCGCCTATATCGGCCAGGACCAAGATTCGACACTTACACCCCTTTGAACGAGACCGTCGAAAATATCTTCCTTGCCACCCAAGGCGAAGTTAGATACAAACGCCCATTGTAAGGTTATCTCTGCCCGACTCGGTCCCGCCGAAGTTTACCGAATCCTGGTAGACACTGGAAGCTCTGTAAATATCCTGTTCAAACATGCATTCGACAAAATGAAGCTATCAATGAAGGATGTATCTCCCTGCGATAAACCACTACACGGTTTCACTGGAGATGCGAAGATGCCCCTCGGGCAGCTGGACCTCTTCGTTGATATTGGAAGCCATCCCCGCTCCGTTGTAAGGAAACAAACGTTTGTGCTGATAGAAAACCATTCGGCCTACAACGCCTTCTTAGGAAGACCAGCCTTATCTGACTTCCAGATTGTCCTAGCCCCATGGTGCCTGAAAATGAAATTTCCAACAGACAATGGGGTAGGGGAAGTGGAAGGAGACCAGGATATTGCACGAGACTGCTATGTAACCGAACTTCGCAACAACCACAGGAAAGATAAAGGGAAAGGTGTAGAGATTGCCCTCTGCACAAAAAGCCTTGAAGCATAGCAACTAAAGAAAGCCCCTCCTCTTCGATACACCAGCGACCCTTTCAATGAATTAGACCCTAGGGACAAAGAGAAGGAGGCCACCGCTGAGCCTGCAGAAGCTATGGAGTTTATATCTGTGGACAAGCACGACTCAAGTAGGCTACTGAAAATTGGGTCCCAGCTGAAAGCTGAATTAAAGGAACAACTCATTGATTTTCTCCGCCACAACTTGGATGTATTCGCTTGGTCACACGCTGACATGACCGGAATCTCCCCCGACATAGCATGCCACGTATTAAACATTGATCCTACCAAGGCGCCTGTAAAACAAAAAAAGAGAAGTATGGGGGCAGAGCGATCAGCAGCCCTCGATGAAGAAGTAAAGAATCTACTCGCCAATGACTTCATACGAGAAGCTGTTTACCCAGAATGGATCGCCAACCCGGTACTAGTAAAGAAGGCTAATGGGAAGTGGCGGACCTGCATTGACTTCTCCAACCTAAACGACGCCTGCCCAAAGGATTGCTTCCCGCTTCCCAGAATCGACCAACTTGTAGACAGCACAGCCGGGCACGAACTCCTATCTTTTATGGATGCATACTCAGGATATAACCAAATTCCTATGCATGCTCCCGACCAAGACCACACTAGTTTCATCACCGACCGGGGTTTATACTGCTACAAAGTGATGCCCTTCGGACTTAAAAATGCAGGAGCCACCTACCAGCGCCTCGTCAACAAGATGTTTGCAGGGCTAATAGGACAAACTATGGAAGTATATGTAGACGACATGCTGGTGAAATCACGGAAAGCCAAAGATCACGTAAGCCACCTAGGCGAAATGTTCCAGGTACTTCGACAGTATGGAATGAAGTTGAATCCACTAAAGTGCTCCTTCGGAGTGTCATCGGGAAAATTCTTAGGGTTCATCGTCCATGCCCGAGGGATTGAAGCAAACCCTGAACAAGTCCGAGCATTAAGGGACATCAAGATACCTTCCACCCGAAAGGAAATGCAAAGCCTAAATGGAAAAGTGGCCGCCCTAAGCCGATTCATCTCCAAAGCAACGGACAAGTGCGTCCCCTTTTTCGAAGCTCTAAAGAAAGATAAAGGAAAGTTCGAATGGACGGACGAATGCTTAACCGCTTTCCTTAACCTAATCGAACACCTCCAGAAACCACCGGTACTCTCGACCCCAAGCGAAGGCGAAGAATTATACCTATACCTTGCTGTGTCATCTCACGCTTTAAGCGCTGCCTTGGTAAGGGAAGACAACCGCACGCAACGACCAGTTTACTTCGTCAGTAAAAGGTTTACTGGGGCAGAAGTCAGATATCCTAAACTTGAAAAGTTAGCATACTGTTTACTAATCACCTCACGAAAACTGCGTCACTACTTCCAATCCCATTCCATCAAAGTTCTGACCGATCAACCACTGAGGCAGGTACTCCATCGTCCCGACACCTCCGGGCGACTACTTAAATGGTGTATTGAGCTGAGTCAATATGATATCACCTATCACCCTCGCACCGCCATCAAGGGGCAAGCCATGGCCGATTTCATTGCAGAGTTCACTACCAACGAGGATAAGGAGCAACTGGAAATAACAGAAGATATCAAGTGGAATCTCTTTGTGGACGGTGCATCTAACGAACAAGGCTCGGGGGCAGGTGTGGTAATAATCACTCCCAGGGGAAATAAACTGCACTATGCTATAAGGTTGGAGTTCGCTGCCACCAACAACGATGCAGAATATGAAGCAGTGATAGCTGGACTAGAAATCGCCATAGAAATCGGAGCCAATTCTTTGTGTCTTCACAGCGATTCTCAACTTATTGTTAATCAAATACTAGGAGAATTCCAAGCTCGAGAGGAACGACTCATAGCATATCTAAAGAAGACCAAGTTGCTTCTCAGCCGATTGGATCAGTACTTAGTCAAACACATCCCTCGGGAGGAGAACCAAGAGGCCGACGAATTGGCAAAGCAAGCGAGTATGAGAGACATCGCCATCTTCGGGGCAGTAACCATCTCAAAGCAAACGGTCCCAAGTTTTGAGCAAGTGAATCTGATAGCCGCAGCCGAAGAAGCAACTTGGATGACTCCCATCCGAGACTACCTACAAAGTGGCACACTACCCAACGGGCGTAATGAAGTCAAGAAAGTCTTGAGGAAAGCGTCCCGCTATACAATACAAGAAGACATCCTCTATCGGCGCGGTTTCTCTAACCCATTATTAAGGTGTGTCGCCGGAAGGGAAGCCAAGGAAATCTTATCCAACATCCATCAGGGGAGCTGTGGAGATCACACCGGGGGGCAAACATTAGCAAAAAAGATACTCCGATACGGATATTTCTGGCCCACCCTAAGCAAGGACGCCTCAGATTTCGTCAAAAGATGTGACAGATGCCAAAAATTTGCTAAGATTCCACGGCTACCAACAACTGAGATTACTCAAATGACCAGCCCTTGGCCCTTCGCAATATGGGGGATTGACTTAATCGGCGAGCTACCGATGGGCCGAGGCGGGGCCAAATATGCTATAGTGGCAGTTGATTATTTCACCAAATGGGTGGAAGCAGAACCTCTGAATAAAGTATCTTCAGCAAAAGTTATTAACTTCTTGATCAAAAATGTTCTGTGCAGGTATGGAGTCCCTCTCAAAATCATATCAGACAATGGACTTCAATTTGACAGCGAGGAATTCGCCAACTGGTGCCAAGAACACCGAATTCATAAAAGCTTCTCATCCGTAGCATATCCCCAGGCAAACGGACAAGTCGAAGCAGTCAACAAAATTCTGAAAACTCTAATCAAAAAGAAGCTCGAAAAATCAAAGGGCGCTTGGGTGGATGAACTTCCTACAGCACTATGGGCCTATCGCACATCTTTCAGAACATCGACAGGGCACACTCCTTTCTCTTTGGCGTACGGATCGGAGGCTATGCTCCCAGTTGAAACTATTGTACCTTCCCACCGTCGGATCCACTATAACCCAGAAGAGAACGAAGAACTCCTTCACATGTCTTTGGATCTAATCGAGGAGAGAAGAAACGATGCAGTCCTCAAAACAGCAGCCCACAAGCAAAAAGTGGCAACACAATACAACTCCAAAGTCAAGCATCGTACCTTACAGGAAGGGGATCTTGTCCTCAAGCGAATCTTCCCTCGCCCCGGAGCATTAGACCCAATCTGGGATGGACCATATGTAATTCATAAAGATCTCCACAACGGAGCCTATATTTTGTCAACAGTGGACGGAGAGGTGTTCCAGAGGGCATGGAACATCCAACACCTCCGTCGATACTTTTCTTAACTTGTATTGCCCATATGAAGTGAATTAACAAAGAGAATCAGTGGACGTAGGCATTTTCGTGCCGAACCACTTTAAAAAACCCTGTCTCTTTTTTAACTTGTTCCTTTGTATCTTGGCTGCTTGTTAACTTTATCCTTTTCTGTTGAACAAAATCCTGAGTATATAGCATTTCTATTCAAAGCACTCCACAACGCAACTTCACCTGGACAAGACCCAACAGGTACTATGCGAATCTATGCCCTCGCCAATGAGACACTTTTGCTCCAGCATCCCTCTGCTGCGGGTTAACTCATTGCTCGCGACGGCCCTGAATGCCAACTGTAATGAGCCGATTATAAGCCACCGAGAAGGCCGACTATAGCCGAGGCAGCTCATTACGGCGTTAGGCTCGCCGGCAACTGTGAACCGACTATAAGCCCCAACATAAGGTGTGGCCAGCCAGGGGCAGTTCACAGTTGACGATCGGCACCCACGCTAGCCGGCCACAGTAAATCGAATAATACCCACGATTACGGGCCATAATGGCCCGGGTAGTTACTGTGCGCGATCTCGGCTCCGATGTGTCTTAAGTGCGGCTGTGGTAAAAAAGAATTAACTCCCCGCGGAGGCGTAAGATGGGTGACGAATGTCTCCAAGACCCACGGCTAGGGAAAGTGACTACAAAACCCGTTTGCCACGAACTTAAGCACATCGAAGGCCTTCCGTGATTGGAAGTTTTACCTTTTTTACGTATTTCAATTTTACTTAAAAAGCTTTTTTCCTATCCCCTATAACAATCCCTAAAGTACATGATACAGAGTAGGAGATACTCGCCAATGGGTGTAGGGACTCACAGAGGCAGGACATTCAACTACATTCCATGCTCGGTCCTACAAGATATTCAAGACTGCCATCTACGATTAAAACATGAAAGGCGGTATTTTCTTCTTTTATGTACAAATACATGACTATAATTTGTTCACACCATACGCTAATATTGCAAGTCATAAAATTATGGTTCAGAACCAGAGTCTGACATCAAACACAATTTAATTACAAGAATATACATAGCTACATTTCTCATACGATATGTCGAAATAGCATCAAATATTCAAGAAACGACAAAATCAGCTTAAGTTAAAAAATTACACGTCAAGAATAATATTGATTATTACAAGTAGCAAGAATTACAACTTAGAAGTTACTCTACTGTCTTAAGACTAACGTATACAACCATGTCAAGTCTACAAAAAGAATTTTCCAGGTCTGATCAGGGAGCCGGTTGCGTCGGAGTCTTGTCCTTGCTCTGTTGCCCACCAGTCCGGTCATAAAAACAATTCATTAGCGATAAGTAACCAAGTTAACGGAAAGACTAGAAAGGAAGACTTACCAGCACCTGCTTCTTGACCATCCTGGTCGTCATCCTCTACCTGCACACCTGCCTCCTCAGCAGCAAGCATCCGCATACCCTCCTTTACCGCCACTTTCTCCTCCTTGGTAAACTGAGCAGTGACCACATCCATACTGAAGACCGTTCCACCCTCTTTATCTGCATCAGCCTTAGCCTCCTCCAGAGCCCGGAGATAAATCTTAGCCATGACCCTGGGATAATCATCCATCCAGGACAGGTTGCCCTGCTTCCAGGTACGGAAATACATATCCTGGAGCATTTCGTCCATCATCCCCTCATTCTCCTCAAACTCCCTCATCCGGGCCTCGGAAGCCGACAACCTCCCAACGGCGGCATCTCTCTCCGATCGGTATCTCGAGCAGTCAACCAGAAGGGATCCCCGCATTGCCTCCATCTCCTCCCTCAACTTGGCTTGAGCAAGCTCTGCAGCCTCAAGTTTCCCGGACAATTCCTCCACCTGCTCGAGATCCGCTTTCCGAACCTCGTCCACCGTGGCAATAGCCATGTCAATCCGTTCTTTGCAAGTAGCTTCCATTTTCCGCAATTCGGCCCGACTGGCCTCTTCCATGGTTTTCCTTAGTCGCCCAGTAGCAGCCTCATGCTGAGAAATCTGAATAGCCTGATCCGCTAGCTGTTTGGCCTGATCCGAAACCACCAATCGAAGTCGGATATTGGCGCTCCCAATCTCCTCTCCGGCCTTAACCAGCCGAGCATGATGCCCCATCAGCTTCTTGGTCTCCTCCGCCACCCGATCAATATTAGCCTTGGCCTCGTCTCCCATAGTGACTATACGAGTAGTGAGTAAATCGAGATCTAAGGACTTGGCTTCATCAAGTACTCGTACCATGGGGTTACGGGGGAGAAGGTGTTCACCAGTGACTTCATCAAAAGTAATATCATGAGAGCTTGGATCCAGATCAGGATGACCCGCAAACGGATTACGAGCCAAGTCGGGACGGTCGATATGAATAACAGAAGGGTTTCCGGACGGGTGCGGGGAAGGTGCAAACTCACTACCCTCCTCAGTGATATCATGAAGAGGCTGAGCCGGAAGCTGAGGACCAGGCAAAAGGTTCGGATAAAGGATGACTCCTCTTCCTCTACTGAATACCCTCTTCGATAACCCCAAGAAGAGGACGGTAGCCGACTACATCCCCGAAGCGTTGGGTCGAGGGCTTCGGCTTAGCAGAAGTTTTGGAAAGCTTATATTGCTCAAGCCTGTGTCGAAGGTCTGAGGCTTTGGACGTCTTGCCTGCTCCTGATATAAAGAACAAGTGTCACGAACTTACATCACTATATGATTCGAGAAACGCGGTAAATTACAAGTTAAAAAAGGAAAAGAAACACAGCTGTGGTTGTACAAACCCTGGGGAGGAGTGGGATACTGCAATAAGTCCTGGATTTCATTCCAGGACGGGAGCGGGTCATAAAATATTCCTAAGTCCCTATCATTAATGAAGCATGCAGGAGTCAAGAGTTCACCTTGAGTCGTCGGAGCCACCTTGGCTGGAATGGTCGAAGAAGACTCACTTGCACCAGTCCCGGCTTTGTCCGCCTTCCCGGTCTTCTCTACCAAAGCCGGATCCTCATCCAACCCCTCGAAAGCCTGATGGAACGCATCATCCGTCCACTCCTGAATCTCGCCCGCTTGCCCAGGAAGCAAGGCCCCGATGCCATCGCCACCTTTGTCACCATCCCGACCATCTCCACCCTCGCCTTTTTCTTCCTCTATGTCTTCCTCCTCCCGGGTAAGTGGACAATTGCTGGGGGGGGGGACCGTCCGACTTCTTGAGTTTCTTACCTCCGACAGCTGGAGGTTTTGTGAAAGGTTTCCTCTTGCTGCTCTCTGCCGTAACACCTTCCTTGGTCTGAGCAGCCGCCCTCTCCTCCGCCGTTTCCCTCAGCTTAACTACAGACTGCTGCGGAAGGATTAAGTTATATTCCAGAAGAATCGCATTTCTGATCAAGAAGGTAGATGATCTATATTTCCCAAGAATGGCTTTTATCTCAGCCGCCGTCTGAACCAGGCGGTCAGTCTCCACAACCGGAAAGCCACCTGTCGCTAGCAAAAATGAGAAAGTATGAGAAGAAGCATCGCAATCGGAATAGAAATTATAAGCGAAAACTCAACTTACATCCAGAGGTGAAACGCCTAAAAGAAACTGAGTCGTCCTTGACAAAAAACCACTCCTTCTTGAACATGCTGAATTTGGAGTACAGATCCAAAACCGGCTTGAAGGTCACAGCCGACTCCAAGCTAATGTATGGGGACCCTTTCTTATAGCCCCTCAGATTATATAGATACCGAATCTCCCGATTGGAAGGAGCGCGACCATACTTCCTCTGGAAGATGACAAAGAGGCTCACCAGTATAGCGTAAGAATTGGGTTGAAGTTGGAATGGGGCCACCTTTAGATATGTGAGGAAGCTGGCTATCCAAGCGTTGAGAGGAGGAATGGCACCACACATGCAGTGGTATCTACTGTAGGCGAAGTACCCTTCAGGAGGATCGTACGGCATAACTTCTCTCCCCGGCAACAGCAAATGCGCCCTATCAATTCCGAAAGACCGGGAAATGACGTCGAGCTGCTCCTCCTTAAGGGAGCTAGGAAAGCAATCGGGCGGGGAGTTCAGAAGTTCCTGAGGGCCGTACCCGTCCACTAATGATCTCGGGATTGGACCGTGACGTTCGGGATTCGGCTGAGCTGGGGGCACGGCGGAAGAACTTCCTTCACCCCCAGATTTCTTCTTGTCCGATCGAGTCTCTGCTTTGCGAGACATTATCTGCAACACCAGAAAAACATGCTGTTAGAACAGAGGATGTAAACAAAGAAACATCAGTAGCCCATTCGGTAATATGTAGTATAAGCTTTCATTCGGTGGTAAAGCAACTCACGTGATTCGGCTACAAGTGATTCGGCGCACGTTGATTCGGCTGGAAATTGATTCGGTTACAATGATTCGGCGCACGTTGATTTGGCTGCAAGTGATTCGGTTACAATGATTCGGCGCACGTTGATTCGGCTAACAAGCAATATTCGGTGAAGAAATGCAATGGCCTAAGCCTCCCATTTATAGGAGGAGGTTGAATCACTGAACCACGTGGTTCGTTTTCTGGAGCCGGATGAGATTGCTCAAACTCAAACAAAGCAGGACATGCGCGCACGCACATCCTACTTTGGGGGGCAAATGTTGGGTAAATTTCTCACCCAGAAGATCTCAAGACCATGGAAAGCTAAAGTTCATTCGGCATCCTCGCCTCCCACTGAACCACACTTCCCACCGAACCACATTTCCCACCGAACCACACTTCCCACCGAACCACACTTCCCACCGAACCACACTTCCCACCGAACCACACTTCCCATCGAACCACACTTCCCACCGAACCACACTTCCCACCGAACCAAACTTCCCACCGAACCAAGACGATGCAGAACCAGATTTGCCAGGCCAGATTGTATCAGCCCAGGCCCATCAGCAGCTGTATACATCCAAGACCTCTACCTCCAGCCTCACTCTATAAATAGAGGGGTAGGGGTACAACAATGGGGGACGAGTTTGAGAGCTCAAGCACGGAAGGAACTCTTCAAACAGCTTTCTTTTACTTGTATCAAAGCTTTGTATTTGTAATCATAAAAAAAAGAAGAGAAATAACATATAAAGTGGACGTAGGCACATTCTGGCTGAACCACTATAAATCTGCGTGTCTTTTTACAGTTTAGCCCCTGTTTTTTACGTATTTGCATAAATCGCTCAAATTACTAAGAATAACATAAGATCTACTAAATCATACAACTTTGAGGTGTTTGTCCATTTTTTGTGCAAACAGTAAGTGTATTTGGATGTGATGATTGATGGCAAACTAATTTGCAAAGTTGTTAAGTAAGATTCGAGTCCCTTGGAAACTTTGTTTATTTGTTTTAAACTTTTAAAAGTTAAAAGTATTTTTTTAAACTTTGTTTTGGTTTTCAGATCTTTTACTTGAGTTAAGTTTAAAAAAACAAGTTAAAGGAAGAAGTTTGGAGGTTAGTAATTTAGAAACAAATTCTAAGTTACTACATCCATAGAGATAGTCGCTGTGAATGCGGTTCGAGGAATAATCAACATTTTTAAGTAAAATGCTTTTAACTTAACTTTTAAAACTATATTTTTCCAAGTTTTTAATTAAAGATAAAAGTTAATTAAGTTTTTAATGATTAAACTTTTATTAATTAAGTTTAAATAATTAATATTAAATTAAGATTTAACAGGGTTTATAAATTATAATTAAGTAAAGATTAGTTTCTAATTAATTATCTTTTAAAGATAAGATTAATTTTAACTGATTATTAATTAAAATAAGATTAATTTTTAAGTAAATATTATTTAAGTATATAATTTATTTTTAATTAATTATTAATTAAGTATAATGTTAGTTATTTAAATAAATCAATTATTTAAATTATTTTTAATTAATTAAGGCTTTAATTATTAAAGGTTTAATTTTTATTTAAGCTTTAATTAAAAGATTATTTAATTAATTGAGGTTAATAAATAGTTAATTATTAATAAGGGTGTTTAATTATTATTTAATAATCAATAAAGGATTAATTAAGGGTTTAATTTATAAATAAATTGTTTATTAAAGGTTTAATTATTTATTTAATTTATAATTAAATTAAGTTCAAATTTAATAAAGATTAATTATGATTTAATAAGAGTTTAACATGTAATTAATAATTTTAAATGGAGTTTTAAGTTTTTAATTCTTGATTTCCAAGAATCAAATTGTTGTAAAGGTACTTCTTTTTCCAAGGATGATTTTTAACACAAGAGATTAAAATGTCGATATTATTAAATAGATAAACAATTGTGAATGAATTATGTAAAAGTTTTGATTGTGTGGACTTGTGTTAGTAGAATAGATCCATTTTCTGCTATAAGTTGATTGTTTGGACTTCTGATAGTAGAATAAATCCCTGTTCTACTATAATGTAATTGTTTATAGTGTGGACATATGTTTAGTAGAATAAATTCTCATTTTGCTATAAGTAGTGAATTGTTTGGGCATCTATTTAGCAGAAAAAATCACCATCCTAATATTATGTTATTTGGATGTGTATATGCTAACTTAGTTGTATTGACATATTATTTCCTGATTTGGATATGAAGTGTATTTACATACACGTTGACTTATGTAAATAAATTGTTGAATGACTTGAGAATGAAATTGAAATTAAATGGTAACTTAAATTAGTACCATTGAGATTGCTAAGCCTCCTTTTGAATTTATGAAGTATGATTTTGAATTAACTTCAATTCTTTTATCAGTTTGGGGTTTTAAAGTTTATAAATGATTTTCACGTTATATAATTATTTTATAAAGGTATTTATAAATAATAACTTGTTTTAATGAAAAGGGTTTTACTAAATAAAAGGGTTTATTTAAAGTGATTTAAAAATAAGATTTTGTAAATGATATTTTGTAATCTCAAAGATATTTTATAAAGGAAATTTTGTAAAGATTTTTTTACATAGAAGAGGTTTTATAAATCATTTTAGAGATTTTAAAAAGAAGTTTAAATCTATTTTGAAGACTTATAAGGAAGGTTGAAATATGAATTGAACTTATAAATAGAATTTTTATAAGGGATAAGTGAATGGGTTTTATAAAATGAATGGGTTTTATAGTAAGTGATGTTTTAAAAAGGGAATTTCTTGGCCATTTAATATGGAATTTGTGAAAAGGGAATTTTCTAAATGTTTTTGGTAAATTCATATATTTTTGAGATAAGTAAAAATGTTTCCCTAAGTATAAAAGGGATGTAAAGGGTTTTGGGAATAGTGTTTTAAAAAGATCTTTCGATCAAGTTTTGCAAAGTGTTTTAATTAATTAAAGATTAATTAATAAAGGCTTAGTGGATCCCATATGGAATAAAATCAATGTTGAATGATTGTTTATTTGATAGTTAAATAACTGACTATCAAATCTGAACCTAAACGCAACTTTGGAATATCTAGGAGAAACACGTAGTTATATGGCACAATCATCCCCAATGATGTTGCACTATGCGTATAAACCTCATTTCGTTCTTCTAGGAAAAATGATAAGGAAATCCGTCCACAAACGGTTTGGAGGTGAACTCCGTTCTTATCTTTGTCTGTTTATTCGTAAAGAACGTGGGTTGAGTTTAGCGAAAATTATTGAAAGTTGTTTCGAAGAGACCAGGATCGGATATGTTATCCGAAAACCACTTTGATATAACTCAAGCATTTCGAGCTGAAGACATCTTAAAGAATAGAGAATTGAAGATGGAGCATTTAAGTGCAAGGGATGCTTGCTACTTATTCTGAGGGTGATTCCAAAATGGATGTAGTAGAAGTAG
Organism: Allium fistulosum; assembly: GCA_030737815.1. NCBI lineage: Eukaryota > Viridiplantae > Streptophyta > Magnoliopsida > Asparagales > Amaryllidaceae > Allium > Allium fistulosum. Next base: position 283,662,273 of record CM060901.1, on the reverse strand, counting down.
TGCCTTCGATTTGTCCTTATCCTGGAAAACTTGTATGGATGAATTCTGACACAGCATTACTACGTGGAAGGCAGTATTAGAATTCCAAGTGGGATTGCTATTCAAAAGGTAAGCGTAGCCTCAAGCCTCATTAACCGGGAATGACTAAAATCAGGGGAGATGCAGCAAGGCTAAGTGGGTCGCTCCCATTAGGGTGTGTCATCACCTTTCTAGATACATCTACATATTTATGGATTGGTTGTGCATGAGATCTCAAATAAAAAGGGTTGCAAAGCAACCAGGGTGATGACATATTCGGTACTATCTAGTCAGGGATAGGTTGGTCTTGTGTTGGCAGGGGATCTCGGCGAGGTCCACGGTACATTTTCTAGACGTGTACTGTGATAGGTGGTAACCCGGTGCCTTATCATAGTATGAAATCCAATCTTCAATACGTGCCTTTACGGTTTTGGTTGTATAGCCCAGTATGCTGGAATTTAATAATGGTAACAATTTCGGCTATTTTCATATATTTATTTTGAACGTTAGACATTATTATAATATCACTAGATTTTCTATAAAAAGTGTTTTGGTTATCGTAAGATAAAAAACCGTTCGTGTTTATGTGCGGCGTGGTCTTACGAGATACCTTTGATTTTAAAAGGGTTTTAAACATAATAATTCAGTTGTTTGAATTTACTCACACCAGACCCATCTCTGACCCGAAGTTTTATTTTTTTTCCTAAAACTCTTGGATGCTCAAATTTTTATGGGCAGCCAAGTAGTTTAGGTTTTCCCACGGATGCATTTTAAAGGAGCTTGGAGTAGGAGGCTTCATCGATAGCTAGTTATTATCTTGTTTCTGCTGTATTATATGTATCATGTATCAGTTAGATAGAGACAGGCTATTATAACTGTCCATGGGTAGAATTTGTATTAGTATGACTCCGATATATCATTTTTGAAATGACTTTGTAAAGTATTATGTTGATTAATATATGTTATTCCGTTGCGTTGTGAGATTCTGTGATTGTTTAGTTTCTTCTATCTTCTATCTCCTTTCTTTCCTCTAACAATCTGTCTTTCCGACACTTAGTTGTTCGGCACGTGGATACTGTGGATGCATTAGTGTCGACTTCTAGGGTTCGAAAAGGCGGGTCGTTACACACACACACACACACACACACACATATATATATATATATATATATATATAAAATCCCCTTGGTACATCAAATCATTCTTTTGGATTTTAAACTTAAAACTTGTTTTACCAAAACAAAACTCCAATGGTAGAAATTCCTCTCTTAGAATCCCAAAAATGAACGTTGATGATGCTGCAGTCACCATCGAAATTATTTTCAAGCAAGAGAAGTGAGTTTAGTGCTATCTATCTCTTTAAAATCCTTTTTAAATATTTCTATTCAAAATATTTTCTAAATAATATTATTATTTTCCAAAACTTTGAAAAACCATTCCCAAAATCAATAGAATTTAAATCCTCGATTTCTCAGTTTTTAAATTCTTTATAATTTATAAACCGCTTTTATAAATCATATTATATAATTTCACTTTGGTTACATAAAACCATTCCTTAATTTTTTTATCCTTGCTTTAATTATGATAATAACACTTTTATTCGATCACAAACAATAATCAACAAACGATAATGATCAAATATTATCATTCTCTAACAACCAAACACACCATGTACAACTATAACAATTTCTGAAAACTATTCCCTTATATATAAATATAATAAAGGTAAAATTATTTCATTTACCCAATTTCAAACAATACAATGTCGAATTGCTCAGTTCAAGTGTTTAGAGACCCCTATCAATAATGTTAATTACTCGGATTGACCAGAATCCATAAGCCACTCAACAAATCAATCAACACAATGTAAAACATTTTTATATCACTAATAAATACGCGCTCATATGTACACTCAAACTCATAATAAGGCAATCCATTACCTTATCTCTTAATGATTTACCCCACCAAAGCCAAGGTTCTCTCCTAACTTTCAGCTCTGATACCAAGTGTAACAGCCGAGGATTTTGGACCCTCGAAAATCGACACTAATACGTCCACCGTATTGCATGCCGAGCAATCGAATGCCAGAAAAACTAATTGTTAGGAAAAAGAAAGAAGAAATAAGATAAGAAGAAAACTAAACAATACAGAATCTCACAGTGAAACGAATAATCTATAGTATACAACAAATATTTACACAAAATAAACTGGAATATATATATATATATACAGACATCAATCAAAGTATACTAACCTATTTTAGTCTAGACAGTTATAACGGCCTATTCTTACAATTTGATGATAAATACAACAATGAATGCAGCGGAAAATAACCATATACGTGAATACGTCTCTGCGTCTCCAACTCGTCTCCTGAAGCTCCAAAGCATCCAAACTAATATGTAATATGCTCGGTCTGACCCGAGCATTATTATAAAATAACACTCGAGTCATTCTGGAAAACCAGCATGAGGAAACACATCCAACTGGATTTTAAAGTTATAAAAAATCTTTGAAATCAAAAGTATCTTGTAAGACCATACTGCACATAAACACAGACAATATTTACCTTACTATAACCAAAACCTTTTCTATAGAAAATCCATTGATATTATAATAATGTCTAAGAGTGGAAAATATAATAATCAAGTAGCTTTGATGCTAGTGAGTATACATTACAACAATACTAGGTATATAATCAAAAACCGATAAGGCTTGTTTGCTAATTGTGTAGGATTCCATGGAGGTGCCCTCGGTGCTTCAAAAACGGTCCTCCTGCACAAGAATCAGAGATATCCTTCTGAAGCAGCATACATCCCTAGAGATGTACCATAGAAAAAACATAATTGGTCTCGATATGACCGAATGCATCGCCTAATGCATGTATAAAAACTGTAGGTAATGTCTAGGTTGAGCCGACTACACCCTATGGGTTTGCCAGCCCTACTGGCCATGCCTCCTATCTCTGGTTTTAGTCATTACCGTTGATGAGGCTATGTTCGGCGTTCCAGCTCATGCACCGCTACCAAATAAATTACAGAATCCCACCTGGATTCCCATACCCCAATGGGTCTCAAAACCACATGGATTTCAACATTTCAATATATTTCACGAAACACCTTCATCGAACCGTATGTGGTTTTGGAGTGGTTATGGTTTTCAGGTCATCACTTACGAGTACACCCTTCCGTTTCCCTAGCGCCCCAAAATCCAATCGTTGATTTTTTAGAATGCTCAATGCCGGTTCTTTAGGATATAATCAAACAATACATAAGAGCGGGGATCACCCCTTAACCGTTTAAGTGGAAGGATCTCTCTATCATTTGTCCTAGAAGAACTAAATGAGTTTATATCTACAGTATAGCACCACCCACGGTAATTGTACCATATAATTTTTGTGTTTCTCCTAGATATTTCCCGAGTTAAAATCCTTTGGCGTTAAGTAGGGAATATTTCCTTACCACCAAAATTAAGAAGGATTACATATTTAGGCCAAGATTTTATAGTAAGTTATTTAACTATCAACAAACACATATTCAAACAAAGATTTATTTTATAGGGGAAAACCAATGTTGGTTAAGCACATAAGCAACCACTAGCCTCCTTTAATAAATCTTTCATTCATAAAAACCACTTTGTAAAATACTTGTATAAAAATACTTTTACAAAGGTATATTCGCAAATCCATATATTTTCAATATTTAGAAAATATCCATATACTTATCTCAACGGTATAAGTATACCCACAAAATTGAGAAAGATTGTCTTTTTATTCAATTCAAAAATCATTTATAAAACTCCTTATAATTCTTTAAAACCATTTGTAAACCATTTTATAATCTTTAAGAATCATTTATAATCATTTTTATAAATTTTAATCACTTATAAATCCTCTTTGTACATTTCTAAGCTCATTTGTCTTTATAAATCTCTAAAATCATTTATAAGAATTCCTTTTATAAATCTATAAACCTGTTTCTTAAGTCCGTTTATAATATCTAACTATTTATAAAACTCTTTCACCTTGTAAATAATCTTCCCTTACGTCTCCAAACCATTTTATAAACTTGTCTCATATAATCCAAGTCCGTTTATAAAACTCTATTTATGAGTCCCGAAAACATTTAACAAATCAAGATCATTTACTTCTAAACAGTATTATATAAAAATAATTATTAAAATTAAACATTATGAATAAATAAATAATAGTTATAAATTTTAAAACATCTTAACATAAAAATTAATCATTTCAAAATCAATAATAATTAATTTTTACCCTTATTATAAATATTAATAATTTATTTTCAAAATCTTATTAATAAATCCTTATTATTAATTTCAAACCATAATTATTCTTAAAAAAATAATTTTCAAGATATTAACATTTAGATAAATACTTTAAAACAATATTTACTATAACCAAATAACTTTTAAAATAATACTAATATAATTAAATAATTTAAAACAATATTAATATAATTAAACAACATTAAACAATATTATCATAATTAAATAACTTAAAAATAATATTAATATAATACATATCTTAGAATAAGATAGAAAAATAAGTTGATCAAAATAGAAAATTAAATCTTTAATAAAATATCAAAAACCCAATTTTTGGATTTAAAATCATTTCCTGTCTCAAAAAACCAATTTCAACTCAAATGAAAATTTATAGTATTTCAAATCATATATATCAGCACATATATATGTAAATAAAATCAACGGTGGTGAGGAATCCTATTAGATCCCTCCAACATGTTCCCTGCATCACATACACCATATAATCAAATAATATAATCAACCGCTTCAAGGCGGGATTCATATACAATGGGTCATCCACTCTTACACGGGAACGTAATAGGGTCTCATCCGCTCCAAGGGTGGGAATATATCCAAACCAACAATATAAATTAGTAAATTATCTAAACAGTCAATAACAGCTAATAATAAAATAATTACACATCCAATAAATAATTTTATTGACTATATATATATTTTCTGATTAACCAAAAAGGTGATATTAACTCGCCTTTATTTTAGTTGTCGCCGAGGCGCTTCGGATTCCGTTCGAATTCGAACAATGTTCGAATTTAGCCTAAAATTCGACAGGCACCATTTGTTGCCAAACCAACTCAATATCGTAGCATTCGCAGATACTAATGCAACGCAACTTCCCATGCTTGATTCCGACCTCGTATGAACAAGTTATACAATTATTAAAGTTATTTATTTAATTATTTTAATAAAATTATTAATAACAATACTAACATCTAAATTACCTATATAAAAATATGAACCCTCCTTTAAAAACTGCTCCCGCTCATTCCTAGGTTCGAGCACCCACGACCGCCGCTCTTTCCCCCTTGTTTTCGCTACTACGGTTAATAGTACGCTGCTGCGTCGCCACCAACGGCAAGCCCCCGCTTCGCCGCACCTTCCTACCTTGCCCCCGCTCTCTCCGGCGCCATGTGGCCCCCCATACGAACCCAAAAACCAAAACAACCTATTCTTTATTCAAACCAAAATCGCCGCCACCACATGCCACGCCACGCCACTTAACTTCACCAGAGTCTAACCTACTACCTCCACTACCTTTCTCCTTTAGGAACCCTCATCAAAACTCCTTCGAAAAGCCGCAATTGGTGAAAAACTGCTCGTCGATCATCACCCAAATTCCACCGCCACGTACCACCATCGTCAATCTCCACCATCCAACTTCATCATCACACCATCGCCAACAAAATTCTAGTTGACAACGAGCCCTGATATTCCCTCTGGTGGCGCCGATGGTCTTCGGACATTTGATGATGGTCGCTGTTTTACAAAGAAAATGAACGCTTTATATATATTTTGTCTTTTTTCTCTTTTTCTTTGTTTCTTTAGTTCTCTTGTTTGAAAATATTTTAAGAGGGGAAAGCTAAAAATATAATTTAGAAGTCGGTATGGGCTTGGGTATGGGAAAGGTGTGGTGTGAATAGTGGGAAGGGATGGGTTGGTTATGGTTAATATATTTATATATATAATATATATTCGAAAATATCCAACTTTAAACGTCTAAAAACCTCGAACTCCAAACGAGGCATGCCGCATGGCGTTCTATATGTAATACCCCTATTTCGAACACAATGGAACAAGTCTCAAGACCTAATTTGATCGTATGCAGAAGATAGCTTTTCAAACCCAGTTATTATATCAATTTCTAAAATTAATTTCTACGCATTTCAATCTCATATGACCAAACGATACTTCCAATCGCCATGAAATTTGTTAGCATACAATAATTTCACTATTACGGATCCAATGAAACTGGTTTCATCGAAATAAGAGACAGTGCCTCAGAAGGCTATTTTCACTCATTAAATAAAACAAATTATTATTAAAAACCAAATTAATCACTTTTAAATCTGAATTAATAGTTTCTTATTACATTCTTATCCAACAGAATTTAAATAAGCATGGAAATTATTTTTATCCAAATTAAAATCCAAGATTCAATTATTTAAACAATTCGAAATATTAAATTCAACAATTTAATTATCAAATAAATTGCTATATTTGAAATTCAAGGTATTTAACTTATAAAATTAACTTTTCAATATTTGAAATCGATTAAATATTCAAATTCAAATGACTAAAATTCTGGGTCGTTACAGTTGGACTCAAAATGTGTTGTTGATTTTATATTAAAGATTATTTAGGAGGAAAATCCTTTACTAATTATTCTCGTGTTACAAGTGATGTTCGCCTTATAAATTTGGCTTACAAAAGCATTTAGAATAGCCTTATAGCTTTGGTTATAAGAGTATTTAAATGTAATAATCTCTGAAATGCTTTAGATTCTAGGTTCGGAAGATGTTGGTGTCATTTGTGTGAGTGAGGGGGTATGCTTTATTGGCTAGGGCGGCGCTGATTACAAATGGCCCCACCTAATTAGGTCCGAGAACTCCATTAGTTGGTTTTTTCTATTGGTAAAGGCCGTCATTGGATGAGGTCGCCAACATGGAAGTTTCTTAGCTTGATCCTGGTGGTGCTGTGCTTTGGGACCTTCTTTTTGTAGAACTCAATTCTAAGCTCTACATTCATTCTTCGCTCCTCCTGGGCATTGAGGCTTGACCGCAATAGTTCTTCATTTTGTTTGGAATTATGGGTAAGGAATCTTGGGGAGGGGACATCCACCTCTATGGGAAAAATCACTTCAAGCCAATAGACCTTAGAAAATGTGAATGTCCTGTTGATGTCTAGATGAAGGTCCTATATGATAGAGGACGAGTGGGAGATCTTCGAACCAGTTTCCCTTGGCATTGTTTAGGCACTTATTCAGGTTGATTTGATCATTTTCCGACCGCATCCATATTTCTATTTTTTTGAGGATGGACAACGGAAGTGAAACACTTTCGATCCCATTGCTCTCATAGAATTCAAGGAACTGGACGCTTTGAAATAGTCGCCGTTGTTGGCGATTATTTTCTTCAAGAGATTAAACTGGAAGATGGTATTCTTGATGGCGATCTTGGTTGCGATGACCCCAGTGAGTGGCTCTACCTTGACCAAAATGGTGAAGTAGTTGATAATGAATATGGCACAAATGTATCCACCCTTTTCACATGGGAGTTTCTCGATTAGCTAAATCCCCATTATGTTGAATGACCACATGGAGATCTTGAAGGCTAGTAGGTTGGGAGAAGCTCTACGTATCTCAGGGAACCATTTATGGCGGTCACATTTCTTGAAAAATTCCATGGAGTATTTTATCATAATTAGCCAATAATACCCTTGTCTTGTGGCTTTCTTAGACAGGCTCTACCTGTAACATCCCTAAATTTGTATGACATTATTTGGAAAATTTAATTAGATAAATTAAATAGAATAATGATGATAAGGAGATTGAGATTTGAATAAATTATATATATAGGGTCGTGCTTATTAATAAGATAAATGGGCTTTAAATTGGTTTACTGGTTAATTAAATTACACATGGGCATATTAGTAAATGGCCATTTTATATTACACGGCTATACGCTCCACATCTTTGTCCATTCACGTTCATTTTTCTCAAAATCAAAAATAAACGCAAGAAACCTAATATAGCCGGCCATTAAGAAAGAAGGAAAAAGAGGAAATTTCAATCAAAAGATAAGATCAAAGCTAGGGGAATCAATCTTCTACAAATCTCAAATTCCTTATCATATCTAAGGTGAATAATAATCTCATACCTCTCTATTTTTATTCTATGATTGTATGGTTTCAGATTTATGATTTAAATTCGTTTTTGTGATAAAATGGATGATAATATGCTTGAGTTATATTATGATGATTTATTTCAGTTCATACGCATATGAATTTGTACGGTTTTAATGTAAAACTGAGAATCTATGTTTTCAGATTGCCATGGAAAAATTTTATATTAAGTAAAACATGATTTTGGAGATGGGTTTTAATTTTCAGAATTTTCCAAGCTATGAAAATTTTATTATGATTTTTTATTGAAAAATATGATATAATTGGGTTGAAAATTCATATCAAGAATTTCAGGAAGAAATTGGGTCTAAATTTTTTATATGTTTGATTACATGATGAAATTGAATTTCTGTGATTGTTGGGGATTTTTCCTAGTTGGTTTACTAGGGAAAATAAATTATTTTAAAAGAAGGACTTTTATGAAATAATTGGTTTTAGTATATGGAAGGACTAAAACGTTGCATTTTTAATGGTCTTAATTTTATATAAATGCGGCATTTTTAAAGGTAAAGTATTTGAAAAGTTTTTATGGAAACCAATTAATGGTTTATAAGTAGGCAAGTCGTTAGAAAGTAATTACTAAAAGCTGCTATATTTCAGCCTTTAAACCAGAAAAAGGTGTTCCACCCCTGTTAGTAAGTACCTTTCGACTCCTTTGGTTCCACTTCGTCCCAGTCGAAACTAACATAGTTGAAACCACCATAGTCGAAACCAATACAGAAGATATCACTTATGTAACGACACAGTATTTTCAACCATTCGCATCCATTATAAGTGTATAGGTAGACACTCATGCCAGAGTTGAATTGCTCAAAATACCGCGTTGTAAATAAAATTTGGCAAATCTCAGAATATACAGTAAATAAATATAATCACAGATCACAGACACAGAGTAAAATAATGCAGCGGAAGTAAAAGAAATAGTAGTTCATGAAGCTACTATATAAATATATCAGAGTTACATAAGATACAACAGAAGAAATAGAGTACAACAAAAGTCTCAATAAAATAACCAAGTACAAGCTGAGTAGAACAACGGAACTGGAATAGATAGGACATGACAAGCAGATAATCTCCAGCGATTCAAATCTCCAAGAGAGTGGAAATCCAAATCTGTGAATAACTCAGGCTGACCCGAGCGTAAAGCAAAACACAAAACACTCGAGTCAGGACAATATATACTTATATAATGTAAACCAACTCAAGTGAACTGTAATAAAGGTACAAGTAACTTAGAAGATGCTTGGGACCGCCCATCCTCTAAGGATCCGTTAAACTATCTACTATGTAGTAATATTCGATATTATAATAGTGTCTAAATAAGTAAAGTATAATCATATCGGAAAATAGCGTTAAGGGGATGGAGAACCTTAACGCGGTCGGATCTTAAAATCATAATCGTAGTAAAGCTCGATATGGTAGGTGACACGGCACAACTAGGCAATGCCAGGGTAGATATACCAATTACGCATCCGGACTGGTGGTGACGCATAGCAGCCACTACCGCCCACCTCGAACAACACTCCCAAATCAAGGGTGCGCACCAAATCAATCACAAGTAATAGAATGGTATCGAAGAAGTGTGTCCGATCAGAGGTGCTACCTCATTGGTCCGTCAATCGCTCCTGTTTTAGCCACCTTATGCCAACTCACGGGAGTTGGGTCCACGTATATACCTTAGGATCGTCGCCACCATCCTACTTCATTCTGGAATCTCCACCGCGTACACGGTTGCCAAAGTGGTTTTCGGTAAGACAGAGAGTATGTCCATATCCGATCCCGGTCTCTTTAACAACCCAACGTTATTATAACCCGTGGTTATAACTTTTAAAAACAATACTTTACTTTAAAATAAAATATCATTTCAAACCATATCTTTATCAAAATAAAGATTAAATCAATTCCAAACCATTTTCATATAATTTCAAAACTTCATTTCAAATCATTTTAATATAATAAAATATCATATCCTTACAAAACTTCATTTCAAATCATTTTAATAAAATAAAATATCCTATCAGTTCAAATCCAATATTCAACTTTAAATACCTTTTAAATTCAAAGATATCGTTCATTTACTATCATTTCAAATCACCTTTAAATAGTTTATATTCCAATCAAAATAATTCATTTAAACCTTTTAAAAGTGTAATTATTATATTTTCAAATCAAGTATTCAATTTCCAAAGTTTCAAACCATTCTGAGTTCGTTTACTAAGTCAAAAACCTAATTATTAAAATTTCAGCATTTCACAGCATTTAAAAACAACTGCTATAAGTTATATTTGAAAACATTTTTAATTCAGCAAAGACAGCACTTAAAACTGCTGTTAAAACTCAGTTTTAGTTGAATTATAGTTCAAAACAGAAAAGACAGCCATTCAGAAGTGCTGCGGTAGTTCAGATTTCAAAACAAGGGTTAAATTTGGTTTCAGCAAAGACTGCAGACCATTATAGCATTTCCAGAGAATGCTATAATAGACCTGGGTTCAATATTAGCCTATAAGTTCAACTGCAGCAACTGCAGCATTTCAGAAATGCTGTAGTAGCCCTTTCATTCAAATTTTAGTGTAATTCAGAACCATAGCATTTCTGAATGCTATTAAAAGTGATTTCCAGCTTTTTAGTGTATTTCCAGCAATTAAATAACTTCATTTTAAACTCTTTAAACATTTTAAAAATCATAATTTAACATTTAAAATGTTTATTTACATATCATTTAACATGTATCTTTTTCACAATAAATTTCTTATAATTAAATCCAATTTTCAACAATTTACTTAATAAATTTAAGTGTAAAAGTTTCCAATTCTTCACATTTCAACAAATAACTTAACACTTCAAATTTAAATTACCATTTCACAAATTTAACTAAATTTCCAATTTTATTTAATTAACTAAAACCTTTAATTAAAACCAAATTTCACATTTCCAAGTCAAGTTATATTTTAAAAGATCACTTTTAAACATTCATTTATTTAACCACTTAAATTCATAGAAAAAATCAATAATACTTTAATAAATCACTTAAATTCACATTTAATCAAATTATCATATTTACCATTTCCAAATAAAATTTAATATCCATTTTATTTATATAACTTAAATATCATTTTTAACCAAATTCCAAATTTCCAACTTAAGTTATATTTCAAGAATCCAGTTAAACCATTCATTAATTACATTTTTAACACATAGAAAAATCATAATTTCTTTATTTTAAACATTTCAAAATCTATTTAAATCAAATTTCATAAATTTATATTTTTAAAATACTTAAAAATATTCAAAACATTTTATAAAATAACCACGGGCCTGTATATAATTTTCTAACCTAGGTCAAGTGATACGGATATGTATCATTTCAATCCGCAGTTAAAAAAGAAAAATCCGGGTTCTATCATTTCAAACCCGCAATCCCAAGTTAAAATAAATTAAATAAAAACCATTCAGGCCTATCATTTCAGCCCATAACGATTTTTCCCTATTCTAAAGTCCGTTCGGGTATGTATCATTTCAACCCATAGTGATTCTAGTCTACAGGGAACTTGCAATGGTGATAACAGATATAAATAACAGAATAATATTAAATAATAGTAACATATGATATAACAGGTGTAATAACAGATGTGAACATTATATGATAATAATATAGGCATATATAACATGATAACATATTTCTACAGATTCACAGGGTGTCAATTTACTAGTTATATAGGTACATATTGTCTGGTGAGAATAACTCACCTGTTAAAGCTGGAGATTAGCGATCAAAACACACAACGAATTCCAAGAAGCACGATATGGCACAACGATGGATTCAAGTGGATGAGAACCAAGATGTTACTCTTGTATACAAAAACAAAACAAAGCACCATATAAATAATTACAATACCAAAGTGTTGAAACAAAATTGAGATAGCATGGATAAGTGAACATCACCAAGTCTTTAAATCAACTTTGCTTGATCTTGCTTCAACTTTTGCTCGACCATACATGTATTAGGTTCGGCCTCAACATGTTTTAGGTTGAAATGGATCAGGTTTGGACCACAAATGGCACGACCAAGTCAAGAATATGAAGAGGAAGGAGTTTGCAAGCCTAGAATGCAAAGGGACAAGGCAAAATGGAGTTTTTGGTTCAACCCTTAGGCTCGACCATAGGGTCTATGGGTCAGGTCAGATCTGGACAGAGGGGAGGGTGATGTTCAGAGGTGGTAAACAAGCTGGTGGTGGTGGCTAAGGGGGTGGCCATGGTCAACAATGAAGGTGGTGAGGTGATATGTGCTCGGGTAGGCAATGTTTTGGAGTATAGCAATGTTTTTTTGTGGTGTTTGCAACATGAGATGGTCAAGGTAACTTCAGGTCAGAGGAGGGGGATGATTTGGGCGTGGATGAAGTGGGAAAGAAGGGATGGTGGTGGTTGGTGAAGATGTGGAGGTGTATGGCCGAACCAAGCAAGAAGAAACAAGGCAAAAATCAAGGCAAAATCAAAAGGAAAAATGAAGAGAAAAGTGAAAAAGAGAGGGGAGGCCATTACAAATCTTTGTAGCCATGAATGAAATGAGGAATGGTGCTTTTCTCACGTGAAAATGAGTTAAAACTCACGGCTATCAAATGAAAATGCACGGCCAACTCAAGGCAAATGAAAAGAGTAAGGAAATTGAAGAGACGGGAAAACAAAGGGACAAAAGCAACTAAAAAGACACAAACCTTTCAAATTTCTTTTATATATATTTGTAATTTATAAATACATATAAAAACTGAGAAATAAAATAACAACTCAGAAATAAAATAAATATATAAAATAAATAATTAAATTTTTGAATAAATATAATTTAAATTAAGAAAATGGCTTAAAAATGCAAACTAGGCTTTAAAAATTAGAAATAACTTCAGTACACTTTGGAAAAATCTATTTTAATTTAAATACATGTAGAATGCATATAAATAAAGTAAAAAAAAGCAAATAAAAGTGAAGGCATAAAATAATTAAATAAATTTTAATTATATATAATTAAATTAAGAAAATAGTAAAGAAAATGGAAACTAGGTTTCATAAATTGAAATAAATTCAAGTAAACTTTAGAAAAATTATATTATCATTTTAAAAATATTAAAAGACATTAAATAACCTATTAACACATGTTAAAACAAAATATGACAATAAAAATATAATTTATATGATTTAAAATAAATAATATTGCAAAATAAACAGTTTATACACAAAATTGAAAATTACATAACTTCTACAATATAAGTCCGTTTTCAACGAAACGAAAAGCAGTATTCATGGAATTAAATCTATTTTCATAATAAAAGATAAAATTTAAGAATTTTAAATATTTAAATTTAAAGTTTAAAAGTCAAAGTTTGACCAGTTTGAACAGAAATTCACTTTACAGTAAAATATCCAATTTTTACCAGTTTGAAATTATAATTTACATAACAATCAAAATATATATTTAGAAATGAAATATTTGAAACAAAACAAGTTTAAAATAATTTCAAATTAAAATAAAGTTTTTCAATCAGGAAATTCAATTTAACAGAAATAAAATATAAAATAAAATAAGCCTAAAATGTTGGGTTGTTACACTCTCCCCCACTCAAAACTTTTCGTCCCCGAAAAGGAATGAGGTACAGGAAAGCACAGAAAAAGAAAAAAAATGAAATAGAATTAAGACAAGATGATAAGAAGATTGGAATTACACCTGATAACTATTGTTATAGGTAAGTTTGACAAGATGGAGGTGATCAAATCAAGAATATAAGCACGAAAAAGATTCTCTAGAGTCTGAATCTCCCTTTTCACTTGACTGACGGTCTATGAATGGAAAAACAGTGTTCAGATCCAGATGAGTAACAAAGGTTATCAAAGATTACAGAAAGATTTCTAAACAGACTAGTATAAGCAATAGCCTTCCCATTCTGTAACAAGATAAGAGAAATAAGGACAACCAAAAGGTAGTTTGAAAAACAAAATAAGATAATAGGTTTGTAACCATAATGTTTTGAAATCATAACAATTTAGAGATGTTATCATTTAGAAATCACACTACTAAAATCATAATACTTTGGAAAAGTTATTCTTTAAAAAAACATAATACTTAGAAAATCATAACACCCTAAAAAAATCTTCATTTAAACCATTTTAATTCAAGGTCAAATAATATTCATTTTAAAGTTGTAACATTTCTAAGTTCATTTAATTATAAAAATTTCCAAAACATTGTCTTTTCAAAATAGCAGCACTTATAAAATGCTACAGTAGATATATTAGTATTTCAAATCAGTTCAATTTCAAAAATATTCATTTGGATATCATTTAACTTATGACTTATTAAAACAAACTTTTATAAATAGAATATCTAAATTAAACTATACTTCGTTTATTAAGTCAAAATTTCACTATTTTACTTAACTCTTAATTTAACACATAGCCTAACTCTTTATTTAAAATACCCATTTCATAAATAGATATTCCTTTAATAAGTTACACTTAAAATTCCATTTGAAAACCAAATTTTCAATTATCAAATTTTAGTGATGTTAAAATACATTTTAACTATTTAAATCATAATTATTCAATTTCCAAGACATATCTATTTCATAAATAAACATTTATATAGCAAATATAACAATCAAATTTCTTTACACATTTATTCATTTAGACATCAATTAAACTATGAATTCAAGTTAAATAAACTTTATTACCAAAAGTCCAATTCAAATGTATTTTATTTTATCTATTCAAAGATACATTATTTATTATACAACATATTCATTTCAGGAAATAACCTTTATTAAAATTCCTAGGTTAGACTTAAGGTTCCATATTAAATCAATTTGATTATTAAGTTATTTAAATAAAATCTCTTTAAATTCCTTTTTCACTATTTACCTCTGTTAATCTTTTATAACTAATATTTAAGTGTATAAAAATCCTTTTTATATTGTATATTATCCAATTACATTGTTAACTTTTAAAAAAATTTAAGGTAAGTTATATTTGAATGCAATTGTAATATACAAATAAAACTATCCAATTCAATTATCTCAAGTTTGAATCATTTATCCAAAATTTTGATTTTTCTTTTTATAATTGAAATTATTCTTTAAGAAAAAATTTAAGAATTTGAATCTTCGAACATCTTCAAACCATTTGGAGATAAGTAATTATATATACATAATATGTTAAATCAAATTTAAATCATATATCTTTATATATATTATAATCCAGTCATATTTTAGAAATTCAAATCAATCAGATTTTCCAAAACAAAGCTGTAGCAAGACTACAGAATGGTTTCTTCACTTCGAAACTCGAAAATGAACGTCGATGATGCTGCAGTCATCACCGAAATTATTTTCCAGCGACAAAGAGAAAAGCACTAAATTTTTAAACTTTAAAATTCTTTAGAGACAAATTTTTATTCAAAATACTTTAAATAATATCCTTTTAAAAATTTTAAACACAAGGTTTGAAACCATCGGAAATTAAATTCTTTAACTTTCTTGTTTTAAATTCATTTCAGTTCCCAAATAAATTTATAAACAACTATTTATAAATTCATTTGTAGAACAATAAATGATAAATCAAGTATTATCATTTCAAATTATCAATTTAAATCAATTTATTAAGTTCCATAAAATTATATATCCAAATTTATTTCATAAACCAAATTTTAAAATAATATTGTGTCAGTTTGTTCTGTCAAAGTGTTTTAGAAATCCTATCGATAGCGTTGATCAGACGAATCGATCGGAAACCCAAATCAACATTAACAACTCAACAACACAATATAAAACAAAACATTAATTTACAAGTACAGTTCAAAATGTTTGGAAGATAGATTGGAACAAAAGACAAGATGATTAAACAGAGTAGAGAGATGGGTAAGCTTAGATAAATCGCGGACAACCTTAACTGGGTCAACCGTGACTCAATGGATAAGATCAAATGTGGATTTTCTGGGGTGAATCTACCTTCAATCTCAAGAGATAGAGTTTGGAATAATAAAAGATATTAGCATCTAAACCAAGGATAAATATAAATCTCTGGTGAATCGATGCTGATTATAAAGAATTTTCACCCTTTTACAAGAAAATTAGAATATTGGCGAGACCGCCAATTCACTATAAAGATCATTGGAAGTGGAGTCATGGGATACTCCAGAATCAAAAGATGATGAATAGTAAGGGACACGAATGAATTTCGGAACCGCAGGGAACGTTCCAAAATTCAAAGGAAAACGAATCAAAGGAAGAGATTCAAACTCGAACGAAAGTGATTCTGTAAATAAATTTACCATACATTCTAAGTTTTGCCTCAAAGCCAAAGCTCTGATACCAACTGTAACGACCCAGTATTTTCAACCATTCGCATCCATTATAAGTGTATAGGTAGACACTCATGCCAGAGTTGAATTGCTCAAAATACCGCGTTGTAAATAAAATTTGGCAAATCTCAGAATATACAGTAAATAAATATAATCACAGATCACAGACACAGAGTAAAATAATGCAGCGGAAGTAAAAGAAATAGTAGTTCATGAAGCTACTATATAAATATATCAGAGTTACATAAGATACAACAGAAGAAATAGAGTACAACAAAAGTCTCAATAAAATAACCAAGTACAAGCTGAGTAGAACAACGGAACTGGAATAGATAGGACATGACAAGCAGATAATCTCCAGCGATTCAAATCTCCAAGAGAGTGGAAATCCAAATCTGTGAATAACTCAGGCTGACCCGAGCGTAAAGCAAAACACAAAACACTCGAGTCAGGACAATATATACTTATATAATGTAAACCAACTCAAGTGAACTGTAATAAAGGTACAAGTAACTTAGAAGATGCTTGGGACCGCCCATCCTCTAAGGATCCGTTAAACTATCTACTATGTAGTAATATTCGATATTATAATAGTGTCTAAATAAGTAAAGTATAATCATATCGGAAAATAGCGTTAAGGGGATGGAGAACCTTAACGCGGTCGGATCTTAAAATCATAATCGTAGTAAAGCTCGATATGGTAGGTGACACGGCACAACTAGGCAATGCCAGGGTAGATATACCAATTACGCATCCGGACTGGTGGTGACGCATAGCAGCCACTACCGCCCACCTCGAACAACACTCCCAAATCAAGGGTGCGCACCAAATCAATCACAAGTAATAGAATGGTATCGAAGAAGTGTGTCCGATCAGAGGTGCTACCTCATTGGTCCGTCAATCGCTCCTGTTTTAGCCACCTTATGCCAACTCATGGGAGTTGGGTCCACGTATATACCTTAGGATCGTCGCCACCATCCTACTTCATTCTGGAATCTCCACCGCGTACACGGTTGCCAAAGTGGTTTTCGGTAAGACAGAGAGTATGTCCATATCCGATCCCGGTCTCTTTAACAACCCAACGTTATTATAACCCGTGGTTATAACTTTTAAAAACAATACTTTACTTCAAAATAAAATATCATTTCAAACCATATCTTTATCAAAATAAAGATTAAATCAATTCCAAACCATTTCCATATATTTAAATTTTCATATAATTTCAAAACTTCATTTCAAATCATTTTAATATAATAAAATATCATATCCTTACAAAACTTCATTTCAAATCATTTTAATAAAATAAAATATCCTATCAGTTCAAATCCAATATTCAACTTTAAATACCTTTTAAATTCAAAGATATCGTTCATTTACTATCATTTCAAATCACCTTTAAATAGTTTATATTCCAATCAAAATAATTCATTTAAACCTTTTAAAAGTGTAATTATTATATTTTCAAATCAAGTATTCAATTTCCAAAGTTTCAAACCATTCTGAGTTCGTTTACTAAGTCAAAAACCTAATTATTAAAATTTCAGCATTTCACAGCATTTAAAAACAACTGCTATAAGTTATATTTGAAAACATTTTTAATTCAGCAAAGACAGCACTTAAAACTGCTGTTAAAACTCAGTTTTAGTTGAATTATAGTTCAAAACAGAAAAGACAGCAATTCAAAAGTGCTGCGGTAGTTCAGATTTCAAAACAAGGGTTAAATTTGGTTTCAGCAAAGACTGCAGACCATTATAGCATTTCCAGAGAATGCTATAATAGACCTGGGTTCAATATTAGCCTATAAGTTCAACTGCAGCAACTGCAGCATTTCAGAAATGCTGTAGTAGCCCTTTCATTCAAATTTTAGTGTAATTCAGAACCATAGCATTTCTGAATGCTATTAAAAGTGATTTCCAGCTTTTTAGTGTATTTCCAGCAATTAAATAACTTCATTTTAAACTCTTTAAACATTTTAAAAATCATAATTTAACATTTAAAATGTTTATTTACATATCATTTAACATGTATCTTTTTCACAATAAATTTCTTATAATTAAATCCAAATTTCAACAATTTACTTAATAAATTTAAGTGTAAAAGTTTCCAATTCTTCACATTTCAACAAATAACTTAACACTTCAAATTTAAATTACCATTTCACAAATTTAACTAAATTTCCAATTTTATTTAATTAACTAAAACCTTTAATTAAAACCAAATTTCACATTTCCAAGTCAAGTTATATTTTAAAAGATCACTTTTAAACATTCATTTATTTAACCACTTAAATTCATAGAAAAAATCAATAATACTTTAATAAATCACTTAAATTCACATTTAATCAAATTATCATATTTACCATTTCCAAATAAAATTTAATATCCATTTTATTTATATAACTTAAATATCATTTTTAACCAAATTCCAAATTTCCAACTTAAGTTATATTTCAAGAATCCAGTTAAACCATTCATTAATTACATTTTTAACACATAGAAAAATCATAATTTCTTTATTTTAAACATTTCAAAATCTATTTAAATCAAATTTCATAAATTTATATTTTTAAAATACTTAAAAATATTCAAAACATTTTATAAAATAACCACGGGCCTGTATATAATTTTCTAACCTAGGTCAAGTGATACGGATATGTATCATTTCAATCCGCAGTTAAAAAAGAAAAATCCGGGTTCTATCATTTCCAACCCGCAATCCCAAGTTAAAATAAATTAAATAAAAACCATTCAGGCCTATCATTTCAGCCCATAACGATTTTTCCCTATTCTAAAGTCCGTTCGGGTATGTATCATTTCAACCCATAGTGATTCTAGTCTACAGGGAACTTGCAATGGTGATAACAGATATAAATAACAGAATAATATTAAATAATAGTAACATATGATATAACAGGTGTAATAACAGGTGTGAACATCATATGATAATAATATAGGCATATATAACATGATAACATATTTCTACAGATTCACAGGGTGTCAATTTACTAGTTATATAGGTACATATTGTCTGGTGAGAATAACTCACCTGTTAAAGCTGGAGATTAGCGATCAAAACACACAACGAATTCCAAGAAGCACGATATGGCACAACGGTGGATTCAAGTGGATGAGAACCAAGATGTTACTCTTGTATACAAAAACAAAACAAAGCACCATATAAATAATTACAATACCAAAGTGTTGAAACAAAATTGAGATAGCATGGATAAGTGAACATCACCAAGTCTTTAAATCAACTTTGCTTGATCTTGCTTCAACTTTTGCTCGACCATACATGTATTAGGTTCGGCCTCAACATGTTTTAGGTTGAAATGGATCAGGTTTGGACCACAAATGGCACGACCAAGTCAAGAATATGAAGAGGAAGGAGTTTGCAAGCCTAGAATGCAAAGGGACAAGGCAAAATGGAGTTTTTGGTTCAACCCTTAGGCTCGACCATAGGGTCTATGGGTCAGGTCAGATCTGGACAGAGGGGAGGGTGATGTTCAGAGGTGGTAAACAAGCTGGTGGTGGTGGCTAAGGGGGTGGCCATGGTCAACAATGAAGGTGGTGAGGTGATATGTGCTCGGGTAGGCAATGTTTTGGAGTATAGCAATGTTTTTTTGTGGTGTTTGCAACATGAGATGGTCAAGGTAACTTCAGGTCAGAGGAGGGGGATGATTTGGGCGTGGATGAAGTGGGAAAGAAGGGATGGTGGTGGTTGGTGAAGATGTGGAGGTGTATGGCCGAACCAAGCAAGAAGAAACAAGGCAAAAATCAAGGCAAAATCAAAAGGAAAAATGAAGAGAAAAGTGAAAAAGAGAGGGGAGGCCATTACAAATCTTTGTAGCCATGAATGAAATGAGGAATGGTGCTTTTCTCACGTGAAAATGAGTTAAAACTCACGGCTATCAAATGAAAATGCACGGCCAACTCAAGGCAAATGAAAAGACTAAGGAAATTGAAGAGACGGGAAAACAAAGGGACAAAAGCAACTAAAAAGACACAAACCTTTCAAATTTCTTTTATATATATTTGTAATTTATAAATACATATAAAAACTGAGAAATAAAAATAACAACTCAGAAATAAAATAAATATATAAAATAAATAATTAAATTTTTGAATAAATATAATTTAAATTAAGAAAATGGCTTAAAAATGCAAACTAGGCTTTAAAAATTAGAAATAACTTCAGTACACTTTGGAAAAATCTATTTTAATTTAAATACATGTAGAATGCATATAAATAAAGTAAAAAAAAGCAAATAAAAGTGAAGGCATAAAATAATTAAATAAATTTTAATTATATATAATTAAATTAAGAAAATAGTAAAGAAAATGGAAACTAGGTTTCATAAATTGAAATAAATTCAAGTAAACTTTAGAAAAATTATATTATCATTTTAAAAATATTAAAAGACATTAAATAACCTATTAACACATGTTAAAACAAAATATGACAATAAAAATATAATTTATATGATTTAAAATAAATAATATTGCAAAATAAACAGTTTATACACAAAATTGAAAATTACATAACTTCTACAATATAAGTCCGTTTTCAACGAAACGAAAAGCAGTATTCATGGAATTAAATCTATTTTCATAATAAAAGATAAAATTTAAGAATTTTAAATATTTAAATTTAAAGTTTAAAAGTCAAAGTTTGACCAGTTTGAACAGAAATTCACTTTACAGTAAAATATCCAATTTTTACCAGTTTGAAATTATAATTTACATAACAATCAAAATATATATTTAGAAATGAAATATTTGAAACAAAACAAGTTTAAAATAATTTCAAATTAAAATAAAGTTTTTCAATCAGGAAATTCAATTTAACAGAAATAAAATATAAAATAAAATAAGCCTAAAATGTAGGGTTGTTACAACTTAGATGGTATGCAGTGGATTGGAAGGAGGGCGGAAGCCTTGGTGTCGAAAGGTTAGCTTTCGATGGAGTTGAAACCCTGCTTTGTTTTCATAAGTTAACATTCTTGCCTTGTTTTACCTAAAGCTTTCGACATAGTCAAAACATATGCTTTCAAAAAGGTTTTATAATTAGCTTTCGAAGAAGGTTGTCATGTTGTGTTAAGGTATTTGCTTTCGAAGGAGTACATTTTTCCTTTAAATAATTGCTTTCAAAAGGGTAGGTTCCGACCTAGTCGAAACCTAGCCGCTACTCTACCTTTCGACTATATTAGCCAGTATTGCTTTCAAAAGGTTATCCTTATTTTTGTCTTAAACTAAGCCTCTTTCCTAATTGCTTTCGAAAGGGTTGAGGGTTTTGAAGGTGATGGAGTCGAAAGGGGTTTCGACTCTGTCCTTCAAAGCTTTTGTTTTAAAGGTTTTTGCTTTCGACTAGATGGTTCCGCGACCATCAATTTTTCTCCAAATTAATTTTTGTTTGTTTCAAAGGAGATACTTTCGTATATAACCATTTTGACCCAAATGCCCAATGCTTTTGAAAGGGTATTTTATGTGTTTCGAAGCTATGTTTTAAAGAATGTTTTTTTGATACCTTCAAAAGGTTTCATTGGTTTCAAAAGGTGTTTCAAAAGGTATATACTTAGAGTTTTGAAAACAGGTTTTCTATGCTTTCGAAGGAGGTCATCCAGGGGTTTCGAAAGTGATGTTTTAAGGTTTCAAAACAAATAACCCATTCTCATTTTTAAAGGAAAAACCATGGCATAAATAAAGATTTTGGAAATGTTATTCACATTGTTATTAACCCATAACCGTATTTTGGGAAAGGGCTTATTCCAGTTAGGTTGACCCAGTAGTGAATATAACTTAACATATGTTAAAATCTTAATTTAAAGATATTGGCAGGGGCCAATAGGTTTACAGTAAGCCTGTGAAAATTGTATGATATTGGCAGGGGCCAATAGGTTCACAGTCAGCCCATGAAAACTATGATTTGATACTGGCAGGGGCTAGTAGGTTTGTAGTTAGCCTATGAAAACTATATCCGGATTAAGACATTGGAAGTCAGCCAATAGGTTCCTAGTTAGCCCATGAAAACTAGGATAAGAAATAAGATATTGGAGTTACCAATAGGTTCTTAGTGATCCAATGAAAAACTAAGTAATTGGACAGATAGTCCTTAACATTCAACGGGTTAATAGTAACCCTAGAAACTATAATTGAGACAGATAGTCAGAATGAATGGGAATGGGTAATCTAGATTTGATTTATTTGTTTTGCATATCATCATAATGTTTTGAAATACTATGTTTTAACCATTGTGGATGTAGGAGCATATGGTTTTATAAATGTTTTAGGATACTAGTGAGGGTAAAACCCATTCCGTTAAGCGGTGTGGTCTCACTAGTTATCTAAATGGTTTGAGATGGTAAATTATTATTCATACCAGGCTTTATGTCCGACTTGAAGTTTTTTTCCCCTTAAACTTTCAAGTACTCAATTTATTTTGAGTAGGTTGAGAATCAAGGTGTTCAGGTGTTCTTTTAAATGAATAAAGCTTTCGAGAACGTGGAGGAGGCAAGCTTGTTACTAGAGTTCTTTTATTTCCGCTGTGTGTTTTGTTTGTAAAGGCAAATAGTTTACTTGCCTATCTATATACTTTGATCTACCAAGGGGGCATCTTCATATGTCGCTCTTGGCATATTTGTAACAATTATATGTTATCTGAACGTAGTTCACGAATTGGATTATGTAATCAATTTGAAATATTTTGAAATGGAATGTGGAATTTGTTTGTTGTTTAAATTTTTTTCATATTCTTGTGTTTTTGTATATCAATGTATATAATGTTGCCGTATTTGATCGTCGAGGATTAATAACTATGGATGACTGTAGCATCCGTAGCTGTTAGTTTTGGGCCTCCAAGTAGGGGGATGTTACAAGTTGGTATCAGAGCGTGGTTAATGAAACTTTAAAAGAAACTTAAACCTAAAAGATTTTTTCCAAACATAATCCAATGAATCAGATAATAAGATTGGGGTTTGGGTTAACGTTGTAGTAACGTACTTGTATTTTCTATATATGGTTATATATATAAGTGCATATCCCCCGCTCTCTTAGACCGTTCTTCTGTATTTTACTAAGGCTCATATGCAGATTTATGAGAAAGGAGATATGGAAGCAGGAAACATAAGAGGAAATCTAGGTGGAAGAAGCACCACAACTAATGGAATTGCTCGACCCACTACCAGAAGAAACCCGAGTTGACTGGCTAATGCTAGTAACCAAAATGCTAAAGTCAATGTGGGTGCTGGAAATCCAACAGTGGATATGGGGGCGATGTATCAGTTCTTTGTCGGTTGGATGCAAGTTGGAACTGCTGCTAGAGTTGCTGGAAATGTAGGAGGAGCTAATCCTATGGCTCCAGTCGGGAATATTGCTTTGCTAAGTAGAGATTACACCAGTTTGGGTGGGAAGCCATTCTTGGGAATGGAGAGTGCCGTAGAAGTTCAGAATTGGCTGTTGCATTGCGAGCATATATTTACCGATTTAGGCCTGAATGATGGACAAAAGAGGAGGTTGGCCTTTAGACAGTTGCAGGGGTTAGCACTACATTGGTGGAATAGTGTCACTGCTGGAGTTCTGGAAGAGCAGTTAACTTGGGCTGATTTTAAAATGAAATTTGAATAGAACTTTGTATCAGAATTTTCTAACTCTGAGCTGATGAGGAAGTTTATGGATTTAGTGCAAGGAGAGATGTCAGTAGTCGAGTATGCAACTAAGTTTGAAGAGCTGTCTCGATATGGATATGCTATTATAGATACTGGCATCAAAAGGAATGAGAAGTTCATTCGGGGACCGAGGCCCGATCTTGCTAGAATGACCATGACACATGTCCGTGATCCTTGTAATATAGTGATGGAGATGGCCATGAGGAGTTACTTGCTGATTTAGCTAAAGAGAAGTCGGTGGAAACCTAGGGTTCTCAGGGGAAAAAGAGGAAGTTCTTTAAGAAGAAGGGAACCCAGAAGGGAGATACTGCCAATAAGTCAAAGGCTGAGGTAGTTTGCTATAAGTGTGACAAGAAGGGTCACTTTGCAAATGAATGCCGGACAGGGAATGGGAAGAAGCCTGCAAGTAAGAAGAATGTAAAATGCTTCAACTGTGATCAAGTTGGGCATTACAAGAATTAGTGTCCAGAGCTAGTTAGGGAGGACAAAGGAAAGTTCTTTGCTATTGGATTAGCTAGGCCTACTGCAGCTGATAAAGGAAAGACTGTGATGGAAGGAACGCTTTTGATCCAGAGTATTTTAGTTAGAGTACTTTTTGATACCGGTGCATCACATTCGTTTATATCTCAGTGTTTGGTTGATAGATTATTCTTAGAACCCACCTACCTTGTTACTTCCTTAAGGGTTGCGAATTCAATAGGAGGATATGAAACTCTAGGGTTAAGATGTGACCAGTTAGAACTTGACTTGTTAGGTCATAAATTTGCATGCAGTTTGTATGTTATTGATTTCGTAAATTTTGGGATCATTTTGGGTATGGATTTGAGTAGGTATGAGGCTAGAATATTTTGTCAGGATAAGGAAATATCACTGAGACACCCTGATAGTCATAACCGAGTGATATTCTTAGTTGAGAATACCGACCGAAGTGTTAGTGCCATGCTTAATGCTATAGAGGTAGGAAATGAGTTAAGTCAGGTTCAGGTAGCAAGCGAATTTGTAGATGTCTTTGAGCCAGTCACTGGACTACCCCTGAAAAGAGCTGTTGAGTTTAGAATATCTTGTGCTTGGAGCTGAACTTGTAAGTAGACCACTAGCAGGATGACACCAACTGAGATGAAGGATTTGAAGGTGCAGCTAGTGGATCTAGAAGGAAGGAATTTTATTAGACCAAGCAGTTCGCCTTGGAGAGCACCCGAGGTGTTCGTGAAGAAACCCGATGGGTCGTTAAGGATATGTATTGACTATCGTAAGTTAAACGAAAGGACAATTAAGAATAAGTATCCTTTGCCAAGAATAGATGATCTGTTTGATCAGTTGAGTGGAGCCAGAGTGTTTTCCCAGTTTGATTTGGCGAAAGGTTTCCATCAGTTAAGAGTGGTAGAGGACAGTATTCCTTTGACAACATTTCGAACTAGATATGGTTCATATGAATGGTTGGTAATGCCATTTAGATTGACGAATGCACCTGCTTTCTTCGTAGATTTGATGAATCGATTTTTCTGAGAGTACTTGGATAGGTTTGTACTAGTGTTTTTAGATGATATTCTAGTATACTCTAAGGATGAGAGAGAGCATGAAGTTCATCTTAGGGTGGTGCTTGAGACGCTGAGGCAGAATCAGCTAAAGGCGAAGTTTACTAAGTGTCATTTTTGGAAGAAAGAGGAATAATTTCTGGTCACATGGTTTCAGAGAAAGGATTGTCAGTCGATCCAGATAAGATCGAAGCTGTGAATAATTGGAAGAGACCAGAGATGGTGACCGAGATCAGGAGTTTTCTTGGACTTGCTGGCTACTACCGGAGATTCATTAAGGATTTCTCGCAGATGGCAGCACCCTTAACTAAGCTAACCAGGAAGGAAGTGAGATTTTTTTGGTCCAACAAATGTGAGGAGGCATTCCTTAAGTTAAAGCATTTGTTGACTAATGCACCCATGTTAGTAGTTCCAGACGGGAACCATGGATTGGTGCTGTATACTGATGAATGTGGAACTGGATTAGGAGCGGTGTTGATGCAGAGTGGTAAAGTCATTGTCTACGCATCTATGCAGCTTAGACTACACGAAGTTAGATATCGTACTCATGATTTGGAGTTGGCAGCTATGATCTTCACATTGAAGATTTGGAGACATTATCTCTTAGGGGAGAGATTTGAGTTATATGTCGATCATAAGTCTTTACGGTATTTATTCTCTCAGAAGGAGTTGAATATGAGACAACAGAGGTGGCTGGAGTTTTTGGCTGCTTATGATTTTGATATAGAGTATACACCAGGGAAAGATAATAAGGTGGCAGATGCTCTTAGTAGAAAGCATCAGAATGTGGTGTTAGCTATGTTGGTAGAATGGAAAGATTTAGAAGCATTAGCCAGTTGTGGTGTGCTGTTAAGATCAACTGCTAGTTCTAGCCAGAGTACCGCCAGACTATCTTGTTTAGAAGTTTGACCGGTATTGATTGAGGGAATTGCTTCTAAGTAGAAGGAGGATCCAGTATTAGCTGAAAGGATCAAAAGACTTGAGGTTGGAATAGAGATCGATGATTTAAAGGATTTTAGCCTTGACTAGAGAGGATGGCTAAGAAAGAAGGGACGGTTGTGCATTCCGAATGCGGAGGACTTGAGGAAAGAAGTTCTTGGAGAATGTCATCGATCCAAGTTTACGATTCATCCTGGAGGAACCAAGATGTATCAGGATATGAAGAGAAGCTTCTATTGGGAAGGCATAAAGAGAGATGTTGGCTTGTGGGTTAGGCAGTGTGCAAACTGTTAACAAGTGAAAGCGGAACATCAGAAACCAAGTGGGTTACTTCAACCTTTAGAGATTCCAGTATGGAAATGGGATTCGATATCTATGGATTTTATAGATGGGTTGCCAAGGTCAAACAGAGGAAATGAAAGTATATGGGTTGTAGTGGACAGATTGACCAAGAGTGCCCATTTCATTCCAGTTAAGTCAACCAGAACGACACCAATTTTAGCTAAGTTGTTCCTGAAGAACATAGTCAGACTACATGGAGTTCCTAGTAGTATACTCAGTGACAGAGATGCATTGTTCACTAGTGAATTTTGGAAGAGTCTACAGGAAGTAATGGGTACCAAGTTTAATATGAGTATTGCATATCACTCTCAGACAGATAGGCAGACTGAGAGAGTCAATAAGGTACTCAAAAATTTATTGAGAGCTTGTGTATTGGACTTTGGTGGATCTTGGGAGGATCATCTACATTTGGTTGAGTTTTCCTATAATAATAGTTATCAGACTAGTATAGGAATGGCGTCGTTTGAAGCTTTGTATGGAAGATCATGCAAATCACCAGCATATTGGTTGGAGACTGGAGACAGATTGGTCTTAGGTCCAGATTTGGTTAGAGAGGCGTCAGAGAAGATTGAGTTAATCCGAAAAATGATGAAGGAAGCTCAGTCAAGACAGAAGAGTTACGCAGATAAGAGGCATAAGGACATATAATTCTCAGTTGGAGATAAGGTTTTCATTAAGGTATCACCTATGAAAGGTGTGATACGATTTGGAAAGTCAGGGAAGTTAGCCCCAAGATATGTAGGTCCATTCCAGATTATAGAGAGGATGGGAAAGCTAGCATATAGAATAGAGTTGCCGAGCAGTTTGGCAGGTCTCTGTAATGTATTTCATGTGTCTCTTCTTCGCAAGTATGTACATGATCCAGAAACTACCATTCCTCCGATAGGGTTGGATGACTTAGTGGTAGAGCTAATTTGACTTTTGTTAGACAAACAGTTCGGGTTGTAGCTAGAGATGAGAAAAGATTAAGAAATAAAACAGTCAGGTTGGTGAAAGTTCAATGGAGCGACAACGAGAAGGATTGTACTTGGGAGACAGAGGACGGGATCAGAGATACTTATCCAGATCTGTTTTGAGGGTATGTCTATATTATATTTATATAGATAGTTGTTAGTCAGTTAGACTAGTATGGTTGTTAGGTGTTGGTACAGATGATTGCTATGTTAGGTATTTAGTCCTTACAGAATTTCGAGGATGAAATTCATTAAGGGGGGAGCCTGTAACATCCTTAAATTTTTATGACATTATTCAAAAAATTTAGTTAGATAAATTAAATAGAATAATGATGATAAGGAGATTGAGATTTGAATAAATTATATATATAGGGATGTGCTTATTAATAAGATAAATGGGCTTTAAATCGGTTTACTGGTTTATTAAATTACACATGGGCATATTAGTGAATAGTCATTTTATATTAAATGGCTATACACTCCACGTCTTTGTCCGTTCACGTTCATTTTTCTCAAAATAAAAAACAAACGCAAGAACCCTAATATAGCCGGCCACTAAGAAAGAAGGAAAATGAGGAAATTTCAATCAAAAGATAAGATCAAAGCTAGGGGAATCAACATTCTAAAAATCTCAAATTCCTGATCATATCCAAGGTGAATAATAATCTCATACCATCTCTATTTTTATTCTATGATTGTATGGTTTCGGATTTATGATTTAAATTCGTTTTTGTGATAAAATGGATGATGATATGCTTGAGTTATATTATGATGATTTATTTTAATTCATACGCATATGAATTTGTACATTTTTAATGTAAAATCAAGAATCTATGATTTTAGATTGCCATGGAAAAATTTTATGTTAAGTTAAACATGATTTTGGAGATGGGTTTTAATTTTCAGAATTTTCAAAGCTATGGAAATTTTATTATGAATTTTTATTAAAAAAAATGATATAATTGGGTAAAAAAAATTTATTTGAGAATTTCAGGAAGAAATTGGGTGTAAAATTTTAATATGTTTGATTACATGATGAAATTGAATTTCTGTGATTTTTAGGGATTTTTCCTAATTGATTTACTAGAGAAAATAAATTATTTTAAAAGAAGGACTCTTTTGAAATAATTGGTTTTAATATATGGAAGGAATAAAACGTTGCTTTTTTAATGGTTTTAATTTGATATAAAGGCGGCAGTTTTAAAGGTAAAGTATTTGAAAAATTTTTATGGTAACCAATCGATGGTTTACAAATAGGCAAGTCGTTAGAAAGTAATTACTAAAAGTTGTTATATTTCAGCCTTTAAATCAGAAAAATGTGTTCCGCCCTTGTTAGTACGTACCTTTCGACTCATTTGGTTCCGCCTCGTCCCAGTCGAAAGCAACACAGTTGAAACCACCATAGTCAAAACCAACACACAAGATATCACTTAGATGGTATGCAATGGATTGGAAGGAGGGTGGAAGCCTTGGTGTCGAAAGGTTACCTTTTAATGGAGTCAAAACCCTGCTTTGTTTTCATAAATTAACATTCTTACCTTGTTTACCTAAAGCTTTCGACACGGTCGAAACATATGCTTTCGAAATGGTTTTATAATTAGCTTTCAAAGAAGGTTGTCATGTTGTGTTAAACTATTTGCTTGAGTTGCTTCCGAAGGAGTACCTTTTTCCTTTAAATAATTGCTTTCAAAAGGGTAGGTTCTAACCTAGTCGAAACCTAGCCGCTACTCTACCTTTTGACTATATTGGCCAATACTGCTTTCCAAAAGGTTATCCTTACTTTTATCTTAAACTAAGCCTCTTTCCTAATTGCTTTCGAAAGGGTTGAGGGTTTCGAAGGTGATGGAGTCGAAAGGGGATTCGACTCTATCCTTCAAAGTTTTTGTTTTAAAGGTTTTTGCTTTCGACTAGATGGTTCCGACACCATCAATTTTTCCCCAAATTAATTTTTGTTGGTTTCGAAGGAGATACTTTCGTATATGACCATTTTGACCCAAATGATGTTTTTAAAGAGTAAACCCAATGCTTTCAAAAGGGTACTTTATGTGTTTCGAAGCTATGTTTTAAAGAATGTTTTCTTGATACCTTCAAGAGGTTTCATTGGTTTCGAAAGGTATATACTTAGAGTTTTGAAAAGAGGTTTTCTATGCTTTCGAAGGAGGTCATCCAGGGGTTTCGAAAGTGATGTTTTAAGGTTTCAAAACAAATAACCCATTCTCATTTTTAAAGGAAAAACCATGGCATAAATAAAGATTTTGGAAATGTTATTCACATTGTTATTAACCCATAACTGTAAATTGGGGAAAGGCAGAATAACCAGTTAGGTTGACCCAGTAGCGAATATAACTTAACTAGATGTTAAATTCTTAATTTAAAGATATTGGCAGGGGCCAATAGGTTTACAGTAAGCCCATCAAATCTGTATGATATTGGCAGGGGTCAATAGGTTCATAGTCAGCCCATGAAAACTATGATTTGATACTGGCAGGGGCAAGTAGGTTTGTAATTAGCCCATGAAAACTATATCTGAATTAAGATATTGGCAGTCGGCCAATAGGTTCCTAGTTAGCCCATGAAAACAAGGATATGAAATAAGATATTGGAGTTACCAATAGGTTCTTAGTGATCCCATGAAAACTAAGTAATTGGACAGATAGTCCTTAACATTCAACAGGTTAATAGTAACCCTAGAAACTATAATTGAGACAAATAGTCGGAATGAATAGGGATGGGTAATCCAGATTTGATTTATTTGTTTTTCATATCATCAAAATGTTTTGAAATACTATGTTTTAACCATTGTGGATGTAGGAGCACACTATATGGTTTTATAAATGTTTTTAGGATACTAGTGAGGGGAAAACCCGTTCCGCTAAGCGGCGTTGTCTCACTAGATATCTAAATGGTTTGAGATGGTAAATTATTATTCATACTAGGCTTTATGTCTGACTCAAAGTTTTTGTTTTCACCTTAAACTCTCGGGTACTCAATTTATTTTGAGTAAGTTGAGAGTTAAGGTTTTCAGGTATTCTTTTAGACGAATAAAGCTTCCTAGGACGTGCAGGAGGCAAGCTTGTTATTAGAGTTCTTTTATTTCCGCTGTGTGTTTTTTTATAAAGGCAAATAGTTTACTTGCCTATCTATGTACTCTGATCTACCAAGGGGGCATCTTCATATGTCGCTCTTGTCGTATTTTATAATAATTATATGTTATCTGAACGTAGTTCGTGAATTGGGATTATGTAATCAAATTGAAATATTTTGAAATGGAATGTGAGATGACCCACTTTCTTTTACCTAGAATTCAAAATTTTTTTTTTTACAATTAATCACAGTGGTCACCTAGCCAAGAGAATATCATTCTCTGGTTCACCTTCTAACCAGGATCTTAAAACCAATATAAAAATATTGTTATGTTCGAAATGTCTCAACTTACATATGTGAAGATATGTAAATTGCTTTTACTTGAATCAAAGAACACATGTTCGGAAGCAGAAATTTTTCTTTGTAAGCCATTGAGTAATTTTTTCATATACTTTCCTAATATCATTTCCATATGAACTATACTTTTGTATTTGTATGTGTAGGTGCATGATCCTATGCATATGTATGTACTGAAAAATGTTTAGTGCATAACTCTTTTCTTTCTCTTTTTTTAACTGTTAACCTAGAGATAATTTATTCTACCTTTTATTTGAGTCATTGAATTCCCCTGCAAATTAAGTTTTAAAGCATTTGAATGGGTTTGAACCCCGGGCTTAGTGAAATGGCCAAGTTAGCCTTATTTCCCTTACAACTATTCTAAAGTAATATACATGCAATTCTGGGTTCTTTTTCTTTTAAGTGACTCAATGTTATTATTTGCCAGACTTTTACCTAATCTTTGTAAACATGAACTTCTCATAGCAATTACTAGGTTGTTCTTTCAATCTATGCATGCTCACCATCTCAGATTTTATTTATACTACATTTTCTTTTAGAATTCTGGAATTTAAACAAAGAAACTATATTACTCAGTAACCATTTTGAAAAACAACTTGCCAGTTTCTACTGAATTACAATTTTAAGTTTTAAAGCATACAAAACAGGAAATGTCATTACATAGTTTCTTTCCAAACAACATAACCAACATATTATAACATAAATTCAACTTAAACTTCTACTTTAATATCAGTAAATTTGTAACTATTGCATCCAATTCCTTAAGCAGCCAACCCATCCAAAGCTTGATCAATGAAATGCCTATTTACCTGCATAATCACTATGGGCTGCCTCATTAAATATGAGACACCCAATAGTGCATCAACACACATGGGTCAGACTTGGTCTACTATGAGTAATCTAATTGGAAACATAATATTTTTTTATAGTTTTTTTTTCTCATATTCAAATAACTTTAAGATAAATAAAGGAATGCAATATTACTCTTGTACCCATTTCTGTGCAACCAGGGCATGCACAACAAAATGATACATAATTCAATGATTTATTGCAGAGAAAACAAACATAGAATTCATCCATAGAATATCTTAAAACAATCAACACAATCATCAATTAAATCATCATTCTTCATCTATAGATTTTCTGGCCTTCAGGGATTTTTCCCAAGCCTTCATAAGAACCTATTTCTAATGTTCAATATCAAATATGTTATGGTCTTTAGCTACTTTCTCTTTTTAAACACACACTGCCTGTGACATTTCTCTGTTAACCCAGCACACTCAGGCCCCTGGGTATAAACATACCATGTGTGAGCTTGCAATATTCACCTTGCCAAGCTATATCTTGTAGCCCTAAGATCCAAAATCCTTAGTTAAATTACTAAGTGTCACTACCCTTTAGTGTTAGTTTCCTCTCTGCATCTCATGTTTCAAGCAGTGAATAAAACATTCAGTCACAGGCATACATCCAAAGATTAACAAGACATATTTTCATGAACAAGCACTTCATCATAACAATAGAGGTGATCTCTTAAACATATTATTTTTCTATGGGCTTCAATAGATCCCAATACAAACGTATGGTCATAGATAATTTTCTGTTTGTTTTTTTTCTACCTCTGATTCAGTTAGATCCATATAGATCTTCAAATCTGACTAAATCACAAGTATAAGATTTACTGGATAGTTCATAAATGTAGAGGCTCAGCACATGTATACATTGCACCTCTATATTTTTCCTTTTTTATAAAATTTTTCTGTTAATATGAGACCTAAGCAAACACACAATGTTGCAGCCCCATATCCTTTCTCATTTTTAGACCATATATCCATATTAAGCATCCTGGGTTTTAAACTAATAAATGTATAAAGAAAACCCATATTAACTACTTCACCTCAAAGTTAAATTATAACACAGAAAAAAACCTATTTAAACATTAGATCCATGGCTCTTTCATACTGAGTAAATTAATATAAAGAGGTTTCCATTAAAACAGATCATAAAACAAGTCAAAGTTACTAAATCATAAAAATGAATCTAGCTTGCAAACAAATGAAATATGAATTTTAGTTAGGCTGCCTCAATATTCAGGACTTATTGCCAATATTTCCAGTGAGATTACTCACCTTAATCCCCTTTTCTTTTTTTCTAAGCTTTTCTTTTTTTCTTCCTTTGATCTTCTGCCTTCTTCCTACTCTAATGACTGGTGTTCCACATTTCTTTTCTAACTTTTGTTATATATATATATATATATATATATATATATATATTTCTTTTATGAGGCAGAACAATAAAAAAACCTTACTACACCAGGTCTTCTTATATAAACTCTGGCTACTACTAGGGTTTAAGGAAATTACCCAATGTCAATTTTACCCCACCAACTAAGATCTACCTCTCATTCTACTTTTTAGAGAAAATGGATAAGTAGTCCTGGCATTTTTTTTCAAAAAATATACCTCATTACCCCGGTCATGTTATTTGCATGATTTCTGTTTTCTAAAGCAAAAAGGAATTGCTAAAAATGGATAAAGTGTTTGTTCAAAAGCTCATACCATTTTCATGCAATGTTAATTTTTATTTCAGCAAGCATTTGTTTGGTGCACATGTATAATACATGTATGCCTATTCTGGCCTAAGTCTTTTTTTTAAGACTTGATCATTTCTGCCTACATATATATTTGTAATTTATTTATCCTATCATATTTATTAACTGTTGCCTATTTTATCACATAGAAAACTGTGTGCATGTTTGTGCACTGTCTTGTGCACATGTACATGTTTTTAAACTATGCATCTGCAAATCAGTTTCCTATCTCTATCTTTTCAATGCAATTTCAAACAAATACAAACTAAATTAAATCATGAAATTACTCACAAAATCAGGGTTATCACATATACCCCTCCTTTTAGGAATTGTGTCCCACAATTCTTTCATACTTAACTTAAGTATCATTACTTCAGAAAATCAATTTCTGATCTCAAATCAATCATTTGATTAAACTCTAGGTATATCAAAACAACCAAAAAATCACAATGCAATTCAATCAAAACATTCATCAGTATATATATAAATTTACCTTTCATTCAATCAAACAGTTGTGGATAATCAATTCTAATTTTATCTTCCACCTCCCATGTGCAATCATTTGGATCAAGACTCCATTGCACTTTCACTAATTTTATTTCTTTGCTCCTCAATTTCTTGATTTCTCTGGCAACTATGCCCACTGGCTCCTTTTCATACACCAATCTAGAATCAATCTGTACATCCTTAGGAGATTTTAGAATTGTTTCCTTGTCATTAACCCATATTCACTGTGATACATGAAAAACATCATGCATCGCTCTCATTTCTTCTGGCAACTCTAACCTATAGGCCACAGTTCCTATTCTTTCTAAAACTTTATATGGCCCTATATATCTAGGAATCAACTTTCCTTGTTTCCCAAACCTTAGAACCTTTTTCATGGGTGATATTTTAATAAATACAAAATCCCCAACATCATAATGTACTTTCTTTCTCTTTTGATCTGCATATTTCTTTTGCCTATCTTGGGCAGAAGCAATTCTTTTTCTAATCAAAGCTATCTTTTCAGAAGTTTCTTTTACATTTTCTGGTCCTAAGACCACCTTTTCTCCAGATTCATGCCAACTTGAGGGTGATAAACATGGCCTTCCATAAAGAGCTTCAAAGGGGGCCATGCCTATGCTACTGTGATGGGTGTTATTGTATGCAAATTCAGCTAGATATATATAATCCTCCCAGCTTCCTCCCCAATCCAATGC
Source organism: Allium fistulosum (assembly GCA_030737815.1). NCBI lineage: Eukaryota > Viridiplantae > Streptophyta > Magnoliopsida > Asparagales > Amaryllidaceae > Allium > Allium fistulosum. The sequence continues at coordinate 283,627,008 of CM060901.1, read as the reverse complement.
ACATGCTCTCAACATGTCTTCAAGCAATTTATTTACAATTTCTGTTTGGCCATCCGATTGAGGGTGATATGCTGTGCTTAAGCATAAATCAGTCCCCATTGCCTTGTGAAAACTTTGCCAAAATTTTGAAGTGAAGATGGTGTCTCTATCACTCACTATAGTCTTTGGTATTCCATGTAGTCTGATTATTTCCTTAATAAATAACTGAGCTAATGTGCATGCATTTCTTTCTGACTTCACAGGTATAAAATGGGCTGATTTGGTTAGCCTATCAACTACAACCCAAATACTATCATTTCCCCTCCTAGTTCTAGGCAAACCATCAATGAAATCCATTGATATGTCTTCCCATTTCCACTGTGGTATTGGTAAAGGTTGAAGCATTCCGGAGGGTTTTTGATATTCAGCCTTTATCTGTTGACAAACCATGCACTTAGACACAAAAGATGCCACTGCACTCTTCATACCACTCCACCAATAATCTCTCTTAAGGTTGTGATACATTCTTGTGCTTCTTGGGTGTATGGTATATTTGTTTTTGTGATAAGCATCTAAGATTTCTTGCTTCAACTCATCAATAGCAGGGACACGTATTCTTTTTCTTTTCTCCAAATGGCCTTGTTTATTCAACAGAAAGCCTTCCACTGCTTCTCCATTTAATATCTGGGTTTTCTTCTCAAATAAAAATGGATCTTGGTCTTGTAACTTTACAACTTTATTCTTTAATTCTGACCCCAAAGTAACAAAACTTAACTTTCCCATTTCTACATTCTCATTGCATATACTCATATTTTCTACATTTTCACTTTCTACCTCTGAGTCAATCAATAGTGATAAAGTGTTAAACTCTTCTATCATTAACCTAGCTACATTAGCATGCCGTCTACTTAAAGCATCTGCTACTTTATTAGCTTTGCCAGGGGTGTACAATATTTCAAAATCATATGAGGCTAGGAGTTCAATCCACCTTTGCTGCCTCATGTTTAATTCTTTTTGTGAAAACAAATATTTAAGTGACTTATGGTCAGTGTAAACTTCAAACTTTGCCCCCAACAAATAGTGTCTCCATAATTTAAGAGCATACACTATAGCAGCCAATTCAAGGTCATGTGTAGCATACCTTACCTCACTGGGTTTCAACTGTCTAGAGGCATAAGCTATCACTTGGTGTTGTTGCATCAATACTGCCCCAAGCCCTTGTCCACTTGCATCAGTATATATCACTAAATTTTCATTCCCCTCAGGTACTTTCAGTATTGGAGCTTGTATCAGTGCTTCTTTTAACCTCCCAAAAGCTTTCTCACACTCCTCAGTCCAAGCAAATACCTGATTCTTCCTAGTCAATCTGGTTAATGGGATTGAAATCTTTGCAAAATATTTTATAAACCTTCTGTAGTACCCAGCCATTCCCATAAATGACCTAACTTCTGTGACATTAGTAGGCCTTTTCCAAGCTTCAACTGCAATTACTTTATTGGGATCTACAGATATACCTTCTTCTGATACCACATGTCCTAAAAAATTTACTTCCTTTTGCCAAAAAGTGCATTTTGAAAATTTTGCCTTCAAAATTTTCTTGCCTCAGTTTATGAAGTACTATATGCAAATGATTCTCATGCTCCTCAATTGACTTAGAATAAATTAGTATATCATCAATAAATATCAATACAAATTTATCCAGGTATTCTCTAAAAATTCTATTCATCAAATCAACAAAGTAAGAGGGAGCATTTGTCAAACCAAATGGCATTACTAAAAATTCATAAAGTCCATATCTAATGTTGAAAGCTGTGTATTTAATGCCTTCCTCTTCTACTTTCATTTGATGGAATCCTGAAGCTAAATCAAGTCTAGAGAATATTTTTGCACCACTCAATTGATCAAAGAGATCATCAATTCTTGGTAAGGGGTATTTGTTTTTAACTGTGATTTTATTTAACTCCCTATAATCAATACATAATCTGAGAGATCCATCTTGTTTCTTAACAAAAACCACTGGTGCTCCCCATGATGAGCTACTGGGTCTGATGAAGCCTTTTTCTTCTAGTTCGACCAGTTGCTTTTTTAGCTCTATCAATTCCTTAGGCCCCATTCTAGTTGGCCTCTTAACTACTGGGCTAGCCTCTGGAATTAGTTTAATTGAAAACTCTACTGGCCTATGGTTTGGAACTCCCCTAACCTCACCAAACACATCAGTATATTGATTTACTATAGAGATTTCTTCTAATGTGGGCATGGGCTTCTCACTAGACAAAGTAACAAGAGTAGCTATATTTCTGCTCTTGTTTGCCTCACACAGAACAACTACCCTTTTTCCATCAGAAATTTTTAGTCATATAGTAGATGTTTCCATATTTATAATAGCCTTATATTTCCTCAACCAATCAACTCCTAGAATAACTCCTATGCCCGGGTATTGCAACACATATAGGTCTGCACTGAACACATATCCCCCTATATTTAATCCCAGTTGCATACACATCATACCCAAAACACGGGAACTACCTAAAGGACTTCTAATAAGCAATGGCTTATCAACAATCATACAATTCAATTTTAGTTGTTGTACAATATCATGGGAAATCAAGGAGTGTTTAGCCCCAGTATCATACACTACTACAAAAGGTATTGAGTGAATGAGCAAAGTACCTTCAACTTGGCCATGGTTCTCAACATTTGGTCCCTCAGTTGCTTTACCTTTCCCTTCCAAGGTTCCTACTTTTCCTTGCTTAAAATCTGGACAGTTCCTCCTTATGTGACCCTCCTTTCCACACTGGTGACACTTGAAGGATGCTGGTCTAGGATTTGTGCACCTATTCTTCATATGCCCCTCTTGGCCACAGTTATAACAAGTGATCTTCTTCTTAACTTCAGCAGTCTTGGCCTCTTCTGGTTTCTTGGTGGAAGCTACATCTGTTTTCTTTTTATCATAAGGATGAAACTTACCCTTCCCTTTCTTATTTTGATTATTCTTGAATGCTCTAAAATTTTCTCTGGCTTTATCATGCTGTTCAATGCTCAGAGTCAGATCCAAAACTTGATCAAATGTCCTGTCCTTATATGGCAGCATAGCTCTACTAAGGCTGGCATTCAGTCCTTGAATGTATCTGCCATTTTTAGCTTCTTGAGTTGTGATAAGCACTGTACCATACTTGGCTAGTGATTCAAACTTCTGTGTGTACTCAGTAACACTCATAGCCCCTTGCCTTAATTTAATAAATTCTTCTAGCAAAGATTCCTTGGCTGATGCTGGGACAAATCTACCATCTAGCATTGCCTTAAATTGATCCCATGTCACTTCTCCTTCAGGTCTTCTAGCTATGATAACCTCCCACCAGTCCAAAGCTGCTCCTCTCAATTGTCTGGATGATATTTGCCTTTTCTTTTGGTGTTCAACTTGCATATCTGTAAAAATCCTGTCCAAAATTCTGAGCCAATTTTGAACTCCCATGATCCCATCTGTTCCATCAAAAGTTTTGCCTCCAAGATTGGTAAAGGTCTTGAGTAGTTTGGAAAGCTCCTCATGTGGATTTTCTTGCCTATTGCCTACCCCTTCCCTTATAGCTCTCATGAATTCTTGCATATTCACCATTGGTGGTTCACTTGATCCTACCTCTTGTTGCCTGGGTCTTACCATGATTCTATGGATATGACACTTGGGTTAGTCCATTTTTGTTTATTTTCTATAAATTAACTCATTTAATTTATCTCTATCCAATCCTAGTAATTATTATTAGTATAAGTATTAATTAAAACAAGGCATCCAAAGCAGTCAACACACCATACATCCAATGCAAACAAGTTCATACAACATTTTGCTATGTTATTTAACAACATAGCTCTGATACCAAATGAGATGACCCACTTTCTTTTACCTAGAATTCAAAAAAAAAATTTACAATTAATCACAGTGGTCACCTAGCCAAGAGAATATCATTCTCTGGTTCACCTTCTAACCAGGATCTTAAAACCAATATAAAAATATTGTTATGTTCAAAATGTCTCAACTTACATATGTGAAGATATGTAAATTGCTTTTACTTGAATCAGAGAACACATGTTTGGAAGCAGAAATTTTTCTTTGTAAGCCATTGAGTAATTTTTTTCATATACTTTCCGAATATCATTTCCATATGAACTATACTTTTGTATTTGTATGTGTAGGTGCATGATCCTATGCATATGTATGTACTGAAAAATGTTTAGAGCCTAACTCTTTTCTTTCTCTTTTTTTTAACTGTTAACCTAGAGATAATTTATTCTACCTTTTATTTGAGTCATTGAATTCCCCTACAAATTAAGTTTTAAAGCATTTGAATGGGTTTGAACCCCAGGCTTAGTGAAATGGCCAAGTTAGCCTTATTTCCCTTACAACTATTCTAAAGTAATATACATGCAATTCTGGGTTCTTTTTCTTTTCAGTGACTCAATGTTATTATTTGCCATACTTTTACCTAATCTTTGTAAACATGAACTCTCATAGCAATTACTAGGTTGTTCTTTCAATCTATGCCAGCTCACCATCTCAGATTTTATTTATACTACATTTTCTTTTAGAATTCTGGAAGTTAAACAAAGAAACTATATTGCTCAGTAACCATTTTGAAAAACAACTTGCCAGTTTCTACTGAATTACAATTTTAAGTTTTAAAGCATACAAAACAGGAAATGTCATTACATAGTTTCTTTCCAAACAACATAACCAACATATTATAACATAAATTCAACTTAAACTTCTACTTTAATATCGGTAAATTTGTAACTATTGCATCCAATTCCTTAAGCAGCCAACCCATCCAAAGCTTGATCAATGAAATGCCTATTTACCTGCATAATCACTATGGGCTGCCTCATTAAATATGAGACACCCAATAGTGCATCAACACACATGGGTCAGACTTGGTCTGGTATGAGTAATCTAATTGGAAACATAATTTTTTTTTATAGTTTTTTTTTCTCATATTCAAATAACTTTAAGATAAATAAAGGAATGCAATATTACTCTTGTACCCATTTCTGTGCAACCAGGACATGCACAACAAAATGATACATAATTCAATGATTTATTGCAGAGAAAACAAACATAGAATTCATCCATAGAATATCCTAAAACAATCAACACAATCATCAATTAAATCATCATTCTTCATCTATAGATTTTTTGGCCTTCAGGGATTTTTCCCAAGCCTTCATAAGAACCTATTTCTAATGTTCAATATCAAATATGTTATGGTCTTTAGCTACTTTCTCTTTTTAAACACACACTGCCTGGGACATTTCTCTGTTAACCCAGCACACTCAGGCCCCTGGGTATAAACATACCATCTGTGAGCTTGCAATATTCACCTTGCCAAGCTATATCTTGTAGCCCTAAGATCCAAAATCCTTAGTTAAATTACTAAGTGTCACTACCCTTTAGTGTTAATTTCCTCTCTGCATCTCATGTTTCAAGCAGTGAATAAAACATTCAGTCACAGGCATACATCCAAAGATTAACAAGACATATTTTCATGAACAAGCACTTCATCATAACAATAGAGGTGATCTCTTAAACATATTATTTTTCTATGGGCTTCAATAGATCCCAATACAAACGTATGGTCATAGATAATTTTCTGTTTGTTTTTTTTTTCTACCTCTGATTCAGTCAGATCCATATAGATCTTCAAATCTGACTAAATCACAAGTATAAGATTTACTGGATAGTTCATAAATGTAGAGGTTCAGCACATGTATACATTGCACCTCTATATTTTTCCTTTTTTATAAATTTTTTCTGTTAATATGAGACCTAAGCAAACACACAATATTGCAGCCCCATATCCTTTCTCATTTTTAGACCATATATCCATATTAAGCATCCTGGGTTTTAAACTAATAAATGTATAAAGAAAACCCATATTAACTGCTTCACCTCAAAGTTAAATTATAACACAGAAAAAAACCTATTTAAACATTAGATCCATGGCTCTTATATACTGAGTAAATTAATATAAAGAGGTTTCCATTAAAACAGATCATAAAACAAGTCAATGTTACTAAATCATAAAAATGAATCTAGCTTGCAAACAAATGAAATATGAATTTTAGTTAGGCTGCCTCAATATTCAGGACTTATTGCCAATATTTCCAGTGAGATTACTCACCTTAATCCCCTTTTCTTTTTTTCTAAGCTTTTCTTTTTTTCTTCCTTTGATCTTCTGCCTTCTTCCTACTCTAATGACTGGTGTTCCACATTTCTTTTCTAACTTCTGTTATATATATATATATATATATATATATATATATTTCTTTTATGAGGCAGAGCAATAAAAAAACCTTACTACACCAGGTCTTCTTATATAAACTCTGGCTGCTACTAGGGTTTAAGGAAATTACCCAATGTCAATTTTACCCCACCAACTATGATCTACCTCTCATTCTACTTTTTAGAGAAAATGGATAAGTAGTCCTGGCATTTTTTTTCAAAAAATATACCTCATTACCCCGGTCATGTTATTTGCATGATTTCTGTTTTCTAAAGCAAAAAGGAAGTGCTAAAAATGGATAAAGTGTTTGTTCAAAAGCTCATACCATTTTCATGCAATGTTAATTTTTATTTCAGCAAGCATTTGTTTGGTGCACATGTATAATACATGTATGCCTATTCTGGCCTAAGTCTTTTTTTTAAGACTTGATCATTTCTGCCTACATATATATTTGTAATTTATTTATCATATTTATTAACTATTTCCTATTTTATCACACAGAAAACTGTGTGCATGTTTGTGCATTGTCTTGTGCACATGTACATGTTTTTAAACTATGCATCTGCAAATCAGTTTCCTATCTCTATCTTTTCAATGCAATTTCAAACAAATACAAACTAAATTAAATCATGAAATTACTCACAAAATCAGGGTTATCACAGAATGTGGAATTTGTTTGTTGTTTAAAAAATTTCCATCTTCTTGTGTTTCTTTATATCAATGTATCTAATGTCGCCGTATTTGGTTGCCGAGGATTAATAACTATGGATGACTGCAGCATCTGTAGCTGTTAGTTTTGGGCCTCTAAGTAGGTGGATGTTACACTACCTCCCCCAACATGGTCCCATAGATGCCTTCAGGAAATTCTTTGAGGACTTGTTCGACTTTGGCTTGTGTGATACAACGTTGTAACTAGGTGATGTTTCCTTTTTGATATAGCTTACTGTCAATGACTATGTATTTGGGTTCCGAGTAGAGGATCTTTCTAGCTTTCTTACGTTCATTGGGAAGTTCCCCACTTACTAAGTATTCCAAGAGCGGGGCCACCCAACTACTTTTTTATTAATCTCCATGGTCCTTTCACCTTGTTTGATGCGTAGGGTGCTTCGGATCTCCAATGGGATCCATATGTTGGTCGCCACTGGGTTGCTTATCATCTTGGATAACTGATTAGCCTTGGCATTCTTTTACCTAGGTATTTTCTCGAGCTTGAAGTCAGAGAATGTGTTGATCAATTTCTTAGCCTTGGCAACATACTTAGTCAATTTATTTCCCTTTACTTGAAATCACTCGTTGATCTGGTTGAACATGAGTAAGGAGTCGTTGTATACCTTAATGGACTCAATTTTGAGCTCTATTTCCTTCTAGAGTCATTCGGGATGACTACTTTGTAAGTTTCTTAGGAGTCCAATTTTACAACAAAATTTTTTTTGTTTCCATCGGGGGTGCTAAGGACCATGAGGGTTCCTATCCCTTTTCATTGGACTCCCCATCATCATATAGTTGGCATGGGCATTTCTTGGTAGATTCCTCTTCTTCATTTCGTTCGAGGCTAGAGTATTCAACAATGAAGTTAGCAAAGTCTTAGTCTTTAATGGAGGTGCGGGGTGGAAGGTGATGTGGTGTTGGCCGAGTTCCACCACTCACTTTAGGAGGTGACCTGCTGTGTCAGCTCAACTCATAATATGCTTTTGAGTTTTATTCTTGAGGACTTTAACACGATAGGCATGGAAATACGGGTGGAGTTTGTGAACAACAATAAGTAGGCGATATGCCAATTGCTCCAGCTTGGCACACCTTGTTTCTGGGCCCTTTAATTTTTTGTTGACATGGTAGATTGGTTATTGTATGTGTTCTTCCTCTCTTACTAGGGCAACACTGATCGTGTGGTTAGTGACTATAAGTTAGAGGCATTCCTCTTCCATGGTCTCTTAGAGGGTCATGGGAGTAACCAGATGGTACTTCGGCTCCTCAAAAGCTTTAGTGCACTTATTTGCCCATGTGAAGGAATTTTCATACTTGTCCATTGCTTGAGGTAAGAAACTGCTGACAACTTCTACTATCCCATTTAGAATTTGGAGTATTTGATGGTGCAAGGGATCTCCATGTCTTATATGGCGTGAATTTTATCTGGGTTGACCTTTATTCCTTTGGCACTCACCGCATATGCCAAGAATTCACTGGAGCGGATAGTAAAGGAGAACTTCTTTGGGTTTAGTTTCATGTTGTATTTGCATAGGATGTTAAAGATCTCAGCAAGGTTTCATACATGCCTCCCTGCATTTTCAGACTTATAGTGGCATGTCATGGACATTAAATACCATTGACTTCCCAATCTACTCGACATACATATTGTGTATGAGAAAGTTTCCCCGAGTTCCAAAGTTAAAAAGGCATAACCTTGTAACAGTACAATTCTTTGTTGGTAATGATTGAAGTATGATTCTAGTCAGAGCTATGCATTGCAGTTTGGTTGTACCCCAAATAGGTGTCCATGAAGGTCAATAGTTTGCATCTACTGGTTTGCGTCCATAACTTGATCTAGAAGGGGTAAAGGAAAGTTGTTCTATGGGAATGGTTTGTTGAGATCGAAAAAGCCAATGCGTGTTCTATAAGTTTCCCATTAGGCTTTTAGACTAGCACAAGGTTGACCATCCATACCAAATACTCGAATTCTCAAATGAATGAATTATTAAGGAACTTCTGTACCTCTCCTTTTAGAAATTTATATCTCTCAGGATTAACTGGTCTCCTTTTCAGTGGACTATGTGAGATTTTATGTCGATATCAAGAGCATGACATATAACTAAGGAATCTACGTCGGTCATGTTCGAATGCCCCCTTGCCAAACATTTATGTGTTTTTTCTTGAGGAATTCTATCGGTTCCTTCCTCACCACAGGGTCCAAACCTATGCCAATTTGGATACTCTCGGCCTGGGTCATCATTGTCTAAGATAATTATTTCAAGTTTTATGATCGAACCATTTAGATTGATGTCAACCATGCAAGGGTCTGGGGGTTATCATTTTTGTTTCCCACATTGAGCTCTAGTTCACATTAATACAATGCATAAACCATTCAGGGAACAAATGTTTATTCCCAAGCGCAAGGGGTCTAATCTTTCCCGACTTTGATAGATGAGTCCTTTGGCTTTAAAAGGGTTAGTGTTATAGTATAATTTGTTCCTTATTTTCAGAGGGGGTGGACTTGTTTTGTTCCAGGTAGAAATCGGTTCTGAGGCCTAACCTAGTTAGCAAAGAAGAGCAAGTTATCTATCGATCCAGGAAAAAATAAGGGCATGAAGTGGCTCTCACATTTTCTCGAGGGTGAATCCATCATGGGGAGGTGAAGGTTTTGCTTTAGTTTCGCTAAGGTCTCAGGCATAGATGGGAGCGTTGGTCATTCTCGCTTCCTCTCGAAGTTGTTGGTTTTCATTGTTCTAGCACAAGTGGATACCTCAAGGGGTTCGTGCACTCTCTCGAATGCTTCAATTTTATTAATGTCTCGACACGAGTTGGAGCTTCCAAGAGCTCTCGTGCTATCTCAAAGGGAGTTTATGGGTTGGCCCCCAACACGAGCAGGGGAAACTGTACGCCCTCGTACCCTCTCGGGTGTTTGTTGTTGAGCGCCTCCACCTCCTATTAAGAATGAGTACTCCGTTTTTATTTGCTAGAGATATATGCTACAGCGATCTCTTGTAGTTTTTTTATTGCTTAGGACGCAGCCATCTCCCCTTTAATGGGGAATTTCATCTTAAGTCATTAGTATATAATGGCGACATCCAGATCGTCCACCACAACAAATTTTACCCATGGAGTGGGGTTCCTCCCCAAAGGTGACCACATGCTAGGTCGACCCCAAATCCAAATGTTCCAAAGCCATAGATGGGTCGGATATATAGAGTAAGACTCGAATAGGGAAGCTTTATCTGGTTAAAGACAATTCTAAACATGACATTCACAGAGCTTCCCCCATCTATGATGACCTAATGCACCTTGGTATTTGTGATGTTGATAAAGATGACTATGGGACCGCGATGTGGGTATCCAATGCCTATTTTGTCTTCGGTTGTGAAGGCGATGTTGGTGCCTTCTTCCTTTATCGATTTTGAGGTCTGGAGCTACACTGAATATACTTTGTTGTGGAAGTGAGCTACCTTCTATAACGGGCTTAGGCTCCTCTTTTGATTTCGACCATATGTGGGTCGCTGCATAAGGACAATACTTTGTGTTGATTGCAAAAATATAGTTTTTTCCCACTCACTAAGGATGGAAGGGGAGAGTTTATCGCTCAGCCCTTTTATCTACCTGTTACTTAGCATATTGCATAAGTATGTCTTCATGGATCAATTGCTTTGTCTTGTCATTTAGATGACGATACTCATTGGTGGCATTACTGTTTAGTTAATGGAAATCACAATATTTCGCTCCTTGTTTTCCACTAAGCATGAAGGAGGAGGCCTATGGTATGTGGAGTTGTCTCTTGTAGCAAGATAGATGGTTTTCATACCATGATTTAAAGAGGTATAGTTTGTGTATGGGGCTTCAAATAAGGTGTCATCCTCAGAATGTTTTTTATTATGCTTGTAATGACCATTTATTGTGAAAAAACCCTTGCCACGTGACTTATGCTTATCTCTTCACCGCTATCGAATAGGTTGGCTTCTTCCACCCTCATGATGCCAATTGTCCTTTGAAAGAATTTGGTCAAAAATGAAGTCGGATGTTTCTGTAGCTCTTTCCAAATTTTAAAGTGGTACTTTATCCCAGAGTAGAGGAGACAACCATGCTATTAATATATGCCCTCTAGTACGTGTTGATCCTTACAAAAGCAATTGACATTGGAGTGAAGTAACTAGATCGAGCCTTATCTGATGTTGCAAACCTTATTCTCCATCATTGTTCATGTTCAAGAAACAAAGAAGCGAGTCATAAAATCAGTGCACATCTGAACTCAAGAATGGATGCTACCTACTATAGGTTCAGGAATGAACAAGTGGTCGATCTAGTAAGGGTGGAAGGGAAAGAGGCATTTAGTGTTGATGTAGAGTTGGTCGACTCGAGGAACTGACTCGATGATCGTGATATGATCAAACGAGTTAGCACTCCCATCATACTATTCAATAGGAGTCAAAGCATATCTTTATTGAATATAGTTGCATAGCATCTTCTCTGAGAATGGTTCCCCATTCTCGTTGCTAGAGAAACCCTCACCACCATTATTTTTATTTTTAATTATGTTGATTTATTGTCTGAGTGATGCCATCTCTTCTCTAAGGATGAAATCCATCCCCTTTGGGAGGTGTGTGGCTCTTGCTGGGGAAGGGATCCTTCCATGCCTTATACGGAAGGAGACCATAGGCATCAGTAGGGCGATGGTGAGCGGAGACAACGCAAAAGGTTATGTGGGATTATGTTTCTGTTTATAGAAGACCTGAAATGGTGGATCCGTCCAACATGGGAGCGGGGTCATGGAACTTCCCGTTAGGATTGAAACTGAACTGAGAACTCCCTAGGCTCATTGCCCCTTGCCCTTCATTCATCGCTTAATTGTTCGAAAGCATTCTCTCTCTGCTACCCCAAGTCATTCAAAGGAAGATTGTCTTTCAGTAAAGGGGTGCAATGAGCAGCATGATTCCTGGGTAAAAGGTATGTCTAGGGCCCAAGAGACTCATAGCCAAATCATGAGTGGGTGTGGCATTTATGTCTCCATCATGGCCAGGAACTATAGTGACCCACCTCCTGTAACACCCGAAACTCACACAGCCAAGTAACCGAATTCTTTAATGGTGTCGCGAACAATGTTCCATTAAGGGTAAGATATGTAAAAATCAACAAATATCACAAATCTTATCTATCCCCACACATTTAAATCTCATAATGGAAGGATATAAAGTATAATATCAATATAAACATGAAAATGATAAAATGCATGTCATATAAAAAGAGATAAGATCTAACTTCATAACATAATGGTAGATGATACATCAAATCTCATAAGAATACACATCTTATAATAATAAATATGTCTACATGTCAATACACCAAAAGCTAGATAGATATAATCATAGTGATAATATAGCTACGGCTTTATGAATTGCCTCCAACAAGCACGGACCCTCACTTTTATGTCATCCTACTCAAAGAATAGAAAGCAAAGAAAACAAAAAAGAGGGTCGGACATAAAGTTCTGTAACAACCCAAAATTTTAGTCATTTGAATTTGAAATATTTAATTGATTTTAAATATTGAAAATTTTAACTTTATAAGTTAAATAGATTAGATTTCAAAGATAAGGGTTATTTGAATAATTGGAATTGATTAAATAATAGAATCTTGAATTTAATTTGAATAAATAGATTTCAGAAGGTTGTTTAAATTCAATTTTAAATAATAAATGGTTAGTGTAAACTTTAATTTGAGTTTAAAAGATATTAGAATGGTTTTAATAATAATTCGTTTTAATTAACATGTGAAAATAGCCTTCCGGTGCACTATCTTGGATTTTGATGAAGCTAGTGTCATTGGATCCGTAATAGTGAACTATTGCATGTTAACGAATTTCGTGGCGAACGAACGTATCGTTTAGTCATGCAAGCTTGAAATGCGTAAAAATTAATTAAAGGAATTTAATTTAATATAATTTGATTTTGAAAGCTAACTTCTGTAGATGATGGGATTGGGTCTTGATACTAGTTCCATTGTGTTCGGAAAATGGGTATTACATATAAAACACCAAATGGAACGCCTCGCTTGGAGTGCAAAATTTTTAGGGATGAATAGAGCTTTGGAATTTGCTAGAAAATGACCCCTACTTCTTTCTTTTCATTCTAAACCTTAACCCTAGCCGTTCCATCCAACGGCCACGAATCGAAATTATGATCGAAGCAAAATTAGCCAAAATAATATACACGAAACTTGTTGCTCTCCTCTCCATGAATGCATCCACACCAACCGATCATCGATCGGAGGTCGGTGGCAGGGGCTGGGGCAGCTCAAAGTCACGAAAAACATTGCCATTTTTCTGGCGATCGACGAGGCTATGGGGGTTTGGACCTCTAGCGATGGGGAAGGCCAGATGCATCGGTGGTGTGAGAGTGGTGGCGTGCGATCGACCATGACGGCGGCGATTTTTAGATGAACGTCGAGTATCGAAGTTCGGCCTGGGTTTGTAAACATGAATAGAAGAAAGGTAATTAAGTTTAAAACTTAATTAATTAACCTTAAGTTATAATTTAATTATCTTTAAGTTCCAACTGTCGTATCTTGTCCATACGAGATCAGATTTAGATGCGTTTAGTCACGTTGTGCTTATGTCAGCGATATCTACGTTATGGAGTTGGATTGGAATAGTTTGCAACTTGTAGGAATTTGGGTTAAAATTGAATGTCTGTTCGATTATAATTCAAACCTGAATTCTTTGGCAAAAATTGGAACCAAAGTGAGTTAAACTCACCTCTCTAGCCCATTTATATTTTATATAAGTGTGGATATTTTATTGTTGCTATTTATTGCTTGTTTGCGTGATTTACTGTTTATCAGTTGGTTTGGAAATTAGGGCACATGGGACCCTATTACGTTCCCATGTAAGAGCGGATGACCCTTTGTACATGATCCCACCTCAAAGCAATTGATTTATATTATTTGATTATATACTGTACGTGATGCAGGTGAACAAGTTGGAGGGATCCAACAGGATTCCTCACCATTGTTGACATTTTATTTACACATATTTATATATATGTTGTAACATGTGATTTGTGATGTAGGGGCACATGTTGGAGGGATCCAACTAGATTCCTCACCCTTTTGATTTTACTTTTCATATACTGTGATATATGATGTGTTGGATGCCATATTTAATGACATAGATGATTGCCCTATTTAATGCTATAGTAGCATTGGGCCTTATTTTTAGTATTTTGAAATAATATAAAATAACAATTTTGAATTGAAATGATATTAAAATGTTTTTGGAATTTTATATGTTTTTAATAATTATTATCAAAATATTAAAAGGAATGAATTTATTTTAAATAAATAAAAATTATGATTTTTGATGTTATAAAATCGATAGTTTTTTGAAATACATTAAATAGAGATTTTTGAATGGTTTGTATAAAAGATTTATAAAAGAAATATTTTATAAATAAAATAATAGGTTTATAAACGGAGTTTTATAAATATTAGAACGGATTTATAAATGGATTTTATAAATAATTTAGTTTTATAAAAAAAGGATTTATAAATGGATTTTGATAATAAATAAGATTTATAAAGAAATTTATTTATAAATTGAGTTTTATAAATAAAGAGATTTTATAAAAAAAGAAGTTTTATAAAATAGAAAGGAGATTTATAAACATAGTTTTATAAATAAGGAAATGGTTTATGTTGAGATTTGAATATGGATTTTTATAAAGGAACTACATTAACGTTTTAAAAGTTAAAATAATCTTTTAAAGGAATATTTTAAAGGTGATATTTTCAGATGGAGTTAAATGGTCTTAAAAGGTGATTTAAAATGTACTAAGGGATGAAGACATCGGTTTCAAAAAAATTGTTGTGATAGCTATTTTCGAGAAAGCAAGGCACAGACTATAACACTGTTGTTACATTATATGATTTTCGAAAGGAAGTGTTTTATATAGTATATGAGATTTATATAAATATAAATAGTCAAATCCCTATACTATTGTTTCGGGTTGTCGTAACGATGTTTTTCGCGACATTCGTTTTGACCAAATAAAGCATGTTTTGGAAAATATGAAGCTTTCCTCAAAATGAGTTGTAAATATACTTATTACGAATTTAAGTATATAGAGATATTTTCAAAGTGTTGAAAACAAAATGATTTGTAAATATACTTATTACTGATTTAAGTACATAGAGATATTTTCTAAGTGTTGAAAATGAGATGGTTTATGGATATACTTATACCGTTGATATAAGTATTATGGAAATATTTTCCAATATCGAAAGATTAAAGTGGTTTTGAGAATATATCTTTTTAAATATAATTTGAAGTAAATATTTGAAAAGTGATTTAATTAATAAAAGATTAATTAAATGGGCCTAGTGACTGCTTTTGTGCTAGATTTTATTTTTTGTTTGATAGTTAAATAACCAACTATCAAATTTGGCCAATGTTAGTTCCTTGACTTGATGTGGAAACTGATTAGTCATGCATTTAGCACGAAGATGACTAAGTAGGCTTGATTATCATTCGGTGTTAAGAATGATGATTCGAGTAGGGCGGAGCGACTATGGTACTCCAATCTACCGGGCTTCCTTCTTAGTCGAAGGATAGCAAGTTAAGAGTTGACGTGATAAGTCTACAAGACTTGGTTTCCATACGAGGTTGAGGGCCTCTTATCGTTGTTGGTCCGGAGAGACCAAGGTCGGATTTATCCAAAAACCACTTTGGACCAACGTATGCGTTCGAAAGTGCAGATTGTTGAAGACAATGATTTTGAAGATGGAGATCTTCATGATGTAGGGCTGCTTGTCACTAGCCCCACGATTCCATATTATATATATGGTGGCAGTAGTGCTCTATTATGAAAACATCTGATATGCAAGGGCTTCTCGTTACAAATTCTAAGGATGATTATCGATAGGATGTAGTAGGAGAGTACCTTCGGTTTGTTCTGTTTCTGGACAACTTGTATGGACGAATGTCATACGTTGCATGTCTAGATCACATTGACCAATCTCTATAAACGTATCATCTATTTGGTGGTGGAGAAGGAAACTTCTCTTAGCTTAACACCCTTCCCTAAGACATACGAGCTCAAGAGTTATACGTTTGTAGGAATCGGTTGTATGATCGTGGAATGGCAATGTGGCATAAAGTGGAATGTGCTATGTGAAAGGTAAATGTTACCATAAGCCTCGTCACCTGGAAATGGCTTAAACAGGGCATGCCGTAAAACTAAGTGAGTCGCTCCTATTAGGGTATGATCATCACCTTTCTAGATTACCCTCTATATTTCGGGTATGTTGTGTATGCTTGTGGCCACGGATAGGTCGAGAACAACCAGGGTGGTGTCATATTCGGTTCTATCTGCCACCATACGGGTCTGCGGGTAGGCGGGTCTTGCCAGGTGCACAGGTTTCAAAGGTGGTGATCCTCGGTACATTCCTTTAGAAATGTATTGTATGGAAGGTTGTTCCTTACTTACCATTGTATGGAATCTAAACTCCAATACATGCCTGCCATTTTGTTTGTAGAACCTACTTTGTAACTAGTATGTTGAAATTTAATCAATGTTACAATTTCGGCTATGATTAATAAGTATTTATATCAAGATACTGTTATAATATCATAGGATTTGATATAAATTTTTTGGTTATCGTAAGGTAAAAAACCCTCTGTGTTTATGTGCAGCGTGAACTTACGAGATACATTTGTTTTGAAAAAGGTTTTTATAACTTTAAAAATCCAATTGAGATGTGTTTTCTTATGCTAGTTTACCGGACTGATCCAAGCGTTATTCCCTTCCAATGCTCGGGTCAGACCGAGTATATATATAGATTCATTTTGGATGCTTTGGAGCTTCTAAAGACGAGCTGGAGGTCTTCAAGTCGTATTCACGCATATGTTTATTTTCCGTTGCATTGGTTGTTTAAAATTATCAGTGTTTGTGCGGACGGTTGTTATAATTGTCCAGGCTGATGATTAGTGATTTTTTGTTGTACAATGATTGATGTATGTATATTACGGTCTCTCTTTTGTAAAGAGTATTGATCTATATTATATATTGTTCCGCTGCGTTATGAGATTCTGTATTGTTTGGTTTTCTTCTTCTTTTCTCTCTTCTTCTTCTTTCTTTCCGATAACTATTCGCATCTTCATTCGATTTGAGTTGGAAATGTGTGGTTTATTGTCAGCTTGAATTGTGCGGATTTGCAGGTTGTTACAAGTTTTCTGAAAAGCAACTATCACTGATCTACATGATAATTAATACACTAATATATCATGAATAATACCAAATGGTAATATCGAATAATAGAATCATCCCTCAACCTGCATCTTGACATGCACCCAACAAGCTAGCACATTTCTACTACCATGCTACACCATATGATAAATCTATCATATATAAAACAACATGTAACAGTCATGACCCAATCGTCACATACTAGGTTAGTGGGCTATGGGTCTCCTGGTAAGGCTGAAACATGCCAGTAATGGCCACTAATATAAGATCAATACTTACAATGCTCCAAATGCATTGTCCACCATCTAAGAATCATATCAAACTCGAATCTATATGTATATATATGTGTGTGTGTGCATCTAACCGCTGCCATTTGTCTATCATGAGAACTAAGACAAGTACATCCGAGCACACACCCCTTGTTGCAACCTTGCTTGAGGTTATAGCCGCAGTACCAAGATAAAACACCTCTTATCCTTGGATCGCCGCCGCTTGAAGATGCACAAATGAGACAACAACCGCTCATGCTACAATGGTCTATAACTAAAAAATCTCATGGCCAAGGCTGAGGGAAATGGATTTACTTGGTATATACAATATCATATGGAATCGTATATCATGATACTCTAGTCGTCACGTCTCGAATCACTAGACTCTTTTATAAAAGTTACCATACAATACCAACATATCATCAAACACCAACTATGAGCTCATGTCATTTTACTTCTCTAATACACCATCCCGGTCATATCAAAATTTATGCTTTTGGAATACATATCAAAGTGGGTGCCACGTGGGCCTCGTAACCATATCACTCCAAAAACCACCTAGACTTTGTGGATTTATTCCTTTAAAAATGATGAACAATGGTCTAAACTATGCCTCAATCCGAGTTCATATGCTAAAGTTATCGTATTCTGAAATTCATCGAAATTACTCAACGAAACCTTGAAATTCCCCATTTGCAGCTAATCGGTCGATCGATCAAAAGTGAATACTCAACTGGTCAGCTATAGGAAAAAAATTTCTATAGCAAAACAATTGACTGGCCTCTTTTAGCCAGTCGACTCATTTGAGGCAAAAAATAGCCTATTTTCATTCTATTTCAAACTCCGCCTTACTTCCTTGATCAATCAACTGTTTGAAAGTGACTAGTAGACAGGTCACCTATAGGGGTGTGAGCTTGAACCTGAATGGAGTAAATTTCCCTAAAGAAAGTTATCATACCAATTCAATCTTCGCTCAATGCTCACCTCTACTTTCCTCGCCCTAATATTAGGCCTTGCTACTTCACGACCTTATGTTGTCTACTATACCTCGCACTCGAATCCATGTATTCGACGACCTACCATAGGACGAATACTACTTAATGGTAATCTGACAAATCATTACAGAACTCAAACATTTTGCACACTATACTAGTTTAATCACTCGACCAACCATTTCAACTCCACAACATACCATTTAGTACAATCCTATCAATAATTCAACCAACACTTTATCTACGCATTCATGTCAATCATTATTCTACTTCTATAATTACTAACATTTAAAATTATATAATTCATAATTTAAATCATTCATTTAACAATATCCCCATCTCTAAAATCCATAATCAAGTTCATTACTCAAGCTCTAACTAATATTAGCATTAAACCATGATTTTAACCTATTAAATGATCATATAACTTAGAGGATAGACCTCACTCACTAAATTACTAAGCAACCCAAGTTAGCTTGAATCCAATTCTAATACCCACTTTGATTGTAGAAATCCAGCCTTAATCTTCTTTAAATTATCGACTTGATGGTATAGATTTATAGAGAATCTTCTAACTTGAGTTTAAAATTTTATTTTTGGATTTTGGTTAAATAAATAAAAAATTGTGTGAGTTTGAAGTTTGAAATCCCTAAATAATCCCTAAATTTCTTTTTATTTAGAATTGGGAAAGAAGAGAAATGAAGATATGAAGAGGAGATGGATTGTTTTCAGATCCTCCAAAGAACCCCCAAAATCAAGAATATTAGCTCTTACAAGTACACGGATCATTCTTCCGGATTGTCCATCAGTTTAAGGATGATAGGTCATATCCAATTTCAATTCTGTTCCTAATGCTTATTGCAAACTCTTCCATCACGCACCCGTGAAGAATAGATCTCAATGACTCACAATAGTTGACCATGTAACATCACCATCTCTTGCCCACACAACGTCGCTAAAGATGGAGTGGCCCTCAAAACCTTCACCTGAATAAACTGAGCACTCTTCATCAAATGGTCCACAACGACCTATATTCTCTCATTCTCTCTTTAAAACCATGGCAAACCATCAATGAAATCCATGGAAATATGCTTTCATCTTTAATGCAGAACTGCTAGAGGCAATAACAAAACGCTGAGCTTCTTTTATTAAGCCTTGACTCGTTGAAAAGTCATGCACTTTTCTATGAAGTCTAAAACCAGACTTTTCATTTGCTTCTAGTAATAAGCACTCTTTACATCAACATACATTTTGTTGCTAGTCATCCTAGAATGTTGGCATTCTCGAAGCACTTCACTAATCAAATTCTCCACCTCAGGAACACATAACCTTCCATCACTATGCAGGTAACCATTCACGTTAATGGAGTATCAGTCAATGTGATTAGACTTCTCTTGCCCTTTTAGTTGGTCCAAGATTTCTACAATGCTCGCATCAAGTCTTTGTCTAGAACCTATCTGACAATTAAATATGGGTCTAACTTCAAATGTTTTCAACAAACCGAGCAACACATCATAGGAAGGTCAAAAATCAAACTCTATAATAAATTCCAAACCCTTCCATTTTAAAAACATAGTACTAATATAGCATGCTTCTAATTAACGCATCCGTTATAGCATTACCCTTTACGGGAGTATAGGAAATTCCAAAATCATATGATGCTAGGAATTCCATCCATTTTTGTCTCCTAAGATTGAGATCTTTCTGGGAGAATAAGTATCTAAAGATTTAGATCGGTGAATAACTCGAACTTCTCACCTAATAAATAATGCCTCTACATCTTTAAAGCAAAAAATTGGCACCCAACTCCAAATCATGAGTCGAAAATTCTTCTCATGTGTCTTAAGTTGCCTACTTGCATATGTAACTGCTTTTCCTTCTTGCATAAGAACCGTAATGAGTCCCATAACATAAGAATCGATGTAGATAGTGAATGGTTTAGCTCCCTCTATGATAACAAGAATTGGAGCACTAGGCGGTAATTGTTACATCTTAATAAAAGAGTCTTCGGAATGTGCATCCCATAAGAATACTTGGTTCTTCCTAGTAAGATTAGTCAAAGGTGTAGCAGTCTTGGCAAAGTCCTTGATGAACTTTCTATAATATCCCGCAAACCCAAGGAAACAATGAATCTCGGCCAAACTACAAGACACCTTCCAATCTTGCATTGCGGCACCCTTGCTTGGATCAACCAAAATCCCATGCTCAGACATAACATGACCCAAAAACCTAGCTTCCCTTCTCCATAAGTGACACTTAGAAAAAAATTCCTTAAGCCATTTCGCCTTAACACCTCCAACACTTCCCTCAAGTGTAAATTTTAATCTTCTTCACTTTTAGAGAATATCGAAATATCATCCACAAACACCACTATATTTTTATCAATATGGTTACGAAAGAAACAAATCATAAGATCAGCAAAATATGTTGGCACATCTGTAAGCCCAAACAACATTACCAACTATTCATATGATGCTTTGGGAGTTCTAAAGGAGGTCTTTAAAATATTATCTTTAGCCATCCTTAGTTGATGAAACCCCACCTTCAGGTTGGTCGAACAAATCACCAATGCAAGGAAGAGGATATTTGTTCTTTCTTGTCAAGTTATTCAATTCCTATATTCGATAGACAATCTCACAGATCCATCCGCTTTAGCGGAAAACATGACTGGTTCTCCCCACTTTGATGTACTTCTCTAAATAAGAGACTTCTTTTAAAGCTCAGAAATTTGAGTTTCCATGTCTCTTCATTTCTCAAAGCCATGTGTCTAATAGGTAAGATAACCAGCTTCGCATCTCGTTCTAGATCAATGTGGAATTTAATTTAGCAATGAGAAGATAAACCTGAAACCTCTTTAAACACATTCGCAAAATTCCTAGCGGTTGGAACCTACACCAATTCATCATGAGAGAGATCCAAGGATTATAAATAAATCAACATTATAGAACTCTTAGGTTCATAAATCACATTAAGCCCCTACCTACTGTTATCCTTCGTACGGACTAAACGGCTATCACAATCTATAATAGCACCATGCTTAATCATCCAGTCCATCCTGAGAATAAGTCCATAGCTTAAAAACCTAAGCATAAAAGCATCACAAGAAAACTTGAACCTGCCCCATGATAGTTTAATGTCTATGATAACCATAGAAAGATTTGCCAATTCCTAATGGAATACGACATAATAAATGAGTCATCAATGACATTGGGCACTAGTCATAAACTATCAATAAGATGGCTAGCAATTAAAGATATGAAGGTCTTGTATCAAATAAAACATGTATATAAAAGTTATAAATAGAAAGCATGTCTTCCATGATAATGTTTGTAATACCCCACCTCTATACCTATACCACCAAAGAGTAATACTGTCTGATAATATTGAGAGTGATGCGATATTGGGCTGCACACATGAATATTCCGATGGACTAACACTAGTAATATAAAAAATTATATACAACTCACCTATGTGTACCCAGTATTGGCACAAAGCAACAAAAACGTATGGTTCTGATGTAGAACAATACACGATATAAAGATCAATATGCACAGAGTCATCGAAAACGTAGCGATAAACATAATACTATCATATACATATGTTAGTAGGGCTACATAAAAATAGTCCTATGCCCATTAACTCGAAAAATATACAAAGAAATGTCTGTCACATACCACTCAACATAACATCGCCTATACACATTAGGTTGCACGAGTACATATATAAAACATAGTCAAACTAATGCCCTAGCCACCAAAAATATTCCCAATAACTACAAGCTGGTCACTTTGTCCATGAACCTGAAATGTCTCAAACTGAACCGAGTACCATATAAATAACAAACGGGTCAGAATATGTCTAGAATGTGGACGTCAACATATAACAATAATTGACACCGTATAAACAAGTGTATATCAAGGGCATATAAACATCTCATATATATTAAAATATCTCAAACCATGAAAATATATCATCGCCAATATCAATGTAAAGACAAGCTAGACAACAAACAGTACTATATCAAAATGGGTGAAATAAGCAATACAAATGCTCGTGCAAATAAGCATGTAGTGTAGATGAGCACTCAGTGAGTCATACACAATAGAAAAGCGCATAACAAGTATTTAATAAGAATAAAGCATACAATAAATCAATAATAGGGAATGATTAAATACTGGGTCAATAATAATAGTAGACAAGCACATAGTAAGTCTTACATATTAGATAACATAAGCATAAAAGGGTGATATGTCGGTATACTCAACATAAATGCATCCAAAAAGCTAGATGAAACTATCACATAATATAATCACCTAAATACAACATCCCACATGATAAACATAAAACTGAATACAAGTCATATCTGGGTGAAATAATCAAATATAATCTATGGTAAACTAGCAAATAACAAGTCATGCCAATAGGTAAGCTCACAACACGTCATAGCAAGCATTCATAAATCACAACAATGAATGTACCAACAACTAGGTAGTAATAATAGACAAGCAAACAACAAGTCTAGACATACGTGAGCCTATAACTAATCACCGATAAACAATCACACAATGATAACATATAATGGACGTGCACATATCAAATCCCAATAATAGATAAGCATGTAATTATTTGTAGGATAGAAGAGCACACAACAAGTCATATGGATTAAGTGGGTTACGACATAGAATAATTGTCTAAATAACCTATAAATAAAGTAACATAACGTGTTCGTATAATCATACACAATCCAGATTGGAGACTGATATGCACATAGCACTGCTCTAAGAGTCTATTGCACTATAGCGTAGCACACAACTTACTCCTAAGTCTTACGTTACTCCCAATCATCATGGCGTTATGTCCATTTCCATGTCGTAGCATGCTGCAAGCTTATGTTGTGCATGGACATGAACCTATTGCCAAATGGTAACAACTGCTTAGCAGTGAGATCTGGGCATACTAGCACACAGCAAGTACAAGCACATAACAAATATGGTCAAAAGATGATGTCACGGTTTCAGGGCACAACCCCATAATCAACTAGTAGGATGGACTTCAGCAAATCTTATAATAGCATAAAATAATAGCACACTGCAAATATGGCATACTAATCACACGACACATAGCATATAAGCCCATACTAACTAGTTAGAAGTCACAGCCAACTGGTACACAATAATATATGGAGAGCACATAACATGCATGGTAAGCATATATCAAACCATACTTCTAGACATTAACCCATTTCCTAACCACACAAATGAAGATAAGTGACATTTACTTACAAAAATTAACGAATGAATTTCAATGCAGGTATCCATACAACTTGGTGTTATTCACACGTTTACTCAATGCTGGCAAATTACACTCTAGCACATAATTACTCTATATAGCAAGTCAAAATAATAACCGGAGAAATAATATCGAATGTCACATGCTCCTCATACATAACTCTGTTTATTTAGTCTTCTTGTTACACAAAAAATATAATCAAACAAAGTAAATAAATCATTTTAAAAAGATATTATTTATAGAGAAATATATGTATTTATTTCAAAAACTTTTATATTGTTTAAAAGTTAAAAATACAATTTTTCCCATTCATTAAACCCAAAGGTACAAATTTTAATCCTTATAATAAATTCCAAATCTCCTTTTACATTTAAAAATCATATAAATCTCTTTTTAAATTAGTTATTAAAATCATACCATAATTTCCTATAATTAAATATGATTTTAAATTTGTAGCCTCAAAACCAATTTCTATTTACTTTTTAATCACAAATTCCTTTAATAATCACTATTAAATTAAAATAATTCTTTTTTCTCAAAATATATCTATATTTGGAATACGTTTAATTCATACATCCAACGCTAATTTTTGTTTTGTTTTTAAAAGAATTTATTTTATTAATGATTGCATGTAAGCAAAAGCCTGGTTCTTCAAGCTGCAGACCCCTAGACCAGTCGACTGCCTTAGTTACCAGCGGTCAACCGCTGGTGATGAAGGGTCAACCAGTTTGTTCTCCTATTGGAACGTCGAAGCTCCACCATCTCCTCATTCTTCTCTAATTCCTCTCTATGTTCAATATATTTTATTGCAACTTAAATATACATTATATTCAGCATATAAACATCCATTACTAGCATCAAATCATGAATTATTGACCATAGTAATGATCTAATGTTTACAGTAATTGGGTTCATCAACACAAGGAGGCACAGAGCTGTTTAAAACACAACATCAAACAATGCAGTCAAACATTTAGACATAGGTTTCTGAGTCAAGATCACCCACCTTATAATTAGCAACCGAAGATCCTCTTCTAGCACTTCATAGCTCTTTTGAAAATCCTTCCTTTTCATTTACTGTAAATTGAATTTGACTCCAAACTTGAGAAATAATCTACTTTGATTGCTCCTATGGGTATAATTTCATAATTTGTCGGATTTTATTTCATTTAGTATAAATTTTTAAAGAGGAAGATGGAGTTAGAATTTTGTTACAGGAAAATAAAAATGATCAAAATGAGCTAGAGTGCTTAATTTTTAAAAGAGATGGGGAAATCTCTAGACTTCACAAGAGAATGATCGGAGAATTAAAATATCTTGGCTTCTCCTTTTGAGTTGAGTTATGGGCTAATGGGCCTTAAAACTAATCGCTTCATCATTTGATTTCCTTTCTTTCTTTTGCAAACAGTTATCTATTTAACCAAATAACTCCAAATCTTAATTAAAGTCACATTTACTTAATAATAGCGTTTACCCACATTGTGTACTTCTATAGAAACTATATTTTATTCTTTTCCTCATTTTAAAAATTAATTATTCCAGAATACCAATATTAAGCCCATTTTAGTATAAATCATTCGTTAGCTCGGTAATTAAATTAAATTTATCCTTTACTATAATATATTCCAAAATTCTTCTATTCAACATTATTTAACTTTATAAAAATTAATAAACCACTTTTAGTTTAATTTAAACAGAATTAAAGTCTAAAATATCAATGGTAATCCAAAATACTCAAAATCGCCATTATTGATAATTCATTGCTTTAAATATATTTCATACCTAAATGACTTATTAATAACCATTTTTATCATATAAATTTCATAATTATGTTTCCCGACCATATTTTTTTATTTTTACTCAAATCTCAACAATAAATGTTTTATTATTAAAATCTTCAATTTCACAAAAATACTTGATCCGTTAAATCCCAAATAAACTTCTATATTTCCATATCATTTTAAATTACAAATATTATAATTCAATCTCGTTTAATTATTTAAAACTTTATTATTAAAATATAATAATTGCTTCTCAACATCAGCTATTATAGACAACCCCCGTAACAAAAATGCATCTTAACAATTTCTCCATACGGAAACTGTATAATGAGCTAATAATTTAAGCTTTATTACACCTATCTCAAATTTAAACATAAATACAAAACATGCAACCGTCAAACAAAATCACAACCATAAAAGCTAATCACAACATATCACATAAAGCACTTTTTTTACCTTCTTGGGTTAGCATGTATAGTGTTCTACATCAACCCATCAATGTAACTACCCACTTTTCGAATCCCAGAAATCGACACTAATACATCCACAGTATTCACATGCCGAACAACTAAGTGCCGGAAAGACAAATTGTTAGGGGAAAGAAAGGAGATAGAAGATACGAAGAACTAAACAATTAAAGAATTTTACAACACAATGGAAAACATATATTAATCAATATAATACTTTACAAAGTCATTTCAAAAATGATACATCAGAGCCATACTAATACAATTCTACCTTTGTACAGTTATAACAGCTTGTCCCTACCCAACTGATACAAGATACATATAATACAGCGGAAACAAGATAATAACTAGCTATCGATGAAGCCTTATGATCCAAGCTCCTCCAAAATGCATACGTGGGAAAACCTGAACTACTTGGCTGCCCATAAAAATTTAAGAACCCAAGAGTTTTAGGAAAAGAAATGAAACTCCGGGTTAGACATGGATCTGGTGTGAGTAAACTCAAACAACTGAATTATTATGTTTAAAACCCATTTAAAACCAAAAGTATCGCGTAAGACCACACTGCACATAAACACGGACGAGTTTTTACCTTACGATAACCAAAATACTTTCTATAGAAAATCAGTGATATTATAATAATGTCTAGAATACAAATACATATTAATCATAGCCGAAATTGTTACATTATTAAATTACAGCATATAGGTATACAATCAAGTCCGAAGGCACTTATTGGAGAATGGATTCCAACTATGAAAGGGTAAGGATCTACTTACCAAATCCATACACCTTTAGATAAAATGTATGGGAGGTCACAAGCATTGCACCTCTGCTACTCGGGACCGACCCTACACTTTCCAAAAGTGTTTATAAAAAATATTTACAACACATTCGTGAATGATTTCTCATTTCCAAAAGTGTTTATAAAAAAATAATCATATACTAATCTCACTGACATAAGTAATTCACAACACATTCATGAATGATTTCTCATTTCCAAATTGTATCAAAGGATATATACAAAATGTTATTTAAATTACAGATAAAGGTAACCTTAAACAATATTCCTCCAGTGTTAGTGCGGAACGAATGTGCATACCACCAGAATTAAGAAGGTGATCCGTTAAATCAAATCCAATCTCAAATTCTTTTATATATTTCCTTCTATAAGTCCTCTTAATAAATCTCTTTTTACTAATGAATCTCCTTTACTTAAATTCCAAACCCATTTAGAGAACTCTTTATAAATCACTAAGTTAAATTTATAAAACTCTTTTATAACTATTAAAACCATTTATATATCTCTTTATAAATCTCCAAATCATTTTTAAAACTTTTAAAAATATCCAAAATCATTTATAAAACTTTCTTATAAATATTTATTTTTTAAAAACAAAACTCCTTTAATAAACTCATTTAAAAAGTCCTTTTGATAAACGAAACAATTATTTAAAATAGCTTTAAAACAACAAGTTATTATTTAAAAGTATCCTTCATTAAATTTTCTTTAAACCATATTAACAAAACATTGATTTTAAACAGTCGTTTAAGAAGTATTTTATTAACTTCAAAAACACCTCTAATAAAATCGTTACTTAACTTGAAACCATTATCAAAACGATAAAATGAAATATTTGATTTCACAAAACCAGAAAGAGGCTTAGTGACCACAATGTTTCGTTTAATTGAGTTTAACTTATCTAAGTTACAACATGGATATTTACATAACAACAGATATGTATAAGGGAATCAGCCAATAACAATCAATCATATAGGTAGATGTCCAAGTTACCAAAATAGCAGACGGGAATTTGTTCTGCTAAACACATGTCTAAGTTAATATAATGGCGGAATGGGTTTTTATTCTACCTAAAAGATTTCAACATAATCTACTTGGTGAACTATGGTAGAACGGTGATTTATTCAACCAAACAGATATCCAATATAACTTAATTAGCAGAACGGTGTTTTATTCTGCTAAACATATGCCATTGGGTTTCATATTCAATTGGGGTTACTTAAGGATAGTCGACAAAGAAATCCCTTAGATTTAAAACATTATTTAAAAGAAAGTTGCTTTTTGAAAAAAAACTGATCTTTAGAATTAAAGCGGTTTAAAACTTTAAAACTGTTAACCCCCTTTTTGGCAATGCCATAGACTGGCGGATTTAACTAAGTCGATTGCTCGGTTATCGAAGCTGGAATACGATGGGTTTGAGTCGACTAGATGGATAGACGAACAATCACGGATGGTAAACATGATTATGAAGCCGGGATTCGGCATAGTCGATGGACAAAAGGCGCGGGATACTTAAAATATAAGTTCCGACAAAAATCGAGTCATTTTGAGATGGTTAGAGTTTGCTTCGAGTCGTTTGTGGGTTTACTTCGAGTTTTCAAGTAGCTTGCTTTGGGTCAATTAAATGGTTGCTTCGGGTCACTCGGGTCGGCATCCTCCAGGCTTTGGGTCGGCATGTACAAAACTCCGGGTCGGCATGAATGGAGGGGTCGGCATCAAGGAAATGGATGGGATCGGCATGTTTGGAGATTAACTTTGGGTCGTCACTCCACTATCCTTGGGTCGGCATATGGGAATCAGGTCGGCACTTCACGGGTTCGGCATTTGTGTTAACTCCGAGTCGGTGAAAAGAAGGCTTCGGGTCGGCTAAAGGGTCAGTGTCTTGAAGGCATGGGATCGGTGTATCGCTTCGAGTCATGGCATGAGCTGCTTTGGGTCGGTGAGCTGTGTGCTTCGGGTTGGCTGTAGTGTATCCTTGGGTCGGCAACATTTTTGGGGTCGGTGTGTTTCTTACTTCAAGTCCCAACCTTGTTTACTTCAGGTTAGGCATAAGGTTGCTTCGGGTCATCACCAAGGGAAACTCGGGTCGGCATATATACAGCTTGGGGTCGGCATCGATGAAGCATATAGGCTCGGCTATGTCTATGGTGGGCCCATATCACTCAAGAAGCCTTGTAACCCGAATTTTGCCTATAAATACAACAGGCGGGGCTTCAGAAAAGGGATCTTCATTTTGTTTCCCTTCATCTTCTCCACTAAGGCTACTCCGCCATTATTATTTTAAAAACTCCAGATTGTAACTGTAATTGATTCTGATATCAATAAAAAGGAAATTTCTGGAGTGGACGTAGGCCAGAGTCAGTCGAACCACTATAAATCCTCTGTTATTACTGCTTTCTTTTTAATTTTGATTATTCTTCATATTTATACTCTCTACATACACTTTGTCTGTTATCTGTGATTGTGAATTGGTGCTTTCAACAGCGTTTGGGTGTTAGTGACCAATTTTGGCGCTAACGTAAACTTTTGTTTAAGAATTAAATAACATTTAAACTTTTTATTTAATAATAATTAAACATTTAATTAATAATTAAATAATAATAAATAAATAACTGAATAATAATTATCTTTTAAAAATAAATAATTAAACCATAATTAATCTTTAATTAATTATTTAAGTAATAATTTAAACCTTCAAGTAACAATTAAATATTAATTAATCAAATATTCCTTAATTAAAACTTAAAAAATAATTTAAACCTTTTTTTAAAATAAATTAAATCATAATTAAGTTTTAATTATATTTTAACTTAAATTTAGCTTGATTAGTAATTATTAATAATTAAACACTTTCTTAGATAAATTAGTAATTGAATTAGTCTTAATTAAATAATAATTAATTCTTAAATAATAAGTTAAATAGTAATTAATATTTTATTAATTAAAAAATTATAATTAACTTACTTAAAAATAATTAAGTACTAATTACCCTAACTTATTTAATGTTTAAGTACTAATCCACACTACATTAAAATGAATAAACCTTGTTTAATATTTAATTAATTATTAATTATTGAAAACTTAATTGATTGAAAATAAATCATTAAACTCTTAATTAACTTTTTAAAACATCATTGTTACATTTACAAAACATTTCAAATCATTTCAAAGATCGAAACTTTCTTTTGAAAAATTCAAATTTTATCGAAGCTGCATCCATAGCGACTATCGCTATGAATGTCGTTTCCCAGAAATGCTTTCCTACTTTCTTCTTTGATAACTTATCACTTAAAATTTTTTAACTTTATGAAATACAAAGTAGGTATTTTAAAATCAAAGAAAAGTTTCCTAACTTTAAAAATGATTTTTGATTTCTAAATCAAAGCTCGTATTTTCACAAAAGGATTCGTTTATCGATAAACCAAGCCAAAGTTGTGACGCCCCACCTCTATACCCACGCTAGCCAAGAACACTACGGTGTAATGTTGTCAACTAGCACGGAGAATAAGGCTGTTGAGGAGCGACCATCCGTGTGATTGCTTTGTGCGAGCACCGATATGTCAGATAGAATAACATGCATAAGAGGACGTCCGACATACCGATACAAACTCAAAGCTATCACACAGTGGATGTATATAATCCTCGGAAACAAATATAGAAATAAACATAACACAAATCAGTCACAGACATCCATATCACAAAGGCGGAAAAAGATATGAATATATAACACATGAAAGTGTACATCAGAGTAGTGGTCTGAAAGATCCACGATAATACAAAAGAATAGCTACAGGCTACACAAAAGAATAAGTATACATCATGGAGTCTATATCTCAAATGTATACAACAAAAACTACTAATCTAAGTAGTTAGCCAAAAGTCAAAGTAATCCCAGAAGAGAAGTCAAGCAGAAGCACCTGTAACATCTCAGTCTGACCCGAGTATTATTTCATAAGAAAATAATAAACGGATCGGTCTAGCTATAAATATCAGATGACAAGATATAGAATAAAAGATATGGCATAAACGTATAATAACCATAATGATATACTACTATAAGTATGTAAATGATAATCAACAAGAGATTAATCAATATCACAAGAATCTTCTCAAAGATCCAAATCCACAAAAAGGTAATGACACATGAATTCACCAATTCACAAAAATTGATAAAACATATCAATGAAAATCACGAAAATTGGTGAAGCACAAATTCCAGAAATCAACACACGAAATCCAGAAATCACAAAAAGGGGGAGGCCTATCACACGAACGGGAGCATGAAAGCTCACCAACATATGTATCACACGAACGAGATGCTATCTCATGGAAGCTAACCATTAATTTTTGAACACACGAACGGCCCGAAGACCATGGGGCGCTACCCCACATATGTGAGTAGAAACATCACACAAACGGGGTCTAGTCTCCCTCGCAAACAAAGAGACATTGCTCAACCGCTAGTCTAAATCACAAAAATGATCGTCATGATCATCAAGAAGTGTCAATTACACTAAGCTAGTAAATATATGAGTTTAGCTTCATGTTCCATAACCACTAGCTTAACTTAAATATTTATGAACAAACTGTAGATCTTCACTAGGAAATTGTCACAAAAGGTTCAGTCGAACAAGTCCAAGAATTAACCGACGAAGTAAACGCAAGCGTTTCATACCACCTGTTTTGCTAAGCCGTTTAATTAGATTTCTCATCCGAGTGAAGTAAAGGCTTGTATATACTAATAGATTGGAAAACGGTTTAGGAAAAAGAGCTTTGTAATAAAATAGAGTTGAAATCGTTTTGATGAAAGAGTTTTGATATTTACTACTAGTATTGAAACCTTTATATTTTTAAAGTGACAAATCAATAAAATGATTGTAAAAACAATCGATCACAAAATTCCCATTCGAAGTCGTGAATAAAATCCAAAGGAATCAATCCCAAATCCATCAAAATAGGAATACCCATGCGACCTAAAAAGGCCGAGATAAAGTGCAATGGAATGACCTAAAGTAAAATAGGTCGAACGAATTAAGGATAACATGCCGAGCGACCTAGGTGAGCGACCTAAGCATGAGGCGCGACCTATAAGGACTGAACGACCTATAGCAGGTGTGAGTTATATAGGTAGAACGACTTAAGGTCTAACGACCTAAGGGCGAACGAGTTAAGGCATTAACGGCCTAACAAGGTAGATGTAAGCAGTGGTACGACCTAATAAGGGGAAGCGACCTAACAAGGTTGCATATGCCGAGCGACCTAACCATCTAAGGCCGAACGACCTAATTAATCTCGCGACCTAAGAAAGTGACGAGGCCAAGCGACCTAACCATTTAGGGCCGAGAGACTTTAAGGTGGAATGGGGTCAAGTGACCTAACTAGGTGAATGGTCGAGCGACCTAAAGTGGTGAGCGACCTAATATGGCAACAGGGTCGAGCGACTTAAAGGTGTAAGGCCGAGCGACCTAGGAGTTGCGACTTAACTTGGTAACCTGGCCGAGCTAAGGTAAGGCGCGACCTAACGAGGTGCGACCTAATATATAGGTAAGGTCGAGCGACCTAGTGGAGTGGGCATGAGGCCAAGGTGGTGCGACCCAAGTGGTATGCGACCTAAGGAGACCGCGAGCTAGGAAATGACCTAGCGAAGGAAGACAGAGCGACCTAATCGATCGCGACCTAGTGTGTTAACGAACTAGGCAAGCGACCTAGCGATTTTTTTAGATCGCCGAGCGACCTAAGGGATAAACGAGCTAAGGGGCGAACGACCCTAGCCCAGAACGAGCTATATGCAGGCAGAGGCTTTTCCACGCGAGCGAGCTAGCAAGGCAGAACGATCTAATCCCAGATTTTTGCCAAAAACACTAAAAATTGGGGTTTTTCACCAATCCAATCCAAACCAAATGCAAATGCACATGCTAAAGTGATAGGAATTCATTCCCAACAATCCAAGATAGTTATAGACAAGAATGTGAGATAAAAATCTCACCTTTTCATGGAAATTGATGGAGATGAAGCTTGAAAGCAAAGCAAGAATCAGCCACAAGCTTGAATCAATCTCTTCTCTTTGGATTAGGAGTAGATGTTGGATTAGCAATGAAGACTAAGGCTTTGGAGTTTTAATTTCCCATTCCCTCCACCATTTTTGAAGAAGCTTTAGAGTTAGGAATTTATGAAGAAGGAAGTGATGAAGAGGAGATGGGTTGGGACTGAGTTAGTAAGTGGTTCAGCCCAAACCAAAGCCCTAAGCAAAAAGTGACAAAATTCCACTAACTCCAAACATATCAAAGTTTATACTCAAAAAGATCGCAAACGTCATTTTGAACTCAATGGGGGTGGTCTCGAGTCCTAATTTGACCGTATGCAAAAAGTAGCTTTTCGGACTAAGAACCGACTAACGATTAAAATATTTAAATAAGATATTCAAATACATAATCGTCGAATATGTGGGTTGTTACAGACTCCCCTCCTTAAAGAAATTGCGTCCTCGCAATATATAAGGTGGAAATAAAAAGTAACAACCATAAAAGCATATTAACACCAAAAGAGATTTGAAATAAGAAGTTCACCTCAAATGAGCATGAGAAGGTAAGTCCGGATGTGTTCGCTCGATGAATTCTCTAGATTCCCAAGAACAATCCTTAGGATTTGAGGACCATTGAACTTTCACAAGCGGAACATCTTTATTTCGAAGTCGTTTGACTTCCGAAGCGATAATACGAATAGGATGTTGCTCAAAAGTTAAATTAGGTGAAACTTCAATTTCTTCCACAACACCGGACTCAAGAATAAAATCGGAATCTCGAAAGCATTTCCGTAATTGAGAAACATGAAACACGTCATGAATGGCAGAAAACTGAGCCGGTAATAAAAGGCCATACGCCATGGAATCACTACGTTCAGTGATAGGAAATGGCCCAATGTATTGAGGCGCTAATTTTTCCCGATCGACTGAAACGTAAAACACCCTTAATAGGTGAAACACGAATAAAATCTGGACCTAAACCAGCTTCTCACCGGCCTTAAGCCAACAAGAAGGGGATCGGCATGGCCTTCCATAGAGTGCCTCGAAAGGTGCCATACCAATACGAGATTGGGAGCTATTATTATAGGAAAATTCAAATAGAAAAATATGATCTTCCCAACTTCCATCAAAATCAAGAACACAAGAACGAAGAAAATCTTCAAGATTTTGATTCACACGCTCGGTTTGTCCATCGGACTGGGGGTGATAAGCGGTGCTAAAATTAAGCTTCGTTTCCAAAGCTGTTTGAAGACTCTTCCAAAATCCATTAATAAACAATGGATCTCAATCGCTAACAATTGAAGTAGGAACTCCATGAAATTTAACAATTTCTTTAATAAAGAGTTTGGCCAAAAGAGGAACGGTTCGGTTAGACCGAACGGGAATAAAATGGGCGGATATAGTAAGTCTATCAACTATCACCCATAAGCTATCATGACCCGAACAAGAACGGAAAAGGCCATCACTAAAATCCATGGAAAATTGGTCCCACTTCCAAATTGGAATTTCTAAAGGTTGCAATAACCCACTAGGCCTTTGTTGTTCGGCCTTAACAAGTTGGCAAGTCATGCAACACTTAATAAAGTTAGCAATATCAGATTTCATTCACTCCCAATAATAAAGTCGCTTCACATTTGCGTACATTTTACTACTACCGGGATGAATGGTAAATTTAGAATGATGAGAATCTTCTAAAGTATCTTTACGAAGATCACTAATATTTGGTACGATAATTCTACCAAATTTTCGAATGCCGCCACTAGAATCAATATCGAAGTCTTTCAAACTTTCAATATTAATTTTATCCCTACAACTTTGGCTAAAAAGAGCCAATTCGGGATCTAGCCCTTTGAGCTTCAAGAATGCATTCTAAAAGAGAAGGATGAGCCTCAAGGCTACATAAGATGAACATGAATGGGAAACACGATCTCGAATTTCACAAGTGGATAAAACCTCGAGATCCTTCCATTCGGATATCATCATGAAAACAACCGCTTGTCGCTTGCGACTAAGTGCATTGGCAACACGATTTCCCTTTCCGGGGTATAAAGGATATCAAGATTCATAAGATGCAAGGAATTCGAGCCAACGTGGTTGACACAAATTAAGTTCCTTATGAGAAAATAGATATCCCAATGAGTTATAATCGAGGTGGAGAACAATTTCTCCCCCAAGATGATGATGCCAAACTTTGAATGCAAAAACAATAGCCGCGAGCACCAGATCATAAGTGACATACCTAGTCTCTATCGGCTTTTATGATTTTAGAAGTACAAGTGATTGCGCGTTCTCTTTTGCAAGAGAACGGCATCCATACCAATTACGATTAGCATTGGTACAAAAGATAAAGTCTTGGTTCCCTTCGGGAATCACAAGAATAAGAGTATCGAAAAGAAAGAATTTAATCTTCTTTCCCGAAAAGCTAAAACTTTCAAAATCACAATTACCTTTATAGAAAGATTTACATTTTACAAGTCAATTTATTGTGTCTGACTGTCTCATCAAAGCGTTTAGGAAATCCCTATCGATAACGTTGATCAAGCGCATTGACCAAAATTCTTAAAACACTAAATGGGCAATACAACACAAAATCATCTTCTATATGATGAAAATATTTCTTAAAAGTTTTGAGAATATTCTTTGCTTGTTTAAGATTAAAAATCAAATTGTACTTATAAATAAATCTTATGAAAAAGATTTGCAAAATTTTAAATTTCTATTTTCATCCAAAATTAATAAATACAAGAATGGAATTATTGAGATATTCATAGAATACTCGATTTATAAATTGGATGAAATAAGCTGGATAAACCGAATGACATAATAAGTCATTCATAAGAATCATAACGAGTGCGGAATGTGGTAAGTGGAATGCTAACTCCCGCAACTCCTAGCTAATGAAAACCGGTGGCAAGGTCAAACTGGAAAGACCTTAACACCTCTTAAAAGATTGCTTAGGTGATGATCCTAAGACAAGCTCAAAGATTCCGGAAAATTCACAACTACCCAATTGAGAGAAATAACTCTTTACTCAATCATGTGAGCTTAAAGAATAAAATGATGCCATCAATTTGGAATCGAAATCACAAAGGAAAAATATGAATCTGCTTAACAAATTGAAAATGTCGAAAATGAATAGTCCATTTAGAAACATAGGATATGGGCTTCATAATGATTAAGCCAATCCTTTCACGCAAATTACTTCCGAAGCCTAAGCAATGCGTGATATGCAAATCGGTTCGGAAAGAAAAATCACATGAAATAATTTTGACATCAATAAAAACAAGCTGAGTGTTGCGGATCCACCAACCGGATTCGCAATTCTCAAAGAAGTCATCAAGCCCAAAATGTTTTAAAGAAAAGAATCAACAAGTTCTTTTGATATAAAAATGATAAGATGAACCCTTATAAAAAAGAACTCGAATAGGATAATCACAAAACAAGTGTAATCAAGGATTGAATAAGAAATACCTTGACCAAGAGAAGAGTTTCTAGGGGCTTGTAGCTTTCCCTCTCTCCTACTTTGAAGTTTGGGACAGGTAGATAAGTAATGACCCGAGCCTTTGCAATAGCGGCAATAAAGGGGTTTCGGGTACTTAATTACATAATGGTCTGTGGAACCACAATTGAAGCATTGTTTACGACTAGCAGTAGGAGTCTCAAATACCGGAGTTTCTTGTTCCCCTTTCTTCTTTCTTTGAAGTTTGGAACAGGAAGACATATAATGGTCCGCACCTTTACAATAGCGACAAGAGATAGGTCTAGGACACTTATTTATATAGTGGTCCTTAGAATCACAATTGTAGCATTCTCCACGATTAGGGATTGGAGTCTTTGCTATCGAGGTTTCTTGCTTCACCTTCTTATTGGGATAAGGGCTTTTGAACTTAATATGCCTCTTCTTGGAAATCCCAATATCACTATCAATTCCTTTACCAGCCTCTTCATGTCGAAGAGTGATATCCACAAGCTGATTGAAAGGAACTTCAAGTTTCAGAGGTAAAACCATTTCGGGGTTCTTACACAAAGCACAGATAAACCTTTGATTCTTAGCAAGATCCAAAAGTTGTTGGGCAGACATGAATACGCCATTCAGAGAAGGGCTACTGGATTGACTAGCGCTAGGACTGCCAGAACTAACCATCTCTTCTTCTTTTAAGAAAGAAAGGAAGAAGAAGAAAAAGGTTATTCTCAGAATGAATATCAAGCAATCTTGATAGATAAAACAAGGAATCATAAAGAAAACAGGATGAATCGGTTCGAAGACTCGAACTAAATCCTGAAGCACGACTCCTAAGGTGGACTTAGGACGATGATCCTTGTTAAGTTATTCTACATTGTTCCGAAGTTTGGCTCTGATACCAAGCTGTGACGCCCCACCTCTATACCCATGCTAGCCAAGAACACTACGATGTAATGCTGTCAACTAGCACGGAGAATAAGGCTGCTGAGGAGCGACCATCCGTGTAATTGCTTTGTGCGAGCACCGATTTGTCAGATAGAATAACATGCATAAGAGGAAGTCCGACATACCGATACAAACTCAAAGCTATCACACAGTGGCTGTATATAATCCTCGGAAACAAATATAGAAATAAACATAACACAAATCAGTCACAGACATCCATATCACAAAGGCGGAAAAAGATATGAATATATAACACATGAAAGTGTACATCAGAGTAGTGGTCTGAAAGATCCACGATAATACAAAAGAATAGCTACATGCTACACAAAAGAATAAGTATACATCACGGAGTCTATATCTCAAATGTATACAACAAAAACTACTAATCTAAGTAGTTAGCCAAAAGTCAGAGTAATCCCAGAAGAGAAGTCAAGCAGAAGCACCTGTAACATCTCGGTCTGACCCGAGTATTATTTCATAAGAAAATAATAAACGGATCAGTCAAGCTATAAATATCAGATGATAAGATATAGAATAAAAGACATGGCATAAATGTATAATAACCATAATGGTATACTACTATAAGTATGTAAATGATAATCAACAAGAGATTAATCAATATCACAAGAATCTTCTCAAAGATCCAAATCCACAAAAAGGTAATGACACACGAATTCACCAATGCACAAAAATTGATAAAACATATCAATGAAAATCACGAAAATTGGTGAAGCACAAATTCCAGAAATCAACACACGAAATCCAGAAATCACAAAAAGGGGGAGGCCTATCACACGAACGGGAGCATGAAAGCTCACCAACATATGTATCACACGAACGAGATGCTATCTCATGGAAGCTAACCATTAATTTTTGAACACACGAACGGCCCGAAGACCATGGGGCGCTACCCCACATATGTGAGTAGAAACATCACACAAACGGGGTCTAGTCTCCCTCGCAGACAAAGAGACATCGCTCAACCGCTAGTCTAAATCACAAAAATGATCGTCATGATCATCAAGAAGTGTCAATTACACTAAGCTAGTAAATATATG
Organism: Allium fistulosum; assembly: GCA_030737815.1. NCBI lineage: Eukaryota > Viridiplantae > Streptophyta > Magnoliopsida > Asparagales > Amaryllidaceae > Allium > Allium fistulosum. Next base: position 283,588,729 of record CM060901.1, on the reverse strand, counting down.
AGTTTAGCTTCATGTCCCATAACCACTAGCTGAACTTAAATATTTACGAACAAACTGTAGATCTTCACTAGGAAATTGTCACAAAAGGTTCAGTCGAACAAGTCCAAGAATTAACCGACGAAGTAAACGCAAGCGTTTCATACCACCTATTTTGCTAAGCCGTTTAATTAGATTTATCATCCGAGTGAAGTAAAGGCTTGTATATACTAATAGATTGGAAAACGGTTTAGGAAAAAGAGCTTTGTAATAAAATAGAGCTGAAATCGTTTTGATGAAAGAGTTTTGATATTTACTACTAGTATTGAAACCTTTATATTTTTAAAGTGACAAATCAATAAAATGATTGTAAAAACAATCAATCACAAAATTCACATTCGAAGTCGTGAATAAAATCCTAAGGAATCAATCCCAAATCCATCAAAATAGGAATACCCATGCGACCTAAAAAGGCCGAGATAAAGTGCAATGGAACGACCTAAAGTAAAATAGGTCGAACGAATTAAGGATAACATGCCGATCGACCTAAGCATGAGGCGCGACCTATAAGGACTGAACGACCTATAGCAGGTGTGAGTTATATAGGTAGAACGACTTAAGGTCTAACGACCTAAGGGCGAACGAGTTAAGGCATTAACGGCCTAACAAGGTAGATGTAAGCAGTGGTACGACCTAATAAGGGGAAGCGACCTAACAAGGTTGCATATGCCGAGCGACCTAACCATCTAAGGCCGAACGACCTAATTAATCTCGCGACCTAAGAAAGTGACGAGGCCAAGCGACCTAACCATTTAGGGCCGAGAGACTTTAAGGTGGAATGGGGTCAAGTGACGTAACTAGGTGAATGGTCGAGCGACCTAAAGTGGTGAGCGACCTAATATGGCAACAGGGTCGAGTGACCTAGGAGTTGCGACTTAACTTGGTAACCTGGCCGAGCTAAGGTAAGGCGTGACCTAACGAGGTGCGACCTAATATATAGGTAAGGTCGAGCGACCTAGTGCAGTGGGCATGAGGCCAAGGTGGTGCGACCCAAGTGGTACGCGACCTAAGGAGACCGCGAGCTAGGAAACGACCTAGCGAAGGAAGACAGAGCGACCTAATCGATCGCGACCTAGTGTGTTAACGAACTAGGCAAGCGACCTAGCGATTTTTTTAAGCGACCTAAGGGATAAACGAGCTAAGGGGCGAACGACCTAAGCCCAGAATGAGCTATATGCAGGCAGAGGCTTTTCCACGCGAGCGAGCTAGCAAGGCAGAACGATCTAAACCCAGATTTTTGCCAAAAACACTAAAAATTGGGGTTTTTCACCAATCCAATCCAAACCAAATGCAAATGCACATGCTAAAGTGATAGGAATTCATTCCCAACAATCCAAGATAGTTATAGACAAGAATGTGAGATAAAAATCTCACCTTTTCACGGAAATTGATGGAGATGAAGCTTGAAAGCAAAGCAAGAATCAGCCACAAGCTTGAATCAATCTCTTCTCTTTGGATTTGGAGTAGATGTTGGATTAGCAATGAAGACTAAGGCTTTGGAGTTTTAATTTCCCATTCCCTCCACCATTTTTGAAGAAGCTTTAGAGTTAGGAATTTATGAAGAAGAAAGTGATGAAGAGGAGATGGGTTGGGACTGAGTTAGTAAGTGGTTCAGCCCAAACCAAAGCCCTAAGCAAAAAGTGACAAAATTCCACTAACTCCAAACAAATCGAAGTTTATACTCAAAAAGATCGCAAACGTCATTTTGAACTCAATGGGGGTGGTCTCGAGTCCTAATTTGACCGTATGCAAAAAGTAGCTTTTTGGACTAAGAACCGACTGACGATTAAAATATTTAAATAAGATATTCAAATACATAATCGTCGAATATGCGGGTTGTTACAAAAGTATGTGGCTATTGGATTTATGTATGGTTTGAAAAAATGGAAATCTTAATTTGTATTAGTATAAAGGAAGTTATGGCCAAATGAAGTGGGAGGAAAAATGTAGAAGAAAGAGTTTTAAAACAAGGTTTGAAAAGATTTAAAACAAAATAAATTTATGAATTTAATTTTATAATTTTAAAATAGGAATCCATTAAAAAGGTTTCATGAAGCTTTTAGGAAGATGAGAGAATAGGAAATTTTCAAAGAGAAAAGAAAATGAGAATAAAAATTAGGAAAATGAGTATATATATTATGTTAACATGTTAAATTACCAAACTACCCCTCATACTTTGTCCTCCTCTCTCCTTATGCCACCTCACCACCTCCTTCCATCTCACATGCCATTTCAACCCATACCAAGCCACCCTCCCATCAAATCAAAGCAAACATGCATTAATCACTTTAGTCCTTTATGTCGAAAAAGGAATCTTATGTTATAATATACATATATTATAAAAAATTCTTATCTCATAGTATATATATACACTCAAGTGTTTATGTATATTCAAATGTATTCAACCATGTCTAAAATACTTTATAAATATACATATATGTGTGTTCAAAAGTATTACAACAACTCCGACAACTTTAAGCCAACGAAAAGTCAAAAATTCGAAAAACGAATTCTAGTGACATTTTCTGTTTTTCTTCGAACTAAATATTTTTGTAAACAAATTTTAAAAACCATTTCACCATCATTATTTATTATTTAATAGAGTTCTATTTTCATTATAAAACCTATATATTGAATATTTAAAATTAATTAAATATTCGCAAATCAAGGCAGTGAAATTCTGGGTCGTTACACTCTTCCCCCTTAAAAGAATTTTGTCCCCGAAATTACACCTCAAACTAACCCAGAAAACACTTAGCAATATACATTAGTTTATATAATGTACAAAGATCATTCATATACAACAATATGATTCGATCACTACTTGAATACATTACTTCACTTCTGAACTAGTCTCGCTCGCCTGATCTTCTAGTGCGGACTCCGATCAGGCTCCCTAATTAGGAACCTCTGTTTTTCTTACATAGCTATAACTATGATAGAAAACATTGGTCTCATACCAAAAATCCTCATCAAGTGCTCGCCGTCAAAAATCGAGTAATAGATCCTTATTTGGAATAGTATGAATCATCCCAAGCCATGTACTCGAATCTTAGATCCTAACTATATGGAAGGAGAAATGATCTACGTCCAACCTACGCACTTACTTAATTGGTTCTCTCTAATGAAAATTATATTCAACTAAAATATTGTTGAAAAAATTTCATAAACTGGTTTAGGTTCAATTTGTATAATACTCCACTATATCCTAAGAGTATATATAATTATTTGATTCAACTATTTCATTTTCCATTTATTACCCTATGAAACTCAAGATCCAAATACCCGGATTTATTCAAAAATGTTTTGAAATGAAACTTTTATATATTAATCATAGAAAATATATACATATAGCCTGAGTAACTCCAAAATAATATTAAGGAACTGGGTACTACCAAACAGTACCACACACTCCCTTAAGAAGGGTAATACTCAAAAGAAGTGCTTACCATTCGAGACATCCCTTCCCCAATTTTAAGTTATTTTCGAGCTACTCGAACTAGTACTTAAAAATATTTCTTTTATTTCAAAATCTCGTTTTTGAAACAATAATTTACATTTTCCATCAAAACATTCATCACCCACTTGCTTTGGGTTCGTTCGGGGTTTGAAATTGTTTCGATTGTACAATGAAAAAGAAAATAATTTACTAAGTGCACTATAACGTTCACCTAGGCAAACATCTGATCGTCACTTAGAAGATTATTCCGATTATCATAAAACAAGTCAAGGCTCATTCCCCTTAACCAATCCAAAGAAGATACTTCTTACTTAACATTTTCACTCCTAAAAATTTAATTCTTGAACCAAAATTTCTTTCAAATAATACTATTATTACTTTTCAAAACCTTGAAAATCCTTTTCAAAAGCCCCAGAATTTAAGTCCTCAAGTTTCCTACTTAAATTCTCTTTTTAATCAAAAGACACATCTTAAGTTCGTTTTATAAGATCAACCTTTATAAAACCATTTTTCAGGTATTTATTTCAAAATATGCTAACTTTTTTTATAAACATCTTTCATTAAATCAATTTTTACCCTAATATTAAGATTGAACGCCTTATAGTCAAATTATGAAACTTAATTCACAAGGTGTTCATTTCAAAGTTTTTCCCAATTTCTATCTGCCCAACACATATCTTTAAAAGGGAAGCTATCTATACACACTAATAAAAGTTAATGCTCAAACTGGACAAGTATGACTAAACAAATCCTAAATGATAATAATAAAATATTATTATCTCCTTACACCCTACACTTTAAATAACTATACCATCTTACGCTAATTTTGAAAATCATTCTTTATATAATATGTGACGCCCCACCCCCGAGACCTACAATAACAAAGAGAATTACTGAGTAATTTTGTCTGCTAATGTGGAGAATAGGGCTGGTTAGGAGCGACCATCTATAATCTTGTCTTAAACATCTGTTGAATACATCGATGAATGCTCTATATTTTTTTCTATCCCTCGTGGATCGACATATCCAATAAATGCTTAATACAAAACTATAGGTGGCTAATGGATCTATCAGAATAAAATACAATAACAGAATGCATATCACATCACAAAAGAGTAAACATTATATATATAAAAACATATACACTGATACATCCCAGTACAATACAAAATGATACAAAAAAGTGGTTCAGAGACCACACTATAAACATCTAGTCAAAATACATATCAGAGTCAAGCGGAAAGAAATATAAACTACACAAAAGTGCTAGGCTGATATCCAAGCGGATGCATCAAAGCTAAGTCCCATAACTGAAAGATAACCTAAAACGACTCGGTCTGACCCGAGTATAAAATACACGAGTCGGTCTAGCTAAAACAATCAGATAATAAGAATAGACGATAATATGAAGCATATAATACAAGGTGATAATTCTTCTCGAATGAGAAGAAGCAATAGAAAAGCATGTCCATATCTTAAGTGAATAAATATCACTTAAGCATAAAGTACCTCTAAAGAAGTACCTCAAAATAAATCATCAAGTATAATAGTCGCCTCATATCATTGACGATAGCCAAAATTAGCTATAAGGGTTTCTCTAACCTTATTTCTTAAATAGAAGAAAACTCAAATGATAAATCTCAAAATGGAGAAACCTCAAACACAAAATACGCCAAAATGGCAAACTTAGATTTCTCCGAAAGGAGAATATAATCTCAATCTCAGAAATAGGACCTAACAGCCCAAATAAAAAGCCCAACAGCTATAAATAAAATATGGACCCAACAGCCCAATAATAGCCCGACAGTTATAAAAAGAGAAAGGACCCAACAGACCATCTGTAGCTACAAAAATTGAGATTGGACCCAACAGCCCAATAAAAAGCCCAACAGCTATAAAATATGAAAGGACCCAACAGCCCAATCTATGGCCCAACAGCCTGCCAAGTACCGTGTACTAGAGACCCCCAGCCTCTTTTAGGACCCAACAGCCCCTAAATAGCTCCTCAGCTATATATATAAGTATGTGTACACGTAGAGCCAACAGCTCAAATACTGGCATTCACTCGTGAATGTGTCACAAACACTCGGCTAGGAACCCGAAAAGCGGTAACGTGTGTCCCATACCACACGTTCTCACTAAACGGTTTACTAACCGTTAGTCAACACCACACTGGAAAATTCAAAACTTGTCTCATCTCATCGACAAGTATAAATAAACCTCGTGATGGTTCCTCACGAACTATAAATCTCAAAATAGGAAATCACAAACTCAAAACTTGCCTCATATCATTGGCTAGTATAAAAACATCGTAATGGTTCTCATCAACCATAACTCCTAAAATAGGAGATCTCAAACCGTAAAACTCATAAAATATTGGCCATCCCAGATAATTCCAATAAATAGGTATTATAAAACTCAAAATGCGCCATAAAATGGCAAAACAACTCAGAATCGATAACCTCTAATAGCTTCGATCGTATAAGTCCGGAATTAACCGAAATAGTGAACGCACGTGTCCCACACCACGTATTTTACTAGATCGTTTAATTTTTTTCTCATACGTTCGAATAGTGCAAAAATGTGTATTTAATATTTAAAATAATTTACTAGAGAAAACTAGCTTTTAAAACTATTTTCCAAAAACGCTTATTGAAACCCATATTTGAAATTCCTTTATTATAGGAAATAAATAGATTTTATATTTGAAAATACTTTAAAATATTATATAATAATTATTTTGAAATGTCCATTTATTTCAAAAATTATTTCAAAAAGGTTTGGAGAAAACCGTGCTAAAAAACAAGGTAAAACAAGGAAGATAGCTTAAACACGATAAATTGAATTCAATTCGAATCCAATTTAAATTCAACCCAAAAAAAATTCAAATTTAATTTAAATTTGAATTTAAAAATACTCAAAATTTAGCAAGCCTATTGATAGGCATCACGGTCATCAATCTCAATCCGAAACATCACTGAAATAAGCAAAAGAAGATAGCAAAAACCGACTAAAAGGATGGCAAAACAACACAAGAAAAGAGGCAGAAAAGAGGGCCATAGGTCGACCATACGATCGACCTATGCAGTTGGGGTATCGACCGCTAGGTCGACAGGTCGGTCGACCTAAGCTACGAACTTTCCCAGTTCGATTCCAGCAGTTGCGATCTGATTTTTGAGGTAATGTTTCACATAGCAAACGAACTCTACAGTCGATGAAATTTTGTAGTAATCAAATACAACATATGAACTATCATCGGAAAGAAATCCAGAAGCATTTCGTTGCCGGAATCAAAAGATATAAACATTCAAAGATGCAACCCAGAACTGATTTTCACAGAGAAATAAAAACTACATAAAACAATTACAGACATAAACTTTTTGTACAGATTCAAGCTATTTGCACTTTGAATTAGCTAGAATTTTTGAGTTATTCAACTCACCTTGCTATGAAGATCAAAAACTTGGATTATATGCTGAAAGATTGAAGCTTTGATCAAATTTGGCCTTATAGAACCTGTAAGAAGAAAGAACAGAAGCATACAACACAGGAATTTATTATTAACAGACAATCTCTTCTAAGTAGATTTGACGATATAATAGTGTTTTGAAATGGATTACCTTTAATTTTCACTCTAGATTTGATAATATTTACAACTTGTTGAAGATAATTTGAAGATTTAGAAGCTTGGATTTGAGAAAATGGTGGTTTCTTACTTACTAACTATTTGGAGAAGAAGAGATAAATGTTTGAACGTACAGGCATATCTTTTCCTTTTCCTCATTTACTGTCTAAGTACTAATGGGCTTTGGATCCAATTAGAGAAAAACAATTAGGCTAAGGGAATTAATTTAACACTAAAAATCAGAATACACACATATTTACACTATTTTACAAAACAATTATATTTTTCTTCCAAATTTTCGTACAAACAATTAATGAAAACTTATAAACATATGAAATAAAATATTTTACACTATATAAAAAGATAATGTGTATTTTTAAAACATTTTTATAAATAAAAACCTTTAATTTACAAAAATACACTATTTTCACAATTAAATGCAAAAGTCTACATTTTTAACTTCTAAAATTCCATAAAATTTGTTTTCTTACTTGGAAAAATATTTCAAACCATTTCCAAACCTTATTTATAACCAAAAAATATTTTAAAACCAATTTCCACCTTTTTATTTAAATAAACAACCTTTAGAAAAACACATACTTCTTTTAAAAAATTATTGAAAGAAGTAATTGGCAATAATTAATACAATTATTGCATTTCTCTAAATAAAAACCATTTTCCAATCATTATTAACCCAAACAAATAAAATAAAGTTCCAAACTTTATTTTTCTCATTTTATTTACAAAATTCATTGTTTATTTCAAATAAACAATATAAAATTTCCTATTATATTTTAATTTACAATATTAAATTATAACTTCCGTTATAATTTAATATATACAGGTAATATCCAAACCAGGGTTGTTACAAACTCTCCCCTTAACAAAATTGCGTCCTAGCAATTTCTAGAGAAGATTTTGTATTCAACAGATTAATTTCATCAATCAAAGGAAGGATAGACTAACTCAAGTTTAAAAGAAATTTTCACACTCCCAAAATAAAATGATAGAAAACCAAGATAAGACTCGCTCGATTAATTCTTTGGTTTCCAAAGTGCTAACATTGGGACTAGCAAACCATTGAATTTTTCGAGCAACACACAAGATTTCGAAGGTGTCTCGCCTTCGAATGAGAACACAACAAGATGCTACACAAAGGATCAATCGAATGAGATTGATTTCCCATAAGCTCCTTGAGTAGAGTCGGGATTTAGCACAACTCCAACCCAAACTCTAGTCAACAAGATGATTATCGATATGATCTTTCCATATGGCACTACGAAAGGAACCACACTGATGCTAGATATACACAATAGAGGCAAGATAGATCAACCAAAAGGTGGTTTCCTTAAAAGCCACCACACTCAAACGACCACATAAATGAACGTCGTTAAAAATAGCATAAGAGTAAGAATAACAAAAGGACTAAAATATATGTGTTAACTCTTAACCAAAAATTCTTAGAATTCCAAATTCAATATTTTAGTATTTTATAACCACAATTTTCAATACTTGAAAATTTTCCAAATCTTGTTTATTATAATACTTAATAAGTATTACAAAGACTAAAATTTAAATTCATATTCCTCTTGTTACAAATTAAATTTCCAAATGAATTTTATAAATTCCTACCAATATATATCCTCAAAGAAAAAAATTAAAGTCTCATCACTCTATGTTTTCCAAACCACCAAAAGTTTTGAAAACAAACTTCAAATTTATTACATATAACTTTTATATTACATTAAAATATCCAATGGACATTTTAAATTTTGAAACCCAAATATATTTTATCTAGCAAACAACATTTTAACAATAAGCATATTTATATTTAATTCTATAGATTCAAAACAGTAAATGGCTTGCCTCAACATCGGTTTATAGTGAACGACTCTATCCATTGGCTGCAGAGTTGACCAAGTAATCAAAACTGCCTCGCCACTTAATTAACCATCACTATGGTTTAATGGCTGCATATACCATTCAAAATAAAAATTCACTACTCAATTCCCAAAATAATTTATTTCCAAACTCAACCTTTATAAAACTCAATTTATCGTGTCTGATTGCCTCATCACAGCGTTTAGGAAATTCCTATCGATAACGTTGATCAGGCGCATCGACTAGAATTCTTAAAGCACTCGATGGACAGCCCAACACAGAAATCATTTCTATAAAAAGAAATATCTCTCATATATAATACACAAAATTATTCCTTGATTTCATAATAACTAAAATTCCAATTTCTCTTAAAACACATATCATATAGCTGCATAAACTTGAAATCAAAGAACACAAAGAGATCTCATCGAGATATTCCCAGAATACTCGATTCACAAGATTGATAGAATAAAATGGAGTGTTCGTCAATCCAAATGATATAACGAGCCACTCACAAGAACCATACGAGTGCGGAATTCGGTGAAAGGAATGTTATCTTCTGCGACTCGTAGTTGAAGGAAATTGGTGCAAGGTCAAGCTAAGGAAAGATTCAAGCATCGTACAATAGATCAAATATAAGATCAATGAAATATAGATGAGGGTAAGATATTCTTCTCAAGCGAGAAGATGTACATTGTCAACATATCATTACTTCGAGGGAAGCAATGCCACAAAATATAACACCAAATGAGTATCCCAAAAGGATATCTCGAAAGAAACAAAGATGATAATATCAATTGAACTCAATCAATTGCCTCATTCCTTAATAGATATCCTCATGGAAGGATAACCGAAAGGCTAAGAGCCAGATATGAGATCAACCCAATACTCGATTGCCCGATTGGGTAACAATCCCTAAACAGACACACAGAAATTATAGAGTCACAATAAATAGAATTCGAGATACATCATCATCATCTCGAAATTCAAGAACAGAGAAAGATACTTTGGAATTATCATCAACATTCCAAAGGACAAGAAGCAACACATCAACCAAATCAGGATACATAATATATATAGGATCCCTCCAAAGTATAGGATTGATCCTGAAAACAATCAAGCCAATCCATTCCCAAAATATACAAATCTCATGATGGTGAATAATATGCAAATTCACACGAAAAGGAAAATACTCAAAATAAACTCAACACCCCCAAACTCAAATGCTAAGATTACGGGTCCCTCAATATGATTCTCAATCCTTAAGAAGTGACAAAACATGAAGCAATCAAAAGCAAAACACCATCAAACTTCTTTGATATGAGTGACCGTGAAGCACTCGAATTCGAAGAGAACACAAATAAAATGATCATAAAATAACATAGATCTCTAAAGAAAAGATGAAGGAGTATCTCTAGGTTGAGAGGAACTACCAGAAGCATCAATCATGATAAGCTTTCCCAAATAAGGATCCTTAGATGAAAAGGGGCACTGGGAAGACCAATGTCCCTCTTGTTTGCAAGTGCGACAAACGATAGGCTTAGAACATTCTCGAATAAAGTGATCATGAGAACCACAGTTGAAACAAGTCTTGTGAGACCGATGACTTGCACCAAAATGAGAACAAGAAGCAAGATGCTTCATCCTCTGAGAAAAAGATTGGGATGCTTGGAAGGGAAGTTTTCTCTTGTCTGGGCTCTTGCGAACCTCAGCCTCATCACTACTATCCCTTTCCTTCTCGACGGCTTCAAGGTGAAACGCCGAATCAACAAGCTCTTCGAAGGATAACTTAAGCTGGAGCATAAGAGATTTCTTCAAGTATTTCTTCAATCCATAGAAAATCTAAGGTTCTTTCTATATGGAGTGCTGATAAATTCGAGCCCATACTTGGATAGGGACTCGAAAGAAGAAACAAACTCAGAAACAGATGATTTCCCTTGCTTCAATTCAAGGAAGCGACGGGCAAGGGAAGCTTTCTCAGACTCAGTCACAAATTTAAGCTCGAACTGCTCTATAAACTGTTGCCAAGTGAGGGTCGACTCATCAATCTCGGCAATAAAGCTCATACCAATCAAGAGCACGTTCTTGCATCATACTCGATGCTACAAGAACTCGATGATGATTAGATAAATCCATGGGAGAGAAGATGCGCTCGCATGTCCGAAGCCAAGCTTGGACCTCAAGAACGGTCTCGGAACCTTTGAAAGGCTTGCCTCCCAAATGAGAATAGTCACTGCACATATGCGCAAATGTGGATTTGCGCGGAGGAGAAGAATTAGGTGGAGCAGGAGGCTGGATGCTCCGAACAAGCTCTAAGATCTGATCGGTAGACATGTACACACTTGGGACGTGAGTCACTAGGCTGCTCAATATCCGAGGTGCGACTCCTTTCTCTTCCAACCATGAGCTGAAAGTTAAGTTAGAATGGATTATCCATAGGGATAGATATTATTAACAAGGTTCATCAATTAAGGAATACTACGGAATTATAAAATCACATTCCTAGACGTATTCCCATTCATCTACCCCAAAGAACTTGAAAAGGTCAAGGCATGATTCGAAACAAACTTGATTAAGAATGATGATTTCACTTATATTGTACTTTGATGTATCGTAATATATGTTCTGTTCTGTGTTTATCCTATTTTGTTTTGAACTTGGCTCTGATACCAAGCTGTGACGCCCCACCCCGAGACCCACAATAACAAAGAGAATTACTGAGTAATTTTGTCTGCTAATGCGGAGAATAGGGCTGGTTAGGAGCGACCATCTATAATCTTGTCTTAAACATCTACTGAATACGTCGATGAATGCTCTATATATTTTTTCTATCTCTCGTGGATTGACATATCCAATAAATGCTAAATACAAAACTATAAGCGGCTAATGGATCTATCAGAACAAAATATAATAACAAAATGCATATCACATCACCAAACAGTAAACATCATATGTATAAATACATATACACTGATACATCCCAGTACAATACAATATGATACACAAAAGTGGTTCAGAGACCACACTATAAACATCTAGTCAAAATACATATTAGAGTCAAGCGGAAAGAAATATAGACTACACAAAAGTGCTAGGCTGATATCAAAGCAGATGCATCAAAGGTAAATCCCATAACTGAAAGCTAACCTGAAACGACTCGGTCTGACCCGAGTATAAAATACACGAGTCAGTCTAGCTAAAACAATCAGTTAATAAGAATAGACGATAATACGAAGCATATAATACAAGGTGATAATTCTTCTCGAATGAGAAGAAGCAATAGAAAAGCATGTCCATATCTTAAGTGAATAAATATCACTTAAGCATAAAGTACCTCTAAAGAAGTAGCTTAAAATAAATCATCAAGTATAATAGTCGCCTCATATCATCGACGATAGCCAAAATTAGCTATAAGGGTTTCTCTAACCTTATTTCTTAAATAGAAGAAAACTCAAATGATAAATCTCAAAATGGAGAAACCTCAAATGCAAAATACGCCAAAATGGCAACCTTAGATATCTATGAAAGGAGAATATAATCTCAATCTCAGAAATAGGACCTAACAGCCCAAATAAAAAGCCCAATAGCTATAAATAAAATATGGACCCAACATCCCAATAATAGATCGACAGCTACAAAAAGAGAGGACCCAACAGACCATCTATAGCTACAAAAACCGAGATTGGACACAACAGCCCAATAAAAAGCCTAACAGCTATAAAATATGAAAGGACCCAACAGCCCAATCTATGGCCCAACAGCCTGCCAAGTACCGTGTACTAGAGACCCTCAGCCTCTTTTAGGACCCAACAGCCCCTAAATAGCTCCTCAGCAATATATATAAGTATGTGTACACGTAGAACCCAACAGCTCAAATACTAGCATTCACTCGTGAATGTGTCACAAACTCTCAGCTATGAACCCGAAAAGCGGTAACGTGCGTCCCATACCATATTCTCACCAAACGGTTTACTAACCATTAGTCAACACCACACTGGAAAACTCAAAACTTGTCTCATCTCATCGACAAGTATAAATAAACCTCGTGATGGTTCTTTACGAACCATAAATCTCAAAATAGGAAATCACAAACTCAAAACTTGCCTCATATCATTGGCTGGTATAAAAACATCGTAATGTTTCTCATCGACCATAATTCCTAAAATAGGAGATCTCAAACCGTAAAACTCACCAAATATTGGCCATCCCAGATAATTCCTATAAATAGGAATTATAAAACTCAAAATGCGGCATAAAATGGCAAAACAACTCAGAATCGATAACCTCTAATAGCTTCGATCGTACAAGTACGGAATTAACGGAAATAGTGAACGCACGTGTCCCACACCACGTGTTTTACTAGATCGTTTAATTCTCTTTCTCATACGTTTGAATAGTGCAAAAATGTGTATTTAATATTTAAAATAACTTACTAGAGAAAACTAGCTTTTAAAACTATTTTCCGAAAACGCTTATTGAAACCCATATTTGAAATTCCTTTATTATAGGAAATAAATAGATTTTATATTTGAAAATACTTTAAAACATTATAAAATAATTATTTTGAAACATCCATTTATTTCAAAAATTATTTCAAAAAGGTTTGGAGAAAACCGTGCCCGAAAATAAGGAAGATAGCTCAAACCCGATAACTTGAATTCAATTTGAATCCAATTTAAATTCAACCCAAAAACAATTCAAATTCAATTTAAATTTGAATTTCAAAATACTCAAAATTTAGCTAGCCTATTGATAGGCATCACGGTCATCAATCTCAATCCAAAACATCACTGAAATAAGCAAAAGAAGATAGTAAAAACCGACTAAAAGGATGGCTAAACAACACAAGCAAAGAGGCAGAAAAGAGGGCCATAGGTCGGCCGTACGGTCGACCTATGTTGTTGGGGTGTCGACCGCTAGGCCGACAGGTCGGTCGACCTAAGCTATGAACTTTCCCAGTTCGTTTCCAGCAGTTGCGATCTGATTTTTGAGGTAATGTTTCACATAGCAAATGAACTCTACAATAGATGAAATTTTGCAGTAATCAAATACAGCATATGAACTATCATCTGAAAGAAATCCGGTAGCATTTCGTTGTCGAAATCAAAAGATATAAACATTCAAAGATGCAACCCAGAACTGATTTTCACAGAGAAATAAAAACTACATAAAACAATTACAGACATAAACTTTTTGTACAGATTCAAGCTATTTGCTGTTTGAATTAGCTAGAATTTGTGAGTTATTCAACTCACCTTGCTATGAAGATCAAACACTTGGATTAAATGCTGAAAGATTGAAGCTTTGATCAAATTTGGCCTTATACAACCTGTAAGAAGGAAGAACAGAAGCATGCAACATAGAAATTTACTGTTAACAGACAATCTCTTCTAAAATCTAGATTTGATGAAATAATAGTGTTTGGAATGGATTACCTTTAATTTTCACTCTTGATTTGATAAAATTTACAACTTGTTGAAGATAATTTGAGATTTTGAAGCTTGGATTTGAGAAAATGGTGGTTTCTTACTTACTGACTATTTGGAGAAGAAGAGATAAATGTTTGAACGTACATGCATCTCTTTTCCTTTTCCTCATTTACTGTCTAAGTACTAATGGGCTTTGGACCCAATTAGAGAAAAACAATTAGGCTAAGGGAATTAATTTAACACTAAAAATCAAAATACACACATATTTACACTATTTTACAAAACAAATATATTTTTCTTCCAAATTTTCATACAAACAATTAATGCAAACTTATATACATATGAAATAAAATATTTTACACTATATAAAAAGATAATTTGTATTTTTAAAACATTTTTATTAATAAAAACCTTTAATTTATAAAAATACACTATTTTCACAATTAAATGCAAAAGTCTACATTTTTAACTTCTAAAATTCCACAAAATTTGTTTTCTTACTTGGAAAAATATTTCAAACCATTTCCAAACCTTATTTATAACCAAAACATATTTTAAAACCAATTTCCACCTTTTTATTTAAATAAACAACCTTTAAAAAACACATACTTCTTTTAAAAAATTATTAAAAGAAGTAATTGGCAATAATTAATACAATTATTGCATTTCTCTAAATAAAAACCTTTTTCAATCATTATTAACCCAAACAAGTAAAATAAAGTTCCAAACTTTATTTTTCTCATTTTATTTACAAAATTCATTGTTTATTTCAAATAAACAATATAAAATTTCTAATTATATTTTAATTTACAACATTAAATTATAACTTCCGTTATAATTTAATATATACAGGTAATCTCCAAACCAGGGTTGTTACATAATATATCCTGGGTAAAATTATTGTATTTACCCAATTCCAAAACAATATTATGTCAGTTAGTCTCGTTTAAGTGTTTAGGAGTCCCTATCGATAACGTTGATAAAGCACATCGACCAGAACTCATAAGCCACTCAACAGATCAAACAATATAATATAAAACATTTTTTATATCTCTTATAAATACGAGCTCTTATATAATATACACTCAAACTCATAATAAGGTATTCTATTACATTATCTCTTAATGAATTGCCCCACCAAAGCCAAAGTTCTCGCTTAACCTTGCGCTCTGATACCAAATGTAATGATCCACTTTTCCAAACCCCAAAAGTCGACACTAATACATCCACGTTATTCATGTGCCAAACAACTAAGTGCCGAAAAGACGTATTGTTAGGGGAAAGAAAGAAGATAGAAGATAAGAAGAAACTAAACAATCACAGAACCTCAAAATGAAACGGGAAACATATATTAATAAATACAATACTTTACAAAGTCATTTCAAAAATGACACATCGGAGTCATGCTAATACGATTCTATCCTTGGATAGTTATAACAGCCTGTCCCTACCTAACTGATACAAGATACATATAATGCTGTGGAAATAGGATAATAACTAGCTATAGATGAAGCCTGCTGCTCCAAGCTCCTCCAAAATGCATCCGTGGAAAATCCTGAACTACTTGGCTGCCAATAAAAATTTGATCACCTAAGAGTTTTATGAAAAGAAATGAATACTCTGGATCAAACATGGGTTTGGTGTGGGTAAACTCAAACAACTAATTATTATGTTTAAAACCTTTTTAAAATAAAAATTATCTTGTAAGACCACACTGCACATAAACACTGATGGTTTTTACCTTCATATAACCAAAATACTTTCTATAGAAAATCCAGTGATATTATAATAATGTCTAGAATAAAAACACATATTAATCATAGCCGAAATTGTTACATTATTAAATTCCAGCAAAATAGGTATACAATTAAGTCTGAAGGTACTTATTAGAGAATGGATTCCAACTATGAAAGGGTAAGGGTCTACCCACCGAATCCGTACACCTCTAGATAAAATGTACGGGAGGTCACAAGCATTGCACCTCTACTACTCGGGACCGACCCTACCCTTTACAAGATAGCGTCGAATATGATCATCCCTTGATTGTGATCGAACAACCATAATGTGCCTCGAAGCATACAAAGAAATATCGACACTAGAACCTTAGGGTGATCATACCCTAATGGGAGCGACCGACATAGCCCTGATGCACGTCCTCCTTTAGTCATTTTCCGATTGATGAGGCTTGAGGGTACGATTATCTTTTTATATAGTAACCATCATGGAATGCAAACACTGCCCTCCAGGCAGCAATGCAGTATCAGAAATCATCCATATAAGTTTGTTTTGGGTCTTGAAGAAACCGAAGGCACAAGCTCTACTACATTCATTTTTGAACCACGCTTAGGATTAGTAGCAAGTAGCCCTTGCACTTCAAAAGCTTTGTCTTTAATCATCTTCAAGACGTCTTCAGCATGAAACACTTGAGTTGGATCGAAGTGGTTTTTAGATAATTTATACTTATCTTATCATGGTCTCTTTGAAACAACATTCGATAGTTTTGGTAAACTCAACCCCGGTTCTTTTAGAAATAATCAAACAATACATAGGATCAGGGATCATCCCCTAACCGCTTAAGTGGACGGATCTCCCTATCATTTGTCCTACGAGAGCAAAACGGGAATTATACGCACATTACAACATCATCGAAGATGACTGTGCCATATAACTCATGTGTTTCTCCTAGATATTTGCGGAGTTATATTTTGGTCCAGATTTGGTAGTCGGTTATTTAACTATCAAATAAAAAAACAACAACAAATTCAGAGATTTAATTACCCATAGCAACCATTAAGCCTTAAGCTAAATCTTTCGTTTATTAAAACTCTTTCCAAAAGTGTTTATAAAAAAACAATCATATACTTATCTCACTGACATAAGTATATTCACAACACATTCGTGAAAGATTTCTCATTCCCAAATCATATCAAAGGATCAATACAAAATGTTATTTAAATTATAGATAAAGATAACCTCAAACAATATTCCTTCGGTGTTAAGTGTGGAACGGATGTCCATACCACCAGAATTAAGAAGGTCGATTAAAGGAAATCCAATCTCAATTTTTTTATAAATTTCCTTCTATAAATTCTCTTAATAAATCTCTTTTTACTTATGAATCTCCTTTACATAAACTCCAAACCCATTTAGAAAACTCTTTATAAAACACGAAGTTAAATTTATAAAACTCTTTTATAAATATTAAAACTATTTGTATATCTCTTTATAAATCTCCAAATCATTTTTAAAACTTCCTTTATAAATATCCAAAATCATTTATAAAACTTTCTTATAAATATTCCTTTTTCTCATTTAATAAAGTCCTTTTGATAAACGAAACAATTATTTAAAACACCTTTAAAACAACAAGTTGTTATTTAAAAGTATCCTTCATTAAATTTTCTTAAAACCATATTAACAAAACAATGATTTTAAACAATCATTTAAAAATTATTCTATTAACTTCAAAAACACCTCTAATAAAATCATTACTTAACCTGAAACTTGTAACGACCCATATATTTTTGATAATAAAAACTATTAAATTAAATAAGATCTTGAAATTTGATATTATGAGAAATTAAAATTTATGATTTACTAATGAGAAAAATAATTAGAATATGATTTAATAATGTTGTTTGAATGTTATTGACAACTATTTTAATGTAATTTCAATCAATTGAGATAATTGTAAAGTTAATTTGGTTGTAATTGTAAATAGAGGATTTAATTGATAATTTATGGAATTAATGAAAATGAAATATTGCATTAATATGAGTTAGGATGATAATGGTAGAATGTGAATGTAATAAAGTGTAAATTAATGTTAATTATATTCATATGGTATTTTATGATTTAATAATAAGTGTGAAATCAAAATAAAAGAATTTAATTGAAATTAAAAAAAAATTACTGGAATTTTATTCTAGTTGTATTTGGACGTTGTAATTAGTGTAATATTTAAATATTGGATTTAACGTGGAAAATTTATTTTAAAAGATTATAAATTTCTATGTAATCAAGAATGGTAAATTTGTTAACTTTTAAAATTGAATTCAAAAAGGTGATTAAATCAATTTAATAATAATTTGTTTAATTAACGTGAAAATAACCATTTTGGCCACTGTCTTGGATTTCGATGAAACCAGTTTCATCGGATCCATAACTGTGAATTATTGTACGATTTCAAGTTTTGTAGCGATCAAACTTGTTGTTTGGCCATGCGAGCTTGAAATGCATAGAAATCAATTTAATGAATTCAATTAAAATAATCTGATTTTAAAAGCTAACTTCTGTATACAATGGAATTTGGGTTTGAAACTAGTTCCATTGAGTTTAAAAATATCGAAAACATATATTTCAATATATTGGATGACCTACTTTTGTTTCGGGAAAGAAACGGGCTATTCGGGTTCACGTAATCGTTTCGACCAATTCGATCTGTCCATTCATTCTTATCTATCTTTGTCCATATAAATAGATTTCTTTTCTAAAACACTAGTAGCCTTTTCTTATTTCTGCACGTATCTGTTCAATCATCTCCTGCTTCATCCTTCTCAATGGCTTTCTTCCAAAACTCTAAATTCAATTTCAAATCAAATTTCAAATTTTAACCTCCTCAAACTATATCATATTATATATCGTTGGAAAGCTCTCGAAGAGCACAATCTACTACTTTAATTTGTTTTTTGATTCGAGTCATGGTTTGGCCAGAAATCATCGATTTATCCTCGGTCGTTCGTTCTAGGGTTGTCGATCCAACGGTGGATCGTCGACCATTCGACGATCGGGGAGTGGCGTCTGGAAGAGTAAGGAGAGCAGATCTCAAATCTGGTGTTAGTTCATGTTAGAGGTCGTCAAAATCACCAGATTTTGCGAATAAATGGGGTGGCGACGCTAGGTTCTAGGGGCAGTCGGAGGGCGGTCGGAGGCACTGGTAGGGTCGGGTCGGGATGGGGAAGGTGCCGACGGTCTTCGATCGTGGGTCAGGCGACGTAGGTGGCATGCGTTCGATGATGAATGCTGGCTGCTGTACATGAGGTCAGGATCGTGGTCGCGTTCGTATACTAGGGTTTGCGGTGAAGGTAATATAATTACCATTTTACCCTTCTTTTATTTAATTTAAAATTTAATTGTCAACGTTCTAACTAGCATAACTTTTTCATACGAACTCGGATTTGGACGTGGTTTTCTCCGTTGTGATCATATCTAAATTCCGGACATTATGGAACTAGTTTGGCTACATTCTAAGACTATTCAATTTTTGGGCCTTAATTGGATTTTTAATCGACGATAAATCAAAGGTGAGTGATTTAACCCACTCACAACTACTAAACCCTCTTATGTTAGTTAAATTAAATTTATGGTATGATTAGAAATTTATTTGTAACGACCCGTATTTTTACGGATCGAAAGTTCGTATAACAGTTGTGTTAGGTTGTTAGTGTTGTTAAGTCGTCCGGAGTTTAGGTCGACTAAGGCTTAGGTCGTATAGAAGATAAGCCGTGTGTAGCTTAGGTCGTCTGGAAGATAAGTCGTGTGGTGGCTTAGGTCGTGGGGTAGGTTAGGTCGAGTAGTAGTTAGGTCGGGTGAGCGACTTAAGGTAGTGGACGACCTAAGAAAGTTGGCGACTTAAGGTAGTGGACGACCTAAGAGTTAGCAACCTACAGGAATTGGCGACTTAAGGAATCGGCGACCTAAGGAGTTAACGACTTAAGTTAGTTAGCGGCTTATGGGAGTTAGCGAGTCAACGACCTAAAGAACTAAACGAGTTAACGACCTAAGAAGGTTAGGTCGTGGACGAGCTAAGGAGATAAGTGGGTTGAGTCGTTAGGTCGCGTGGATGTTAAGTCGTATCCTAGTTAAGTTGTTAGGTCGAGTAGCGTTAAGTCGCTAAGAGTTAAGTAGTAGTGTGTTAAGTCGCGCAAGGGCTTAAGTCGTAGGTCGCGCATTAGTATTGAGTCTTAGGTCGTGACATTTTAGGTCGTGGAAGCGCTTATGCAGTTAGGTCGTGTAGTGTTTAGTAGCTAAGTCGCGTGCATGTGCTAAGTCGTTGAGTCGGAAGCTGTTATGTCGTAAAAAGTGTTAAGTCGGGGAATCTGTTAGGTCGTAGGTCGGGGTTGTTAGGTCGTGGACGACCTAAGGGGAAGCGGACGACCTAAGGGAAATCAGCCTATAAATAGGCGGGTTCTTCTTCATTTTTGGGATCCGGATTTTGAAGCGACGAAGTGCTGCCATTTTGAGAGCCGAGTTCTATACTTCTTCACTTCTTTTCTCCACTCTAATCTTGTGATTCCTTCCATCTGAATCGAAGATCAAATCAAAGATCCAAGAGCTTAGATTGAAGATCTTCAACCATCGAAGAGAGATTTCATCGTTTGAAGCGGGATTGTGATAGATCGAGTTAGATCCTTCACTGTCCAGATCTGAAGTGTGTTGCTTTTGAGGTGTTTAGGTGATTTGGTGAGTGGTGATTATCTCTCACACGGATCCAAAGGAGTATATCGGATTGATGGCTTGATTATGTGATAAAATAGTGATTTCCATGCATTTTCATAAACTTAAGTATAGATCTATTGTTCATGATGATTTGACATCCATTTTACTACATGTTAACCTATGCAAGTTCATTCATCAAGTTGTAGAGATATTGCTCATGATTCATGCTTGTTAGATTTAGACTCTTTATTTACAAGAGTGCCATTATTGTTATAATTGTTTATTTGGTCATGTTTGAATGCTTGATTACTTGGATTAATGTTTGACTTGATTGATTGTTGTAAATTAGTTGATTGATGATTTGATTTGGACAAGTTAGTCGAAGATGATTCAAAAGCTAAGGGAAAGGCTCTTGAATTGGAAAAGCTGCTCGTGGCATATGTGGCGGATGATGAAGCTCATATGGATAGATTTGATGATGTTGATGTTGAGATGAGGCTTTGCTATGATGAGATGAAGCAAGGCATGGTATGAGATAGCCTTGGTTTAATCCAGACGGGATCATTCCAAGCATGTTGATAACTCGGTGAAATGGTTCGAGTTGAGGATAATGGTTTGCTCGAGAGGCGCTTGAGCTAGTATGGGAATAGTCGTCGAGGAGGATGATTAGAAGGCTGAGATTTCATCGTTGTTGAAGGTTCTAGCAGGCTCAAAGCAAGAGTACGTTGGGCAGATTCGATAGTCCCTAAAGACTATGATTGTAGTCGAGTACTCTGGGCAGATTCGATAGTCCTAGGCACGGGCTGCGACGACGTGCGGAGTTATGTCTAGAACCGGGGTTGCCATTAACCCTTGACGGACGGCTGAAAGAATGTGCCGGTCATTCAATTAACGGTGGTATCGAAGCAATGATAACAGTGATAGCCAGAGTCATGGATGTTTGGTTGTATCGTCATTCGGTCTCAAGAGCGATGTTTTCTGGGTGCTTATCTGATCTTGGTTTAGGCCTTGGGGGTTTGTACTTGGAAAACACCGACCTTGACTCGAGTGATAATTTCTTTACTATAAATGTCTGCTTTGCTATGTTTATTTCTGCTTAGTGTGTTTAGGGGCTATCACTGTAGAAAGAGGTGGAGTGGGAGGTTTGGATTCCTATTCCTTTTCCCTTTATGCTCTTTTGGTATGTTGTTAGTTAATTTACCGCTCACTAAGACTGTTGTCTGACTCAAGGTTTTATGTTCCACTCTTATTACCTTGGGTTGTTCATCCATTTTGGGATGGGCAGACTAGGTAGCAGGTGACAGGTGCTGTTCTTAGTGACCGACGATGCTGATGACGAAGACGAGTTGGAGGTTTTGCATATTATTTTCTTACTATATGTACTGGATGTTCCACTGTTTGTATAATTCTCTGAGTGTTATGTAGTGAGGCTTGATGTATTGACTATTCAGATGTTTGTATTCAACTATTATGAGGTTTAATAGAGATTCTGTTCTGTAAAGCTTCACTATATATACTTTATATTGTATTTTATCCATGCGCTGTGAGTTATACGATAGATTCTGCTGTTTTAATTTAACCTCGGCAACCGTCCATGGCTTCCTGGCACACTTTACAGCGCACTATTTCTATGTTCAGTGCAGGGGTCATGGGCGGTCGTCACATTTGGTATCAGAGCTTTGGTTAATCGATTTTACCCAACGCTCACTGACGTAACTACGTATGAGAGATGTAATTGTATTTTGATGGATGATTACTATATATAATATAGTAGCTTAGAATTATGTGAGTCCTTTATGCGGTTGTTCTCAAGGTGTATTAATCATTCCTTTTTATAGATATTAAGGATGAGTCGAAGAGGGAGACCAGCTGCTAGGGAAGGCCGTGCTGCGGAGGGAGCTGTTGATTATGCAGCTATGTTCGAAGCTATGATGACTTCGATCATGAGAAGGATGCCAGCTCCGGGGCCATCAGTAGATGTTGGAGTTCAAGTTCAAACTCCAAGACCGGTGGATTTTGCTAAGCTGTGTAAGGACTATACTGCTCTTGGAGGAAAGGTTTTCTTGGGAACAGAATCAACTATTGAAGTCCAGAGATGGATAGATGCTTGTAGAAGGATCTTTGGTGATTTGGGAATCGAGGGTGCAACCAAAAGGAAGCTTGCATCAAGACAGCTTCAAGGAAGAGCTTCTGATTGGTGGAACTCTATCACCATTGATACTCCGGAGGAAGAAATTACTTGGGAGCAATTCCAAGCCAGATTTGAAGCTAAGTTCATTTCTACGGCTCAGAAGTCTGTTCTGTTCAATAAGTTTGTGGAGCTCAAGCAGGGTGGGAGACCAGTTCTTGAGTATGTTTCTGAGTTTGAAGCTTTGTCCAAGTATGCCAGGTCGTATATTGAATCTTCGTACCAGAAGAATGAGAAGTTTGTGACAGACTTGGACAGTTATCTTGGGAGGCAGTTGGTGGATCATTTGGACGATCCATTTGAGAAGCTTGTGGAGAAAGCTCTCAGGCACGAGAATCTGTTTCCTAAGGAAGGATCTGTTGTTGCTGTGACCAAGGAAGAGTCTAAACCACAGCAGGGTGGAAACAAGAAGAGGAAGCAGCAGCAGTAGAAGGGTAAGGATGCCCAAAAGAAGCCGAAGGGCGAAGTGACCTGCTACAATTGTCAGCAGAAGGGCCATTTCTCTAGAGATTGCAAGAATCCAAAGGTGTCGATGAAGTGTCACAACTGTGACAAGCCGGGGCATATTAGGAAGAATTGTCCAGAACCGTGGAAGGACAAGCAGATTGTGCAAGCTTATGCTTTGGGGGCTATTCCATCATCTTCGAAAGCTCCTACCGTTGAAGAGAAAGGAAAGAGTGTGGTGGTTCAAGGTACTCTTTCCATAAGTGGTGTTCCAGTTAGAGTGTTATTTGATACTGGGGCGTCGCATTCTTTTGTTTGTAATGAACTTGTAGACCGGTTGGGTTTAGAACCGGATATCATTGATAGGCCATTGGTTGTGACTAATCTAGTTGGGGGTTCGTCATGTCTGTGTATGTTATGTCGTGGTCTGATTGTATCGAGTCATGATTGCTCTTTTGTTTGTGATTGTTTTGTTCTGAACTTTGCGGGGTTCGGAATTATTTTGGGTATGGACTGGCTTAGGAAGTATGCGGCAAAGGTTGATTGTGAAAGGTTGGAGGTGACAATCGCGAATGTGGAGGGGCGAAAGGTTGTGATACGATGTAAGCATGAGGAAGGCGTCTTCATGAGCTTCATGTATTCGCTGGTTGTTCCACGGGATGGACTGTCATCTGTGCCAATCGCTAATGGATTTGAGGATGTCTTTGATACCGCCGCATAGAGAGATCGAGTTTCGTATCGATTTAGTTGAAGGAGCCAGACCTGTTGTGATGCCTCTTAGGAAGATGGCGCCTAGGGAACAGCAAGAGTTGAGGGTGCAAGTTGATGATCTTTTACAGAAAGGATTCATTCGGCGTAGTGTGTCCGAATGGGGTGCACCAGTTGTGTTTTTAACCAAAGCAGATGGATCGTTGAGGTTGTGTGTGGATTATCGTGAGTTGAATAAAGTCACTAAGAAGAACAAGTATCCATTGCCGAGAATAGATGACTTGTTTGATCAGCTTCACGAAGCTAAGGTGTTTTCTCAGATGGATTTGGCAACGAGATTTCACCAGTTAAGAGTGGCTAAGGATAGTGTGCCGAAGACTGCTTTTAGGACACCATCCGGTTTCTTTGAGTGGCTGGTAATGCCGTTTGGATTGACCAATGCACCAGCATATTTTGTGGATCTTATGAATAGAGTGTTCAGAGATCAGTTGAACAAGTTCGTACTTGTGTTCATGGATGATATTTTGATTTATTCCAGAACTGAAGAAGAGCACAAGACGCACTTGCGTATTGTTTTGGAAATGTTACGGAAACATCAGCTGAAGGCTATGTTTTCGAAGTGTCACTTCTGGAAGAGTGAAGTGAGGTTCTTAGGCCATATTATCTCTGGAAGCGGAATAGCGATTGATCTCTCCAAGATAGCAGCAATCCAGGATTGGGTTAGACCTAAGAATGCATATGATGTGAGAAGTTTTCTTGGATTAGCAGGATACTATCGTCGATTTATCAAAGACTTTTCCAAGGTGGCTGCACCGTTAACAGGACTGACGAAAAAGAACCAAGTATTCAGATGGGATGCTAGGAGTGAGCAAGCTTTCGGAATCCTGAAAGAGCGACTGACAAGTGCTCCTGTTTTGACTATTCCAAGTGGAAATGAAGAGATGGTGGTTTACACTGACGCATGTGGTACTGGACTTGGTGCAGTGCTGATGCAGAAGGATAAAGTTGTTGCGTATGCAAGTCGACAACTGAAGCCGCATGAAAGGAATTATCCGACTCATGATTTGGAGTTAGCGGCGATTGTTTTTGCTCTGAAGATGTGGAGACATTATTTATTGGGAGTTCGATTCGAGTTGTTTACAGATCATAAGTCGTTGAAGTATCTTTTCTCCCAAAAGGATTTGAATCTTAGGCAGCAACGATGGCTAGAGTTTTTGGCATCATATGATTTTGGTATAGCCTATACTCCGGGAAAGGGTAACGCAGTAGCAGATGCGTTAAGTCGAAGACATGCAGGATTGGGAGTCATGTTTTCAGAATGGAAGAATCTCGAGTATTTAGCTGGATTTGACTTCAGGCCTAGATGTGAATTGGAACCTGAGATGTTGGCAAACTTATCAATAAGACCTACTCTTGTGGAAAGAATTGGCGAAAGCCAAAAGCGAGACGATAAGCTTGTCAAGGTTATCTGTGATTTGGAATCTGGGTTGGACCCAGAAAAGGGTAAAGGATTCGAGGTCGATCGAGAGGGTTGGCTTCAGAAGAAAGGACGACTAGTTGTTCCCGATATAGATGAATTGAGAAATGAAGTTCTGAAGGAAAGTCATCACTCGAAGTTAACAATTCATCCAGGTGGAAATAAGATGTATCGGGATATGAAGAGAACCTATTACTGGGAAGGTATGAAGAAGGATGTTGGAAATTTTATTTCCAAGTGCATGAACTGCCAGTTGGTAAAAGCCGAGCAAAAGAAGCCAAGTGGATTGCTTCATCCATTAGAAGTTCCTACATGGAAGTGGAAGCAAATATCGATGGATTTTATCGATGGGTTACCTAGAACAAGAACGGGAAATGAAGGGATTTGGGTCATTGTAGATCGTTTGACTAAGAGCGCAAGATTCATTCCTGTTCGATCAACTAGGACTGCATCAAAATTGGCTGATCTGTATGTTAAGTGGATAGTTCGATTCCATGGTATTCCGAAGAGTATAGTGAGCGACCGAGACCCATTGTTCACTAGTGGATTTTGGAAGAGCTTCCAGGAAGTTTTGGGAACCAAGTTGTGTTTGAGTACAGCTTATCATCCCCAAACAGATGGTCAGACTGAGAGAGTCAATCGAGTTTTGGAAGATCTCCTTAGAGCTTGTGTTTTGGATTTCGGAGGATCATGGGAAGATGATCTTCATTTGGTGGAATTTTCGTATAACAATAGTTACCAGTCAAGCATTGGTATGGCACCATATGAAGCATTGTATGGAAGACCGTGTGACTCTCCGACATGTTGGTTAGAGACTGGAGAAAAGCTGATACTTGGACCAGAAATGATTCGACAGACTTCAGATTACATCGAGATCATTCGGCAACGAATGAAGGCAGCCCAAGACCGTCAGAAAAGTTATGCCGATAAGCGTCGTAAGGATTTAGAATTCAACGTAGGTGATATGGTTTTTATGAAGATTTCTCCACTGAAGAATGTTATTCGCTTCGGGAAGAAAGGAAAGTTGACTCCGAGATTTGTTGGACCATTCTCGATTATCGAGCGAATTGGAAAGCTCGCCTATAAATTGGAGTTACCAGAAAAGATGTCAGGTGTGCACAATGTTTTTCATGTATCATATCTACGGAAGTATGTGCACGACTCGAATACAGTAGTTTCTGCAGATAGCTGTGAAGATTTTGAGGTAGATCTAGTTGTTGAAAGACCTCGTAGGCCGCTTCGTGTTGTGGAAACTGACACGAAACAGCTTAGGAGGAAGGTAGTTAGGTTGCTCAAGATACAATGGAGTGATGATGATAATGACTGTACATGGGAGCACTACACCAGAAAAGACTTTTGGTAGCGTTGAAAAAACGCTACCATAACTTATGGTAGCGTTTTAGAGAACGCTGCTATACGACATGCAACTAAAAGTCTCAAACTTTTTGTTGCGTTGTAGTAAACGCTACCAAAAGTCACTTTTAAATGCAACTATAGGTATTTTCTGTAGGATTTAAAAAACGCTACCAAAAGTCACTTTTAAATGCAGCTATAGGTTTTTTCTGTAGGGTTAAAAAAACGCTACCATAAGTCTTCATTTTTTGGTTGCAATTTTTGTTTATTTCACATAATTTTCATATATTCAAACAAACAATTAAATCACATAATTAGCATATACAAACAATCAATCATATGATCATCATATTCAAATAATTGCAAAAACATGCTAATCTCGCAATCAAATATAATATCCATAATCAATTCGATAGTAGTTTTTCAACAAAATAAGTCACATACTACAAGCATTCACAGACAAGTTTCCACAAATGGTACTAACAAAATACGACAACATATATAACAATTAAATTCATGTCCGTTGCTTGATTACCAATAGTTCTTTGTTGTCGACAGTCTTCGCTTCGAAATAGCTAATTACCTGCAAACGAGTTTAACAATCAACAATATATATATATATATGTATATATATATATGTATATATATATATATATGTATATATATATGTATATATATATGTATGTATTACCTGCAAACGCTAGTCTGGAAGACATTAGACGCCATTAGCGGCCCAACCACTGCTGTGGTGGTAGCAGCCTTCTGTTCCATTAACAAGGTAAAGTATTCTATTACAATTATATCTTGTATTGATTCATATTACGTCTTCTGTTCCATTAACAAGGTAAAGTATTCTATTACAATTGTAAAGAAAAGGCAATATGGGGTCTTCTTGTCGAAGTCCTTTAGTACTCTGAAAGAAGCCTCAAGGACTGCCATGGTGCATAATCGAAAAACCAGGGCAAAAGATCTTTCTCAGATTATTTTTATCCATTTATTTGTAAAATTCATTTCTTTTAATATGTGAATGACAAATTCTCTGTTGATCGAGTAATAAACCTTTCTAAATTCTATTTTAATGCACGTGTTTATTATGTGTTCATGTGCCATTGAAATATCATCACCTATTGACCGTTCCTATTGACAGTTCCTAGATAAAAGCACACTGATCATGTGAGATGGGATTTGCCATGAACCATTTTAATATAGTGAATTCAGGAGATGTCTTGCTCTTTGGGATGAGATGAATGAATGTGTGGTTGCGTTATTTGATTATTTTACCCTTATCAAATGAGTCGTTTACAGCTTTTGCAATTAATTCTTTCATTTATTGCTGGTGATTCCTATATAATTTTGCATTCATGCCATCTGGTCGGGGCTGAGCTGTCTTTGTGCTAAAGATGGCTTCCCTACCTTCTTCTTGATCAATTTTATCATTCATGTAATTCTGTCCATATTTCGATGTGATGCTTTTGTTGGCATGATGCTCTTTTAGTTCTGATTGAAAAGTTGTATATAGTAGTTTATAGCTTGGTACATAAATTCTTGTTGAGTATTGCTTAATTCGCCTTCCACGGTTATGTTATTTCCCCATCTGATTATTTGTGTTCAATCATATTATCAGTAAACCAATCTTACACTAACTGTAAATTTCAATTTATGTAACTTGTCATTAATGAAATAAAGTGAAACTAAGCAGAAGATGATGTGAACCCTAAATTGTACCATTTAAGTCATTAGAGTAGGCTAACACTATACATCACACAGTGAATAATATGGCCTAGAAACACCATGTGTATAAACTATATATCACTGATTTGAGTGTATATATCAAATACTTACAAATAACATAAGTCCGTGGCCCATACTGATAAACTCTATACCAAGAAAAGTAGTCAAGCAAATGAAAAGGTTAAATCGACTTTGAAAAAATGATAAGCTTTCTCATATTCTATAAGGCCTATCATTGGCCACTATGACAATAGCTGATAAAGCAACCAGTGGAGTGTATTGAAAATTAGTGCTAAGAATAGGAGAGCCAGCATCACTAAGAATAGGAGAACAAGAATTCAACTCATGAACTTTTCAATTTGAAAATCTTACCAGTTGTTAAATAGCAAGAAGTGAGAACCAGCAATATTCATGAGAGCATAAGCTATCATCTCTTTATTTCATCAACTTGATCATTTGCCTGTGCCAAACTTCGACCAACTGCTATACCTTCTTACATAATCAGATCAAAGTGATACATGTATAATTACTGCATCGGTAAAATCCAATTATCATACTAAAACATGCACACAAATAAATAAATAAATAAATAATCCATTAATACTGCTAGTGCAATAAATCTTACAATTATTTCTGCTTGAAATGCGAGACCGATTTAAATCGCAGTTGTCCTAAAGATTTGGATTCGGCCTTTTCTTCAAATCACCCACCTATATTATATAAATAAAATCTGTATAAAGGTTACCAATATAAATTTAATTCTCAAAATAAAACAAAAAATCTTATTGAAAAACAATATAGGAATTGCTGCATCAGATGCACCTCCCTGAACCACCTGCTGCATCTAAGCTGGATTCAGCACAGGCTTCTGTCCAACAGTTGCTACTTTCTGTCCGCATGTTTCTAGTGCTGCCTGGCTAAGTCTTCATGTCCTAGAGGAACTAACTCTGAGTGGAAATCATTTCCAGAACGACTTGTGTGCTACTTCCAGATTAGCACAATTTCATCTCTCTTATCTTGGGAAGCCGGATCAGAGTTCAAAAACAACAGTTTTGCAAGCCAAAAGCCCTCTAAAATATATTGTTGCTGCAATATAAAGTAGAATGAAGATTAATGGGAAAATAAAGAAATAGGATACTTGGTCATACTGTATTTATACATGTAGCTTCTAAAATATCCAAGGGAAAAAAGTAGGCATAGTTTGAGAGATTATTCGTCATCAATATTATAATAAAACTTTTAAACAAAGAATTTCATCAAGGTTTCGACATACATTTTACTATGCATGAAATTAGTCTAGGCATACTTCATGTTAAAATTTAAAGGAAAATCACAATAAAAATAATTAAGAATAATTGATCTATTAACACATAAAATACCTGAGGGAATTGATAGTTTCTTAATTTTGAAACATCAGTTATGCGCTTAACAGTGCAACTACCCATGTCAGATGAGAACTCCTGAAAAATAAAAATTAAGATACAAAATTATAGTAACAAACATTCAAGTGCTCTAATTAATGTCACATGCGAATAAGAATTTAACCTGGTCTCTAAAGATAGTAAGACCTGCTTTAAGACTATGCTAGAACCAATCCCGACAAGTTACTCTGTGTTATTACAAACAAGTAGCTTCATTAACAATCTAATATGCATATAAATTTTAATGTTGATTAGAGAGAAAATAATACTGAAGTTGAGGAAAAACAACTATAAAACTAAAGCTGAAGCTAGAAAGGCAAAAACCTTATGGAGGTATCATGACCTTGCAACACACTTTCAAGTTGCTCCATGAATATCTAGAAATATAAAACAGTTAATAAAAAAAAGACAAGTTTCCTCCACATAGAAGAAGAGAATCAAAGTACGAATTGCAAAATAAAATGAAGTTCTCAACCTACCATCTTCGGTTGGTGTTAGAAAATTCATTAGCGACAGACAAAATGCACATGGGCCTATTAGCTGTTTGTCTCCTCAGCAACCAAATTCATCCTCTCTTGCAATAGAACCACTAAAATCTAATACAAACTACACCGAACCTCTGAGACCATACAAAGTATAAAGGGAAAAGAAAAAAAAGAGTCGCATTATAAAGACAATCCAGAAGCAGGAGAGGAACATAATGGAGAGGTGCATGAACTCAAACCAGCCCAAAAAAATGATCAGCAAAAAATATTCTCTTGTGTTGAATCTAGCAGGACTGGACGACATCAACGCTGCTGAACGTAAACAAAACGTGACAACTAGAGGTCGAATATCCCTTTCCGATCACCCAAACTTTACAAAGGAAGAAGCAGTGCTGGTGCGGAAAGGTCGGAACTCTTTCTCCGGGTTCGAATCAAGCAATGTAGAGACAACGGCTGCATTGCTAGGATTAAAGGTGATGGCAGCTGACATGTTGAGCTTCATGCAAGTCCATTAACACCATTAATATAGTGCACAACTAATATGGTTGGGTATATTATTAGTAATGTTTAGATGATTGAGAATACAGTTAATCAAAAGAGTGATGTTTGCTTCAAGAAGCACATTAATCAAGAAAAACAGGCATTACTGTTAATAAGCACACTTCTCTCATGTTATAATGTAATTAAACTAAAGATAATAAACTCCATTCAGTTAATTATTTTACCAAATGTCTAAGAAGTCTTGAACCAAATGTGGTACAATTATGCTCATAACATGTAGTAAAGATCCTTCTACAACACCATTAATGTTCTTCAAATTTTGAGAGAAAAGAAAGAACAAAATTTAAGATGAAAGAATATTCAATGAATAAGTTGAACAAATTTTGTTAACATTTAATGTCATAATTGTAATTATATCATGAGGTAACTAATCAATTTAGAGATAATACTATAGTTGACATCTTTAGTTTTGGAAGGAAAATATATAGATGAAGCAAGGATAACACTACACATGGGTTTATGCAGCTCTTTAATGAGCAATATTTATGTGTAGAGATAAAATATGCTTAGCATAGGGGCACAAACATCAACATCTTGTATTTGACCAACGGTATTTATGTGAAAATATATAACCAATACATACCATGATTGACCAGCATAATTCATCCAATACAATTTATTACTTTACCTAGACTCATCTTTATGAACACTAATCAGACCAAGCTAGGCTCATTTTTTCAACATAAACAAAAGCACATAGACAAATATTTAATAATACAACGCAACTCAACTAGCAGACTGGCATAAAAATCACAAGCAGGGTGCTCCTCATCGACTCTCAACATTCAAATCCATCAGACAAAAACAATAATGTACCACGAAGCCTTAAAAAAACGCAGGTTCTTACACATTCCTCAAATCAATCAGCACACATACCAATATAGTGCCTCATACCTAAGTTAATCACCTCGTGTACATAGCGGCATAAAAATTATTCCATCTACCGAAACACTCAATATTCAGTTACTATACACAGATGATAACACCTAAAAGATCCGATCGCTATCAAATTCGTATTAAAGGAAAAAACTCATAAATAAGAAACGAAAAGGCATAAGTGTAAGTTTGAAATTAGGGTTAAGAAAATGTCACGACGCAGAGATTGAGTAATGGAGCTCCGCTCTGGATCGCCGCAGTAGAAAAGACTGACAAGGGCAAGGGTTTTGAGAAAAGTCTGATTAATTTTGGAGAGGAACGTATTTGATTTAGGGTTGCTTATTTTGGGGAAAATAGTTGAATTTTTCTTAGCAGCAGAGGAATAAAAAGGCCAAACCTTTTGGCACGCGGAATCTTTTAATAAAGGCGGGAAGTGAAATATTTTTTGTTACATTTATATCATTAGGTCAAATATTATTAGTTGCATTTACATTCAAACTCTACCAATTTTTGCAACCAAAAGCTGATTTTCTTGTAGTGGAGGTGGAAGAGAGGATGAAGGCAGCTCATCTTGAATTCTTCAAGGTATGGCCATAAGGGGTCGTGTCATCTCACGACATTGTAACTTGTTCTAGTTTTAGAATTCTGCATGCTAGGCTAGAATTGGATGCATGGTTTGTTGATTGCTATAGATGGTAGGCATACAGAATAGTTTTGATTGCTCTTGTTTGTTTGGAATTTCGGGGGCGAAATTCCTAAGGGGGAGAGAATGTAACGACCCGTATTTTTACGGATCGAAAGATCGTATAACAGTTGTGTTAGGTTGTTAGTGTTATTAAGTCGTCCGGAGTTTAGGTCGACTAGGGCTTAGGTCGTATAGAAGATAAGCCGTGTGTAGCTTAGGTCGTTTGGAAGATAAGTCGTGTGGTGGCTTAGGTCGTGGGGTAGGTTAGGTCGAGTAGTAGTTAGGTCAGGTGAGCGACTTAAGGTAGTGGACGACCTAAGAAAGTTGGCGACTTAAGGTAGTGGACGACCTAAGAGTTAGCAACCTACAGGAATTGGCGACTTAAGGAATCGGCGACCTAAGGAGTTAACAGCTTAAGTTAGTTAGCGGCTTAAGGGAGTTAGCGAGTCAACGACCTAAGGAACTAAACGAGTTAACGACCTAAGAAGGTTAGGTCGTGGACGAGTTAAGGAGATAAGTGGGTTGAGTCGTTAGGTCGCGTGGATGTTAAGTCGTATCCTAGTTAAGTTGTTAGGTCGAGTAGCGTTAAGTCGCTAAGAGTTAAGTCGTAGTGTGTTAAGTCGCGCAAGGGCTTAAGTCGTAGGTCGCGCATTAGTATTGAGTCTTAGGTCGTGACATTTTAGGTCGTGGAAGCGCTTATGCAGTTAGGTCGTGTAGTGTTTAGTAGCTAAGTCGCGTGCATGTGCTAAGTCGTTGAGTCGGAAGCTGTTATTCGTGCAAAATGTTAGGTCGGGGAATCTGTTAGGTCGTAGGTCGGGGTTGTTAGGTCGTGGACGACCTAAGGGGAAGCGGACGACCTATGGGAAATCAGCCATAAATAGGCGGGTTCTTCTTCATTTTTGGGATCCGGATTTTGAAGCGACGAAGTGCTGCCATTTTGAGAGCTCGAGTTCTATACTTCTTCACTTCTTTTCTCCACTCTAATCTTGTGATTCCTTCCATCCGAATCGAAGATCAAATCGAAGATCCAAGAGCTTAGATTGAAGATCTTCAACCATCGAAGAGAGATTTCATCGTTTGAAGCGGGATTGTGATAGATCGAGTTAGATCCTTCGCTGTCCAGATCTGAAGTGTGTTGCTTTTGAGGTGTTTAGGTGATTTGGTGAGTGGTGATTATCTCTCACACGGATCCAAAGGAATATATCGGATTGATGGCTTGATTATGTGATAAAATAGTGATTTCCATGCATTTTCATAAACTTAAGTATAGATCTATTGTTCATGATGATTTGACATCCATTTTACTACATGTTAACCTATGCAAGTTCATTCATCAAGTTGTAGAGATATTGCTCATGATTCATGCTTGTTAGATTTACTCTTTATTTACAAGAGTGCCATTATTGTTATAATTGTTTATTTGGTCATGTTTGAATGCTTGATTACTTGGATTAATGTTTGACTTGATTGATTGTTGTAAATTAGTTGATTGATGATTTGATTTGGACAAGTTAGTCGAAGATGATTCAAAAGCTAAGGGAAAGGCTCTTGAATTGGAAAAGCTGCTCGTGGCATATGTGGCGGATGATGAAGCTCATATGGATAGATTTGATGATGTTGATGTTGAGATGAGGCTTTGCTATGATGAGATGAAGCAAGGCATGGTATGAGATAGCCTTGGTTTAATCCAGACGGGATCATTCCAAGCATGTTGATAACTCGGTGAAATGGTTCGAGTTGAGGATAATGGTTTGCTCGAGAGGCGCTTGAGCTAGTATGGGAATAGTCGTCGAGGAGGATGACTAGAAGGCTGAGATTTCATCGTTGTTGAAGGTTCTAGCAGGCTCAAAGCAAGAGTACGTTGGGCAGATTTGATAGTCCCTAAAGACTATGATTGTAGTCGAGTACTCTGGGCAGATTCGATAGTCCTAGGCACGGGCTGCGATGACGTGCGGAGTTATGTCTAGAACCGGGGTTGCCATTAACCCTTGACGGACGGCTGAAAGAATGTGCCGGTCATTCAATTAACGGTGGTATCGAAGAAATGATAACAGTGATAGCCAGAGTCATGGATGTTTGGTTGTATCGTCATTCGGTCTCAAGAGCGATGTTTTCTGGGTGCTTATCTGATCTTGGTTTAGGCCTTGGGGGTTTGTACTTGGAAAACACCGACCTTGACTCGAGTGATAATTGCTTTACTTTAAATGTCTGCTTTGCTATGTTTATTTCTGCTTAGTGTGTCTCGGGGCTATCACTGTAGAAAGAGGTGGAGTGGGAAGTTTGGATTCCTATTCCTTTTCCCTTTATGCTCTTTTGGTATGTTGTTAGTTAATTTACCGCTCACTAAGACTGTTGTCTGACTCAAGGTTTTATGTTCCACTCTTATTACCTTGGGTTGTTCATCCATTTTGGGATGGGCAGACTAGGTAGCAGGTGATAGGTGCTGTTCTTAGTGACCGACGATGCTGATGATGAAGACGAGCTGGAGGTTTTGCATATTATTTTCTTACTATATGTACTGGATGTTCCGCTGTTTGTATAATTCTCTGAGTGTTATGTAGTGAGGCTTGATGTATTGACTATTCAGATTTTTGTATTCAACTATTATGAGGTTTAATAGAGATTCTGTTCTGTAAAGCTTCACTATATATACTTTATATTGTATTTTATCCATGCGCTGTGAGTTATACGATAGATTCTGCTGTTTTAATTTAACCTCAACAACCGTCCATGGCTGCTTGGCACACTTTACAGCGCACTATTTCTATGTTCAGTGCAGGGGTCATGGGCGGTCGTCACATTATTGATGGCTGTTTGGTATATTCAAATTTTCATTCCAATTTAATTTGAATTTATATTGAATTTAATAGCCATTTGAATTAATATTGGAATTGAATTGCTAGTTAAATACCTGATAATAATAACCAGTTAATTGTTGTGATTATTTGGTCGATTAGAATGATGATTGTGATGGATGCTTAATTGTTGACATTTTGGATGATTCGATGTTATGTTTATTTTATATGTTGTTATCACACTACAAGTTCCCTTAGCTATTGTTAGGAAAATCACTATGGG
Organism: Allium fistulosum; assembly: GCA_030737815.1. Taxonomy (NCBI): domain Eukaryota; kingdom Viridiplantae; phylum Streptophyta; class Magnoliopsida; order Asparagales; family Amaryllidaceae; genus Allium; species Allium fistulosum. Next base: position 283,552,853 of record CM060901.1, on the reverse strand, counting down.
TTGAAATGATACATACCTGAACGATCTTATGATTAGGAAAAATCATTATAGGTTGAAATGATAAACCTGAGCGATTTTATGGATTTGGAAAATTGTGATTCGAGATACGGGTTGAAATGATATATATCAGTATCACTTGACCATAGGATAGAAAATCATATACGGATAACAGATTGGTTAAATTAAATGGTTTAAAATCTTTAATTTGGATCTTGATTAAATGTTATTATTTTAAAGGAAATAAATTATAGACTTATATGAATTCAATTATTTTTCTAATTCAAGCTTTGAAAGTTGAAATTGAAATGGTTAAAAAGAAATTTTTTAAGAATTTAATTGGGAATGTAAAGATAAAATCGATATATGACTTTAATTCGGAAATTTGAATTATTTCAAAGATTTGGATCTTAAAATTTAACAATGAAGTTAATTTGATTTAAGTGGTTTAAATAAGCAATTTGGAATTGGGCTTGAAATCAATATGAATTGAAATGGTTTAAAATAAGAATGGAATTGAATTTAAATCATTGAATTAAATTGTTGAATCGAATTTGAAGTTAAAAATTAATGTTTCAGAAATTAAAGTTATTTTGAATTGAAATTGAAATCAAATTGATTTGGAACTAAATCGTAATTGAGTCATTTGAGTTGAAAGATTTAAATTGAGTTTTGTTGATTTGAAATCTGGATATGGTCCAGATTTGTTGAAATGGACGAAACGGTTTAATTGATACTATTTTCAAATTAAATTATTTTAATATAAGCTGTATAAAATCTATTATTCTAAAAATTTAGATTACTTAGATTTTCAAAACTATTTTACCATATAAACCATTTCCAGTACTCAAACTATTTTATATTAAACTATTTTAAACTATTCAAACTATTTTATATTAAACTATTTTAAACTATTCAAACTATTTTAAACTATGTCAAACTATTTAAACTATTTAAACTATTTTAAACTATTTTAAACTATGTTAAACTAATTAAACTATTTTAACTATTTTAACTATTTTAAAATATTTAAACTATTTTCAAGTATTTAAACTATTTATAACTGTCCAAACAATTTTCTAAAATTCAAGCTGCACGGAGTTGAATTGTTTATATTTAAAACTTTGGTTTAAGGGCGAATGTGGTTAAATGATGTTATCACCAACGTTGGAATTTGAAATGATATTTCTAGTGAAATGGCATATTTTGAGTAAATATGATGGTTTTGAAATGAAGGATATTTTAAAGTGAATACGATATTTTGATATCAATTGTGAATTGGTTTTGAAATGTAAAGAACCAACCAGTGTGAAATAAGCGTTTGGTTGTTAAAGAGACCGGAGTCGAATATTGTCATACTCTATGCCAATACCGAAACCACTTTAACAACTGTGTACGTGGTGAATAATCAAGAATGAAGTAGGATGGTTTGGCGAATGCTACTGGAATGAAGTAAGAGAACGATGATGGATAGCCTTGACTTTCAGGTCATAATTAAAATGACTAAAACAGGAGCTATACCGGGCCAAGTGGGGTCGCTCCCCCTATCGGGCACATTTCTTCGATACCATATATGTTGCTTTGTGATTTGATTGGTGGCTACCATCGATTTTGATTATGGGAGTGTGTCTCGAGATGGGCGATAGTAGCTGCTATGCGTTACCACCAGTCCTAGAGTGCAAAACGGTAGAATCCTACCTTGGTAATTGCCTCATGTGCCTTGTCATATTTATCTTGATCGAGCCCACTACGAGTTTGGTTTGTGTCGCATACTATGGAGTGCTCTCTGATAGCCCTCCAATTTACGGAGGAATTACGATACTGTATAGACTACGATGCTTATATAAAAATGTGTTAAGTAGGATTTGGATAACGCCTTAACGCTATTTTAATACTTTACTTTACTGAAGACATATTATAATAGCGTATTGTATTATATATGTAGATAGTTTAACGGATCCTTAGGAGATGGAATCCCAAACATCTCTTAGGTTATTGCACGCACGTTAGACACTGGGTAGGAGATGTGAAATCCCGTAAACATCTCTGAAGCCGTTACACTCATATTTAATTATTTTGATTTAACTTACATAAGATCTTTTAGTTCTAACTCGAGTATTTTGTCTTTTCATTACGCTCGGGTTAGCCTGAGATTTTCAATGTTGAAGATCTTATTGCTGGAGGACGAAGACGGAGTTTAGTACTGTATTATTATTATTATTCCACTATATCATGTTTTTCCGCTGCATTATTTATCTATTCCTGCTATATGTATAACTCTGATATATTGTAAAAGTGAAATCAAATGTTATTTGTAAAACAGCTTCATGAACTGTTTATTTGATTATTATATTTTGTCATTCCACTGTAAGATTCTGTGTTTTGTTTTTCCTTCTTTTCTCTTATTTCTTATTTACCTCATTAACAATCCTCCCTTTTGAATGGTTTGAGTTGACATATTTGGTTTATTGTCGATTTAAACCGTCCAAAAAGGTAGGTCATTACATTTATTATCAGATTTTTGGTTTAGCGATAACCTTAACTTCGTGGGGTTTGACTCATTAAGGATAGGGTAGTAATACCCTAGAATGAGTTTGTCTGAGTGTATATATATGAGAGAACGTACTTGTTAGTGTTATAAAAATGTTTTTATATTGTGTTAATTTTTTTGTTGAGTATTTATAAATTATGGTTGGTACATAGGACACCATGGCATCGATAGGAATTTCTAAACACTTAATAGGGCAGACTGACATAATATTGTTTTTGAAACATAGGTAAATGAAATAATTTTACCTAGTATTATATTTTGTATATAAAAGAATAATTTTTATAGATGGATATAGTTGTATGTGATATGTTTGTTTGTTAGGAAGTGAGATTTTATGAATATTGGTTGTAGAATAGGATTTACAAATAAAATGAATTTAATTGGAAATTTGAGCTCTTAAGTTCTGGGGTTTTGAAATTGGTTTTCAAAGATTTTGGAATATAATATTAGTATTAGTTGGAAGTATTTTCGGATATAAATATTTTCAATGCAATTTGAAAGAAATGTTTTAAAAGAATTTTAAAAGGAAATAAGTTCTATACTCCCCTTTTCTATCGTTGGAAAATGATTTCGGTGATGATGGCCGCATCATCGAAAAATTTGGAGTCTCAAAGTGGGGGAGGCCACTTAGTAGCTTTGCTACCCATTTCTTTTGATAAGCAAATTTTGATTAAAATTTCTTAAGTATGATTTGATATACAAAAATATATAAGTATATATTATTTTGAGGTGATTTGCAATGAAATCCGGTATTTTGTTCTTAAGTTTTCTGTTAAATAAATAATTTTTAGTTATTGTAATAGAATAAAATCTTAACTATTTTAATAAATGGAAACTTCAAAAATGAAAATAAGAAATTAGAAGCTATGTGATTAATTAAAATATAAAGAAATTTGAGATTTATAACTTGTAAATTAAAGGATAATGAAAATTAAGAAGATGTAAATTGTTGAACATTTTGTTAACTAAATTGAATAAGATAATTTGTATAACATTCAATTACATTCTAAAAGCATATATAAAACTTACCAAATTATTCAAAAAGTTGAAATGTTGATTTGGATATGTAATAGAATATTACAAATGAAAGCTTAATACCAAACGTGTTTCAAAATGAACATATATTTATAAATGAAAATTAAGATGTACAAGAATGCTATAAATTTAAGTTAATGTTTTGAAGTTATTTATAATTAAAGTGAATAGTACAATTTAATACTGTGAAAAGTAAAAGGTTATAACTTCAGAAAAGGTTGACATGATTCAGAAATAGATTTAATATTCAATGATATTATATAAGAAGGAATGAGTGTAAATTTTAAAGTTAAGAAACTTAAGTATGGATTTATTCACTAATGAATATTAAAATTAAATGGAAATCAAGTTTTATAAGTAAATGATAACTGTGAATTAAATTTGCAAAGAAACTTATATAATATTTTAAGAATTGATTTATTGATGATATAAATAATTGAATTGAAAATAACATATGTAAGTAAATGAATGTAAATTAATGTAAAATGACATTTTATAAATGGATGAAAGTAAATGGAAAGTAAATAATGTGTAAAAAGGGAAACCGATTAAATAAACTTAAATAACATTTAAATTATGTATTGTTTGGCTAATGGGAAGTTTGGGAAAGGATACTTCAAATTGTTTAAGGTTGTATGAATAATCTATTAAGTAATTATCTAGGATTGTTGAGCGTAGGGTACACTTGATAGTTTATTTATTACCCTTATACAATGAAAAGTTTCTGAACCTGGACAAACCATTAGTTTGAATGCTATGGATGTATGATTGATTCCTTTGTTGCATATGATGGTCATGTTGTTTTGTTTGCATATGTTCTGTGTTGATTTGCTTTTGTTACTAATTGAAAACAACTAAATATTTCTCTTGTACATAACTCTCACTATTTTGGATTATATAAGTAAAATGCAGGTTTATGGAAGCAATAGTTACTGCTTTTGGTTTCATAAAATAAAGTTTGTTGCCCGACAAATAGGTACGTTTTCGGATTACGATTTTGCAACGATATTTTATTGTTTTTCCCACGGTTTGGGATATTTTATTGTTGATATATATATATATATATATATATATATATATATTGTAATTATTATTTTTCGGACCTAACCATGCAAAGGAGACTCTACCGAAATTTTCCATGAATTTAAGACTTAGAAATTTTTTGTGAAAGTTGAGTTATTTTTAAATTTTTAATTAACTAAATTATGTAAGTTAATTGTTTATAAATTGATATAATGTACTTAAAATACTTAATGATGTAAATTTAAAATGTTCTTAAACTAAATATTTGAATAAAATTATATCAAGTTTCTCAATCCCTTCTTGTCCCTTTTAGAGGAAGAAACGTTTTGAGTAGGAGAGAGTGTAACGACCCTTACATTTTTTATAATTAAAACTATTAAATTAAATAAGATTTTGAAATTTAATATTATGAGAAATTAAATTTTATGATTTACTAATGAGAAAAATAATAGAATATGATTTAATAATGTTGTTTGAATGTTATTGACAACTATTTTAATGTAATTTCAATCAATTGAGATAATTGTAAAGTTAATTTGGTTGTAATTGTAAATAGGGGATTTAATTGGTAATTTATGGAATTAATGAAATTGAAATATTGCATTAATATGAGTTAGGATGATAACTTTAGAATATGAATGTAATAAAGTGTAAATTAATGTTAATTATATTCATATGGTATTTTATGATTTAATAATAAGAGTGAAATAAAAATAAAAGAATTTAATTGAAATTAAAAAAAATATAATTTACTAGAATTTTATTACAGTTGTATTTGAACGCTATAATTAGTGTAATATTTAAATATTGGATTTAACGTGGAAAAATTATTTTAAAAGATTATAAATTTATATGTAATCAAGAATGATAAATTTGTTAATATAATGGCCAAATGGGTTTCTATTATGCCTAATAGATGTCAACATAATCTACTTGGTGAACTATGGTAGAACGGTGATTTCTTCTGCCAAACAAATGTCCAATATAACATAATTAGCAAAGCGGTGTTTTATTCTGCTAAATAGATGTCATTGGGTTTCATATTCAATTGGGGTTACATAAGGATAGTCGACAAAGAAATCCCTTAGATTTAAAACATTTGTTAAAAGAAAGTTGCTTTTTGAGACAAAAACGATCTTTAGAATTAAAGTGCTTTAAAACTTTAAAACTTTTATTTAATAATTAAATAACATTTAAACGTTTATTCAATAATAATTAAACCTTTAATTAGTAATTAAATAATAATTAACTAATAATTAAATAATAATTATCTTTTAAAAATAAATAATTAAACCATAATTAATTATTAACTAATAATTTAAACCTTCAATTAATAATTAAATATTAATTAATCTCAATTAATTAATTAACTATTTCTTAATTAAAACTTAAATAAATAAATTAAACCTTTATTTAAAGTAAATTAAATCATAATTAAGTTTTAATTACATTTTGTTTGCACAAAAAATGGACAAACACCTCAAAGTCGTATGATTTAATTGATTTTATATTGTTCTCAATGATTTGGGTGGATTATGCAAATATATGAAAAGCAGGGACTAAACTGTAAAACACACGCAGATTTATAGTCGTTCAGCCAGAATGTGCCTACGTCCACTTTATATATTATTTCTCCTTTCTAGTTCAGATTACAAGTACAAAGCTTCGATACCAGTAAAAGAAAGTTGTTTGAAAGTTCTCTCCGTGCTTGAGCTCTCAAACTTGTCCCCATTGTTGTACCCCTGCCCCTCTATTTATAGAGTGGGGCTAGGGGTAGGGGTCTTGGATGTATACAGCTGCTGATGGGCCTAGGCTGACGCGATCTGGCCTGGTAGTGTTGGTTCGGAATGTCTTGGTCTGGTGGTAGTTGGTTCGGCAGGCACTTTGGAGATGGTTGGTTCGGCAGGCACTTGGAGAAGGTTGGTTTGGAAGCCACTTGGAGAAGGTTGGTTCGGCAGCCACTTTGGAGATGGTTGGTTCGGCAGGCACTTTGGAGATGGTTGGTTCGGCAGGCACTTGGAGAAGGTTGGTTCGGCAGGCACTTGGAGAAGGTTGGTTCGGCAGCCACTTGGAGATGGTTGGTTCGGCAGGCACTTTGGAGATGGTTGGTTCGGCAGGCACTTTGGAGATGGTTGGTTCGGCAGCCACTTGGAGATGGTTGGTTCGGCAGAAGCTTGGAGATGGTTGGTTCGGCAGAAACTCACCCAACACTTGCCCCCCAAAGTAGGGCATGTGCATGCATATGGCATGCTTTGTTTTTAGGTTATCCAGTTTCGACGCTTCCATCTGATTTCTTGTACCGAACTGGTTGGTCCGGTGGTTTACTTTCGCCTATAAGTAAGGACCTAGTGCTTCAGTTATTTCCCACCGAACGAAATAGCCGAATCAGAACCTCCTGTCGAATCAGTCATATTTCCCGAATCGATCGTACCGCCATATCAGGTGATTACCGAATGACTTCTTGGATTTACTTCGTTTTACCGAATGAACCTAAAAATTTGATACCGAATGGACCTTATGACGAATGAACCACGGCGTGTCTGATTTCCGAATGAGATTTTCTTTGTTTTGCCGAGTGAGCATAAAAAAAATTTAGTACCGAATGAACTTTATGCCGAGTGGACTTAGTACCAGATGAGTATGAAAACTTTCCGTTTTATATCCCTGCATCCTTTGTTCTAACAACGTGCTCTCTTGTGTTCGCAGATAAATGTCTCACAAAGTGGCAACCCGATCGGAGAAGAAGAGATCTCAGGACAGAGAAGAGCCTTCCTCAGTGCCCCCAGCTCAGCCAGGATCTGCCCGTCATGGGCCCACCCCGAGATCATTGGTAGATCGATATGGTCCTCAGGAACTTCTGAACTTGCCTCCTGATTGCTTCCCTAGCTCACTCAAGGGCGAGCAACTTGATGTTATATCTCGTTCTTTTGGGATCGACCGAGCGCGCATGTTACTGCCGGATGCGGGAGTGATGCCGTATGATCCTCCCGAAGGATACTTTGCCTACAGCAGATACCATTGCATGTGTGGTGCCATCCCGCCTCTCAACGCCTGGGTAGTCTGCTTTCTCACATATCTAAAGGTAGCTCCATTCCAGCTTCAGCCCAACTCCTATGCCATTCTGGTGAGTCTCTTCGTCATCTTCCAGAGGAGATATGGACGTCCTCCTTCCAACCGGGAGATCTGGTATTCGTACAACTTGAGAGGCTATAAGAAGGGGTCTCCCTACATCAGCTTGGAATCGGCCGTATCCTTTAAGCCGGTCCTGGATTTATACTCCAAGTATAGCATGTTCAAGAAGGAATGGTTTTCTGTCAGGGATGACTCCGTTTCTATTCGGCGCTTCACCTCCGGATGTAAGTCAAAGCTTTATTTTCAATTCCCGTTCTGGTTGCAATGCTCCTTCTTATGTGTTTTTATTTTTTGCTAGCGACAGGTGGTTTTGCGGTCGTGGAGAATGATCGTCTAGTTCAGACGGCAGCAGAAATAGAAGCTATTACTGGAAGAGATAGGTCGGCTGCTTACCTGATCAGGAACGCTACACTTTTGGAGTACAACTTGATCCTTCCACAGCAGTCCGTGGTCAAGCAGAGGGACACGGCTGAAGAGAAGGCTGCCCAAGCTAAAGAAGGGGCTGAGTTGAAGAGCAGTAAAAGGAGGCCCTTTCTGAAACACCCGGTTGCCGGGGGGAAGAAGCTCAAAAAGTCTGACGGTCCCTCTCCCAGCACATGTCCAGATATCCCGGAGGAGGGAGACGTGGAGGAGGAGCAAGGCGAAGATGGAGGAGAAGGCGCTGGAGGTGGCGACGGTGTCGGGGCTTTGTCTTCTGGGCAAGTAGGCGAGATGCAAGAGTGGACGGATGACGCTTTCCGCCAAGCCTTCGAAGATTTGGAGGGGATGGAGAAGTCCAAGAAAGCCGATAGAGTTGAGACCGGCGTCGATTTATCTTCCGGGAGCGCCTCTACTGAAGCAACTTCGGCGGTTCAAGGTGAATTTCTCTTTACTCTTTTAATTCTTGAATGATGGCTCAATACATGTTGGTGACACTTGGTTTTCATATCAGGAGCGGGTAAAAAGGCCAAGACCTCAGATCTTCGGCACAGGCTTGAACAATACAAGCTCACCAAAGCTTCCGCCAAGCCTAAGCCTTCTACTAACCGCCCGGGAGACATAGTCGGCTATCGTCCTCTTCTCGGAGTTATCGAAGAAGATATACAGACGAGGAAGAGGAGTCGATCTTCGTCTGGACCTCTTCTTGGACCCCCGGCCCCACTCCAGCCTATTCACGACATTACAGAGGAGGATACCGAGCTTATGCCCTCCCCCCATCCGTCCGAGAATCCAACCGTCATCCCAATAAATCATCCTGGCTTAGTACGCAATCCGTTTGCGGGTCATCCGGACCTGGACCCGGCATCTCATGATATCTCTTTTGATGAGGTTACTGGTGAGCACCTTCTTCCTCGCAATCCTATGGTAAGGGTGCTTGATGATGCCAAGTCCCTGGACCTTGATTTGCTTACTACTCGGATTGTCGTTATGGGGGACGAAGCTAAGGCAAATATCGACCAGGTTGCTGAGGAGACCAGGAAGTTGATGGGGCATCATGCCCGACTGGTCAAGGCTGGGGAGGAAATTGGGAGTGCCAACATAAGACTGCGGTTAGTGGTTTCCGACCAGGCCAAGCAACTCGCCGATCAGGCCATCCAGATCTCTCAGCACGAGGCCGCCTCCGGACGACTAAAGAAAACTATGGAAGAGGCCAGCCGGGCCGAACTGCGGAAAATGGAGGCTATTTGCAAGGAACGGATTGATATGGCCATTTCCACGATGGATGAGGTTCGGAAAGCGGATCTTGAGCAGATAGAGGAGTTATCTGGGAAGCTTGAGGCCGCAGAGCTTGCTCAAGCCAAGTTGAAGGAGGAGATGGAGGCGATGCGGAAATCCCTTCAGGCTGACTGCTCGAGATACCAAATGGAGAGAGATGCTGCTGTTGTAAGGTTGTCGGCTTCCGAGGCCCGGACGAGGGAGCTTGAGGAGAACGAGGGGATGATGGACGAAATGCTCCAGGATATGTACTTCCATACTTGGAAGCAGGGCAACCTCTCCTGGATGGATGATTATCCCCGGGTCATGGCTAGGGTTTATCTTCGGGCTTTTGAGGAGGCTAGGGCTGATGCGAATAAGGAGGGTGGTGTGGCCTTCAGGATGGATGTGGTTACCGCCCAGTTTACCAAGGAGGAGAAGGTGGCGGTGAAGGAGGGCATGCGGTTGCTTGCAGCTGAGGAGGCAGGTGTGCAAGTAGAGGATGATGATCACGATGATCAAGAAGCAGATGCTGGCAAGTCTTCCTTTCTAGTCTTTCTGTTAACTTGGTTTCTTATCACTAATGAATTCTTTCTCTGATCGGACAAGTGGGCAACAGGACAAGGATAAGACTCCGACACAGCCGGCTCCTTGATTAGACCTGGAAATTTTTTTTTTACTTGACAAGGTTCTATATGTTAGTCTTAAAACAGTAACGTAACTCTTAGGTTGTAATTATTGCTACTTGTAATAAATAGCTCTATTCTTGATGTGTAATTCTTTAACTTAAGCCGATTCTGTTGTCTTTTGAATGTTTTTGCTATTTTTACATGTTGTATGAGAAATATAGCTATGCATATTCTTGTAATTAAACTGTGTTTCATGTCAGGTTTTTGTTTAAAACATAATTTCATGACTTGCAATGTTAGCGTGAGGTGTGAATAAATTATAGCCACGTGTTTACTCATGAAAGAAGGAAATACCGCCCTTTATATTTTGCTGGTAGATGGCAGCTTTGAATGTCTTGTGTGACCGAGTACGGAATGTGGTCCCGTATCTTGCTGTGAGTATCCGCTTCCATTAGCGAATGTCTCTTGTTCTGTGTCCTGTACTTCAGGGATTGTTACAGAGGATAGGAGAAACGTTTCTTAAGTAAAATTGAAATATGTGAAAAAGTAAAACTTCCAATCACGGAAGGCCTTCGATGTGCTTAAGTTCATGGCAAACGGGCTTTGTAGTCACTTTCCCTAGCTGTGGGTCTTGGAGACATTTGTCACCCATCTTACGCCTCCGTGGGGAGTTAATTCTTTTTTACCACAGCCGCACTTAAGACACATCGGAGCCGAGATCGTGCACAGTAACTACCCGGGCCATTATGGCCCGTAATCGTGGGTATTATTCGATTTACTGTGGCCGACTAGCGTGGGTGCCGATCGTCAACCGTGAACTGCCCCTGGCTGGCCATACCTTATGTTGGGGCTTATAGTCGGTTCATAGTTGCCGGCGAGCCGAACGCCGTAATGAGTTGCCTCGACTATAGTCGGCCTTCTCGGTGGCTTATAATCGGCTCATTACAGTTGGCTTTAAGGGCCGTCGCGAGCAATGAGTTAACCCGCAGCAGAGGGATGCCGGAGCAAAAGTGTCTCATTGGCGAGGGCATAGATTCGCATAGTACCTGTTAGGTCTTGTCCAGGTGAAGTTGCGCTGTGGAGTGCTTTGAGTGGAAATGCTATACGCATAGGATTTTGTTCAACAGAAAATGATAAAGTTAACAAGCAGCCAAGATATAAAGGAACAAGTTAAAAAAGAGACAAGGGTTTTTAAAGTGGTTCGGCACGAAAAGGCCTATGTCCACTGATTCTCTTTGTTAATTCACTTCATATGGGCAGTACAAGTTAAGAAAAGTATCGACGGAGGTGTTGGATGTTCCATGCCCTCTGGAACACCTCTCTGTCCACTGTTGACAAAATATAAGCTCCATTGTGGAGATCTTTATGAATTACATATGGTCCATGCCAGATTGGATCTAGTGCTCCGGGGCGAGGGAAGATTCGCTTGAGGACAAGATCCCCTTCTTGTAAGGTACGATGCTTGACTTTGGAGTTGTATTGTGCTGCCACTTTTTGCTTGTGGGCTGCTGCTTTAAGGATTGCATCATTTCTTCTCTCCTCAACTAGATCCAAAGACATGTGAAGGAGTTCTTCGTTCTCTTTTGGGTTATAGTGGATCCTACGGTGGGAAGGCACGATGGTTTCAACTGGGAGCATAGCCTCCGATCCGTATGCCAAAGAGAAAGGAGTATGCCCTGTCGAGGTTCTGAAAGATGTGCGATAGGCCCACAGTGCCGTAGGGAGTTCATCCACACAAGCGCCCTTTGACTTTTCGAGTTTCTTTTTTATTAGGGTTTTTAGAATTTTGTTGACGGCTTCGACTTGTCCGTTTGCCTGGGGATACGCTACGGATGAGAAGCTTTTGTGAATTCTGTGCTCTTGGCACCAGTTGGCGAATTCCTCGTTATCAAACTGAAGCACATTGTCTGATATGATTTTGAATGGGACTCCGTACCTGCACAGAACATTTTTGATCAAAAAGTTAATAACTTTCGCTGATGATACTTTATTTAGGGGTTCTGCTTCCACCCATTTGGTGAAATAGTCCACTGCCACTATAGCATATTTGGCCCCGCCTCGGCCCATTGGTAGTTCGCCGATTAAGTCAATTCCCCATACTGTAAAGGGCCAAGGGCTGGTCATTTGTGTAATCTCAGTTGTTGGTAGCCGCGGAATCTTAGCAAACTTCTGGCATCTGTCACATTTTTTGACGAAATCTAAGGCGTCCTTGCTTAAGGTGGGCCAGAAATATCCATATCGGAGTATCTTTTTTGCTAAAGTTTGCCCTCCGGTGTGATCTCCGCAACTTCCTTGATGAATGTTGGATAAGATTTCCTTGGCTTCCCTCCTAGCGACACACCTTAATAACGGGTTAGAGAATCCGCGCCGATAGAGGATGTCTTCTTGTATTGTGTAGCGGGAAGCTTTCCTTAAGATTTTCTTGACTTCGTTACGCCCGTTGGGTAGTGTGCCGCTTTGTAAGTAGTCTCGGATGGGAGTCATCCAAGTTGCTTCTTCGGTTGCAGCTATCAGATTCACTTGCTCAAAACTTGGGGTCAGTTGCTTTGAGATGGTTACTGCTCCGAAGATGGCGCTATCTCTAACACTTGCTTGCCTTATCAATTCGTCGGCCTCTTGGTTCTCTTCCCGAGGGATGTGTTTGACTAAGTAGTGGTCCAATCGGCTGAGAAGCAACTTGGTCTTCTTTAAATATGCTATGAGTCGTTCTTCTCTAGCTTGGAATTCTCCTAGTATTTGATTAACAATAAGTTGAGAATCACTATGAAGACACAAAGAATTGGCTCCGATTTCTAAGGCAAGTTCTAATCCAGCTATCAATGCTTCATATTCTACATCGTTGTTGGTGGCAGCGAACTCCAACCTTATAGCATAGTGCAGCTTATTTCCCCTGGGAGTGATTATTACCACACCTGCCCACGAGCCTTGTTCGTTTGATGCGCCATCCACAAAGAGATTCCACTTGATGTCTTCTGCTATTTCCAATTGCTCCTTATCTTTGTTGGTAGTGAATTCTGCAATGAAATCAGCCATGGCTTGTCCCTTGATGGTGGTGCAAGGGTGATAGGTGATATCATACTGACTTAGTTCAATGCACCATTTAAGTAGTCGCCCAGAAGTGTCGGGACGATGGAGTACCTGCCTCAGTGGTTGATCGGTCAGAACTTTGATGGAATGGGACTGGAAGTAGTGACGCAGTTTCCGTGATGTGATTAGTAAACAGTATGCTAGATTCTCGAGTTTAGGATATCTGACTTCTGCCCCCGTAAACCTCTTACTTACGAAGTAAACTGGCCGCTACGTGCGGTCGTCTTCCCTTACCAAGGCAGCGCTTAGGGCGTGAGATGACACAACAAGGTATAGGTATAACTCTTCGCCTTCGTTTGGAGTCGAGAGTACTGATGGCCTCTGGAGGTGTTCGATTAAGTTAAGGAAAGCGGTTAAGCATTCGTCAGTCCATTCGAACTTTCCTTTGTCTTTCTTTAGAGCTTCGAAAAAGGGGACGCACTTGTCCGTTGCTTTGGAGATGAATCGGCTTAGGGCGGCCACTTTTCCATTCAGGCTTTGCATCTCCTTTCGAGTGGAAGGTATCTTGATATCCCTTAGCACTCGGACTTGTTCAGGGTTTGCTTCAATCCCTCTGGCATGGACGATGAATCCCAATAATTTTCCTGATGATACTCCGAAGGAGCATTTTAGAGGATTCAACTTCATTCCATACTGGCGAAGTACTTGAAACATCTCGCTTAGGTGGCTTACGTGATCGTCGGCTTTCCTTGACTTTACCAGCATGTCATCCACATATACTTCCATAGTTTGTCCTATTAGCCCTGCAAACATCTTGTTGACGAGGCGCTGGTAGGTGGCTCCTGCATTTTTATGTCCGGAAGGCATTACCTTATAGCAGTATAAACCCCGGTCAGTGATGAAACTAGTGTGGTCTTGATCGGGAGTATGCATAGGGATTTGGTTATATCCTGAGTATGCGTCCATAAAAGATAAGAGCTCGTGCCCGGCTGTGCTGTCTACAAGTTGGTCGATTCGGGGAAGTGGGAAGCAATCCTTTGGGCAGGCGTCGTTTAGGTTGGAGAAGTCAATGCATGTTCGCCACTTCCCATTAGCCTTCTTTACCAGTACCGGGTTAGCGATCCATTTCGGGTAGATGGCTTTTCGTATGAAGTCATTGGCAAATAGATTCTTTACTTCTTCATCGAGGGCTGCTGATCGCTCTGCCCCCATACTTCTCTTTCTTTGTTTTACGGGCGCCTTGGTAGGATCGATGTTTAGTACGTGGCATGCTACGTCGGGGGAGATTCCGGTCATGTCAGCGTGTGACCATGCGAATACATCCAAGTTGTGGCGGAGAAAGTCGATGAGTTGCTCCTTCAACTCTGCTTTTAGTTAGGACCCAATTTTCAATAGTCTACTCGAGTCATGTTTGTCTATAGATACAAATTCCATAGCCTCTGCAGGCACGGCGGTGGCCTCCTCCTCTTTGTCCCTGGGGTCTAATTCATTGAAGGGATCGCTGGTATATCGAAGAGGAGGGGCTTTCTTTAGTTGCTATGCTTCCAAACTTTTTGTGCAGAGGGCAACCTCTACACCCTTCCCTTTATCCTTCCTGAGATTGTTGCAAAGTTCTGTTACATAGCAGTCTCGAGCAGCGTCCTGGTCTCCTTCTACTTCCCCTACTCCATTGTCCATTGGAAATTTCATCTTTAGGCACCATGGGGCTAGGACAATTTGGAAGTCAGACAAGGCTGGCCTTCCTAAGAAGGCGTTGTAGGCCGAATGGTTTTCTATTAGCACAAATGTTTGTTTCCGCACAACGGAGTAGGGATGACTTCCAATTTCAACAAAGAGGTCCAGTTGCCCGAGGGGCATCTTTGCATCTCCAGTGAAACCGTGTAGTGGTTTATTGCAGGGAGATACATCCTTCATTGATAGTTTCATTTTGTCGAATGCATGTTTGAACAGGATATTTACTGAGCTTCCAGTGTCTACTAGAATTCGGTAAACTTCGGCGGGACCGAGCCGGGCAGAGATAACCATGGGATCCATGTGAGGGTATTGCCTTCCTTCTAGGTCACGCTTACCGAATGTGATGTCATCACTTTCTTTCCGCTTCGGGTGGCGCTCTTCTATAACCGAATTTACACAGTCTTTATTATCTCTAAGCGACTTTCCATATCTTTCCATCTCTTTCCAGCTTCTGTCTGCGATGTGCGGTCCTCCCGAGATGGTATGGACCACTATCTTCTCTTGACTAGAGCTGCTAGTGTTGCGGTTTCCTCTACCGATCTCCAGTGAGGGTAGCCTTGGGTTCTCATTGGCAGGAGCCGGAGTCCTGTCCTGACCTTTTACATAGCGTTCCAGTTTCTTCCTTCTGATGTGTTCTTCAATCAAGTCCCGGAGATGATGGCACTCATTGGTATCATGCCCATGAGATTCGTGGAAGCGGCAGAACTTTCCAGACTTCTGCGCGTTATCTGATTCCTTCTTGTATGGTGGGTGTTTGTATCTAACTTTACCTTGGGTGGCAAGGAAGATGTTTTCGACGGTTTCGTTCAAAGGAGTGTAAGTGTCGAATCTCGGTCCTGGCCGATATAGGCGCTTTTCTCCCTTCTTGCCCCCAGCATTGTCTTTGGAATCATTTCTTCGAACGTCCCTTGCCGCAGCAGGCGCGTTGCTGTGAGTTGCCTTATTTTATTCTCCTGACTGCCCCTCAACGGTAGCATCCTCAAGCCTCATATATTTCCCGGCTTCGTGGAAGAAATCGGGTAAAGCGGTTGGTTTTTCTTTTGTCAACCTTCTAGCAAATTTAGTATCCGGATGCACACCACTACAGAGGGCCATTAGGATAAGCTTCTCATCGGCATCTTGGACTGCGGCCACTGCGGCATTGAATCGGGTTAGGTATTGCTGCAGTTTCTCTCTAGGTTTCTGTTTGATGCTGGATAAGGAGTAAGCGTCCTTGGGTTGTTCCACATGAATGCGGAACTGATTGATAAAATTTTCTTTCAACATTTCCCACGAGCTGATGGATCCCTGGGGTAAATGACAGAACCAGGAGGTAGCGAGATCTGCTAAGAATAGTGGAAAGCATTTGCACAGTACTCCCTCTGTTGCTCCACTCATGAGCATATGCTGTGTGTATCTCTGTAAGTGTACAATGGGGTCGGAGGTTCCTTTGTAAGGTTCCATTGTTGGCATCTTCCATTCTCGGGGGGTGATAGCGATTTCGATATTGCGGGCGAAAGGGCTAGTTACCCTAGCGCCTATCCCTCGATCTCTTTGCTCCCGTTGGACGCACTCTCTGAATAAGCATGCCATCCTTTCATCAGAATTTGGAGCAGATAGAAACGAGTTCGGTTCTGTTCTGTGGGATTGATTTCGTCCAGATGACCTGTAGGGATGGTATCGTCTATCATTCCTCATATTTTCCAGTGACTGCCTTTGGTCTTCTGGGAGCATGCTAGGGTCAGCTACAGTTGGCCCTTGCCTTGATCTCCCCCTGCTGGGTTCTGATCTAAGCACTTCCTCGGGTCCAACTTCGGGCTGGACTCTAGCTCGGCCCCTTCCGTTGGTGTTTCCGTGGTTAGGCAGTACAACCGGCTCAGCTACAGTTGACCTCCGCCCGGCATCTCCCCCGTTGGGTTCGGTTCCAAGCGTTTCCTCAGGCCTAACTTCGGGCTGTGCTCGATCTCGGCTCCTACCATGGCTGCTCCTGCCGTTAGCTCCTTCGAAGAAGGAAGATCTTTGTTGTCTCTAAGATCCTCCAGACTGGGACTCACCCCATGATTCAGTGTTGCGGTTGGACTCTTCAGCATCCCTTAAACGTGACATGAGATGGTCCACCAAGCCTTCCTGCTGGGACATGAAGCGGTTAGTTACTTCAACCACAACCCTATATAGATCTGCCCTAGTAATTGTTGCGGGCTGTTCTGCGGCAGGAGTGGTCGGATTAGCATGTCCTTCATTTGGTACTGCTGCTGGAGGAGGACGATTTACTTGATCCGTGACCGCTGGATCTGGAAGACTGCTGGATGCAATGTTTTTTCCTTTGTTAACATCTTTTTTCTGCTTGGGAGGCATGTTTTCCAAGCGATGAACGATGCTGTTAGGAAAAAGGTTAAGTGGAAGAAGCTGAAGCCCTGAGTTCAACTCTCAATGAAAAGCACCAAAAATGTTTGCACAAAAAATGGACAAACACCTCAAAGTCGTATGATTTAATTGATTTTATATTGTTCTCAATGATTTGGGTGGATTATGCAAATATATGAAAAGCAGGGACTAAACTGTAAAACACACGCAGATTTATAGTGGTTCAGCCAGAATGTGCCTACGTCCACTTTATATATTATTTATCCTTTCTAGTTCAGATTACAAGTACAAAGCTTCGATACCAGTAAAATAAAGTTGTTCTAAAGTTCTCTCCATGCTTGAGCTCTCAAACTTGTCCCCATTGTTATACCCATGCCCCTCTATTTATAGAGTGGGGCTGGGGGTAGGGGTCTTGGAGGTATACAGCTGCTGATGGGCCTGGGCTGACGCGATCTGGCCTGGTAGTGTTGGTTCGGAATGTCTTGGTCCGGTGGTAGTTGGTTCGGCAGGCACTTTGGAGATGGTTGGTTCGGCAGGCACTTGGAGAAGGTTGGTTCGGCAGCCACTTGGAGAAGGTTGGTTTGGCAGCCACTTGGAGATGGTTGGTTCGGCAGGCACTTGGAGAAGGTTGGTTCGGCAGCCACTTGGAGAAGGTTGGTTCGGCAGCCACTTGGAGATGGTTGGTTCGGCAGGCACTTTGGAGATGGTTGGTTCGGCAGGAACTTTGGAGATGGTTGGTTCGGCAGGCACTTTGGAGATGGTTGGTTCGGCAGGCACTTGGAGAAGGTTGGTTCGGCAGCCACATGGAGAAGGTTGGTTCGGCAGCCACTTGGAGAAGGTTGGTTCGGCAGCCACTTGGAGATGGTTGGTTCGGCAGAAGCTTGGAGATGGTTGGTTCGGCAGAATTCACCCAACACATTTTATTAAATTTAGCTTGGTTAGTCATTAATTAATAATTAAACCCTTTCTTAAATAAATTAGTAATTGAATTAATTTTAATTAAATAATAATTAATTCTTAAATAATAAATTAAATAATAATTAACTTTTTATTAAGTAACAAGTTATAATTAACTTACTTTAATTAAGTACTAATTACCATAACCTATTTAATGATTAAGTACTAATCCACACTTCATTAAAATTTATAAACCTTGTTTAATATTTAACTAATTATTAACAATTGAAAACTTAATTGATTAAAAATTAATCATTAAATTCTTAATTAACTTTTTAAAACATCACCGTTACATTTACAAAACATTTCAAACCATTTCAAAGTTTGAAACTTACTTTTGAAAAATTCAAATTTTATCGAAGCTACATCCATAGAGACTATCGCTATGGATGCCATTTCACAGAAATGCTTTCCTACTTTCTTGTTTGATAATTTATCACTTAAAAGTTTCTAAATTTTTGAAATACAAAGTATAAAAACAAAGCAAAGTTTCCTAACTTTAAAAATGATTTGTGATTTCTAAATCAAAGCTCGTATTTTCACAAAAGGATTCCTTTGTCGATAAACCAAGCCAAAGTGCTAACTTTCTAAGCAACAAACATATAATCATGTCCAACACAACATATACATCTCACAACCCAAACATAAGCAAGCACATATTCATGCATACATAACCAGTACTTTATACTTTAAATCAAAGCCTAACTTTTCAAAACATAACAACATCATTCAGACATATTCAACTACATTAAAACCTAACAACATCAAGCCACATATCATACACCATTTTATGAAACATATAGAAGTAAAACTTAAATTTTTAAAGAAATAAAAGTTTACTCACCAAAAAATTTTGAAAACCTGAAATGCTTTAGAATTTGGAAAGCTTGGAAAACCACAAAAATCACTCAAAAATAGGTGATTTTCTCCTCGATGTTTGGACATGTTACTCTCAGAGTTTGAAAATGAGGTCAAAGATAAGTATTAGGAAATTCTTTTGTCTACAATTTCAAAAAAAGAATCACTCAATTTGGATTAGTTTTGAAGGGGATATGGTCAAAAGAAGGAGTTCTAATTTCGGCTTGAAAATATGGGTACAAAAATGAGTCAGAAAGAAATTCAATTTTGACCCAAAAATATTCGAAATTTGAAAATGTGGTTCAAATGAAAATTATGGCCACTGGAATTATATATAGTCTGAGCCAAAAAAAATCTTAAATTGAATTAGTATGTAGAAAGTTATGGCCAAATGAAGTGGGAGGAAAAATGGAGAAGAAAGAATTTGAAAACAAGGTTCGAAAACATTTAAAACAAAATAAAATTTTGAGTTTAAATTTTATAATTTTAAAATAGGAAGCCATTCACAAGGTTTCATGAAGCTTTTAGTAAGATGGGAGAATAGTAAATTTTCAAAGAGAAAAGAAAATGAGAATAAAAATTAGGAAAATTAGTATATATATTATGTTAACATGTTAAATTACCAAACTACCCCTCGTACTTTGCCCTCCTCTCTCCTTATGCCACCTCACATGCCATTTCAGCCCACACCTACCCACCCTCCCATCAAATCAAAGCAAACATGCATTAATCACTTTTGTCATTTATGTTGGAAAAGGAATCTTATATTATAATATATATATAACTTTTTTTATATAAAAATCTTATATTATATATATACACACACACTTAAGTGTTTATGTATATTCAAATGCATTCACCATGTTAAAAATACTATGTAAATATACATATATATATATATATATATGTGTTCAAAAGTGTTACAACAATTCCGACAACTTTAAGCCGACGAAAAGTCGAAAATCCAAAAAACGAATTCCGGTCACATTTTCTATTTTTCTTCGAACTAAATATTTTTGTAAACAAATTTTAAAAACCATTTCACCATCATTATTTATTATTTAAAAGATTTTGTTTTCATTATAAAATCTATATATTGAATATTTAAAATTAATTAAATATTCGCAAATCAAAGCAGTGAAATTCTGAGTCGTTACACATCAAGTATTAAATAGAGTAACACAATCAACATCTCTAAATATTCAATAATGAAGTTCTATCATCTACATAGACATATTATACCCATCATATCGAACAACAACCATCTACAAAGAAAATAAAACCTTTCTACCAACCTTGGCTCCTTCCTAACAACTCATCAAGCTCATGTAATGCCACAATAAACTACTAGACCCTTTTTCATTGGCTTCCCTCAAACAAATACTATCGTCCTTGCCCATCATTGAAAAAAAAGACTATTTTAAACTGAAAATTTATAAATACGACTTTTTTGTCTCGATGCATTTTATTACAAATATGATTATAACATCGATTCAAGTCACGATACAAACGTAAAACTTGTCATACACAAAATTCACATCATTACATACCTTATAATTTTAAATTCATGAATATTTTTTAAATATGACAACCTTGGCTTGACATGGATTTTAGCAACTCGCTTCACTGGTTTGTTGTTGTGTTGATTGGGTAATTAACATTGCCTCACCATCGATCCCACTATCCACTAATATTCAATGGTTGCAAACATCGATCAAATCTTCCAAACTTATAAAATATCCTGGTTATTTCAAAACAATTCACAACTTTATTAAAATAATTTATGTGTGTATATATAAGTATGTATGTATATTCTCATATCAAAACATTTCCTAAAAGAGAATTTAAAGATTTTCTCAGAATATTATATTCTTCTCAAAAATATATTTCTAATGCTTCCAAAATATTACACTCATCCAAAGTATATCCTAACCCATCTCAAAACATTTTCTTTTCCAAAATATTATTTAGTTTTCCCCAAAAACTTTTGCATTTTATAAAATATTGCACTTCTTTCAAATGTTACATTCTTTCCAAAATATCTGTTTTAACATTTCTTAAAATATTGTTTTCCTTTCAAAACATTATCCCAAATGGGTTTTCTATTACTCTTCTTAAAATATTTTACTCAATTTAAAATGTTATTTAAATTATCTCAAAACATGTTTTCTTTATGAAATATTGTTTGAAATATTCCTCAAAATATTATTCCTAAAACATTGTATTTTTTTTCAAAATTATTATGTCCAAATGCCTCATCGCAGTGTTTAGGAACCCCTATCGAAAAGTTGGCCGGTGCATCGGCCAAAATTCTTTTTGTACTCAACAGAAAAATAACACAAAATTATTTCAAATTTTCTTTTGAATATATATAAATGCACATTTCAATAATTTTCTTTTATGAAAACAGTGGCTTTCCTGTATTAAAACATTTTCAAATGATCTTCGTAAATACATCAAGCAATAAATCACCAATAGTAATCCAACCATCACTCATCAATCTTCCAAGCATACAAACAAGTAATCTTTTAGTTAAATTTCTTTATCAAATCATAAATTTAATTATATATATACACAAAATACAATATTTTCTTTTATATAAAAAGCAATTTTCTTTATCCTTTGTGGTATCATCAAAGTTGAAGGTACCGCTGATTTCTAATATTAAGGCTTGAGTGGATTTCTAGTTTTGAGTGATAGCTCCTTCACAATACCACACTAAAGCCTTATTTTATATAGTTATTTTTCAATTTAATTAAACAAAGTACAAATCAACCAAACAAGCACAAAAGAAGCAAACCAACCAATGCGCTCAACGGAAAGCAATCTATCGGCTTTCGTTGTGCAAATCTGATCACTACTTGATCATGCTACTCCAAGTTGCATCATCATAACTTATCATTGTGATGCATTCTAGATGCAAAATTATATTATGGTCTTCTAAAGATTCCCTAACCAAATGACGACCTACTTCATTCAAAGCCACATATAGGTCTAATATTCACCACTACAATCAACACTACTAGTGGGCCTAAATATTTCTACTTTCACTACCATCATCAACTAGTTTGTATTTCATATAGAGTCTTATACTCGGAAAGGGGTAGAACTGAAGATATTATATATAAGAAAATAACAAATATTTCCCTAGATGATTACCCCAGTAATTATCGAATATTCCTATTATCCCTTAATATAGGGTAACTACCACACTCCTAAGGGGACATGGACTCTAAATCTCATCTAAGGCTAAAACTAATGTCACTTATACTCTATATTGTCCTAGACCTGCTCTGATATTAACTATAACACCAACTCTATGTCCATACTACCCAAGAATTACTAACTAATATTGTCTAATAATACGAAGAATGAGGCGATAATTGGTTGTCACACGTGAATATTCCCTTGGGGTAATACCTTTATAGATTAAAAAATTATATATAGCTCACATATACATAATCGTTTTCGGTACATAGCAATAAGCCCATGTATTCTAGGATAGAACAATATGTAATATAGATATCAGAATACACAAACTCATTGAATACATGACGATAAAATATAATTCATAATAACATACACATGTCAAAGTGAGTCTATATAAAAAGGGTTTTAGGCCCTCTAACTCCAAAAATATATATAATATATGCATATCTCATACCACTTAACATAGCATTAACCTATACACATGAGGATACACAAGTACATATACAATACACAGTCTAACTAATATTCTAGCCATCAAAACTACGCCCAACAACTATAAGCTAGCCACTTCATCCCTGAACCTAAAATGTCTTGGACTGACCCATTTATTATTCGTATAATACTTGGTCTAGTATGAGACATTTCAGGTTCAAGGATGAACTGGCTAGCTTGTAGTTATTGGGTTTAGTTTTAGAGGCTAGGTATTAGTTGGACAATGTATTGTATATGTACTTATATATCCTCATGTGTATAGGTTGATGTTATGTTGAGTAGCATGTGATGGACATATACTATGTATATTTTCGGAGTTAGTTAGCATAAGACTCTTTTTATGTAGACCTAGTTGGACATGTATATGTTATTTATTATATTTTATTACTGTTTATTTAATGATTATGTTTATTCTTACATTTACATCGTGTATTGTTCTATCATGTAAACACACAAGGTCATTCCTTTGTGCTGATGCCAAGTATATACAGGTGATTTTTGTATAATTTTTTAATATGTACCGATGTTAGCCTAAGGGAATATTCATATGTGACAGCCTAATATCGCCACATTCTCGAACCAGACAGTCTTACTCAGTAATACTCTTTAGTAGTATAGGTATAGAGGTGGGGTGTTATAATATTCTTTTCGTTGTCAAACTTTGGCAAAACGCTCGAACTAAGAGTTGTTGGGATAGAATAGGCTTTGACCATTTGTCCACTCTTTGAAAGTGAAAAAAAATCTTTCTTGATATGTCTTGGTTGATCACAATTGAAATACTTCTTGCCTTGGAGGTTAACTTTATAATTTCAATCAATGTGGCCCTTAAAATAGCACCTATGACAAGCACCCCTACCTTCTTATTTTGGCCTTGGTCATTTTTGTTCTTTTTGCCCATCCTCTTGCCTTAGAGCTTCAGCTTCACTTCCACCTTAGATTCTCCATCCTTAAAAGCCCATTTTGATATATAATTTAGCAAAACAATTTCCTTAAGACTCTTAAAAGTAGCACCCATAGGAATATTGCTAAGAGCAAGGTCCTTAAGAGGTGGATTAAGTCCCATGGAAAATTTATTGGCCTCCTTTATGGGATGTTAATCATGTCCATCTTGAAGTGAGCCAAAAGTATGAACATGTACTCCTTTATGGTCTTATCACCTTGTTGGAGATAAAAGAGCTTCTTGACTTGCAAGCCCCTCTCAGCCTCAGAAATAAACAGAGCCTCGATACTCTTACTAAGTCATAACATGCTCATCCATTTCCCTAATTACAACATCCCACTAACATAAAGATTCTTATTGACATTTCCTTGAAGCAAGTCATATATTCACCAAGGTCTTAAGCGTTGTATCCTCACACCAGTGTGAAGCCATGCCTAAGTCTTAATAAACAATTCGATCCCCCAAATAAGGCTAGCCTCCCATATGAAAGTAATCCCCATAAAGTTGAGTAGAGTAAAGAATGGATGTAGGGGTGATGGATGAATAAGAATCACCCTAATTACTGCCGATACATGAGGAACACCTGCTAGTGGTGGGGTATCCTATGGTGTAGCCTGAAGGTATCTCCGAAACCATACTGACATATGTACATGTGAGACCTTAGCATTGTCCCTAACGCCAATTGCATGAGTTGCCTAACTCATGGTAGGTATCTGTTAAAGGAAACGATCAGGAAATTTTCCATAAGATAGTACAAGATGCTAGAAACAAAAGTGTAAGTGCTTAAATGTTATATGCTAAGTGTACAAAATTATAGATGCTCTCTCTCAACTTAGAAAAATACAAATGCAGAAACCAAAGCATTGATACCAAATGAAATGACCCACCTCCTGTAACACCTAGAATCCACACACCTAAGCAATCGAATTCACTAATGGTGTCACGGACATCGTTGTATTTAGGTTAAGATATGTAAACATCAACAAATATCATAAAGCATATATATACATGTTATTCTCATTGTGGAAGGATATAAAATAATATTAATATAAAAATGTAATTGAAAAAAATACGTACAATAAAGAGACCTACGATCAACATCGTAATACACTAGTAGATGAACATCAAATCTCTTAAGAATACATGGCTCAAAATAATACATATGTCTAGATGTCAATACGCCAAAAACTGGATAGATATAATCATAACGATAATATAGCTATGGCTTTATGAATTTCTTCAGACTAGTAGAGATCCTCGTCTCTATGTCAACCTACTCAAAGAATAGATAATAAAGAAAATAACAATGCGAGGGTTAAATATAAAGTGATAGAACGGTGATTTCTTCTGCCAAACAAATGTCCAATATAACATAATTAGCAGAACGGTGTTTTATTCTGCCAAACAAATGTCCAATATAACATAATTAGCAGAACGGTGTTTTATTCTGCCAAACAAATGTCCAATATAACATAATTAGCAGAACGGTGTTTTATTCTGCTAAGTAGATGTCATTGGGTTTCATATTCAATTGGGGTTACTTAAGGATAGTCGACAAAGAAATCCCTTAGTTTTAAAACATTTGTTAAAAGAAAGTTGCTTTTTGAGACAAAAACGATCTTTAGAATTAAAGTGCTTTAAAACTTTAAAACTTTTATTTAATAATTAAATAACATTTAAACGTTTTATTCAATAATAATTAAACCTTTAATTAGTAATTAAATAATAATTAACTAATAATTAAATAATAAATCTCTTTTAAAAATAAATAATTAAACCATAATTAATCTTTAATTAATTAGTAAGTAATAATTTAAACCTTCAATTAATAATTAAATATTAATTGATCTCAATTAATTAATTAACTATTTCTTAATTAAAACTTAAATAAATAAATTAAACCTTTATTTAAAGTAAATTAAATCATAATTAAGTTTTAATTACATTTTATTAAATTTAGCTTGGTTAGTAATTAATTAATAATTAAACCCTTTCTTAAATAAACTAGTAATTGAATTAATTTTAATTAAATAATAATTAATTCTTAAATAATAAATTAAATAATAATTAACTTTTTATTAAGTAACAAATTATAATTAACTTACTTTAATTAAGTACTAATTACCATAAATTATTTAATGATTAAGTACTAATCCACACTTCATTAAAATTTATAAACCTTGTTTAATATTTAACTAATTATTAACAATTGAAAACTTAATTGATTAAAAATTAATCATTAAACTCTTAATTAACTTTTTAAAACATCACCATTACATTTACAAAACATTTCAAACCATTTCAAAGTTTGAAACTTACTTTTGAAAAATTCAAATTTTATCGAAGCTACATCCATAGAGACTATCGCTATGGATGCCATTTCACAGAAATGCTTTCCTACTTTCTTCTTTGATAATTTATCACTTAAAAGTTTCTAAATTTTTGAAATACAAAGTATAAAAACAAAGCAAAGTTTCCTAACTTTAAAAATGATTTTTGATTTCTAAATCAAAGCTCGTATTTTCACAAAAGGATTCCTTTGTCGATAAACCAAGCCAAAGTGCTAACTTTCTAAGCAACAAACATATAATCATGTCCAACACAACATATACATCTCACAACCCAAACATAAGCAAGCACATAATCATGCATACATAACCGGTACTTTATACTTTAAATCAAAGCCTAACTTTTCAAAAACATAACAACATCATTCGGACATATTCAACTACATTAAAACCTAACAACATCTAGCCACATATCATACACAATTTTATGAAACATATAGAAGTAAAACTTTAATTTTTAAAGAAACAAAAGTTTACTCACCAAAATTTTTTTAAAACCTGAAATGCTTTAGAATTTGGAAAGCTTGGAAAACCACAAAAATCACTCAAAAATAGGTCATTTTCTCTCGATGTTTGGACATGTTACCCTCAGAGTTTGAAAATGAGGTCAAAGATAAGTATTAGGAAATTCTTTTGTCTACAATTTCAAAGAAAGAATCACTCAATTTGGATTTGTTTTGAAGGGGATATGGTCAAAAGAAGGAGTTCTAATTTCGGGCTTGAATATATGGGTACGAAAATGAGTCAGAAAGAAATTAATTTTGACCCAAAAATATTCGAAATTTGAAAATGTGGTTCAAATGAAAATTATGGCCACTGGAATTGTAACGACCCATAAATTTCAACTGTTTTAATAACGTAATTAGTTGAAATTTTGTAAAATTTTAAACGATAAAATTTTGAAATAAAAATTTAATATTTGGAATACGTCTAGTTAAATATAGCAACTGGTAAATTTTCGTCCGAAAATATGAAAGTTTATTTCGCGCGTAAATTTACTTCAATTTAACCAGTTAAGGAAAAAGCGATGAAAATAAAATGTTTCCGAAACCCAAATATTTTTACATAGAAAAATTCTAAACCATCTTCTGAGCAAGATGTCAGTTTGTTGTTTTTCCAAATTCGGACATCTTTGGCTCCGTCGATCTTATTTTTCAGCGTTTTTCTTGCATTTTCTGCTATTAGAAAATTCGAATTTTTATAATTCAATCGAGTCATTGATGTCTATATACCGCTTTAACCGTTTTATCGCACTGGTCACCATGGTATATTCACTTCTATGTTTCGGTGTCTGTTACGCTGCAAAACTCGCATAACGGATATCCGTATCGATGCAAATCCGAGTCATTTTGATTGGGTACCCTTTTAACTTTACACTGTCTGTATTCTGTGAACATTTACTTTCCTAGACCCTTGTGCTTGACAAATTCTATTCCATTTTTCAAAAAATTTCCCTTCGTTCATAACATTTGCATTTATTATTACATGCTCACTCATTCCCATTTAAACTTTTCACATTTGAAACGTTGCCTGGGAATAAAGCCCCCCCCCCCCCTCTTCTTCTTTTATTCCCTCTTCCATATTTCTCCTCTGTAATCTTTTGTGAAAAATAAAGCTTCATGATACAACCCATCTCCACCATAGCCCCTCTTCACCTAACCGCCACCGAGCATTCACACGCAACTCAAGAAGTCTCTGACTTGGCCGAGCAAGCATCCACCTGCGATTCCGCCCGCTCCATCTCCACCCTCCTCGCGAATTCCCGCGCCTGGCTATGTCTTTCCCCGCGACACACCTGGCCGTACTCCTCCCCTCCTCCTGCCAAACTGCCACCGCACCCCACGTGCTAGTCCTTCGCCAGCTGTTAATCCAAAACCGAGCCTCCATATCACAGCAGTCCCTTGACTGTCACCGGCAACACTCGACCCTACGTTCATCCCATCGACCACAGACCGAAGTCCATCCACTTCCAGTGGAGCACGTGAGCCCAGCAGCTCCTGCCGATCCATTTCCTCCCCACCAAGCTCGGCCAGTCATCCACCACCTGCCTTTGCCGCCGGTTCGAGCCTCCCTCCGCACCTCCCATCGGTCAAGACACAGCCGCGTCCAGCCTCTTAAATCTCTGGCAAGTTTCCCTCCCTTCTCCTCTATTCTTAGATCTAAGTGTGTTTATATACTTTCTTCATGCTATCTTGGCTATCTTATTCATTTGGTGTGCTTTCTTTATATCAGTATATATATAATCGAATGTTATAATGTTGTACCGGTTGTATAAGTAAGCATGAAATCTTTTAGTTTGTATACAGTTTTATATGCAATATATACATAATAGTTTATTATTATATCTAATTTACGTGTGAAGTCTGGTAGTGGTACGAAAAACTTGCTTCGGCGGTATATCTATAATGTTGGGCTTAAGTTATATATATAATAAAAAAGAGAAGATATATGGGGTAGGTATATTTATGTTACAGTTATAATATATGAGTCGTATAATGTTAGTTTATACACTGGGTAAGCTCTGGTTCAAGTTGGTTTTGTGCTTTCTTATACTTATACGATAATTTGAAAATATATAAAGGCTACAATATATATTTTATACATTAGTTATAGAAATACACTATTTATATTAGTTAAACATATATGATTATTTATTATGGAAGTTGGATGATTTTAAACAAGGATATGGGTTTCGATTTGTATTTGTGTCTTATATTATTCAAACCGTAAGTGTGTAATGGTTGGGAAGTTGTCTTATGTTATAGGATTTTGTTATATAGGCAGTTATATATATATAATAGTTTACATACATATAAAAGCTGTTAGGTCGCTTTTAGATATATCATTGATATATTACTTGGTGGTTTTAGCTGCTTAGGATATAGATGTTATACATTTAACTTAAGTTGTATATTTGACCTCTTGAGTTGTTTTTGAGACCTGATACATATGTTTTAGAGTTGTCCCTATATATGTTTTGTTGGTCACAATTAAATAGACAGTATATGTATTATGGAATGGCTTACATGTTTATTTACATATGTTGTCTAGTTGTACAATGTTATGAGGACTTTGCAGCGTATAAAATATATTGATTTGAAATATATGTTAATTTTAATATATGTGTTAATTTGAAGAAATGGATTTTTTTTATACATATATATATATATATATATTTAAATATTAAACATGTGTAAATTCAGAATACGATTCTTTCCTTTGTATGTATATAGATTCATCTATACCAATTATCTTCATCGATCCTGTTCTGACTTGATTTCGTCCAATTCAATTTAACAGCTTTATGCGTCGACTCGTGCCAATCTAGCTTTGCATTAGAATTCGCGTTCGGATGTGTAACTCGATTTCAGTTTTATCCTCTCCAGCCTCGAAAGGTGAGCACTCACTCACGATTAACGTTCTTTTATTTATTAGATTTGATTTCAATTGAAACGACAATTGAAATATGCTGCTGTTAGTTAATTACACTGTTATATATGCTATTACCTGTATCAGTTCACCTGTGACATCTGACACCATTATCTGTTAATTATTTATGCGATGATAATACAGTTTGGCTGATAATTGATTGATTGTTGATGTTTATATTGGACGTTAAATTATTAATGTTAAAATGATAATTAGTATGAAATTGAACTTGATATAGAATAATTAAATGTTAAATTTGATTAACTGACATTTGTATAATATGACCCCTTTAACTGTTGAATTTATTGACACATAGGATTTGTTTAATTACATTTTGAACCACTGAATGTATGTTGTTAAATTGATGATGTATGAAATTGTAAATAGATGACAAGTGAAAACCATAATGTAATAATCTTTAATCTACATGAAATGATAGTGTAGATTCTAGAAATGATCATATTAATTCGTACAAATAACAATGCGAATTAATACGATTATTTCGGGATTATTTAAATTGATTATTGGATTGTTATTGTTTGTTGTTATTGCTTGTTTATTTACTTTGACGCCATCCTAGTTATCACACTGCAAGTTCCCTTTACTATGCTTTGATTTGAATTGAATTGGAATCGGGTTGAAATGATAAATACCCAAATTGAACTTTGACCTAGGATAGGAAATTAAATAAAACCCGATTGGTCAATAATTTGATTTAAAAATAAAATGAAGATTTTATTTGAATAAATAATATGGTTTTGAAATGAGGTTGGAATTTGAATTTTATGAAAGGAAATGTTAATATTTAATAATATGAAACAAAATATTAACAATGTAATTGATGAAAGAACGTTTTTAAATTTGAGAAACGATTGAATTAAGTTTTGAATTTTAATAATTAAGTTTGAAATTATTAATAATTAAGTTTTGAAATTATTTAAATAATTAAGTTTGAATTATTTAATAATTAAATAAGATTGAATTTTTTAATGATTAAATTGAATTGAATTCTTTAATAAGTGAAATTGAATTTTTGAATAAGTGAATTTTACTTCGTAAATAATTGGAATTGAGTTTATTTATTAATTAAGTTTTGGAAAAATTATTTAAGTAAGTAAATAAGTGAAATTGAATTTCTTTAACAAGAAATGAAAATGTGATATTTTTGAAGTAAATGTGAGACTTGAAATATAAAGAATTCGATTTGATAAATTTAATTTAATTCAATTTGTAAGTTTTGATATAATGAAGTTGAACTTAGGAAATTGATTTAATGAAATGGGAAATTAAATAGAATTGTTTTGAATGATAAATGGAATCGATAAATGAATTTGAAATTGATTTGAATGTTAAAGTATATTAATTTAAAAGTTTTCGAAATGAAACTTATATGCGAACTTGAATCAATATTTGAATTGTTTAAATAGAAATTGAAATTGAATTATAAAGATTTTGAGATTTTAAATTTGGAAGTTTTGAAACGTAAATTTTGGAAATTGGTTTAGAAAGACAAATGAAATGTTGATTTACGAATTCTATTTGAAATTGAAATTGGTTTGGTTTTGAAATAAATAAACGACCAATCGGTGTAATAATTACGAAAGTTATTAAAGAGACCGGAATTCGGTTATGGATATACTCTCTATCTAAACCGAAAACCACTTTAATAACTATACGCGGAGTGATGATCCAGAATGAAGTGGTTGGAATGATGTACGTGTTGACTGAAGAAAGAGAACGATAATGGATAGCCTTGACACTTGTATCAAATTGGAAATGACTAAAACAGGAGCTGTGCCGGGCCAATGGAGGATTAGCTACCTCAAGTGGACACACTTCTTCGAACTACTTATACTTGTTGTCGATTGGTGCACCCTTGATTTTGGGAGTGTTGTTTCACGGTGTTGCGGGCGCTGCGGCGTTGCGTTCTCACCAGTCCGGATCAGGCGAACGGTAGTGTCACTACCTTGGGTATTGCCTCATGTGCCTTGTCATACTTGTATTCCATTTATGCGCGACCACTACGATTTTGATTTGTACCTTTAGTATATGGATTGCCCTCTGGTGACTTCCGGTTTTGGGGAAACTACGGTCTTGTATATGCTTTTGGGAATAAAAATGTGTTAAGGGTGGAATGGGCCATGACTTAACGCTATTTTGATATCTTATTATTACTGATAGACATTATCTACTTATCGTACACTACTACATAGTAGATAGTTTAACGGATCCTTAAAGGATGGTTATTCCAACATCCTTTGAGTTACTTGTATTTCAATTGCTATTTCACTTGAGTTGGATTTATTAATATAAGAATGTTAATCCTGACTCGAGTGTCTTGTGTTTTTGCTTTACGCTCGGGTCAGACTGAGTGTACCAGTATTCAAGACTCACCTTTGGAGTTGGAGCTTTGCTTGAAGATCCAGCCATCTATTCTGCTTTCAGTATTCGATGATTCCAGTGATGTATTCTGATTTGTATCTGGTTTAACTTTGATGTATCGTATTACTCTTCTGTTGTAAACTCTGATGTATTTTATATATTCATATAGTAGCTTCATGAACTACTATCTCTTTTATTTCCGCTGCATTTATTACTCTGTGTCTGTGATCTGTGATTATTTATTTACTGTATATGTTCAGTTTTGCCAAATTTAAATTAACAACGCGGTATTTTGAGCAATTCAATTCCGGCATGTGTGTCTACCTATACACTTATAATGGATGCGAATGGTCCAAAATATCGGGTCGTTACAGGAATTATATATAGTATGAGAAAAAGAAAATCTTAAATTGAATTAGTATGTAGAAAGTTATGGCCAAATGAAGTGGGAGGAAAAATGGAGAAGAAAGAATTTGAAAACAAGGTTCGAAAACATTTAAAACAAAATAAATTTTTGAGTTTAAATTTTATAATTTTAAAATAGGAAGCCATTCACAAGGTTTCAAGAAGCTTTTAGTAAGATAGGAGAATAGTAAATTTTCAAAGAGAAAAGAAAATGAGAATAAAAATTAGGAAAATTAGTATATATTATGTTAACATGTTAAATTACCAAACTACCCCTCGTACTTTGCCCTCCTCTTTCCTTATGCCATCTCACATGCCATTTCAACCCACACCTACCCATTCTCCCATCAAATCAAAGCAAACATGCATTAATTACTTTTGTCATTTATGTTGGAAAAGGAATCTTATATTATAATATATATATATATATATAACACTTTTTTTACATAAAAATCTTATATTATATATATATACACACACTTAAGTGTTTATGTATATTCAAATGCATTCACCATGTTAAAAATACTACGTAAATATACATATATATGTGTTCAAAAGTGTTACAACAATTCCGACAACTTTAAGCCGACGAAAAGTCAAAAATTCAAAAAACGAATTCCGGTCACATTTTCTATTTTTCTTCGAACTAAATATTTTTGTAAACAAATTTTAAAAACCATTTCACCATCATTATTTATTATTTAAAAGATTTTGTTTTCATTATAAAATCTATATATTGAATATTTAAAATTAATTAAATATTTGCAAATCAAAGTAGTGAAATTCTGAGTCGTTACACATCAAGTATTAAATAGAGTAACACAATCAACTCCTCTAAATATTCAATAATGAAGTTCTATCATCTACATAGACATATTATACCCATCATATCGAACAACAACCATCTACAAAGAAAATAAAACCTTTCTACCAACCTTGGCTCCTTCCTAACAACTCATCAAGCTCATGTAATGCCACAATAAACTACTAGACCCTTTTTCATTGGCTTCCCTCAAACAAAAGACTATCGTCCTTGCCCATCATTGAAACAAAAGACTATTTTAAACTGAAAATTTATATATACAACTTTTTTGTCTCGATGCATTTTATTACAAATATGATTATAACATCGATTCAAGTCACGATACAAACGTAAAACTTGTCATACACAAAATTCACATCATTACATACCTTATAATTTTAAATTCATGAATATTTTTAAAATATGACAACCTTGGCTTGACATGGATTTTAACAACTCGCTTCACTGGTTTGCTGTTGTGTTGATCGTGTAATTAACATTGCCTCACCATCGATCCCACTATCCACTAATATTCAATGGTTGCAAACATCGATCAAATCTTCCAAACTTATAAAATATCCTTGTTATTTCTAAACAATTCACAACTTTATTAAAATAATTTATGTGTGTATATATATATGTATGTATGTATGTATGTATGTATGAATATTCTCATATCAAAACATTTCCTAAAAGAGCATTTAAAGATTTTCTCAAAATATTATATTCTTCTCAAAAATATATTTTTAATGCTTCCAAAATATTACACTCATCCAAAGTATATCCTAACCCATCTCAAAACATTTTCTTTTCCAAAATATTATTTAGCTTTCCCCAAAAACTTTTGCATTTTATAAAATATTGCACTTCGTTCAAATGTTACATTCTTTCCAAAATATTTGTTTTAACATTTCTTAAAATATTGTTTTCCTTTCAAAACATTTTCCTAAATTGGTTTTCTATTACTCTTCTTAAAATATTTTACTCCATTTAAAATGTTATTTAAATTATCTCAAAACATGTTTTCTTTATGAAATATTGTTTATAATATTCCTCAAAATATTATTCCTAAAACATTGTATTTTTTTCAAAATTATTATTTCCAAATGCCTCATCACAGTGTTTAGGAACCCCTATCGAAAAGTTGGCCGGTGCATCGGCCAGAATTCTTTTTGTACTCAACGGAAAAATAACATAAAATTATTTCAAATTTTCTTTGAATATATATAAATGCACATTTCAATAATTTTCTTTTATGAAAACAGTGGCTTTCCTGTATTAAAACATTTTCAAATGATCTTCGTAAATACCATCAAGCAATAAATCACCAATAGTAATCCAACCATTACTAATCAATCTTCCAAGCATACAAACAAGTAAGCTTTTAGTTAAATTTCTTTATCAAATCATAAATTTAATTATATATACACAAAATACAA
This sequence comes from Allium fistulosum, assembly GCA_030737815.1. Taxonomy (NCBI): domain Eukaryota; kingdom Viridiplantae; phylum Streptophyta; class Magnoliopsida; order Asparagales; family Amaryllidaceae; genus Allium; species Allium fistulosum. The sequence continues at coordinate 283,518,446 of CM060901.1, read as the reverse complement.
TATATGTTTTTATATAAAAAGCAATTTTCTTTATCCTTTGTGGTATCATCAAAGTTGAAGGTACCGCTGATTTCTAATATTAAGGCTTGAGTGGATTTCTAGTTTTGAGTGATAGCTCCTTCCCAATACCACACTAAATCCTTATTTTAAATAGTTATTTTTCAATTTACTTAAACAAAGTACAAATCAACCAAACAAGCACAAAAGAAGCAAACCAACCAATGCGCTCAACGGAAAGTAATCTATCGGCTTTCGTTATGCAACTCTGATCACTACTTGATCATGCTACTCCAAGTTGCATCATCATAACTTATCATTGTGATGCATTCTAGATGCAAAATTATATTATGGTCTTCTAAAGATTCCCTAACCAAATGACGACCTACTTCATTCAAAGCCACATATAGGTCTAATATTCACCACTACAATCAACACTACTAGTGGGCCTAAATATTTCTACTTTCACTACCATCATCAACTACTTTGTATTTCATATAGAGTCTTATACTAGGAAAGGGGTAGAACTGAAGATATTATATATAAGAAAATAACAAATATTTCCTTAGATGATTACCCCAGTAATTATCGAATATTCCTATTATCCCTTAATATAGGGTAACTACCACACTCCTAAGGGGACATGGACTCTAAATCTCATCTAAGGCTAAAACTCATGTCACTTATACTCTATATTGTCCTAGACCTGCTCTGATATTAACTATAACACCAACTCTATGTCCATACTACCCAAGAATTACTAACTAATATTGTCTAATAATACGAAGAATGAGGCGATAATTGGTTGTCACACGTGAATATTCCCTTGGGGTAATACCTTTACAGATTAAAAAATTATATATAGCTCACATATACCTAATCGGTTTTGCTACATAGCAATAAGCCCATGTATTCTAGGATAGAACAATATATAATATAAATATCAGAATACACAAACTCATTGAATACATGACGATAAAATATAATTCATAATAATGTACACATGTCAAAGTCAGTCTATATGAAAAGGGTTTTAGGCCCTCTAACTCCAAATATATATATAATATATGCCTATCTCATACCACATAACATAGCATTAACCTATACAAATGAGGCTACACAAGTACATATACAATACACAGTCTAACTAATATTCTAGCCGTCAAAACTACGCCCAACAACTATAAGCTAGCCACTTCATCCCTGAACCTAAAATGTCTTGGACTGACCCATTTATTATTAGTATAATACTTAGTCTAGTGTGAGACATTTCAGGTTCAAGGATGAACTGGCTAGCTTGTAGTTATTGGGTTTAGTTTTAGAGGCTAGGTATTAGTTGGACAATGTATTGTATATGTACTTATATATCCTCATGTGTATAGATTGATGTTATGTTGAGTAGCATGTGATGGACATATACTATGTATATTTTCGGAGTTAGTTAGCATAAGACTCATTTTATGTAGACCCAGTTCGACATGTATATGTTATTTATTATATTTTATTACTGTTTATTTAATGATTCTGTTTATTCTTACATTTACATCGTGTATTGTTCTATCATGTAAACACACAAGGTTATTCCTTTGTGCTGATGCCAAGTATATACAGGTGATTTTTGTATAATTTTTTAATATGTACCGATGTTAGCCTAAGGGAATATTCATATGTGATAGCCTAATATCGCCACATTCTCGAACCAGACAGTCTTACTCGGTAATACTCTTTAGTAGTATAGGTATAGAGGTGGGGTGTTATAATATTCTTTCCCTTGTCAAACTTTGGCAAAACGCTCGAACTAAGAGTTTCTGGGATAGAATAGGCTTTGACCATTTGTCCACTCTTTTAAAGTGAAAAAAAAATCTTTCTTGATATGTCTTGGTTGATCACAATTGAAATATTTCTTGCCTTGGAGGTTAACTTTATAATTTCAATCAATGTGGCCCTTAAAATAGCACCTATGACAAGCACCCCTACCTTCTTATTTTGGCCTTGGTCATTTTTGTTCTTTTTGCCCTTCCTCTTACCTTAGAGCTTCAGCTTCACTTCCACCTTAGATTCTCCATCCTTAAAATCCCATTTTGATATATAATTTAGCAAAACAACTTCCTTAATACTCTCAAAAGTAGCACCCATAGGAATATTGCTAAGAGCAAGGTCCTTAAGAGGTGGATTAAGTCCCATAGAAAATTTATTGGCCTCCTTATGGGATGTTAATCATGTCCATCTTGAAGTGAGCCAAAATTATGAACATGTACTCCTTTATGGGATGTTAATCATGTCCATCTTGAAGTGAGCCAAAAGTATGAACATGTACTCCTTTATGGTCTTATCACCTTGTTGGATATACAAGAGCTTCTTGACTTGCAAGCCCCTCTCAGCCTTAGAAATAAACAGAGCCTCGATACTCTTACTAAGTCATAGCATGCTCATCCATTTCCCTAATTACAACATCCCACTAACATAAAGATTCTTATTGGAATTTCCTTGAAGCAAGTCATATATTCACCAAGGTCTTAAGCGTTGTATCCTCACACCAGTGTGAAGCCATGCCTAAGTCTTAATAAACAATTCGGTCCCCCAAATAAGGCTAGCCTCCCATATGAAAGTAATCCCCATAAAGTTGAGTAGAGTAAAGAATGGATGTAGGGGTGATGGATGAATAAGAATCACCCTAATTACTGCCGATACACGAGGAACACCTGCTAGTGGTGGGGTATCCTATGTTGTAGCCTGAAGGTATCTCCGAAACCATATTGACATATGTACATGTGAGACCTTAGCATTGTCCCTAATGCCAATTGCATGAGTTGCCTAACTCATGGTAGATATTTGTAAAAGGAAACGATCAGGAAATTTTCCATAAATAGTACAAGATGCTAGAAGCAAAAGTGTAAGTGCTTAAATGCTATATGCTAAGTGTACAAAAGTATAGATGCTCTCTCTCAACTTAGAAAAATACAAATGCAGAAACCAAAGCATTGATACCAAATGAAATGACCCACCTCCTGTAACACCTAAAATCCACACACCTAAGCAATCGAATTCACTAATTGTGTCACGGACATCGTTGTATTTAGGTTAAGATATGTAAACATCAACAAATATCATAAAGCATATATATACATGTTAAATTCTCATTGTGGAAGGATATAAAATAATATTAATATAAATATGTAATTGAAAAAAATACGTACAATAAAGAGACCTACGATCAACATCGTAATACACTAGTAGATGAACATCAAATCTCTTAAGAATACATGTCTCAAAATAATACATATGTCTGGATGTCAATACGCCAAAAATTGGATAGATATAATCATAACGATAATATAGCTATGGCTTTATGAATTTCTTCAGACTAGTAGAGATCCTCGTCTCTATGTCAACCTACTCAAAGAATAGATAATATAGAAAATAACAATGCGAGGGTTAAATATAAAGTCTTGAGAAAAGGAGCTAGCCCTAATTAGCATGATTACCAATATGTTAATATATCATGAATAATACCAAATAGTAATGCCCAAGGTAATAAATACATACCTCGACCTGTATCTTGACCTACATCTAGCAATTTAGCAAATTTATACTATCATGCTACTCAATATGATAAAGCTCTCATATACAAAAAAACATGACATAAACCATGACTCAACCATCATACAGTCCTGGTAAGGCCAAAACCCGTCAAGTATTACTACTAATATAAGACCAATACTTATGATGCTTCCAATGCATTGTCAATTACCTAAGAATTATATTGAACTCAAATCAATATATGCATGCCTAACCATTACTATTTGTCTATCATAAAATGTATGACAAGTACTTGCGAGCACATAACCCTTGTTATAACGTAGCATGAGGTTATAGCCACAATATCGAAATATAATGTCTCTTATCCCCAGATTGCCGCCATCGGAAGACATGCAAAAGAATATTAATCGCTCATTCTACAAATGGTATATACCTATCAAATCCCAAGGCCAAGGCCGAGGGAAATGGAGTTAATCCATATACGCAATATCATATGGAATCATACATTACAACATTCTAGTCGTCATATATCAGAACCATTGTATGGCTCTATAAAAGTAACCTTACAAATCCAACATATCATAAATCATCAACCGTGACCTCAATGTCATCTTAGTTTTCTAATACACCCTCTCAGTTCATCTCAAAATCTACAGTTTTGGAACATGTATCGGTAAGCTTGGGCCCCGAAATCAAATTACTCTAGAATAAACCAACACTACACATATTGTAGCCCTCGAAAAATAATGAATAATAGTCCAAACTATGCCTCAATCTAAGTTAGTATGTGAAAGTTATCGCCTTTTCAAATTCACCTAAATGCCTCGATGAAACCCTGGAATTCTTCATCTACTGCCAAGCGATCAATCGATTAAAATTTATCGTCGACCAGCTTGCTATAGCAAAACAAATTCTACATAAAAACAGTCGACTGGCCATTTCAACCCGTCGACTCCTTCCTAATCAAATGACTGGTTAAAAATGACCTTTCATTCTGCTTCAAACCTACCTTTTTCCCTCGATCATTCGATCATTTGATAGCGACCAGTCAACTAATCTCCTGTAGGTAGGCGAGAATGAACAATAAATTTCTCCTACTATTTCAATCCTCTCTCAACACTCGTCTTGGTTTTCCTCGCCCCGACGTTGAGCTAACTACTTCACAACCTTACATCGTCTATAGTACCTCGCACTCAAGCCCACGTCTTTGACGATCCACCATGGTATGAATACCACTAAATGGTAATTCAACCAATCTTTCAGAATTCAAACGCTTTTTACACTATATGAGTTTAATCGCTCTACCAACCCTTTTAACTCCACAACATATCATTCGATACAATCCTATCAACAATTCCACCAGCACTTAATCTACATATTTGTATCAATCATCATTCAATTTATGCAATTCCTAACACTTCAAATTATATAATTCATACATTAAAACATTTGCTTAATAATATTCCCACCTCTAAAATAATTAATTAAGTTCATTACTCAAGCCTAACCAACATTTTCTTTAAACCATGATTTTAACATATCAAATGATCATATTGCTTAGAGGAGAGATCCCACTCATAAATTAAACCCAAGATAGCTTGAACCAAATTCAAAGCTCCTATTTGATTTTACAAATTCGACCTTAATCTTCTCTAAAATATTAATTTGATGGTATAGATTTGTAGAGAAGTTTCTAGCTTGAATTTATAAATTTATTTTGAGATATTTGGTCGAGGAAATCAAAACTTGTGTGAATTTGATGTTTTAAGTCCCTAAGTTTCTTTTTGTTTAGGATTGGGAAGGAGAAAACTGAAGTTATCGATCTTGGCTTCACCATTACTAGGCTGCATGATAAACATAGTTTTAAGGAGAATGGGTTGTTTGAAGGGAAGAAAGTGGTGACAGTTAAGAGCTTTAAGGCAAAGGCCCTTATTCTAGTGCCAACATATAGACTGTATTTCTAACCAAACTCAAATCGATAATTAGTGATATTTTTAAAGAAGGCGCCATGCACCAAAAATGTTCTTGTAAATGTAAAAAGAGGAGTAAATATGGTGCAAGTAATGACTAAAAAGTAGAGTGGTTCGATATAGAAGAGATCTACATCCACTATGGCTTCTTCTCTTATTATTTGAGTTTTTAGTCAAGGGAGGAGTTTTAATGGCTATTAAGAGCATGAAATAAGCTAAAATATGTGACTCAAATAAACAGAATTAGATCATTGTAGAAGTGCATGAGACCATTTATATATAGCTCTGAAGATCATATATTGAAGGGTTAGGATTGATGCCTTAGATGCTAAGTTTCTCTAAAATCGTTTATTATAATTTGCAGTCCAAATAAGGCCAACTCGGTTTCCACTTGGACGGAGAGGTCCAAATGCAGGCTTACTGGTGATTTGTATTACAATGTGCTTATGTTAGAAGAGTAGTATCGTACATGGATTGGTTTTTATACAGTAGCGCTTCGGCCAGGTTAGTAGTGAAGTACATGGATTGGTTTTTATCAAATGAATATTGTTGTTATGGTGCTTTTGTTAGGAGAATAGTGCGGGATCGCCTTCTCTTTTTGCAAGGGTGATAATGAGCTTTTTTTAAAAACTTGTCCACTTGTGACAACATGAAGCGAGTGGAGGATCTAGTTGGAGAGAAGCCTTGATGAATAGGGAGGGGTATAGAAAGGACCCATGGATAGACAAGTGTGTCCATGAGTTAGCATTTTCTTGCATGGCCTGATCACTAAATGATGGAGCGTAAAGGTTTGTGGAGGGTGATCAGGAGATGCTTCTTGTGAGGCTAGAGCTTCACTGTTGTTCTTGAAAGAATGTCATATAAGGTTCCGAACAAGGATGATGAGGCGAACAGGTCTTATGGGTGAGGATACATTAGGTGAACATGCAATTAGGCTAGAGGAATTATGTCAACATGTTCCATGCCGACCTTTACTGTTGGGTTTTGTTCTTGATGGGCCTATAAATACTTTTGCGGGGAAAACTAGCAACATTAAGAGATCACAAAAAATGAATCCAATGATGCATGAATAAATCTCATATTGTGCTTGCATATTCAAAGCAAACTATGTCGCATATGAAACATATTTATTTTAAAATTGTCAAAGAAGATACTAAAAAATATTAATTTAGCAGTGGTAAATAGTGGTGGTTTAGCTAATCTACTATTAAAAAATGCTAAATTTGAAAGTATAGCAGTTGAAAGAGGTAAGAACTTTCCCATTACCTTAGTGGGGCTTTCACTACATAACTTGGGAGTCATAGAGTTAAGGGTGTGCTTTAAGGGCAATTATATAATTTGATTATATTGCTTAACTCATAAAAAATATTATTCAAAATAAAATAAGCTTTTGATTTTATTTTCTATTGTATATATTATTATCGGGATATAATTAATGTTATAAATACATTTACTACATATAAGTAGAAAATCGTAGGAAATGTATTTAATCGATTATAGTTATGAATGTGTTAGTAACCAAGAATACTGAATCGTGTTAAATAAATATTTGTGCTTAAAAGTTACTAGTCAAATGCGTTGAGCGTGGGATATAACTATGTCTATTGAGACTATGTACATACTACTTTTCATGTGATGAACAACAAATTACTCATGACTGTTATGGGCACTAAGAGGTTGCATGCTTGCAATTGCTGAAAACAATTATAGAATAATTCATTGAGAGTCTTTCATAGGTTAATTATAAAGTCAAATAGAATATATCATGTAAAGGCACATATATAGTCTTTCTTTCATAGATTAATTATAAATTCAAATAGAATATATCATGTAAAGGCACATATATAGTCTTTTTACTTTAGAATATTATGAATCTTAAGTGTCTAAATTATACTTTGAATATGGTCAACCACATGACAATGATGATCGTGTTAAGCTGATAATTGGGTATAATCGAACCACTTGAGGTGAAACACTATTCAAGAGAGGATTGTCTTTTTAGAATAGAATGTTAGTATCACCATAGTTAAGAGTCAACTTAATGTCAAAAGTTTTTAGTTAGAATAAATTGGTTGATCAACTAGTGTTATCGAATTGAACCATAGAAATTAATGTTGGACTTCAAAACTAACTACATATATTATTACATTTTTGACCATTAACCGAGCTCTAGATATCTATATGCTATAGCGATTATCAAAAGAAAATGCATGTAATGTATAGTTGCTAAACGATGTTGCTTAATGATTAAAAGTATGAATCTGTCAATATAATCTTTAAGCAACTTAATTTGTAACGACCCGATATTTTCAACCATTCGCATCCATTATAAGTGTATAGGTAGACACTCATGCCGGAGTAGAATTGCTCAAAATACCGTGTTGTAAATAAAATTTGGCAAATCTCAGAATATACAGTAAATAAATATAAGCACAGATCACATACACAGAGTAAAATAATGCAGCGGAAGTAAAAGAAATAGTAGTTCATGAAGCTACTATATAAATATAACAAAGTTACATAAGATACAACAGAAGGAATAGAGTACAACAGAAGAAATAGAGTACAACAGAAGTCTAAATACAATAACCAAGTACAAGCTGAGTAGAACAACAGAACTGAAATAGATAGGACATGACAAGCAGATGATCTCCAGCGATTCAAATCTCCAAGAGAGTGGAAATCCAAATCTGTGAATAACTCAGGCTGACCCGAGCGTAAAATAAAACATAAACACTCGAGTCAGGATATACATACTTATACAATGTAAACCAACTCAAGTGAACTGTAGTAAAGGTACAAGTAACTTAGAAGATGCTTGGGACCGTCCATCCTCTAAGGATCCGTTAAAATATCTACTATGTAGTAATATTCGCTATTATAATAGTGTCTAAATAAGTAAAGTATAATCATATCGGAAAATAGCGTTAAGGGGATGGAGAACCTTAACGCGGTCGGATCTTAAAATCATAATCGTAGTAAAGCTCGATATGGTAGGTGACACGGCACAACTAGGCAATGCCAGGGTAGATATACCAATTACGCACACGGACTGATGGAGCGCATAGCAGCCACTATCGTCCACCTCGAACAACACTCCCAAATCGGAGGATGGCCATCTAGTCAAATCACAAGTAAGAGTATAATATCGAAGAAATGTGTCCGAGAAGAGGTGCTACCTCACTGGTCCGAGATCGCTCCTGTTTTAGCCACCTTATGCCAACTCACGGGAGTTGGGTCCACGTAACATACCTTAAGAACGTCGCCACCATCCTACTTCATTCTGGAATCTCCACCGCGTACACAGTTGCCAAAGTGGTTTTCGGTAAGACAGAGAGTATGTCCATATCTGATCCCGGTCTCTTTAACAACCCAACGTTATTATAACCTGTGGTTATAAGTTTAAAAACAGTTTATACTTCAAAATAGAATATCATTTCAAATCCAAATCTTTATTAAAATAAAGATTAAATCAATTCCAAACCATTTCCATATTTTTAAAATATCATATCATTTCAAAACTTCATTTCAAATCATTTTAATATTCCAAATATCATTTGAGTTCAAATCTAAATATTCAACTTTAAATACCTTTTAAATTTAAAGGTATACTTCATTTATTATCATTTCAAGTCACCATTTAAATAGTTTATATTCCAATCAAATAATTCATTTAAACCTTTTAAAAGTGTAATTATTATATTTTCAAATCAAGTATTCAATTTCCAAAGTTTCAAACCATTCTGAGTTCGTTTACTAAGTCAAAAACCCTAATTATTAAAATTTCAGCATTTCACAGCATTTAAAAACAAATGCTATAGGTTATATTTGAAAACATTTTATTCAGCAAAACAACATTTATAAACTGCTATAACAGTTCAGTTTTAAACAAAATCATATTTCAGCCTACTGCAGTCCTTAACAAGTGCTACAGTAGCCCTTTTATTAGTTCAGGTTCAATTTTAGTTTCTGCTACAACAGCACTTACCAAGTGCTATCATAGCCTTAGTTCATTTTAGTCTTTTGGTTCACTTATATAACCACAGCACTTAACAAGTGCTACAGATTCTACCTAGTTCAGAACTTATAAATCATACATTAAAAATGTTCATTTAAATCCTTTAACTAATTTATTTTAAAGAGAAATTTTACATATCAAAACCAAAACTTACAAGTTCGCTTATTAAATTCAAGTGTGTAAATCCCACTTTCATTTAAACAATTCATTTCAACATTTTAAACTCAAACTCCAATTTCCACCATTTTAAAAACTCAGTTTTCATTTCAATTTAAATTAACTTAAGTTTCCATCTTTCTTTTTTAGTCAAACTATCAAATTTAAGTTCCATTTCAAAAATCAATATTTCCCATTTATTTAATTTTTTATCACATAGAAAAATCATTTCTATTCTAAATAAATCATTTAAAAAATTCGATTTAAATCAATTTAATATTATTACCATATTTAAATTATTTAAAGGTATCCAGAAAATACAGAAAAATAACCACGGGTCTGTATAATATTTTCTAGCCTAAGTCAAGTGATACGGATACTATATCATTTCAATCCGTAATTTACAAAGAAAAATCCGGGTTTTATCATTTCAAACCCGCAATCCCAAGCAAATAAATTTTAATTGAAAATCGTTCAGGCCTATCATTTCAGCCCATAACGATCTTCCCTTATTCTAAAGTCCGTTCGGGTATGTATCATTTCATCCCATAGTGATTCTATTCTACAGGGAACTTGCAGTGTGATTTAACCGAATAGAATAACAGTAAAATAAGAACAAAATATCAGATGATACGATATGCAGTTTTAACAATTAACATCAACTATAAATAAATCGCAGGTAATTATAACATCATTTATTTATTTATTTCTACACATTCAATTGCGGTCGTTTCACAATCATATAGGTATGAATATTCGTGTGAGATTTACTCACCTCTACGGAGCTGGAGATTCGGAAAAAGAAATACGATGTCTATCGAACGCACGCGGAAAGCACGATCAGTTGTTAGCGGATGCGCCAACTAGATTCAAACCAAAAGCACAATAAATACTCAAATCTAAGATTGCACGAATAACGAATTTTCAAATGAAGCAAACAAACGAAAAAGAAATAGGTTGAAAATCGAAAGCAATAGCACGACCACTTTTAAAAATATAGATTATAACTTTATTTTTTGCAAAGTGACAAAACATTTTTTTTTCAAAACAGGGGTTTGGAAAAATATATAACTTCAAATAAACTATAACTCTAACATTTCACAAAAGTAACAAAACAGTTGTTGTTCAATCCTCTTTTTTTTTCTAAAACAAAGGTCAGGTCTAGAATACAAACAGACTAGGATACCAACACACGTGACAAAAACAACTTTCTCATTCCTCTTTTTTTTTCCAAACAAAGTCAGAGGCAAGATATAAACTAAGATTCAAACAAAATGCAGAGGTGAAAAAACAAGCTTTTCATTTCTCAAACAAGACCCATTCTGGCACTATCTTTCAAAATATAAAGATGTAGAGGTGACCAAATAAAATTTTTGTTCATCATTTTCTTTTCTTAGAACCAAGGCCAGAGGACAAAATATAGAAAATAAAAAAAACAAAGGCTCGGTCGGATGAGTCGGAGATGGGTGGTCTGGTCTCGGCATGGGGTGTGGTGGTGTCAGGTCTCGGTTGTGAATGGAGTAGGGCTGGCAGGTGAGGTGCATGGGGTTCGTGGTGGTAGGCTGGGGTGGCATGGGTTGGAGGCTCGGTGATGACGCGGTCTAGATCTGGCCTGGGTTCGGTGATGGTCTGGTGGTGAATGGCATGTACGGTGGCCTGGGGACGTGATGGTGGTTGTGGTGGGTTCTCGTGGTGGTGGGCAGGTCGCGGCCTGGGCGGAGGAGCTGGGGTAGGGCGTACGTGGGGTTGCCTAGGTGGAGGCGGTGGTGGGTCATCTGGGGTGGTCTCGCATGGGGTGGTGGGCTGTCACGGTACGGTGGTGGAAGGTGGAACGTGGGGATGACGTGGTGGTTTGGTAGGAGGTAGGCGCATGGGAAAAATGGTGAAGGCATGGGATAAGTCTCGCATGTGGTTGGTGGCAGCAAAACATGGTACAGCAAAAACAAAAGCAGGGGACCACAACAATTGAATTGCAAAATAAAAAAAAATGGAAAGAAGGCATTTACCTTTTGAGATGGTCACGAAAGTTTGAAAAGGAAGCAACAGAGAAATGTGAGATCTGGAAATATTTGCTTGTGAACGTGGAAAGTGAAACAGCTGCTCACAAATTTGTAGAGAGAAGGCAAAAAGAAGAAGTTTTGAACGGTAGGCAATTAAGGCATAATTTAATTGGAGAACGTATGGAATGCGAAAGGGAAAGGAATAATTCTTACGCACACGGTTTTAGGCTAGACTTTGGCAAGATTTTTGAAATTTTCAAACTGAAAATACACAGCTGAAATTTTGTAAAGTCAACGTATATAAAAAATCAAATAGACAAAGGAACAACAAACGTAAAGTGTAACGCCCAAAGTAACGTACAACCGTTACTTGTTTCTTTTATTTAATAAATTTAAAAATGATAACGTTTCTTTAAATAAAATAACGTATCATTTCACACTAAAAATAAAATAGCTATTATCATCAAATAATAAAATTTGATTCTAATATAAAGTTAAGAACGGATGAAATTATACGTAAAAATGTAAAGTTTAAAATTCCCGTTTTACACTAGTTATTACACTTTTAATTCAAATCAATATTTCAAAATGTAAATTTTTTTTTTAAATAAAATTTCGTTAAAAATTTTGGGCTGTTACACTCTCCCCCACTCAAAGCTTTTCGTCCTCGAAAAGGAACGAAGAAGGAAAACAAAGAAAGATAAGGCAGAATAGCAAAAGTACCTGAAATAAACAATTCCGGATTCGAAGCACGAATGCTCTCCTCCGTCTCCCAGGTGCAATCCCGTTCATCAGGGCTCCACTGCACTTTGACCACATTGACATATTTTCTTCTTAGCTGCTTCGTACCTCGATCGACGATACGAAGTGGCTTCCTCTCAACAGTCAGATTTGGCTCAATATCCAAACTATCAAGAGCAGAAGGCTGAATAATAAGAGATGGATCATGCAGATAGCGACGAAGATGAGATACATGAAAGACATTGTGTATTCCAGAAAATTTCTCGGGTAAATCCAGACGATAAGCAAGAGAGCCAATTCTTTCCATAATGCGGAAAGGACCTACAAATCTAGGAGAAAGCTTTCCTCTACGACCAAAACAAATAACATTTCTTAAGGGAGAGACCTTAAGGAAAACCAAATCACCAACAGCAAACTCTAAACTCCGCCTTCGACGATCAGCGTACTTCTTCTGTCTATCTTAAGCAATCCTCATCTTCCTCTTAATCTCTTCAACTCTCTCTGAAGCTTCTAAAACCATCTCAGGACCAAGAACCAAACGATTACCGGATTCAATCCAACAAGAAGGAGATCTACAAGGTCGTCCGTAAAGAGCAGAAAATGGAGATGTCTCAATACTGGCCTGATAACTATTGTTATAAGTGAATTCGACAAGATGGAGATGATCTTCCCAAGATCCTCCATAATCAAGCACACAAGCACGAAGAAGATCTTCTAAAATCTGATTCACCCTTTCCGTTTGACCGTCGGTCTGTGGATGGTAAGCAGTGCTCAGATTTAGACGAGTAACAAAGATTATCAGGGATTACACAAAGATTTCTAAACAGAAAGATTATAGAAAGATGCTTATACCAGTCTGTAGCAAGATGAGGGAAAATAAGGACAACCAAAAGATGGTTTGAAAAACAAAATAAGATAATACTTTGAAACCATAATGCTTTGAAATCATAACAATTTAGAGCTGTTTATCATTTGGAAAACATACTACTAAAATCATAACACATTAGAAATGTTATTCTAAAAAAAACATAACACTTAGAAAATCAAAACTCCTTTAAAAAAAATAATCTTCATTTAAACCATTTTAATTCAAGGTCAAATAATATTCATTTTAAAGTTGTAACATTTCTAAGTTCATTCAATTATAAAAATTTCCAAAATATTGTATTTTCAAACGGCATCACTTATAAAATGCTACAGTAGATATATTAGTATTTCAAATCAGTTTTATTCCAGAAATATTCATTTGGATATCTTTTAACTTAAGGCTTATTAAAACATACTTTTATGAATGGAATATCCAAATAAACTATACTTCATTTATTAAGTCAAAAGTTCATTATTTTTACTTAGCTCTTCATTTAACAAATAACCTAACACTTTATTTAAAATGCCCATTTCATAAATAGATATTCCTTCAATAAGTTACACTTAAAATTTCCATTTGAAAACCAAGTTCTCAATTATCAAATTTAGTGATGTTAAAATACATTTTAACTATTTAAATCATAATTATTCATTTTTCAAGACATATCTATTTCATAAATAAAATATTTATCATAGCAAATATAACAATCACATTTCTTTACACATTTATTCATTTAGACATCAATTAAACTATGAATTCAAGTTAAATAAACTTTATTACAAAATGTCCAATTCAAATGTATTTTATTTTATCTATTCAAAGATACATTATTAATTATACAACATATTCATTTTAGGAAATAACCTTTATTAAAATTCCTAGGTTAGACTTAAGGTTCCAAAGTAAATCAAATTTGATTATTAAGTTATTTAAATAAATCTCTTTAAATTCCTTTTTCACTATTTGCCTCTGTTAATCTTTTATAACTAAAATTTAAGTGTATAACATGTATTATAGCCACTCAAATTTTATTTATAAAAATCCCTTTTATATTGTATATTATCCAATTCCATATTCAACTTCTGTGTAATTTAGTTAGGTTATATTGGAATTCAATTGTGTGTTATACAAGTAAAACTTTCCAATTCAATTATCTCAAGTTTGAATCATTTATTCAAATTTTTTATTTTCTTCTTATAACTAAAATTATTCTTTAAAATAAAATTTTAGAATTAAACTTCCGATTCCTTTCAAACCATTTAGCGATAAGTAATTATATACATACATAATATGTCAAATCAAATTAAATCATATATCTATATATTTTATAAATCAAATCATATTTAGAAATTCAAATAAATTAAATCTTTCAAAACAAAGCTGTAGTAAGACTACAGAACGGTCTCTTCAGTTCAAAACTCGAAAATGAATGTCGATGATGCTGCAGTCATCACCGAAATTATTTTCCGGCGACAAAGAGAAGAGCACTAAATTTTTAAACTTTAAAAATCCTTTAGAGACAAATTTTTATTCAAAATACTTTAAATAATATCCTTTTAAAAATTTTAAACACAAGGTTTGAAACCATCGGAAATTAAATTCTTTAAATTTCTTGTTTTAAATTCATTTCAGTTCCCAAATAAATTTATAAACAATTATTTATAAATTCATTTGTAGAACAACAAATGATAAATCAAGTATTATCACTTCAAATTATCAATTTAAATCAATTTATTAAGTTCCATAAATTTACCTATATATCAAAATTTATTTCATTAACAATTTTAAAATAATATTGTGTCAGTCTGTTCTGTCAAAGTGTTTTAGAAATCCTATCGATAGCGTCGATCAGACGAATCGATCGGAAACCCAAATCATCATCAACAACTCAAACAACACAATATATAAAACAAAACATAGCTTTACTAGTACAATTTTTAAAAAAAAATGTTATGAAGATAGGTTGGACACAAAAGACAAGATGATTAATTGACAAAATATGAAGATGGATAAGCTCAGATAAATCGCGGGCAACCTTAGCCAGGTCAACCATGACTTAATGAATAAGATCAAGTGTGGATTTTCTGGGGTAAATCTACATCCGATCTTAAAAGATAGAGTTTGGAATAACAAAAGGTATTAGCATCTAAACCAAAGATAGATATAAATCTCTGGTGAATCGATGCTAATTGTAAAGGAGTTTCACCCCTTTACAAGAAAATTAGAATATTGGCAAGACCGCCAATTCACTATGAAGATCATTCGAAGTCGAGTTATGAGATACTCCAGAATCAAAAGATGATGAATAGTGAGGGACACGAATGAATTTCGGAACCGCAGGGAACGTTCCAAAATTCAAAGGAAATCGAATCAACAGGAAGAGATTCAAACTCGAACGAAAGTGATTCTGTAAATAAATTTACCATACATTCTAAGTTTTGCCTCAAAGCCAAAGCTCTGATACCAACTGTAACGACCCGATATTTTCAACCATTCGCATCCATTATAAGTGTATAGATATACACTCATGCCGGAGTTGAATTGCTCAAAATACCGCGTTGTAAATAAAATTTGGCAAATCTCAGAATATACAGTAAATAAATATAAGCACAGATCACAGACACAGAGTAAAATAATGCAGCGGAAGTAAAAGAAATAGTAGTTCATGAAGCTACTATATAAATATAACAAAGTTACATAAGATACAACAGAAGGAATAGAGTACAAGAGAAGAAATAGAGTACAACAGAAGTCTAAATACAATAACCAAGTACAAGCTGAGTAGAACAACAGAACTGAAATAGATAGGACATGACAAGCAGATGATCTCCAGCGATTCAAATCTCCAAGAGAGTGGAAATCCAAATCTGTGAATAACTCAGGCTGACCCGAGCGTAAAATAAAACATAAACACTCGAGTCAGGATATACATACTTATACAATGTAAACCAACTCAAGTGAACTGTAGTAAAGGTACAAGTAACTTAGAAGATGCTTGGGACCGCCCATCCTCTAAGGATCCGTTAAAATATCTACTATGTAGTAATATTCGCTATTATAATAGTGTCTAAATAAGTAAAGTATAATCATATCGGAAAATAGCGTTAAGGGGATGGAGAACCTTAACGCGTTCGGATCTTAAAATCATAATCGTAGTAAAGCTCGATATGGTAGGTGACACGGCACAACTAGGCAATGCCAGGGTAGATATACCAATTACGCACACGGACTGATGGAGCGCATAGCAGCCATTATCGTCCACCTCGAACAACACTCCCAAATCGGAGGATGACCATCTAGTCAAATCACAAGTAAGAGTATAATATCGAAGAAATGTGTCCGAGAAGAGGTGCTACCTCACTGGTCCGAGATCGCTCCTGTTTTAGCCACCTTATGCCAACTCACGGGAGTTGGGTCCACGTAACATACCTTAAGAACGTCGCCACCATCCTACTTCATTCTGGAATCTCCACCGCGTACACAGTTGCCAAAGTGGTTTTCGGTAAGACAGAGAGTATGTCCATATCCGATCCCGATCTCTTTAACAACCCAACGTTATTATAACCCGTGGTTATAAGTTTAAAA
This sequence comes from Allium fistulosum, assembly GCA_030737815.1. Taxonomy (NCBI): domain Eukaryota; kingdom Viridiplantae; phylum Streptophyta; class Magnoliopsida; order Asparagales; family Amaryllidaceae; genus Allium; species Allium fistulosum. Next base: position 283,501,571 of record CM060901.1, on the reverse strand, counting down.
ACAGTTTATACTTCAAAATAGAATATCATTTCAAATCCAAATCTTTATCAAAATAAAGATTAAATCAATTCCAAACCATTTCCATATTTTTAAAATATCATATCATTTCAAAACTTCATTTCAAATCATTTTAATATTCCAAATATCATTTGAGTTCAAATCTAAATATTCAACTTTAAATACCTTTTAAATTTAAAGGTATACTTCATTTATTATCATTTCAAGTCACCTTTTAAATAGTTTATATTCCAATCAAATAATTCATTTAAACCTTTTAAAAGTGTAATTATTATATTTTCAAATCAAGTATTCAATTTCCAAAGTTTCAAACCATTCTGAGTTCGTTTACTAAGTCAAAAACCCTAATTATTAAAATTTCGGCATTTCATAGCATTTAAAAACAACCGTTATAGGTTATATTTGAAAACATTTTATTCAGCAAAACAACATTTATAAACTGCTATAACAGTTCAGTTTTAAACAAAATCATATTTCAGCCTACTGCAGTCCTTAACAAGTGCTACAGTAGCCCTTTTATTAGTTCAGGTTCAATTTTAGTTTCTGCTACAACAACACTTACCAAGTACTATCATAGCCTTAGTTCATTTTAGTCTTTTGGTTCACTTATATAACCACAGCACTTAACAAGTGCTACAGATTCTACCTAGTTCAGAACTTATAAATCATACATTAAAAATGTTCATTTAAATCCTTTAACTAATTTATTTTAAAGAGAAATTTTACAAATCAAAACCAAAACTTACAAGTTCGCTTATTAAATTCAAGTGTGTAAATCCCACTTTCATTTAAACAATTCATTTCAACATTTTAAACTCAAACTCCAATTTCCACCATTTTAAAAACTCAGTTTTCATTTCAATTTAAATTAACTTAAGTTTCCGTCTTTCTTTTTTAGTCAAACTATCAAATTTATGTTCCATTTCAAAAATCAATATTTCCCATTTATTTATTTTTTTATCACATAGAAAAATCAATTCTATTCTAAATAAATCATTTAAAAATTCGATTTAAATCAATTTAATATTATTACCATATTTAAATTATTTAAAGGTGTCCAGAAAATACAGAAAAATAACCATGGGTTTGTATAATATTTTCTAGCCTAAGTCAAGTGATACGGATACTGTATCATTTCAATCCGTAATTTACAAAGAAAAATCCGAGTTTTATCATTTCAAACCCGCAATCCCAAGCAAATAAATTTTAATTGAAAATCGTTCAGGCCTATCATTTCAGCCCATAACGATCTTCCCTTATTCTAAAGTCCGTTCGGGTATGTATCATTTCAACCCATAGTGATTCTATTCTACAGGGAACTTGCAGTGTGATTTAACAGAATAGAATAACAGTAAAATAAGAACAAAATATCAGATGATACGATATGCAGTTTTAACAATTAACATCAACTATAAATAAATCACAGGTAATTATAACATCATTTATTTATTTATTTATTTCTACACATTCAGTTGCAGTCGTTTCACAATCATATAGGTATGAATATTCGTGTTAGATTTACTCACCTCTACGGAGCTGGAGATTCGGAAAAAGAAATACGATGTTTATCGAACGCACGCGGAAAGCACGATCAGTTATTAGCGGATGCGCCAACTAGATTCAAACCAAAAGCACAATAAATACTCAAATCTAAGATTGCACGAATAACAAATTTTCAAATGAAGCAAACAAACGAAAAAGAAACAGGTTGAAAATCGAAAGCAATAGCACGACCACTTTTAAAAATATAGATTATAACTTTATTTTTTGCAAAGTGACAAAACATTTTTTTTTTCAAAACAGGGGTTTGGAAAAATATATAACTTCAAATAGACTATAACTCCAACATTTCACAAAAGTAACAAAACAGTTGTTGTTCAATCCTCTTTTTTTTTCTAAAACAAAGGTCAGGTCTAGAATACAAACAGACTAGGATACCAACACACGTGACAAAAACAACTTTCTCATTCCTCTTTTTTTTTCCAAACAAAGTCAGAGGCAAGATATAAACTAAGATTCAAACAAAATGCAGAGGTGACAAAACAAGCTTTTCATTTCTCAAACAAGACCCATTCTGGCACTATCTTTCGAAATATAAAGATGTAGAGGTGACCAAATAAAATTTTTGTTCATCATTTTCTTTTCTTAGAACCAAGGCCAGAGGACAAAATATAGAAAATAAAAAAAACAAAGGCTCGGTCGGATGAGTCGGAGATGGGTGGTCTGGTCTCGGCATGGGGTGTGGTGGTGTCAGGTCTCGGTTGTGAATGGAGTAGGGCTGGCAGGTGAGGTGTGTGGGGTTCGTGGTGGTAGGCTGGGGTGGCATGGGTTGGAGGCTCGGTGATGATGCGGTCTAGATCTGGCCTGGGTTCGGTGATGGTCTGGTGGTGAATGGCATGTACGGTGGCCTGGGGACGTGATGGTGGCTGTGGTTGGTTCTCGTGGTGGTGGGCAGGTCGCGGCCTGGGTGGAGGAGCTGGGGTAGGGCGTACGTGGGGTTGCCTGGGTGGAGGAGGTGGTGGGTCGTTTGGGGTGGTCTCGCATGGGGTGGTGGGCTATCACGGTACGGTGGTGGAAGGTGGAACGTGGGGATGACGTGGTGGTTTGGTAGGAGGTAGGCGCATGGGAAAAATGGTGAAGGCATGGGATAAGTCTCGCATGTGGTTGGTGGCAGCAAAACATGGTACAGCAAAAACAAAAGCAGGGGACCACAACAATTGAATAAAAGGTATGTTCTCGGATTACAGTTTATGTTGTGGTATATTATTGTGTTCCCCATGTTTTGGGATGCCTCATTCTTGTAATGAGATGTGTATCATGCAATTATTACCACTGTGAAATTTTTCGGTCCTAGCCGCGCAAAGGAGGTGCTGCCGAAATTTTTCAAAAATCCGGGAGTTAGAAAATTTTGAGATTTTAAAAAAATCCAATAACTAAATTTTGCAAATAAGTCGAATATTTTGAATGAATTATATCTAAATGATGGTTTCCCCTTCTCCGTTCCTTTTCGAGGACGAAAAGTTTTAAGTGGGGGAGAATGTAACGACCTGTATTTTTAACACTTTAAAAATACGAATTAAAATAAAAATTTTGGATAAAAATCCGAAGGAAATAAAATTTTGTGTTGTTAAATGTGAATTACAAGTTAAAATGCAAAACTGAATTCTGAAATAACTTATTTGTAAATTAAATATGGATGTTAACCTGTATTGAATGTAAGTAATGAATTGAGTTTGATTGTAAACCAAATTGGTTATGATTGTAAACAAAGAATAAATAAAACGGTAGATTTAATAGTGGAAGTTTATGTTATTGAAACTAATATAAATAAATGTAACTTAATATTACAGTTGATTGAAATCAAATAATAACCGAAACTGTAATTTGATAAAGATGTTAACTGGTAATTGAACGTAAGTAAAGATTTAAATTTGAATGTAACAAGAAATTGAATTGAATTGAATTTGATTATAAACAACGAAATAAATAAAATGTACATTTAATATTGAAGTTATAATATGGAAATCAACGTAAATGAATGTAATTTAATATTACTGTGAATTTAAATAAGATGATAGCTGAAGAAAATGAAAGTAAATGAATTATAAACTATTGATAATAATGTATAAGTAAATGGTTGATGCAATAATGAAAGTGTAAATCGAAATAAAAGAATTCAATTGGAATTAAATAACTTGAATTTGAATTACAATATAATTGAACGCTGAATCTAATGTAATCTTTTATACTGGATTTATAATGGAAAACTGCATTGTAAAAGATTGTTAATTACTGTGAAATTAAAAATAAAATTTGTGAACAATTGAAATTTGATTTAAAAGTTAATAATTTAAAATTGGGAATTTTATATTGAAATTAAACAGTAAAAATAGCCAGTTTTACAACTGTCTCGGATTTCGACGAAACTAGTTTCATCAGATCCGTAACAGTGAATTATTGTAAGGTTTCAATTTTCGTAGCAATCGGACTTGTCGTTTGATCGTACGGACTCGAAACGCCTTGAAATAAATGCAATTATAATCAATTAAAATCAATTTGAAATTTTGATTTTAGCATAACTTCTTCATACGATGGAATTTGGACTTGAAACCTTTTCCATTGTGTTTAAAATATTTTAAAACACCTATTTTGATATATGGGTTTACCCAATTCCGTTCCGGAGTCAGAACGGGCTTTTCGGGCCATAGTTTGTTCCGCACGTTCATCTATCCAGTCTATCTACTCTATCTCTAACATACCTATATAAACACAGTTATAAACCCTAGCCTCCCTAATCTTCATTTGTCTGTACGTACAATTCATCTTCTTCTTAGCTTCTCATTCCAATGGCAGACAAAACCTAATTCCCAAATTCCAAAATCAAAAAAAAAAAAAAAATATTTGAGATTTACGCGCTTCGGGTCGCGCTTCGGGTTTCAGGAGGAAAAACCCTAGAGCTACTTCGAGTCGGGAAGAAAACTACTCGGGTCATCGGGTCGATTTTGCAAAAAACTCCAAGTAGGCATCGGGTATTTGAGGCGGGAACTCGAAGTCGACTCAGCACCAGAATTTTCCAATCTTCAAATTTTCATAACTTTTGCATACGGACTCGGATTTGGGCGAGGTTTCTTTTGTTAGGATCGTATCGAAATTCCGGACACTTTGACGCTGGTTTGGATGGATTTGGAGACTGTCAAATTTTTGGGTTTAAATTGAATTTAAATTCAATTTAAATTCAAAAGGTGAGTGTTTTATAACGCTCACAACGTACTGAATATCTTTATGGTAGTTAAATTTGAAATTATGAAGTGATATGGATTTATTTGTCGTTGTTTGATAAAAATTTAATTGTCATATAGATTGTCATTTGAATTCACCGTTGAAAATTAAATTGACAGTCAAATTAAAGTTAAATTTTAATTGCGATCAAATTTCCTGATATTGATAATTATGAAGTTGTTGTGAATGTTATTGGCTTTATGGTTGATTGGTTGTGATGCATGCTATTGGTCGATATTGGTTGTTTATTTATTTTGATATATCATGCTATCATCATGTATATTGTTTATTGCATATAAACTGTAAACCGAATCATTTCGAATAAATTAAGAAATAGGTTGAAATGATATACCTATGACATCTATTTGGATTGAAATGATATATGTCCATCCTTGAAATTAAATTTGAAATAATTATCCACTTGGCCATAGGTTAGAAAATTATATACGGACACCGGGTTGGTTAAATTAAATGATTTTAAAAGTTGTTTTGAAATTATTTAAATGAATTGATTTTAAGAATAAAATCGAATTTATGGAAATTGAATTATTTTGAATTGAAGCTCAAGATGTTGGAATTTAAACTTGGTAAATTAAATTGTTTAATTATTCGAAGTTTAGATTTTTAAGAAAATTTTTGAAATACAGCGTAAATTTTCGAAAGTTGATTTGTTTTAAAAGATTGGACTTTTAATCGAACTCTGAATATTTCTAAGAAAATTTTTATGAAATGATATTTCAAGTTTGAGTTTGGAATTGAAAATTTATTTAAAATTGAGATTTAATTAATTTGGAATTTAATTGAAATTCAAAGAAATTTGTGAATTGGACTAAATTGAAACTATTGAATTATTTAATAATTAAATAAGGTTAAATTATTTAATGATTAAATTGAATTGAAATTCTTTAATAAGAAAATTTTGAACTTTTGAATAAGTGAATTTTTACTTCATAAATAATTGAAATTGAGTTTCTTTATTAATTAAGTTTTGGAAAATTATTTAAGAAAGTAAATAAGTGAAATTGAATTTTTTTTTAACAAGAAATGAAAATGTGATATTTTTGGAATTAATGTAAGACTTGTAATTGGAAGAATTGATTTGACGAATTTAATTTAATTCAAAATTGTAAGTTTTGATTTAATGAAGTTGAACTTAAAAAGGTAGTGTAATGGATTTGAAATTTAATAGAAATTGTTTTGAATGATAAAGTACCTTAACAGATATTAAATGAAATCGATAAATGAATTTAAATTGATTTGAAAGTTGAATTAAATTAATTTAAATGATTTCGGAATGAAACTTATATACGAACTTGAATCAATATTTGAATTGTTTAAATTGAAATTGAAATTGAATTATAAGATTTTGAAATTTTGATTTGGAAGTTTCGAAACGTAAATTTGGAAATTGATTTAGAAAGACAAATGAAATGTTGATTTATAAATTTTAATTGAGATTGTAATTGATTTGGTTTTGAAATAAATAAACGACCAATCGGTGAAATAATTTCGAAGTTATTAAAGAGACCGGAATCGGTTATGGATATACTCTCTATCTAAACCGAAAACCACTTTAATAACTATACGCGAAGTGATGATCCAGAATGAAGTGGTTGGAATGATGTACGTGTTGACTGAAGAAAGAGAACGATAATGGATAGCCTTGACACTTGTGTCAAATTGGAAATGACTTAAACAGGAGCTGTGCCGGGCCAATGGAGGATTAGCTACCTCAAGTGGACACACTTCTTCGTAAACTATTCTTTTACTTGTTGTCGATTGGTGCACCCTTGATTTTGGGAGTGTTGTTTCACGGTGTTGCGGGCGCTGCGGCGTTGCGTTCTCACCAGTCCGGATCAGGCGAACTTTAGTATCACTACCTTGGGTATTGCCTCATGTGCCTTGTCATACTTGTATTCCATTTATGCGCGACCACTACGATTTTGATTTGTACCTTTAGTATATGGATTGCCCTCTGGTGACTTCCGGTTTTGGGGAAACTACGGTCTTGTATATGCTCTTGGGAATATAAACTGTGTTAAGGGTGGAATGGGCCATGGCTTAACGCTATTTTAATACTTTTACTTTAATGTAGACATATTATAATAGCGTATTGTACTACATAGTAGATAGTTTAACGGATCCTTGAGAGATGGAAAATCCCGTAACATCTCTTAAGTTATTGCACTCACGTTGACACTGGATAGGAGATGTCAAAACCCGTAAACATCTCTGACGCCGTCACACTCATATTTTCTTATTCGATTTGACTTACATGAGATATTTTAGTCCTGACTCGAGTGTTTTGCCTTTTCATTACGCTCGGGTCAGCCTGAGCATTTCAGATAAGGTTGAAGATCTATTCTGGAGGACGAAGACGGAGTTTGGTATTACATCATTTGTATTCTACTACCATATTATTTTTCCGCTGCATTATTGTATTATCTCTAATATGTATGTAACTCTGATTTATGATGTATAATAATAATCAAATTTATTTATTTAACAGCTTCATGAACTGTTATTTTATTATTATATCTTGTTCCTTCCGCTGCGAGATTCTGAGTTTGTTTTTGTTCTTTCTTTTCCTTTCTTTTCTTATTTAACCCATTAACCATCCGCCCTTTTTAATGGTTTAGAATCGGCATGTGTGTCTGCCTATGCACTTGGAGGGTGCAGCATGATAGGGGGTTCTCGCATTTGGTTTGGTAGCGAGCGGATGACTCTTACTCCTACATGTCCCTGCGGGGTTGGTGCAGTCGAGAGGCTGGCTGTAAAGGCAGAACACAGGTACTGCTGTATGCTACGGTGGGCGTTACCCCACTGACGCGGTCCGTTACAGTTGGTATCAGAGCTTTGGTTTAGATTACCTTGGCTCTAGTGGGGAATAACTCATTGAAATAGGGTTAAACCTTATGAATGAGTTCGAGTGTATATGAGAGAGCGTATTTGTAATTTTGATATAAAAATGATTTTATATTGTGTTAAATTGTTCCGTTGAGCATTTATGAATTCTAGTTGGTACTTGGGACGACAAGGCATCGATATGAATTTCTAAACACTCGAATAGGACAGATTGACATAATATTGTTTTGGACTATATTTTTATATAAAAAGAACTATCTTGAAAATTTATAAATTTTGATTGTATTGGTTGTTAGGAGATGATAATATTAGATTATCATCGTTTATTGTTGATTAGTCAATATTTCTAACTATTGACTATTGGACGATTTTAAGAAATGAAACTTGTAAATATGATTGACAATGAATATAAATGGTAAATAAAATAAAAATGAATTTAAATTAAGACGGAGAATTTAAATTCCGGTGTTTTGAAAATTTATTAACAAAAATTCGAAATGTATAATATAAGTATTATATGATAGTATATTCGATTAGAAATTGTTTTCAAAGGATTTTCAAATGAAGTAAGTGTTATACTCCCCTCTTGACACTAGAGAATGATTTCGGTGATGAGTGCACGCATCATCGACGTTTATTTTCGAGAGTCCAAGTGGGGGAGATCACTTAATAGTTTTTCTAAACCCTGTTTTGATTAAAAAAATTGAATTTTATTTTGTATTCTCTATAGTATGATTTGATATATAAATTATATAAGTATATATTATTTCAAAACTTGATTTGAAATGAAACCGGGATTGGAATTCTTGAGTTCTTTAATAATTAATGATTTTTTCTTTAATGGTTGAAATGAATTAATACTTGAATCATTACGGAACTTCTGAATTGCGAAATAAGAAATGAACCTAAGAGCTAAGTGAAATATCAATTGAAGTAGAAATCCTTAGAATTAGGAAATTATAAATTTAAAATAAAATTGAAACTGTAAAACTCGCATAGTATTAAATTTCATTCTATAGCATAGATATAACTTACCAAATCATTTAAGAAGTTCAAAAATGTTATATGAATTGTTAATTGGATAATATACAAGTATAGGTTTGAAAAATGAAATATGCATTTAATTAATGGTTTGCAAATATAAATAAAATTGTTAGTAAATAATTGGAATTTAAATTAACATTTAAAGGTGATTCACCATTATGTTAATATAAAATGGAAATACTATATGTGAATGTAAATGTGAAATTAAATTATAGTGAAATTTAAGTAATGACTTAAGAATTAATTAATTGAAAATTCAACTTTGAATGAAAAGAGGTTGTATGTTGTTTAACTACATTCTATTTGCATAACAAAAACTTACCAAATACTTAAAAAGTTTAAAATGCTAATAAGGATAAGTAGAGGAATAATATACCAGTGTGAGAGTGAATAATAAAATGTGAAGATCTATTGATAGTTGTAAATATAAAGGAAATTTAAGTTTTAAAATGAATTAAATTTAAAATTAATTAAATATAGAATTAGTAAATGGAAACTAATTAAATTTGAATAAAATTAAATGTCAATAAACTTGGAAGTGTATGAAATTAAAATTTTGACTTGGAAATGTATAATTGATTTATTATAGATTTGGATGGATGTTAATGTTTGATATGCATTGGTTGTTAGATGGATGATAATTGATTAAATAGAATTCATTAGTGTTAATGGAATTGAATAAACGGAATAAAAATTTTTTAATAATTAAATTCAAATTTGAAGCAAAGTGGAATTAAATATAATTGAATTCAAATTAAATTGAAGCAAATTGACTTGAATTTAAATTATGAATGAAACAAACTTGAATAAATCGGAAACAAATCGAATGTAAACTTATTTCATGGATAAATAAGAAAATAAACGACTTTGGGTTTGTGATTGATCTTTAGAAATTTGAAGTTTGATGGTTTGTACTTTGAAATAATAAAAGCAAAATTTTGGAAAAAAAAAATCCAAAATTGTCCAATATATGCTGAAACGGAAATAAGCATAACTTTTAAATGGATGGACGAAATTCAACGATATTAGACTTTTCGGAAAGCGTAGAAACTGTAGCACGACTTTTGTTTAGACTGTCTTGAGAAATTCCTTCATTTACTTAGTTAAAAATTTGAATCTTCTCGCTGGCCTGTGTAAAAGGAAAGCAAAATCAGTAGCATATACTCTTAGTATTTTTGCCATAACTTTTTACTGGTGTATCGGATTTTGATGATCTTGCACTTTCTGGAAAGCTAAGAACTTAAGTTAAAACTTTTACTTTAAGTGTTTTGTGTTTTGCTGTCATTTAGAGGGTCGAAAATGTGACCAAATGTCGCTGACCTGCGCAATTCATTGTCAGGCTGAGGCGTTCCTATTTAGTAAAACGGTCGTAACTTTTGAACAGAAGGTCCGAATTCAATGATTTTGGACATTCCGGAAAGCCTGAAACGAATGCAACAACTTTTGTTTAGATTCCATTGTCAAATTTTATCGTTTAGGTGACCAAAAACTAAGATTCGTTTGCTGTCCTGGAATTGGAATTTCAGTTTTGAAGCTAAACATGTTATATGTGTGTTGTTTATGATAAGTATATCGATCTATCTTTATATGCATGGTTCTAACTTGGTTATTGAGCATTTTAGTAGGTAGCAAAGAGGTTGCGCTTCGCTTGTGGAGCTCGCTTCTGCGCTTAATGCAAAATGTAAGTTAAAATGCTAATAAACGCTAAATAAAAGGTATGTTCTCGGATTACAGTTTATGTTGTGGTATATTATTGTGTTCCCCATGTTTTGGGATGCCTCATTCTTGTAATGAGATGTGTATCATGCAATTATTACCACTGTGAAATTTTTCGGTCCTAGCCGCGCAAAGGAGGTGCTGCCGAAATTTTTCAAAAATCCGGGAGTTAGAAAATTTTGAGATTTTAAAAAAATCCAATAACTAAATTTTGCAAATAAGTCGAATATTTTGAATGAATTATATCTAAATGATGGTTTCCCCTTCTCCGTTCCTTTTCGAGGACGAAAAGTTTTAAGTGGGGGAGAATGTAACGACCTGTATTTTTAACACTTTAAAAATACGAATTAAAATAAAAATTTTGGATAAAAATCCGAAGGAAATAAAATTTTGTGTTGTTAAATGTGAATTACAAGTTAAAATGCAAAACTGAATTCTGAAATAACTTATTTGTAAATTAAATATGGATGTTAACCTGTATTGAATGTAAGTAATGAATTGAGTTTGATTGTAAACCAAATTGGTTATGATTGTAAACAAAGAATAAATAAAACGGTAGATTTAATAGTGGAAGTTTATGTTATTGAAACTAATATAAATAAATGTAACTTAATATTACAGTTGATTGAAATCAAATAATAACCGAAACTGTAATTTGATAAAGATGTTAACTGGTAATTGAACGTAAGTAAAGATTTAAATTTGAATGTAACAAGAAATTGAATTGAATTGAATTTGATTATAAACAACGAAATAAATAAAATGTACATTTAATATTGAAGTTATAATATGGAAATCAACGTAAATGAATGTAATTTAATATTACTGTGAATTTAAATAAGATGATAGCTGAAGAAAATGAAAGTAAATGAATTATAAACTATTGATAATAATGTATAAGTAAATGGTTGATGCAATAATGAAAGTGTAAATCGAAATAAAAGAATTCAATTGGAATTAAATAACTTGAATTTGAATTACAATATAATTGAACGCTGAATCTAATGTAATCTTTTATACTGGATTTATAATGGAAAACTGCATTGTAAAAGATTGTTAATTACTGTGAAATTAAAAATAAAATTTGTGAACAATTGAAATTTGATTTAAAAGTTAATAATTTAAAATTGGGAATTTTATATTGAAATTAAACAGTAAAAATAGCCAGTTTTACAACTGTCTCGGATTTCGACGAAACTAGTTTCATCGGATCCGTAACAGTGAATTATTGTAAGGTTTCAATTTTCGTAGCAATCGGACTTGTCGTTTGATCGTACGGACTCGAAACGCCTTGAAATAAATGCAATTATAATCAATTAAAATCAATTTGAAATTTTGATTTTAGCATAACTTCTTCATACGATGGAATTTGGACTTGAAACCTTTTCCATTGCGTTTAAAATATTTTAAAACACCTAATTTGATATATGGGTTTACCCAATTCCGTTCCGGAGTCAGAACGGGCTTTTCGGGCCATAGTTTGTTCCGCACGTTCATCTATCCAGTCTATCTACTCTATCTCTAACATACCTATATAAACACAGTTATAAACCCTAGCCTCCCTAATCTTCATTTGTCTGTACGTACAATTCATCTTCTTCTTAGCTTCTCATTCCAATGGCAGACAAAACCTAATTCCCAAATTCCAAAATCAAAAAAAAAAAAAAAAAAATTTGAGATTTACGCGCTTCGGGTCGCGCTTCGGGTTTCAGGAGGAAAAACCCTGGAGCTACTTCGAGTCGGGAAGAAAACTACTCGGGTCATCGGGTCGATTTTGCAAAAAACTCAAAGCAGGCATCGGGTATTTGAGGCGGGAACTCGAAGTCGACTCAGCACCAGAATTTTCCAATCTTCAAATTTTCATAACTTTTGCATACGGACTCGGATTTGGGCGAGGTTTCTTTTGTTAGGATCGTATCGAAATTCCGGACACTTTGACGCTGGTTTGGATGGATTTGGAGACTGTCAAATTTTTGGGTTTAAATTGAATTTAAATTCAATTTAAATTCAAAAGGTGAGTGTTTTATAACGCTCACAACGTACTGAATATCTTTATGGTAGTTAAATTTGAAATTATGAAGTGATATGGATTTATTTGTCGTTGTTTGATAAAAATTTAATTGTCATATAGATTGTCATTTGAATTCACCGTTGAAAATTAAATTGACAGTCAAATTAAAGTTAAATTTTAATTGCGATCAAATTTCCTGATATTGATAATTATGAAGTTGTTGTGAATGTTATTGGCTTTATGGTTGATTGGTTGTGATGCATGCTATTGGTCGATATTGGTTGTTTATTTATTTTGATATATCATGCTATCATCATGTATATTGTTTATTGCATATAAACTGTAAACCGAATCATTTCGAATAAATTAAGAAATAGGTTGAAATGATATACCTATGACATCTATTTGGATTGAAATGATATATGTCCATCCTTGAAATTAAATTTGAAATAATTATCCACTTGGCCATAGGTTAGAAAATTATATACGGACACCGGGTTGGTTAAATTAAATGATTTTAAAAGTTGTTTTGAAATTATTTAAATGAATTGATTTTAAGAATAAAATCGAATTTATGGAAATTGAATTATTTTGAATTGAAGCTCAAGATGTTGGAATTTAAACTTGGTAAATGAAATTGTTTAATTATTCGAAGTTTAGATTTTTAAGAAAATTTTTGAAATACAGCGTAAATTTTCGAAAGTTGATTTGTTTTAAAAGATTGGACTTTTAATCGAACTCTGAATATTTCTAAGAAAATTTTTATGAAATGATATTTCAAGTTTGAGTTTGGAATTGAAAATTTATTTAAAATTGAGATTTAATTAATTTGGAATTTAATTGAAATTCAAAGAAATTTGTGAATTGGACTAAATTGAAACTATTGAATTATTTAATAATTAAATAAGGTTAAATTATTTAATGATTAAATTGAATTGAAATTCTTTAATAAGAAAATTTTGAACTTTTGAATAAGTGAATTTTTACTTCATAAATAATTGAAATTGAGTTTCTTTATTAATTAAGTTTTGGAAAATTATTTAAGAAAGTAAATAAGTGAAATTGAATTTTTTTTAACAAGAAATGAAAATGTGATATTTTTGGAATTAATGTAAGACTTGTAATTGGAAGAATTGATTTGACGAATTTAATTTAATTCAAAATTGTAAGTTTTGATTTAATGAAGTTGAACTTAAAAAGGTAGTGTAATGGATTTGAAATTTAATAGAAATTGTTTTGAATGATAAAGTACCTTAACAGATATTAAATGAAATCGATAAATGAATTTAAATTGATTTGAATGTTGAATTAAATTAATTTAAATGATTTCGGAATGAAACTTATATACGAACTTGAATCAATATTTGAATTGTTTAAATTGAAATTGAAATTGAATTATAAGATTTTGAAATTTTGATTTGGAAGTTTCGAAACGTAAATTTGGAAATTGATTTAGAAAGACAAATGAAATGTTGATTTATAAATTTTAATTGAGATTGTAATTGATTTGGTTTTGAAATAAATAAACGACCAATCGGTGAAATAATTTCGAAGTTATTAAAGAGACCGGAATCGGTTATGGATATACTCTCTATCTAAACCGAAAACCACTTTAATAACTATACGCGGAGTGATGATCCAGAATGAAGTGGTTGGAATGATGTACGTGTTGACTGAAGAAAGAGAACGATAATGGATAGCCTTGACACTTGTGTCAAATTGGAAATGACTAAAACAGGAGCTGTGCCGGGCCAATGGAGGATTAGCTACCTCAAGTGGACACACTTCTTCGTAAACTATTCTTTTACTTGTTGTCGATTGGTGCACCCTTGATTTTGGGAGTGTTGTTTCACGGTGTTGCGGGCGCTGCGGCGTTGCGTTCTCACCAGTCCGGATCAGGCGAACGGTAGTATCACTACCTTGGGTATTGCCTCATGTGCCTTGTCATACTTGTATTCCATTTATGCGCGACCACTACGATTTTGATTTGTACCTTTAGTATATGGATTGCCCTCTGGTGACTTCCGGTTTTGGGGAAACTACGGTCTTGTATATGCTCTTGGGAATATAAACTGTGTTAAGGGTGGAATGGGCCATGGCTTAACGCTATTTTAATACTTTTACTTTAATGTAGACATATTATAATAGCGTATTGTACTACATAGTAGATAGTTTAACGGATCCTTGAGAGATGGAAAATCCCGTAACATCTCTTAAGTTATTGCACTCACGTTGACACTGGATAGGAGATGTCAAAACCCGTAAACATCTCTGACGCCGTCACACTCATATTTTCTTATTCGATTTGACTTACATGAGATATTTTAGTCCTGACTCGAGTGTTTTGCCTTTTCATTACGCTCGGGTCAGCCTGAGCATTTCAGATAAGGTTGAAGATCTATTCTGGAGGACGAAGACGGAGTTTGGTATTACATCATTTGTATTCTACTACCATATTATTTTTCCGCTGCATTATTGTATTATCTCTGATATGTATGTAACTCTGATTTATGATGTATAATAATAATCAAATTTATTTATTTAACAGCTTCATGAACTCTTATTTTATTATTATATCTTGTTCCTTCCGCTGCGAGATTCTGAGTTTGTTTTTGTTCTTTCTTTTCCTTTCTTTTCTTATTTAACCCATTAACCATCCGCCCTTTTTAATGGTTTAGAATCGGCATGTGTGTTTGATTTGTCGATTTAAACTGTCCAAAAATGGCGGGTCGTTACAGATTTAATTATTAATTTTTAATATTATTAGAGGGATGAAAATTAGTTAATACAATATATAATTGTTATATATTTATTTATTCATAAATAAGTAAAATTATGAAATGATAATTATTATACCATGGTCGAAGTTATTAATATCGATTTAATTGATTTAATGGACCTAATTAATAATTAAACTATGTTCTGTAAAAAAAATTAGAAGTTATTTCTGTATCATCTGATGATATAAATAAACCCGTAGAGCCTCAATTTACAAAAGTAGAAGTACTCCACCACTGAAGCCAATGTTAATTAATGGCTTATCATACCAATTATCAAATTAAAGAAAGAGTTCTCTAAGAGGCGATGTTGATAATTTAACATGTAAGCGACCGCTAAGATCTGATAGGTAACCGTTAATTGATCAAAATGATGTATGCATCAATTTTTGTCTGAAATAGGTAAAAAAAGATGCCAAATTCTATACCATGACGAGATGAATAATATGTAAATTGTAGCTCGTTAATCCAACAAGATCATTGAAAAATTACGGTCAAAGGTTTGTCGAATCTGGTTTGACCATGATGTATCATTAGCTATCGAGTGCCACCTTCTCCGCCAATCATTGGTCATCATGATCCACCACTAGTTCAATATCTCAACCAAAGTAATGACATAAGAGCTCTTCCAACACCAATTCAAAAAGGAGTAATGAGTGGTTGGCAACGATGATAGCTCAAGCCATCGACAATGCCAACGTTTGTCAAATCGATCTACAGTTTTGTTAAAGGTTCATTCGAGTCGTTTATAAGCACACCAATCGATAGCTCTCTTCATGAGGATCACGATGGTGGTATTAGTATTAGCAATAATCATCTTTGGCTAGCGGAAAATTTTAGGGAAGAAAGAAAGGGAGGCAGGGCTAGGGTTTCAAGGTAAAATTGGCTAAAAACCTTTGAAGTTTTAAAATTATACCTAGCCCCTATAATATTATTATTTTAAACATACCGTTATAGCTTCTAATCCTTATAACTCAAACATACAAGCTTCATTTTTACCTACAAATTGTGCCATTGAGTTCATATTGTGATTATGCACACATTGGCATTATCTAACAATATATATTTTACTTGCATCTAATGCAGTAATTTTGAGATTTGATCATTAATTTATTACTCAAATTTTGTATATTAACATTATTAATTAGAAATTATATGTTAAGATATTATTTGTTTAACTTGAATATTTGATATTCTCACTATAATGAATTTTATTACTTATTTGTATATAAAATTATATTGTTAAATGTTACATTTAAATAATAGTTATTTAAACTAATTTAAAATAATAATAAAAAGTTTACAAAACAATTAAAAATTACGTAAACATCCAACACCATTGTCCCCATGATTAGGTGCTATGGTTTTGGGTTTTGAGGTCATAGGTATGGATCCTCCATAGCGTGATTCAAACCATTAGACATATATTGATTTATATTACGATACATGCTACCTAAGACTTATTGTACAACTATGTATACCATCTAAGTTGTAACGACCCAGAATTTTGGTTATTTGAATTTGGAATATTAATTGATTTTAAATATTTAAAAGTTAATTTTTAACTTGAATTTCAAATATAATGATTTATTGGATAATTTAATAATTGGAATTTACTCAAATAATTGAATCTTGAGTTTTAAGCTGGATAAAAATAATTTCAAAGGCTTATTAATTTCTATTAATAAGGAAGATAATAAAAATTTTAAATTGGATTTATAAGTGATTTACTCAATTTTAAAAATAACTTGTATAAATTGACGGGTAAAAATAGCCCTCGGTACATTTTTCTAGATGTGTACTGTGATCGGTGGTACCCTAGTGCCTAGTCGTTGTATGGAATCCATTCTCCAATAAGCGCCGTACGGTTTTGATTATGCCCAACTATGCTGAAACATGAGATGAAAGCATTTCAGCTATTTTCTATTTATTTTCTATAGATACTATAATAATATCAGATGGTTTTGATATAAAATGTTTTGGTTATCGTAAGGGAAAAACCCGTCGTGTTTATGTGTGGCGTGGTCTTACGAGATACCTTTGTTTTTCAAAGGATTTTGATAACTTTAATAATTCAAATTGAGTGTGTTTTCTCACGCTGGTTTTCCAGACTGACTGTGGTGTTATTTTATTATAATGCTCGGGTCAGGCCGAGTATTACAGGTTCAGGTTAGGATGCTATGGAGCTTAGGAGACAAGCTGGATGGCGACGATGTATTACACGTACTTGATTATATTCCGGTGTGTATTGTAGGCTGTGTATTCAGTACTAGTGAGGACAAGTTATTATAACTATCCAGTATTGAGTTATTGATTTTTTGTACTCTGATGATGTAATGTATAAGTAATAGTTACAGTTCTTTTTGAATAAAGACATGTTATTATCTATTATATATTGTTCCGCTGCGATTGTGAGATTCCATGTTGTTGTTTTCTCTTTTCTTCTACCTCTTCCTTTTCTTTTCCCCTAACTATCGGGTTTTCCGGCATTCGCTTATTCGGCATGTTATACAGTGAACGTATTTATGTCAATTTTCAAGGGTCGAAAATCCGGTTTTTACATTTTGTATCTGAGCTGAAGGTTAAGCGAGAAGCTTGGCTTTTATGGGGTAACTCATTAGAGATAGGGTCAATAGCACCCTAGAATGAGTTTGAGTGTATTAATAGATATGAGCGCATATTTGTTAGTGAATATAAAATGTTTTATATTGTGTTGGTTGGTCTATTGAGTGGCTTATGGATTCTGGTCAATACGAGTAATTAACGTTATTGATAGGGATCTCTAAACACTTGTACAGAGCAAATCGACATGGTATAGTTTTGAAATGGGGTAAATGAAATAATTTACCCATATTATTTTATATATGAAAGAAATAATTTTTAATAAATTATTATAGTTGTATATGGTGTGCTTGGTTGTTAGGAAATGATAATGTTAAACTATTATCATTTGTTGTGGTGATTGAATAAAAGTTAATTTTATAGTCAACAGTTAAGAAATAATTTCATATAACAAAATGGGATTTTGTAAATATGATTTTGTAAATGTGATTTGTAATTTGAAATGAAATTCCAGAAGTATATTTAAATATGATTTGTTAATAGGGTTTGAAGGCTGGGAATTTGGGAATTTAATTCCCATTGGTTTTGAAATGTTCTCAAAGTCTTGGAAAATAATACTGATATTATTTGGAGAATATTTTTGAATTGGAAATATTTAAAAGGAATTTTAAAGGAATAAAAGCACTGAACTCACTTCGGTCGCTGGAGAATAATTTCGGTCATGACTGCAGCATCATCGATGTTCATTTTCGAGTTTCCAAGAGAGGAATTGTTACTAATTGGAGTTTTGTTTGGTAAAACTGGTTATGGTTTGAAATGCAAAAGAATGATTTGATATACCAAGGGATTTTGTGTGTGTGTGTATGATTTCAAAAATGAGTTTGAAATATTTAAGAACAAGTGTTTAAACTTTGGGATTTTCATGTTTATTGGAAATGTGAGAAAATAAGTTAGATTACTTATAAAATTTGTAAATTTCAAGTTAAAGCAATATTTTAAAGTGTTGTATGGATGCAAGAAAGTAAAAAAAATTGAAATTTAACTATGGAATGAAATTTAACTTGAATTAAGTTAAATAAAATGAATTTTGAAAATTTAGCCTAAGTAGGCTAAATGAAAAAATTTATTGGAAATGGAATCTATTGAGATTTGGGATAAATGAACTAATTAAATCGATTAGTTATTTGGATATGGTTTGGAATGTTGATTGATAAAAGAAAATCAAATGTGAAATGGGAAAATTGAAATTGAATTTGATTAAAATGGGTAAGGAATTGAGTTGTGAAGTAGTAATAACCATAAGAAGTTTGTATAAAAATTTTATAATAGACTTAAGAAAATTGATGGTGAAATTCTTAAGTGAAATCGGTATTAAAAGGATACACTAAGTGAATGTGAATTAGAAGTGTGAATGATAATTGTGAATAATTGAATGGAAATGAAGTAAATGTGAATAAAAATAATTTGATATAGCTAAGAATCAATTGAAATAAATACGTAAGTTGTACGTATATTATTTATTTCGCATGACGGTTTGATCCAGATTCAAGCACAGAAGTTCGAGATAATTTATATCGATCTAAGTTAGGATTTTTCACTCGATTCTCGACGGTGAACCCTGGATATGGATTTTTGATTTGATTCTAAAATTCTCTATCATAGTATATTGCTATGCAAAGAGAATGATGGTTTCTGATCAAGGAACCGGATCTGAGTCCGCATTAGAAAGTCGTGTGAACGATACTAGTTCGGAAGTGAAATTGCGTGATCGAGTGAGCGATCAAATTTGATATTGCGTACGGATGATATACGTACATCGTATGAGTTTTGTGAGATAAATGTTGGGAATTGAGAATGCTGATTAATATGATTATAAATTATATGATTGGATATCATTGGTAAATAAGATGCAGGTATTTAAAATCAAGAAAAAATTGGATTGCCCAACAAAAAGGTACATGTTTAAATTGTTGTTTGAGATTGATGGTTTTATGATTGAGCCACTTGGCTTTTGTTTTCTTTTGATGATTTTGGCCTAGAGTGGCGATTTGTAGTTGTTTGGATTTAGCTGCACAAAGGAGGCGCTGGCGAAATTTTTCGAAAATTTAAGGAGTTAGGAAATTTTGAAGAAAATTTGTAATAACCAAAATTTGATTTTGGATTATAACTTGAAATGGTTAAGTAAATAATATTATTTGGAATCTATGGATGAATTTGGAAATTAGTAGAACTAATAATGTGTTTTCAATAAATTGATTTCGGGAAGTTGTTTAAAATGATTGGGTTTGAGGAAGTTAATGGGTTTTAGGCCATTCTTCTTACCTTGGCAATTTCGAGGACGAAATTCTTTTAAGGGGGAGGAATGTAATGACCTAGAATTTTGGTTATTTGAAATTGGAATATTTAATTGATTTTAAATATTTAAAAGTTAATTTTTAACTTGAATTTCAAATATAATGATTTATTGGATAATTTAATAATTGGAATTTACTCAAATAATTGAATCTTGAGTTTTAAGCTGGATAAAAATAATTTCAAAGGCTTATTAATTTCTATTAATAAGAAGGAAGATAATAAAATTTTTAAATTGGATTTATAAGTGATTTACTCAATTTAAAAATAACTTGTATAAATTGACGAGTAAAAATAGCCCCTCGGGGCACAGTCTCGGAATTCGATGAAATCAGTCCCATTGGATCCGTAATAGTGTATTATTATCGAATTTCAAATTTCTTAGCATTTAGAGTTATCGTTGGGTCGTACGGAATAGAAACGCGTTGAATTTAATATCGAAAATTCAATATAATAATTGGGTCCAAAAAGCTATCTTCTCCATACGATCGAATTAGGACTCGTAACCTTTTCCATTGCGTTCGGAATAGGGGTATAACATTACGAATGCCTAGCGGCATGCCTCGATCGAGGTTCGAGATTTTAGCTAAATATTTTTCGAATTTTAAATAATATACTTATATATTGATTTGACCATTCCATTCACATCAGCCCACACAAATTTATTTTCAGCCATCCTACCTATCTAATTCTGTACCCCTTCCTTCTAATACATGCTTCCCTCTTCCTTTATAACATAGCAGAGCATGAAAGTTACATAACAGCAAGAGAAACAATGAAGCAAAACTTTGAAAATTTATATCTCAAATTATACTCAGCAAAAAAATCCGAAACCACCTTCTAAAATCTTGTTTTGGAAGGGCTTCGATCTGGTATTGGTTATAATAGGTGCGGTCAACGTTGGTGATGATCAACGTAGAGGAGAGGAACTAGGGTTTTGATTGGTTGGAGTTTGAGTCATCGATCGGTGGATTGGAGGCCGTATGTAGGTTCGTAGTGAAGTTTAGCATCTCTAGCCAAGTTTTTGTGAAGCTCGGTGGTGGTTTGATGGTCGCGACCTGTATGGCCTGGCACATGCGATTGGGTGATCGCGATCTTGTAGGGTGATGCGGATGAGGGAAAAAGGTGTCTGAGAGGAGGAGTTTTCGATGAGAAGTCTGATTGCGTCGTCGGTTGGGAGAATCGTTGAGTGGAATTGTGTATAAAGTTGGCGTGTACGTGATTTTGTTGGGTCTCTATGTATCGTGTGCAGGCAAGAGTAAAAGGGAGAAGAAGATGAAGTGTAGTGGGACGGTTTTGTTCGTGGGCCATGCTGTGTTGGGTAATTAGAGTTTTAATTGTATTAGATTTTGTTTATTTAATTTGTAAATCATATAAAACCAATATCTCATTCGTTTTAGGTCCGAACCCAACGCGGTCAGTCGCGTTGGGTTCGTTTTAACGAGATCTTGACTATGGAATCAAAATTGGTTGAGATTAGAATATTAGTAGTTGGATATATTTCCCGCCTATTGAAGCAGATGAGACCCTATGCACCCTGCATAATAGCATATGACCCTATATTACCGTGATATCCCACCTCGAAGCTGGATTGGTATTTCTATGTTGTATTGATATCTGTGGTTGTAGGGAAACAGGTTGGAGGGATCCAACTAGATTCCTCAGAAATGTTGAAATTAATTTCATACATAGTGATATATGATATGTTGAATAGTCTGTGATAGATTATAGCGTGAATTGAATTTATTGGATGCTACGGTAGCATTGACCTAGATTTTGGTATTTTAAAATACCATAAATATATATTTGATTTTGAAAAGAGATTAAAAAGGGATTTTGGAAGTGAAGTATTTATATAGGATTTTGGATTAATTAAAAGGAATTTATTTGGATAAAATAAATGGTTTGACTTTGTAGTTGACTATTCTGTGATATTTTAAATGGAGATTTCGGAATAATCTATATAAAGAATTTTAAATAAAAAGAAAAATATAATTCTTAAGTGATACTTGTTTTAAATATTAAAGGTTTTTAAAATCGAGATTTTTAATAGATTATGAGAATAAAAGGGAATTGTGGAAATAAATATAAAATTGGTTATATTGGATCTTAAATAAAAAAAATTAATTACGAAATGGAAGTAGAATCGAGATTTGGTTAGTTTTAGAATATAGTTGGGCTATTTAAGAAATTGATTTATAAATGGAATTTAATTTAGAAATCGATTTATAATGGATTTAAGTGATGTGAAACCATTGTAAAACTGGAAATGAGACTATGGGATTTATAAATAATGTTTATAATTAAGGTGAAATGATTATCATTTGATAAATTGAAGATATAAATTCAAGGTAAGAATTTATAGTGAGATGGGTAAATTGGTTTAAAAAGAAAGGATAGATTTTTCTTTTGGAAATATGAAAAATGGATTTATGAAATTGGGGACGTAAATAAATTGGTGATAAGTCAAGAGAGATTTATAAACATTAGATTGGTTATATTGTAGTTGAAAATATGTTTTTATCGAGAAGTTGAGTTGTTTAAAAGAGGATTTTTAATTATTAAACTAGGTAATTTTAAAATGTTTTAGCATAAAGATATTTCAGAGACTTAGTTATTTAAATATTTTTAAATTGTCAAAATGAATTATAAGTTTTATAAATAGGCCTTGTAAATCGATTAGAATTTTATTAACAAATAAGAAATAATTATTGTTTCAAAGTTATGTAATTATCTTAATTGTTTAAAATTATATGTAATTATTAATTAAAGTTATTTTATAATGATTTGATTTTAAGATAATTATTTAATAAAGTTTTGGAAAGTAATGGTTTACTTTCATAGCGAAATCGGGAGGCAGAGATTGCCTACAGTTAAGTTTGGATTTCTCCGGGATAGAGACGTAATCATTAGCTGCGAATCCATGGTTGATACCGCATGGTGCTTTCTATATTTATTTTTAAAAGTTTTCAAATATTTTTGAAGGGAATGTTTTGTGAATATACTTATTTCGGTGAGATAAGTATATACTTTTGAATAAAGAGATTTAAATTAAGGAACCCGAAACTTATAGAATTTGTTATAAACGAGTTAAGGAATTTACAATATAAATTGTGAAGGGTTTTTGAGAAAAGAGAAATAAAATGAAATTTTCCTAAGTATTGGGAAGTAAGGGGTTTAGAAAATATATTTTTAAATATTTTTCTAAGTGTTGAAATAAGAGATTGTTTGAAATATCCTGATATGGATATAAGTATTTGAGTTGTCTCAAATATTGAAAAATTGGAAGGGATTTGAATATATATCTTATAAAGATATTTTGAAAATAAATTTTGGAAAATTATAATATGGGCCTAGTGACTGCTTATGGATGTTATATTGATAGTTAAATAACCAACTATCAAGTATTAGCCAATTTCGTTGATCGTTTCGAAGAGACCGGGATCGGATTTAATTATCCGAAAACCACTTCGATCCGATTTGAGCATCACGAATGGATATCGTGAAGATGGTGAAGACAGTGATTCGGTTTGTCCAGACCCAGGACAACTTGTATGGACGAATGCTATCAGAACATCATCATTGGAGGACGATGAGCATTCTAAGTGAAATTGTTCTTGAAAAGGTAATCGTAGCCTCAAGCCTCATCAACCGGAATGACAAAAAATCAGGGAGATGTAGCAAGGCTAAGTGGGTCATACCCAATTAGGTATGTTATCACCTTTCTAGATACCCTCAGATATATTATTAATTATGGATACGGTGGTGCATGGAAAAAGAGCTCTCGATAAGGGTGGGAACACTCGGGGTGATAACATATTTGGATCTATCCAGGTTAGGGATAGGGCCGGTCTTATGTCGTAGGGGATCCCGACAAGGTCCTCGGTACATTTTTCTAGATGTGTTCCGTGATAGGTGGTACCCCAGTGCCTAGTCATTGTATGGAATCCATTCTCCAATAAGCGTCGTACGGTTTTGATTGTGCCTAACTATGCTGAAACGTGAGATGCAAGCATTTCAGCTATTTTCTACTTATTTTCTATAGACACTATAATAATATCAGATGATTTTGATATAAAATGTTTTGGTTATCGTAATAGAAAAACCCGTCGTGTTTATGTGTGGCGTGCTCTTACAAGATACCTTTATTTTCAAAGGATTTTGACAACTTTAATAATTCAAATTGAGTGTGTTTTCTCACGCCGGTTTTCCAGAATGACTCGGGTGTTATTTTATTATAATGCTCGGGTCAAGCCGAGTATTATAGGTTCTGGTTAGGATGCTATGGAGCTCAGGAGACGAGCTGGATGGCGAAGACGTATTACACGTACTTGATTATATTCCGTTGTGTATTGTAGGCTGTTTATTCAGCACTAGTGAGGACAAGTTATTATAACTGTCCAGTATTGAGTTATTGATTTTTTGTACTCTGATGATGTAATGTATAAGTAACAGTTATAGTTCTTTTTTTATAAAGACATGTTATTATCTATTATATATTGTTCCGCTGCGATTGTGAGATTATGTGTTGTTGTTTTCTCTTTTCTTTTACCTCTTCCTTTTCTTTTTCCCTAACTATCAGGTTTTCCGGCATTCGATTGTTCGGCATGTTATATAGTGAACGTATTTATGTCGATTTTCGAGGGTCGAAAATACGGTTCGTTACATAAGTACTAAATTAAAAAATGAATTACATAAAAATAAATGAGTACTGTAATAGTAATATACTACATATTGTACAAACTAAGTATAAATCCAAATTGAACAAATAGTATTATATGTGATTTAATGTAACTACAATATTCATAATAATACACTATAAAAGATCTAGTGCACAATGAATTAAAATTGATAATTTTCTTTTGAATTGCCCATTTTACTCTATTGGTCGATGCACCCGATCCAATAATGAGTTGGCTACTCTACCTTAAGGATACAAAGTTACAGAAGTAAGGTAGAACTATAAAGTGAAGAAGAATGCTCATGGAGCATCTGAAAGGTACAAAACAAGATGGTTTTCTAGGACTATGCAGAAGTATTTGTTGTTGTTGCTCGCTTAGAAACTATAAGACTAATATCAAATGGATATAAAATCAAATGAATGTTAAATCGATATACTTAAATGGAAATCTAGAAGTTTATTTTGAGCAACTAATATGTTATAAAATTAGAGGATGGGATAATAAAGTGTTAAAAATGGGGAAAACACTTTATGGATTAAAAAAACCCTTGAAAATGGACTGCTAGAATTGGTAAGTATTTTCTAGAGAATGGTTTTTTAAAATTCCCATGTTAAGATGCTCTTTATGTAAAGACAAATCAAAATGTATATAGTTTAGTCGTATGTTTTTAAATGGATGAATTAATTTCTTCAGAAAACAAGTAAAAGCCATTTGATGAATTACAAAGAAAATTAATTCAGAGTTTGAGATGATGGATGTTGCACTCATGTCATACTACCATAAAATCTAAATGAATCAAAGTTAGCATAACATATTTATTTCTCAAGAAGCATATGAAGGAGCCAGATCAATTGGAAGCGGTGAAACATGTAAATTTAAAAAAAAGGGATCTATTAGTCCTATGAATAAAGGTTTTATTAGATCCAGTCTAATATATTTTTATATAAAAACTTATTTTATTTAATTTGAATAAGGAGTTTAAATTTAATTTGAATTAAATATATTATAATGAGTGTATCAAATACGCTCATATGTGTATAGTGCAATCGCAACACATAAAGAGTGTACATGGTTAATGTGTAAGTTATAAGTGTTGGGATATAAATCGCAACGTACACATTTATCCCTTAATATATGCCTTTGTTGTCCATAATTTTTTTATAATTATATATAAAATAACCATTTGTTGTATATATAAAATAATTATATGTATATAACTATATATACATATGAATATATGTTTAAAATAAATTTTTTTATTATTTTACATGTTTTGAATTCAATAATTATCAATTTTAAATCTGTGTTAACTTAGGAAGGATTTAAAATTAAATTTATGATTTTACACATAAGTTCCTTTTATAAACTTTAAATTGAAATAACATACATATATGTATGAAATCGCAAATATTAGCAAACAATGTTTCAAATTTAAAACAATGTATATAAAATTTGTAGTTTTACATTTTTTATAGCTTAAAGTTAGCCAATAGAAAGCTAGCTTCAACTTGTGAAGGATTCAAAATAGGTTTATGATTTTGCACAAAAGTTCACTTATGAATTTTGAATTGAAACAACTTTAGAAATATGTAAACAATAACCAAATGAATTTACATATATAACCAACAAACATACAAAATATATATTCAATTTCCAAAACGATTTCAAGTAATCAACACATGTAGCTTACTTATATTTGTGTATATAATAAATTAAAAAATTATATCAATTGACTAAAATCGGTTTCAAATCAAAGTGGTTTTTTTAAACCTTAATATCCAAATCAATAAAAAAAAATTAGATTAGACAACCTAAACATATATAAATTCATTGCAAAATTTTTGGGATCTAAACAATACTGACAAGATGAATATATAATCAAAAGAGAAGTAGCATATAGGGATCTAAACTATGTTAACATCATGTATTACATAATTAAATAAGATTAGAAAATTACCTTAAAATAAAGCCAAAAAATCACACCTTCAAAGAAGAACAAAACGCCTAGATTTGATTGAATCGACCTCTAAATTTTGTAAGGATCTAGAGGCAAATACCAACTCAAATATTTTTTATTTTATTTGAATTTTTTGGGAATTTATTTCGTAGAGGTCATGGAATTTTCGGCAGAGGTTTATGGAGAGGGAGAGCAAAAACTGATGAATGAATCTCATTTAAGAAGGTAATAAAAGAAAATTAAAGGCTGGAGATCTTTTGCCTTCCTTTACTAACTCCTTTGCCTTTTCAAATCAAATTTGAATACCTTCCTCTCCCTCCTTTGACCGGCCATTTAAGGGGCAAAATAAGCCTTCAAAAACTGCCGAACATATTTAATAACTAATCTATTTGAATCAAATCAAAATATTTTATCGATATCATAACAATATGCGCATACATAAATTTATATATGACCATTTCATTAAATACTAACGGTATTCAAACATCAAATAAAATATAATATTACATGACTAATATTAATTTACAATGATTATAGATTAATTAAACCATGTTTTTTTGGAGTATTAATTATTAAGGTTGTGCGACTCAAAGGTGTAAATTCGGCCAATGATTAATATCAAACAATTTGAATATTAATGTTTACACGTTACCTTAGCTAGTGGCCTGACATTTTGGCCGAATTTACCGCTTACACGTCTTTTTGATAAAATCCAATTTTACTATTATAAGTGATACTCGATAGTAACGATTGTTTATACCAATTCTCTTTATCAAAACTATATAACATTAGGACTTACAGAATTTGGTTTTGGTCAAAATTACAATTTCGTCCACGTTCAACTTGATTAGTCCAAATACAAAATCCATGGTTCAATAATAACAATTATTATTAACCTTACTCCTTTGGCCTGAGACTTTGACTTTGAGTTGACTTCAGATAACCGTGATACTATCCTCATACAACTGAGGAGACAAATTCTCTATTGAATAGGGTTTCACTTCCAATGCTTCAAATCAGACCCACTATAATCATTCGATGAGGCCATGCGATGATTTAACTATAACCCAAGTGGAGTGTCACACTAAAGTTCAATAGTATTCTCTAGTCGAGAGAACTGTGTAATATCATTACTTCGAGATTCTCTATTTGACTTAGTTATATTAACCAACAGAAAACTCTCAAGTGAGTTGTTGAGGAAAAAGTTAGGTCTTATGTGCCTCAAGTTATTGAGTCAAGTCAATTAGAGGAAAAGTAGTCATTAAGCACCCATGGTCATACATGCATCTTCAAAACCATGAGTCGTATGTTCAAGGTGAAAGAAATAATCACATACATATCAAGAGTCCAAAATAGTCAATTATGCAAATTGTGCCAAGTACAAGTCCTCAATTACAAAGCCTTCAATTTAAGTTACCCTAGCAGCCATGAATTCCCAGTTTACAGCTCGTTTTATAGTATTGAAATAAAAACGTAAAATGTAGGAGAAAAAGATCTAAAGATCGGCCCCTTCTTAAGTGGGGTATATGCTATTTATAGAGAAATCGAATTCTTGGATCCTTAACATGTGGCACTTTGTTTAGAATAAATGGTTATGATATGCTGACATGGCACATGTTCGAAACGATATGTGGCTCATCTTTCATAGTTTCATGGCTTGATTTCTCATCACACGATGGCTCCATACTATCACACGATGGCTTTACTTCATTCTCCTTTGATAGCAAGATTTATCATCTCATGATGGCTTTAGAATCACTACACGATGGCTCCATATTATCACATGATGGCTCCACTTCATCTTCCTTTGATAGCTTCATCCATCATCTCACAATGGCTTTAGAATCACTATACGATGGTTCCATATTATCACAGGATGTTTCTACTTCATCTTCCTTTGATAGCTTCACTAATCATCTCATGGTAGTTTTAGAATCATTACACAATGGCTCCATATTATCACACGATGGCTCTACTTCATCTTCCTTTAATAGCTTCATTTATCATCTCACGATGGCATTTAGGGATTATATTATAACGACATTAATTCCTTATTTCATTATAGCTTTAGAAATCACCCCACTTTGACCTCCATTTCTTATCTCATGATGGCTTGGTTGCCTTATTCTTTAGCAGCCTCATTAAATTAATTTATGATAACATCATTGAATCAATGCATGAAAGCTTCATCGAGTCACCGCATGATAGCTTAGCTTTCTTATCTTTCTATTATTTTAAGGAACACGATAGCTCACACACATTACCCCATAGTGGCCACAGGATCATCACATGATGGCTTCTTCATTTTAACCCACGATGACTATCGGAATTATTACACGATAGCTCTTGTGAATCAACCCATGAAGGCTTTTGTCGCTACCATGTAGTGGATCTTAGGAATCAACCCAAGATAGCTCGCTTTTTGCAACACTTATTCTTTGTTGACCTACGATGGCTAATATGTTTGGGGTATAATACTTGCCCTACATTTTAAAACGATACTTTATACTGTAGTATAAAATAACTCTTTGTATCCCTAGGTCCATTCATCCTAGCCTTCTATTCTTTTTGTTCATGATCTAACATTCATTACTATTTTCCTTCTTTTTTTCCTATAAACAGTGTGCTTCTTCCTCCCTTTTCCTTTTTACCAATTTTGTTAAAGAAGAATAGATCTGCTTCCATTACTTGAATCTCAATTTGTTTAAGACTTTCATTTAGTAAGTGATTTATTAATTGTTAATCCATTTATTATTTGTTTTTCCATCGCTATTTGATCTGGTTTAGATACTTTTGATTCTGATTTTAATTCATTATTAAGAGATTTAGATGTTAATTCCGACGTTAATGATTTTCTTAGTGTCCTTCCAAAATTATTATTTTGATCTAAATTTATTAAACTAAGTTGTAATTTTTTGTTTGTGAACTTTGGATCTTATCGCCTAAATACCCGCCTCCAACAAACTTGACTTGTCGCCACATGTCGAGTTGTCATTTGAGAACTCAATAAACAAAAGCTACATTTTGAACCCTACACATGAAAGATGTGTTTAGTTTAACTTTCGAAAGATTTGTTTTAAATTCCATACATGAAAGCTACGTTCAGGTTTAACACATGATAGCTTTGTTTTAAACCTTATATTTGAAAGCTACATTTAATCTTGACAAACAAAAGCCTTGTTTTAAATTACTATAAATTAATTTGCATATAAACTTATCACGTGAAAGCTTTTCTTTAAACTCTATACACAAAAAGCCACGTTTAAGCTTAACATACAAAAGCTTTGGCTTAAACTTTATGCATGAAATCTATGTTTAGGCTCAAAATTCGAAAGCTTTGTTTTAAACTCTATTTTTGAGAGCAATGTTTACTGTTATTATTATTTCCTATGATATTTTGCCTTTCACAACTTATTGTGCATCACATGGAAATTTTAACTTTCGATGGGTCGATATTCTTGCGGTAACCCTTTATTCGATAGCTAAAGTCTTGGAAGCTAATATGGTCGATTCATGGATATTTATTACTCAATGACCCCATGTTTGAAAATTAATTTCTTTCACTAGTACATGATACTTTATCACATGAGCACTAGCTATTCAATAATTTTCCATATACGATTCATTACTTTGGAAGTTAGTTTTATGGTTAACCTAGGATACAATAGTTTATATAGGTCATCATGCAATAGCTCGAAAAAAGTTCATATTAAATTCGTACTTTATAGCTTAACGTTTACTTTGTGACAATCTAATATCAAAAGTTGTCTTCTTTGGCCATTATTGATTCATATATATTGGTATGTTCACATAGTTTACTGGTCTACAAATTTGAACAAATGGACATGGTTTTCAAATATAAGAGAAGTATACACATAAATATATGTTGACCTGTTGACATATACGAAAAGGATTGACATGTTACCATAGTCTAATATGCCTATAATGAACTACCCTTAACTTTAGAAATATTTTATTATATATTCATATTACTTTATTTTTATCACTTTTCATTTATTTATTGAGTGGTTTTACTTTCTTGAAAAATTCATTTTCTATAGAATTAAGGGTTTGCAATGTTCTCTCTTTGTTAGTGTAGTTCAAATTTATAATTGAAATTTCACCATTGTAGGTACTAAGGTTAGAGGAAAGAAAGATGCTCCTAAAGGAACGTCCAAATCTTCCAAATTTAATAAGCTCAAACGTTCTTCAGAAGAAAAGATCTACACCTCTTACCAATCTTACTTTACAAAAAAAAATGTGTCGATTATATTTTGTATTACTTTAATGTATCAAGGATTGAAGCCAGGGCCCCAGACCCAGATGACAGAACGAATTCCCTTCCAAAAGGGTTTTTACTTTCACTCCTCTCTCTTGCTACATACCTTTCAATCTGATCATATCCAGTTTTGTCTTACCTTAAGATCACTACTATCCAATTAAATCCCAACTCCTGCGCCTATAACAACTCTCTATTAATATTATTTATGGAGCTTATGTTGGAACATTTATCTCCCTCTACCTTATGCTCTTTGGTCACCCTTCAAAAGATGAAGCACCAACCTGAAGGTTCCATTTATTATCTTAGTTCTGTAGGTAGTGGAGTAGTTTTTGATTTCATCAATAAGCTGAGAGATTGGAGCTGTTGATTCTTTTATTAAGATGTTATTCTGCAGACATTACTGGAAAATTTTCTATTTTGTGGTAAACCGCCTTGCTTTGATTATTTTTGTTTGATTGTCGCTTATATTAGTCTTATTGGTTTCTATTGAGTCCTCTTTGATGGTGATAGTTAGCTGATGACCCAAAGAATATCGATCTTAGGATCTTGGCTAAGGTTTAATTGCTTTAGTGATGTCTTAGAATTCTCAATGATTCGATTAAGGATTCTTACTGAAGAAAAGCTGAGAAAGCACTCTTTGATTCAACCATTTCACCATGTCTTGGGTGAGCCGCTAATGATGAAGAAGAAGAGAAATTATTCGCCAACCCTAATTGTAGTAAAGCTCAATGCTTTTTCCATAAATTCTATGATACAACGCTCAGCCACTAAGAGTCCCGGATATTTCCTAGGCTTTGCCTATTATTATTTTTCCTCTTTTCATATAAAAGAAAAAAAATCCCTAATACTTCTTTTTTGTGAAAAAATCCTTCCAATGTACATCTAGTTAGCATGAACGCTTTATCATCTAGTAGAGGCTCTTCTGATTTGCCTACTTCTTCTAAGGATGTTGAGAAGTCAACGCCATTGAAATCCCCTTCACTATTTGTAATCTCTACCACAAAAGACGCCTTAGCACTAGCTAAGGCAAAGAAACAAAAAGGTTCCAATGTCCTGCTTGTTTCTTCCGAGGCCGCTTCAAAAAATCCTAAAGAAGTCGAGCTTGCTACATCTCTGATTTTAGTTCCTACATTTAGCACTGACGCTATTGTTATTACTCTTCCGGTTCAAAATCCTGCCATTGATATTTCTAGTCCTTCTCTTCATGAATCTTTGGTCTCCCTTCAATAAACCTTATGACTTAATTCTCCTTCTTTTGAGGATGTTCCTCCACATCCTCATTCCGGGACAGGATCTTCTCCTACGACAGATTTTACAGAACTGCTAACAGGTATCCTCACTCTCCTGTCTTCGCTTTGTCAAGGCCTTTAGGAGCTTCTCCTTATTCTCTTTCTAAGAAAACCTTGGTTTGCCTTTTACAACATCTCATTTGGGTATGGCTTCCGTTCTTTTTTTACATTGAAAACTTCTTCTATTTTATTAAACTTATGTCACGATTCTTTTCAGATTGGGAAGCAGTTGTTTGATTTTTAGCAACCATCCCTGCTTTCTTCTCAAAGCATGCCCTTGCTAAAGGAAGTAAACTCCTCACCGTCTGCAAAGGTGTCAGCTCTTGAAACCTAGCTTCGTAATCTCCGGTCCAAACCAAATTGCTT